>BSBN01001709.1:2429950-3644926 GCA_027924645.1 Cunninghamia lanceolata | reverse complement strand
CCAACTCTATGGTACTGTCCTAGGTGTTCATGCATCTAACATGAAGACTCTTGATTATCATGAGATTTGGCACTGTCAAATGTATACTAGAAGGTTGTCTCCTTACCCCTTTAAATGCCTCTTGAGACAATGACAAGATTGTAACCATTGCATAGTTCTTCTCATTGACTCTAAGATTATCTTTTAATGTGTGCATGATCATTGTCTTTTGTATGAATCTCTACCCTTTGACAGTCAATTGTAGGTTTTCTTCATGCATAGCTGGAAGCTCTTTCATAGACTATCCTTTCAAACAACAAAGAGAGGACTTGCAAAGAAAAAATATAGTTTTCAGTACTCAATTAATGATTTTTTTTTAGTTTCCCCAATTGGACCATAATGAAAAATCAATAGAACATTATCAGTAAAAAAATAACAACTTTTGCTAGCATGTGTAAATCCAGACTCCACAACCTTTTCCAACATCCTCCCTGCTTGTGCCAAAATGGGAACATTGGAACATGGTATGGACCTCTATCAAAGCATAATGAAACGAGGATTTTTGTCCAATACTATAGTTGGAAATACTCTGGTACACATGTATGTAAAATGTGGAAGCATAGAAAAAATTCATGAACTATTTGACAGAATGCCTCAAAGAGATGTAATCTCATGGAATGCAATAATTTTAGGATATTCACAAAATGGATTTGTTGAAAGGGCTTTCAAAACTTTCAAGCAAATGTAATTGGTAGTTCTAAAGCCAAATTCTACAACTTTTGCTAGCATCCTCCCAGCCTATGACAAAATGGGAGCTTTGCAATAGGGTATAGAAATGATGCAGCAGTGGCACAAGGGAAGCAACAAAACAAGGTAAGTTTAACCCTTCTTTGCCCACTCACCCACTTCACCTATCTTTCAACCAACCAAAGGCACATCCAAGGGTATATGGAGGATTTGTAAACCAGGCTATGGTTCAATTCTCAAGACTATTTCCACACCTTCTAACAGGTCTACAAACACTTTCCTTGCAGTTGGTTTGATCCCCAACTTCCCACAACTCTCCAACCTCTACTTGGACTAATAAGGCTACTAGCCCTCCAAATCTAGTTTTCTCCACACAACTTGACAAAACCCTGAAGGACCAGACACACAAATGATGGATTTGAGTACCCTTTAAGGGACCCTAACAAACTTCCAAGTTTCCACTTCCAACTCTAATCCTGTAACTCAAAACTCCTACTAGGTCTCTAGTCCTAATTGATCATTTTAGGTCTAGGTTACAAAGAAAATGGTCTAGGTTGGGTTCATAGACTTGGGATAGGAACTTGGAACACTTCCACAGCCTTCAAACAACTCAAAACCACCATTCTTTCACTCCTCCTGTCATGATTTTGTCATCTACAACAGTAAATAGCACAATTTTAGTCAAATACCTATGAATACTTGACCTAGGGCATCACTTTAAAAATCAAATCCTGACTCTCCCAACAAAATGCTTTTGAAATCATAGAATACACATCCCTAGCCTACATTTCACTAATTTTTATGAGGTTTCACCAAGTGGAATGCATTCTAGGGTGAGTTTTATATGCCAAACCCTAGAAAACAGGGTTTTAGAGCAGTCTAGACTAAAAGTGCAATATATTTTCACTATGACCACTTCAAAACCTCAAACTTGCTGCATTCAAACCCTGACTCCAAGTAGTTTCAAGAAAATAACATGGATCCACCTAGCCAATCCATATAGGCCATACAACAGGGGGAAAATAGGGAAAAATAGTCTATTTTTATTGTTTCTATGCCCAAAACTCTGTACCAACACCTCTCTGCCATATAGGAGTGAGATGACAATAGTATAAACTAATCCAAGTTCGTATCCAACCTCCAACAATAGTTTTCAACTATCAAAACTGAGGGGCAACCGGCCAATGTGTCATTGACACCATTAGCAACATTTGACACTATAGTATTTTTTTTGCATTAATACAAGGTTGTCGATGTGTTTAGCTTGTCCAATGGAATCAAACCACCATCATACTCCCTAGACCATGGAAAAACACAAAACTAGCTAATAGACTTAAAGAAAACCTCATTAGGCCTACTAGGCCTAAGTGGCATAACTAGGGTCCAAGTGGACTAAGAATGAGTGAGGTTTATATAGTCACCCCAAACATCTTGACCACACAAAAGGACCTTCCAATCATGGCTTTGAAAAGCCTTATTACAAAACATGCTAAACAAAAACCACAACTTATTAAAATGCATCAAAATGCTCTTGGAAATCAAAATGCTGCTCTTGGGTGCCCTACACCATACACCCACTGTTAAACAAAACTCAAGTCTCTTGAGTTGGGAATGTTGTCAAAAGTGAATCCTGCCTTCTCAATGTCTGCTCTGCTTATCCAAGTTACATCCTCCTAAGGTTTATTGAGCCACTTCACCAAATACTCATAATAGGTGTGCCTCCTAGTTTGTTTTGTAATCCTTTTATCCAAAATGCACTCAATCTGATCAGGAGATGAAGGAATCAATTTTTGAAGTGTCTGATCAGTTTGTTCTTCTTCCACAGCTATTTGAGAATCAGATCCCTTATAAGGATAAAGGTCTGAAACATTAAAAATTGGAGACAAGGCAATGCCATCCGGAAGTCTGATTTTATATGCATTTTCTGCACATTTCTTGAGCACTTCACAAGGCCCAATCTTCTTCATGAGTAGCTTAGTGTATTTACCTACAGGTAGCCTCTCCTTTTTAAGGTGTACCATGACCAAATCCCCTTCTTTGAACTGCAGATCCCTTCTCTTTCTATCAGCAGACTGTTTATACTTCTGAGAAGTGGACTGCAATTTCTGTTTTACTTGTTCATGGACATCTCTCATCACTTAGACAAAGTCTTTAGCTAATGCACTACTCTTCTCTAGTCCTCTAACCTCTCTAAGTTCCAAAATACCCCTTGGGTGAGTGCCATAAACAATTTGAAAAGGTGACAGGCTGGTGCTTCTGTTGACAGTGTCATTGTAGGAATACTCTACCTGAGCCAAAACTGAATCCCAACTAGCACCCTGCTCTTTAGTTAGGCATCTTAGGAGGTTGCCAAGTGACCTATTGATCACCTCTATCTGTCCATCAGACTGAGGGTGATAGGCAGATGATAAGGACAGATTGGTACCTAGTCTTTTCCAAAGTGTTCTCCAGAAGTGTCCTATGAACTTGGGGTCTTTGTCAGAGATGATTGACAAAGGTAAACCATGTAATCTAACTATTTCCTTGAAGAAGAGACCTGCTATGTGTGAGGCATCATGTGTGGTTTTACATGGGATGAAGTGAGCCATTTTTGAGAACCTGTCTACAATGACAAAAATGCTGTCATGTCCATTCTTTGTCCTAGGCAAACCAAGTACAAAGTCCATGCTAATGGAATCCCAAGGCTTTGAAGGAATAGGTAGTGGAGTGTATAAACTTGCATTTGATGTATGCCCCTTAGCTCCTTGGCAAATTTGACAAGTTTCTACAAACTTTCTTACATCAGTTGGCAACTTTAGCCAATAGTAGTATCTCCTAACCAATTCTAGGGTCTTATCAATGCCAAAGTGGCCTGACATGCTACCATAGCGCTTCTCCTTAATAATATTCTCCCTAACAGACCCTCTTGGGATACACAACATGCTACCCTTGAAAAGATATCCATCTTGTATCAAAAAATTAGAAAAATTAGTGTTATACCTGCCTGTCATGGCTTTGCAAGATTGGTATGGTTCCTTGAAGTCTTCATCTTTTGCATACTAGTCTTTGATGGCATGTATACCTATACTTTCCAACTGAATGGTCTGCACAACAAGATTCCTCCTACTTAAGGCATCGGCTACCTTATTGGCCACTCCTTTCTTGTGTTGTATTGAGAAGGTGTATGCTTGGATGTACTCCATCCACTTGACATGTCTATGGTTTAACTTCTGTTGCCTGTTCAAGAAGCTCAAAGCATGGTTGTCAGTGAAAATAACAAACTCCTTGGGTAGTAAATAGTGTCTCCATTTTCTCAATGACTGAACCATTGCATATAACTCTAAATCATAGGTAGAATAGTTCTGTATTGCCTCATTTAACTTCTCACTAAAGAAGGCTACAGGCCTCCCCTCTTGACTTAAGACTCCCCCAACAACCCTCTTACTTGCATCACACTCAACAACAAAGGTCTTGTCAAAATTAGGCAGCACTAGGACTGGTTGTTCTGATATTTTCTTCTTTAACTGTTCAAAGGCTTGATTGGCCTCACTTGTCCATACAAACACACATTTCTTGCCTCCTTTTATAGTGTCAACAAGTGGAGCACAAATAGCACTAAACCCTCTAATGAACTTTCTATAAAAGATGCACAAACCATGGAAACTTCTTACCTCAGAGGCTGTTGTAGGTGTTGGCCAATTAAGAATGGTTGCCACTTTGCTTGGATCCATTTTGAGGCTGCCCTTAGAGATGAAAAACCCCAAGAATGTCAATTCTTCTTGTAGGAAGACACATTTGTCAAGGTTAGTTCTCAAGTTCTCCTCTTGAAGCCTCCTAAGTATTTGATGGATATGCCTTATGTGATCTTCCTTGCTGTCACTAAAAACCAATATATCATCCAAATATACAACAATGAACTTGTTAAGGAATGGTTTTAGCACCTCATTCATCAACCTCATGAAGGTGCTTGGTGCATTTGACAAGCCAAAAGGCATCACAACCCATTCAAATAGTCCTTCATTGGTTTTAAAGGCAGTTTTCCACTCATTCCCCCTCCCTTATCCTGATTTGGTGGTAACCACTTTTTAGATCCATCTTGGTAAAATATTTAGCCCTACCCAAGCAATCCATTAAATCTTCTATTCTAGGCATTGGAAATCTATACCTGATAGTAATCTTGTTGATGGCCATGGAATCAGTGCATAGTCTCCATGTTCCTTCCTTCTTGGGTGCAAGTACTGCAGGTACTACACATGGGCTAATACTCCTCCTGATAAGCCCTCTATCCAACAAGTCTTGGATTTGTCTTGCCACTTCAGCATTTTGCTCTAGGGTCAACTTGTAGGCTGCTTGGTTTGGTAGGGTGGATCCAAGGATGAGATCAATGCAATGACTAATCTCCCTCTTTGGTGGAAGTGCATCCTTGCCTTCATTAGCTATCACATCATGAAACTTCTCCAATAGTTCTTCCACTTCCTTTGGTCCAATCCTCCTAAGAGGCTGTTGCAATTTGACCTTCTTAGGATTTGCATCCTTGGGCTTGATGACCACTACAAAACATGGCACTTTCTCCTCCTTGAGGTTAGCCAAAAACTCTTTTTCACCTACTAACATAACTAAACTAGGAATGATCTTTTCCTTGCTGTCATCAATCAAAGGAGTCATTGTGAAATTTTCACCATTTTTGGACAAATGAATCACATTTTTCTTACCATCATGTTGGGTACTTGTATCATGTTGCCAAGGCCTTCCAAGAAGAAGGTGGCATGCATCCATATCCACTATCTCACAAAGAATCCTATCATGATATTCACCTATCTTGAATTCAACCCAATTCTTTCACCACAATTTGTTGGTCCTTGGTTAGCCAAAATACTCTATAGGGGTTAGGATGAGGCATTCTTTGCAATCCTAACTTAGTCACCATTTCATTAGAAGCTAAATTCTCAGAAGAACCTGAATCAACTATTACCTTGTAGACTTTTCCTTTCACCTTGCAAGTGGTTCTGAACAAGTTGTTCCTTTGGGGCTGCTCCTTGGTGGCTGGCATGATGAGGGACCTATTAAACATGATGCATTCTCCACTCTCTAGTGCTGCAGGCTTGGAAGAGGCAGTTTGGTATGATGTGGTGCTTTGATAGTCATCCTCTTGAAGGAGTTGCACCCTTCTTTCTTTCTGATTTGTAGAATTGTTTCCCATCTTCTCTGGGCACCTAAAGGACTGATGTCCTATCTGATTGCAAGAGAAACACCTTCCAGTGAACACATTGGGACCCCTGCCTCCACTTCTTCCTCTGCCATTACCTCTCCCTCTAAATTGACCCTTATCAGCACTATTTCTGTTAGCCTGCCCTTGGCTGCCTTCTTGTGATCTGCCATCTTGGGGCCTTGAAAAGTTATCACTATTTTGAAATCTGTCTCTACCTCTGAAATTCATATTACCTCTACCTCTGCTATTTGAATTTCCTTTCCTTCTCTATTTGTCCTCAATTCCCAATGCCATTTGAAAACACTTATGGACTGTTTCAGGATTAAAGAGACTTAATTCATCTTGAATGGAGAACTTAAGACCATTTAGATACCTTGCAAGTTTCTATTTTTCATTCTCAGGCATCTTAGCTTTCAATGACATCTTGTGAAACTCCTCTGTGTAGGTGCTCACGTCCATGTCCTTCTGTCTCAAGTTTTGCAACTTCTTGTGCAAATTGACTTCATAGTCTTCAGGAACAAATTGCTTCTTGATTTCAAGCACCATCTTCCTCCATGTAGAGATAGGGTTCCTATCATCCTCTATCCTCTCATTTTGAATAAAGTTCCACCAACTTAATGCTGGCCCTTTCATTCTTGATTTGGCAATCCTCACTTTCTGATTTTCTGCCACTTCTTCACATTCAAAATAGTTCTCCATTGCCTTAATCCAATCAAGGCACTCCTCTGGGTTCATCTTACGAGGAAACATAGGTAAGTCTACCTTAGTGTCCTTCCTACTCAACTTTCCAAGTGCATCTAGGAATTGTCTTTTTGACATGCCTCCTTGTGGCTCTTCCATTGGCTCACCTTTTTCTTCATCTTAATCCTCTTCATCTGAATCCAAGATGACCTCTGGCTTCTTCTTCTTATCCTTATCCTTCTTCAACTTCTCTATCTCAGCCTCCATCCTTCTGTTCTTGGCTGCTTGCTCTCTTACTATCTTTGCCAATTCAGCATTTGTCACCTTTTGAGGAATTTCCTTCTCTTCTTCTCTATCTCCCATCTCTTTGATGGCTCTAATACCACCTGATGCAGTAGTGGTACAAGGGAAACAACAAAACAAGGTAAGTTTAACCCTTCTTTGCCCACTCACCCACTTCACCTATCTTTCAACCAACCAAAGGCACATCCAAGGGTATATGGAGGATTTGTAAACCAAGCTATGGTTCAATCCTCAAGACTGTTTCCACACCTTCTAACAGGTCTACAAACACTTTCCTTGCAATTGGTTTAATCCCCAACTTCCCACAACTCTCCAACCTCTACTTGGACTAATAAGGCTACTAGCCCTCCAAATCTAGTTTTCTCCACACAACTTGACAAAACCCTAAAAGACCAGACACACAAATGATGGATTTGAGTACCCTTTAAGGGACCCTAACAAACTTCCAAGTTTCCACTTCCAACTCTATTCCTGCATCTCAAAATTCCTACTAGGTCTCTAGGCCTAATTGATCATTTTAGGTCTAGGTTACAAAGAAAATGGTCTAGGTTGGGTTCATAGACTTGGGATAGGAACTTGGAACACTTCCACAGCCTTTAAACAACTCAAAACCACCATTCTTTCACTCCTCCTATCAGGATTTTGTCATCTACAATAGCAAATAGCACAATTTTGGTCAAATACCTATGAATACTTGACCTAGGGCATCACTTTAAAAATCAAAGCCTGACTCTCCCAACAAAATGCTTTTGAAATCATAGAATACACATCCCTAGCCTACATTTCACCGATTTTCATGAGGTTTCACCAGGTGGAATGCATTCTAGGGTGAGTTTTATATGCCAAACCCTAGAAAATGGGGTTTTAGAGTAGTCTAGACTAAAATTGTAATATCTTTTCACTACAACCACTTCAAAACCTCAAACTTGCTGCATTCGAACCCTGTCTCCAAGTAGTTTCAGGAAAATAACATGGATCCACCTAGCCAATCTGTACAGGCCATACAATAGGGGAAAATAGGGAAAAATAGTCTGTTTTTATTATTTCTATGTCCAAAACTCCGTACCAACACCTCTCTACCGTACAAGAGTGAGATGACAATAGTATAAACCGATCCAAGTTGGTATCCAACCTCCAACAATAGTTTTCAACTATCAGAACTGAGGGGCAACTGGCCAATGTGTCATTGACACCATTGGCAACATTTGACACTATAGTATTTTTTTTGCATTAATACAAGGTTGTCGATGTGTTTATCTTGTCCAATGGAATCAAACCACCATCATACTCCCTAGACCATGCAAAAACACAAAACTAGCCAATAGACTCAAAGAAAACCTCATTAGGCCTACTAGGCCTAAGTGGCATAACTAGGGTCCAAGTGGACAAAGAATGAGTGAGGTTTATATAGTCACCCCAAACATCTTGACCACACAAAAGGACCTTCCAATCATGGCTTTGAAAAGCCTTAGTACAAAACATGCTAAAAAAAACCCACAACTTATTAAAATGCATCAAAATGCTACTCTTGGGTGCCTTGCACCAAGAAATCCATCAAATCATAAAGGATAGAGAAATTTTGTCAGATGTTGTAGTGGCAACTACCCTAGTAGACATGTATGTAAAATGTGGAAACATAGACAAAGCACGTGAACTGTTTGACAAAATGCCTCAAAGAAACATGGTCTCATGAACTGCAATGATTGCAGGATATGCACAAATTGAACTTTTTGAGAAGACTTTAAAAACTTTCAATCAAATGCAATTAGCAGGTATAAAGCCAGAATCCACAACCTTTTCTAGCATCCTCCCTGCCTATGCCAAAGTGGGAGCTTTGGAATAGGGTATGGACATCCATCAAAGCATGAAGGATAGAGGAATTTTGTTAGATGTTGTAGTTGCAACTACCCTGGTAGACATGTATGCAAAATGTGGAACCATGGACAAGGCACATGAACTGTTTGATATAATACCTCAAAAAAAATGTGGTCTCATGGACTACATAAAGAGAGCTTAGAGAGAGCCTCCTGATCGAATGTAATATAAATGAGGAAAGAAGAATGAAGAGGTGTAAGTAATGCATCCATGTAGGATGAACTTGCTTAGAAATTCAGGAAAGACATATGTTGAGTATTTCATTTGGTGTGATTGCTACCTTACCTTCTTATCTCTATGCAGATTAGGCTCCCTCATAGCCCCACAAGGATCATGGCATGAGGATGCAGGATGGCAGGATCTCCCCGTATCCTTGCGAAGGAACTTTTTTGTGTGCATGGGGATGCAGGAAGAGCAAAAATATGGTCTCATGGACTGCATAGAGAGATCTTAGAGAGAGCTCATATGATTGAAAAAGAGGCATGAAACTTTCATGGTATGTACAATTATTTGAATGGTAGTGTGCTCATATTGTTAGCCTCATGATCGACTGCAATATAAAGGAGGAAAGAAGAATGAAGAGAAGTGTAAGTAATGGAGTTGTGCAAGATGAACCTACTTAGAAATTCAGGGAAGACATCTATTGTGTATCTCATTTGGCATGATTTCTGCCTCACCCACTTATCTCTATGCAATCTAGGCTCCCTCGCAGCTCCACAAGGACTAGGGTATGAGGGTGTGGGATGGCGGACTCTACCCGTATCCCCACGAAGGAACTTTTCTGTGTGCACGGGGATGCAGGAAGACAAAAAATGTGGTCTCATGGACTGCATAGAGAGAGCTTAGAGAGAGCTCATATGATTGAGAAGGCAGCATGAAACTTTCATGGTATGTATAATGATTTGAATGGTAGTGTATTCATATTGTTAGCCTCCTAATCAACTGTAATATAAAGGAGGAAAGAAGAATGAAGAGAGGTGTAAGTAATGCAGTCATGCAGGATGGACCCACTTAGAAATTTACGGAAGACATCTATTGGGTATTTCATTTGGCGTGATTGCTGCCTCACCTACTTATCTCTATGTAGTCTAGGCTCCCCCGCAACCCCGCAAGGAGCTAGGGCATGAGGGTGCAAGATGGTGGGCTCTCCCCACATCCCCATGAAGGAACTTTTGTGTGTGTGTGGGGATGCAAAGAGAGCAATTATTTCTAGATATGCATAAAATGGATTTGTTGGAAAGACTTTACAAACTTTCAAGCAAATGCAATTGGTAGGTGTAAAGCCAAATTCCACAACCTTTCCCATCATCCTTCCTGCCTACACCAAAATGGGAGCATTGGAACAAGGTATGGACATCCATCAAAAAGTAATGGATAGAGGATTTTTTTCCAGATATTGTAGTTTCAACTGCCCTGGTAGACATGTATGCAAAATTTGGAAGCATTGACAAGGCATGTGAACTGTTTGGCAGAATGCCTCAAAGAGATGTCATCTCATGGAATACAATGATTATAGGATATGCACAAAATGGATTTTTTTAAAAGGCTTTAGAAACTTTCAAGATGCAATTAGTAGGTGTAAAGCCAAATTTGACAACATTTGCCAGCATCCTCCCTGCCTATTGCAAAATGGGAGCTTTGGAAAAGGGTATGGACATCCATCATAACATAATGGAAGGGGTATTTTTGTTAGATATTATAGTTGGAAATGCTCTTGTAGACATATATGCAAAATGTGGAAGTATAGATAAGGCACATGAACTATTTGATGGAATGGCTCAAAGAGATGTCATCTCTTGGAATGCAACGATTGCAAGATATGCACAAAATGGATTTTTTGAAAAGGCTTTAGAAATTTTCAAGCAAATACAATTAGAAGGTGTAAATCCAAATTTGACAACCTTTTCTAGAATCCTTCCTATTATATCATGGATACCCGCTCTCTTGCAAGCACTTCAAGTCATGTCTGTGGTGATGCGGGGCTTTCCCACATTACCACAGACATGACTTGAAGTGCTTGTGGGAGAGCGGGTGATGCAGGAGTATCTAATGTTGCAAGTATGGACCTAACCGGTGTTGTCATTGATGTCAACATACTCTTGTTGCATTAATGAGAAGGATTGGGTGATCTATTTGCTGAGGATATTGAGAAAATTGGTCATATCAGGAATAGTGAAGAACAGTAAAGACAACAAGGTAAAAGTTTAAGATAAGATGAGGATTAGAGGATGGGTTTAAAGGGTTTGTAGATATTTGTCTTAAGGTGATCCAGTAAAGATTTTAGAGGTCCACATGAAGATCTGAAGAAGTTGTGGCTGCTCAACTAAAACTAGTTCTGGCAGGTGTTCAGAGGTGATAGAGTGATAAAGATAGGCCCGGTGAGATCTGAAAATGCATTATCTTGTTTTGCAGATTTGGTGGAGTATTTAGGAAATCCTTGTGATGTGTCAACTCAATTGGTTCATGGTTTGGAGGTCCACAAGCATCTATTCCTTTGTGACAATGATGGCAGACTATGTTCTTGAGGTTCCAAATGAAGGAGAGAAGGAATTCAATAAGGAGATGAAGTGTGGATGTTCTTGGTGATTCAGGCAAGCTTGTGGAGATCTTTTGATCATGTCCAGTTAGTGTTGGTGGTCCGCATTGGAGTTTAAGCTTGCATTTGAAGAATTACTTCCAAATGAAGGTGTTCTTCCTTAGACTGGCTGACCAAATGAGTTACTCATCTTGCGGATGTTCTTGTAGATGTTTGCCGACTTAAATGATTATTTCTAAGTCAATATTTTGTATAAATAAGGAATTGTGAGGTCATTTCAAAGTGTGTCTTATGGAGATGAGTGTGTGGTAGTGAGGAGGAGAACGAAAGGCAGAGAAGAAGTATTAGGCTTAAATGGAACTAATTCAAGCATGGTGAAGATGCTATTCTCTAGTTCATGTATGTGATACTCATTTTGTAGACAATGTGTCTCTTGTAGGTAGTGAGCCTCTTGTGAGAAGTGTGTTTAGGTAGTGAGCCCTAATTAGCATGTATCATTTTTTGTTCTTTCTATTCTTCTAATAGAGAATACATTCTTGGGTTAGTCACCCCATGGTTTTTCCCTTAACCACATTTTCCACATTAAAATCTTGGTGTCTCATGTGTTAATGTGTTTCTACTCATGATTTATTGCATTGTGTTTCCATGATTGATTTATTATTATGCTACTAAATTACAAAGTGGATTTAAGTGTTTAATTGGAAGAAAGTTTTGGACAACTGATTCACCCCCCTCTTAGTTGTCTGCCCTGAATCTAACAATTGGTATCAGAGCCAAGTTCCTCTAGAAGGAGCTTAACCACTTGAGGAGATCCAGGGTGTCGTCCTACAAGAAGGATAGTCTAAAGTTTGATGGAACCAATTTTAATCTTTGGAAAAGTCACATGAAATGTCACTTGCAATGTATGGGAATGCAGTATTGGAACATGGCTTCAACAAAGTATACTCGTCCACAGGGTGGTCCGACAGCCCCAAATGAGATCACAGATGCTGAAAACAATCTGCAACTATAGAAGCTCTTCTACGTGCATTATCTGATTTAGAGCTTTCAAATGTTGTTGATTTACCAACTACTTTTGAGATTTGACAAAAATTGGAACTTCTACATGAAGGAGACAAGTATGTTAAATGTGCAAGGTTACAGAGTCTGAAAGGGAAATTTGAAAATCTAAAGATGAGAGAAGATGAAAATATCACTACTTTTATGCCAAGAGTAAATGAGATTATCTATGCCATTAGAAATGCTGGTGGAGTCTTGGATGAAGATGAGATTGTTGGCAAAGTTCTCAGATCCCTTCCTGCTTCTTATAAAATCAAAGTTGTTACCATTGAAGAATTTAGAGCCCATACAACTATCACAAGAGATCAATTGGTTGGTAAACTGGTTGCTTTTGAAATGACCGAGTTTGGAGATGACCCCCCAAAGACTGAATCTGCATTCAAAGTTAGTACATCTATAAAAGGTAAGCAAGGTTTGATCCGGGAGAGAACTCTTCAAGGAAACTATCATGGTATGAAAAAGCAAGAAAAGACCTAGAAGAAGAAGCAGAAACTACTCAACTTGAAGCCCTTATTGCAGATCTGATAAGTATGAAGGGAAATTGCCTTTTAAGTGTTTTAACTATAATAAGATTGGTCATTTTGCCTCAAGATGTCTTGGAAGATTTTCAAGGAAAAATCCTAACAAATCAAGGTCCCAAAAGAATTGTTACTATGTTCATGAAGGAGATGATGAAGGAGTAACAAATGATGAATCAGAGACAGGAGACAAATCTAGAAGTGACTGGGTGTTCATTGCCATTAAGGAAGAAGATCCAATGCCCTCTGAATCTGTCAATCATAAAGTTGTAGAAAGAGCTCTAGCTACCTAAGTTGAAGAAAAGGATGATTGGGTTATTGACAGTGGTTTCTCTCACCATATGACTGGTGACAAAAACAAGTTCATATATTTGGAAAGGTATGAAGGAGGAGTGGTAAAGTTTGGTGATAATTTTGCTGGTAGAATCAGAGGAAGAGGAACTATCTCTTTTGATGGAAGGAACAAAATCGGTAATGTACTGTATGTTGAAGGATTGAAGCACAATCTTCTCAGTGTTGGACAATTGGTGGACAAAGGTTATGATCTTTGATTCAAGAATGGAAAATGCAAGATCTTTGAAAGCTCTAGAACAGAGATTGCATCCAATACTCAAACTAAAGGTAATATCTTCCACTTGGTTGGTACTAGTAAAAAGTTGCTTATTTGTTCAAGTTGATCAGAGTTGGTTGTGGCATAGGAGAATGTGTCATGTGAATTTTGATAATATCATTAAGATAAGCAATACTCAGGCTATAAAAGATCTTCCAAAACTAGTGAAACCTACAAATAGTTTATGCAAAGAATGTTAGTTGGAAAAATAAAGTAGAGTCTCATTTAAAACAAGGAACAATCTTCTACCAGATTATTGGACTTAGTTCATACTGATCTTTGTGGTCTGGCAAGAATCAGGAGTGTGCAAGGTGATAGATACTTCATGTTACTAATTGATGACTATTCCCGGATGATGTGGGTAACTTTTCTGAAAGAGAAATCAGAAGCTCTTGAGAAATTCAAAATATTCAAGGCTATGGTAGAGAATGAAACTGGATTAAAATTGAAATGTTTGAGGTCTGACAGAGGTGGAGAATTCACATCTGATGAGTTCATAGAATTCTGTGAGAAACATGGAATAAAGAGATAGTTGTCTGCTCTTAGGAATCCACAATAGAATGGAGAAGTTGAGAGGAAGAACCAGACCATCCAGGAAGCATCTAGGACAATGATGATGGAAGCAAATGTTCCTCAGATCTATTGGAGATAAACTATCAGCACTGCATTCTATACTCTCAATCAAGTACAAATCAGAAGCAATACTGGTAAGACTCCTTATGAACTTTGGTTTGGTATCACTCCTACTGTAAGATATTTCACAGTCTTTGGTAGCAAGTGTTACATTAAAATAGATGAAGATCTAGGCAAGTTTGATGCTAGAAGTGATGAAGGAATATTCTTGGGTTACTCTACTCAAAGCAAAGCATACCGGTGTTATAACAAGAGATTGAGAAAGATTATAGAAAGTACAAATGTGAAGGTTGATGAAGGAATTGAAAAACCCTCAAGGTTTTATGAATATAATGAAGATGATCAGAATGGTGTTATGATTCAAGGAACCCAAGCCCCTTCTAAAATTTAGATTTAAACTGATCTAGTAAATCAGGAAGAAGAGATGAGTTTTAATGAGCCTGATCAAGAATTAGAAGTGCAAGAAACTCCCTAAGTTCCAAGGTATGTAAGACTAAACCACTCTAAAGATCATATCATAGGTGACAAAAGCAAAGGTGTACAAACAAGAAGGAGAATTTCTCAAGATTCAGATGAGTATTGTCTTATTTCAAAGATTGAACCTAGGATAGTGATTAAAGCTTGCAATGATGAAAACTGGACTAAAACAATGGAGGAAGAGCTGATGCAAATTGAGAAAAATCACACTTGGGATATTGTTCCTAGACCTAGAAACAAGAATGTGATTGGAACCAAATGGGTCTTCCAGAACAAACTAAATGAAGTTGGTGAAGTAATTAGAAATAAAGCTAGACTGGTTTGCAAGGGCTATTGTCAAATAGAAGGAGTTGATTTTGAAAAAACTTTTGCTTTGGTGGAAAGAGTTGAAGCAGTTAGATTATTTTTTGTGTTTATTGCCTTCAAGGATTTCAAAGTATATCAGATGGATGTCAAGTCTGCTTTCCTGAATGGTGACTTGGAAGAAGTATACATTGAGCAACCAGATGGATTTCAATTGTTTGATCATGGTGATATTGTCTGCAAGTTGAAGAAAGCTCTATATGGACTCAAGCAAGCCCCAAGAGCCTGGTATGAAAGATTCGATAAGCATCTTTTGAAGATTGGTTTCAACAAAAGTACTACTGACAGTAATTTGTATTTCAAAATTAATCATGAAAATATCTTGATTCTTGAAGTGTCTGTTGATGATATCATTTTTGGATGAAGAGATGGTATGTGTAAAACCTTTGCAAATCAAATGAAAAGTGAATTTGAGATGTCCATGCTTGGGGAAATGAATTTCTTCTTGGGTGTACAAATCATTCCAACAAAGAAAGGAATCTTTATTTCTCAGACCAAAGATGTGAAAGAATTGTTGAAGAAATTTGGGATGGAAGACTCAAAACCAATGAATACTCCCATGGCAACCAAATGTAAGTTGAGTAAAGATGATGACTCTCCCAAGGCTGATCAGAAAAAGTATAGGTCAATGATTGGAGGTCTATTGTATCTCACTCAAACTAGACCTGACATTATGTATGTTGTTGGTCTTGTTGCTAGATTCCAAGCTGATCCTAGAGAATCTCATGTCATGGCAGTCAAGAGGATTTTTAGATATCTAAAAGGGATAGTTAAGTATGGTCTATGGTACCCTAGAGATCATGATTTCTCTCTTCATGCCTATATAGATGTTGATTGGGCAGGAGATGTGGATGACCAAAAGAGTACTAGTGGTGGAGCATTCTTTTTGGGGAAGAGATTGGTTTCTTGGATAAGTAAGAAACAAGAGCCAATATCTCTATCCACTACAGAAGCAAAATATATTGCAGCAGCAGGTAGTTGCACTCAAGTTTTGTGGATGAAACAAATGCTAAGAGACATAAGAGTGGAGTATGAGGAGCCTATCACAATCTTCTGTGATAATTCAAGTGTAATAAATATATCTAAGAATCCGGTGTTGCATTCAAATACTAAACATATATCCATCAAGTTTCACTTTTTGAGAGAGCAAGTAAACAATAATGAAGTCAGATTGGAGTTTGTGCCTTCTAAGGATCAGATTACAGACATCTTTACTAAACCTCTACCTAAGGACTCTTTTGATTATCTCAGGGAGAAGTTAGGGGTTATTGCCCCTCTGGTGATGAACTAAGGTGCACTGATGTGCATTAGTCTGGTGGATTTCAAAGTCATAGCTTGTGGTCCAAATTGATGATGGGATCTGCTACTAAGGGGGAGCAGCTGGTATGGTTCTGAAATGGTGGAATTGCAAGTATGTGCCCTTTGCCATTGATGTCAAAGGGGGAGAGAAGACGTGAAAAATAAGTGGTTTCTGATCAAAGGGGGAGTAGGAAAGGAAGAGAAGACATGTGAATGATTCTTGCTGATAGGGGGAGTTGTGACAATAAGGAGAAGTTCTTGTCTTGATGGTCAAAACAGTTTTTCATATCATATTTTGCTATCAATGACAAAGGGGGAGATTTGTTGCAAGTATGGGCCTAACCGGTGTTGTCATTGATGCCAACATACTCATGTTGCATTAATGATAAGGATTGGATGATTTGTTTGCTAAGGATATTGAGAAAATTGGTCATATCAAGAACAGTGAAGAACAGTAAAGACAGCAAGGTAAAAGTTCAAGATAAGATGAGGATCAGAGGATGCGGTTTAAAGGGTTTGTAGATATGTGTCTTAAGGTGATCTAGAAAATATTTTAGAGGTTCGTATTAAGATCTAAAGAAGCTGTGGCCACTTAAGTAAAACTAGTTTTGGTGAGTGTTCAGAGGTGACAGAGTGATAAAGATAGGTTCGGTGAGATCCAGAAATGCATTATCTTATTCTATGGATTTGGTGGAGTATTTAGGAAATCCTTGTGATGTGTCAACTTTTGGTTTATGGTTTGGAGGTCCGCAAGCATCTATTCCTTTGTGACAATGATGATAGACTATGTTCTTGAGGTTCCAGATGAAGGAGAGAAGGATTTTAGTAAGGAGATGAAGTGTGGATGTTCTTGGTGATTCAGGCAAGCTTGTGGAGATCTTTGGATCGTGTCTAGTTAGTGTTGGTGGTCCGCATTGGAGTTTAAGCTCACATTTGAAGAATTACTTCTAGATGAAGGTGTTCTTCCTTAGACTAGCCAACTGGATGAGTTACTCATCTTGTGGATGTTCTTGTAGATGTTTTCCAACTTAAATGATTATTTCTAAGTCGATGTCTTGTATAAATAAGGAATTGTGAGGTCATTTCAAAGTGTGTCTTATGGAGATGAGTGTGTGGTAGCAAGGAGGAGAGTGAAAGGCAGAGAAGAAGTATTGAACTTAAATGGAACTGAGTCAAGCATGGTGAAGATGCTATTCTCCAGTTCATGTATGTGATACTCATTTTGTAGACAGTGTGTCTATTGTAGGTAGTGAGCCTCTTGTGAGTAGTGTGCTCGGGCAATGAACCCTAATTGGCATGTGCCATTTTTTATTCTTTCTATTCTTCTAATAGAGAATACATTCTTGGGTTAGTCACCCTGTGGTTTTTCCCTTAACTAGGTTTTCCACATTAAAATCTTGGTGTCTCATGTGTTAATGTGTTTCTACTCGTGATTTATTGCATTGTGTTTCCATGATTTATTTATTATTATGCTGCTGAATTACAAAGTGGATTTAAGTGTTTAATTGGAAGAAAGTTTTGGACAACTAATTCACCCCCCTCTCAATTGTCTGCCCTAAATCTAACATCTAATTCCTAAGATAAATGAAGAATCAAGCCAAATTTATGTAATATATTTGTGCAAAGCCATATTTTTGGGAAAGCACCGCATTACCCGCTCTCCCACAAAAACTTCAAGTCATGCCTACAGTGATACAAGAAAGCCCCGCATAATCGTAGGCATGAGTTGAAGTGCTTGTGAGAGAGCAGGTATCCATGATATCACATTTCTTTGAGGCATTTTTTGAAATAGTTCACTTGCCTTGTATATGCTTCCACATTTTCATGTATGTCTAGCAGGGCACTTGTAACTACAACATATGATAAAAAAACAAGGATCACCAAGTCTGATACACTTACTTGGGACTATGCATTCTTAGTGTATCTTATTCTTGTGGCTGTGAGGTGGAAGTTTTGACTGTCCAAGTGATGGGTTCAGAATTTTCACAATCACGATATGGTGGTCATTGTGAGAGGACTATCATAATATAGTAAAATGCCAAACAAAGATAATGAAATGACAGTGACCAATTTGATTAAGGCAGTGACTTTACAAATGTTGAAGGGATAGTCCTAGTATCTTTGTTTTGAATGTTAGTGATTTCAATGTTGGAAGACAGTGTTGTAGATTCTTCCATGCCATCAACTTTAGGAAATAGCATAATTGGCTAAAGGAGCTTCTCATTTTACACAATGTAGTTTGCCAAGCTCATTAGAAGCTGCACATAAATATAAAAAATTGAACTATGAACCTGAGAATGAATGCATATGAGATTATTCTTTACCTCCAAGTGGGAGCCTTAGTCCTCAAGACATTATTAATATAGTGGTATGTTTTCAAGGGCAATCCTTTCAACCTACAGGGACCTTGCTTTGTGACATGAATGGAGGAAGTTGTCTAGTAGTCTAGGGTGGTGATCTTCAAGAGTTTTGTGTCAATAGTGATTTCAATAAGATATGTTTCATATGCCCTATATGGTTGCTAATGCTAAGGCATGAATGGAAATTTCTTCAAGTGTTATGCAAGGCCATTGAAATCAAAGATCTATCCTCTAAGTCATTTGCACATGGTGATTGAGAACACAATGAGTTAGAAGTAAAAGAGCACCGGATCATAGCACAACAAAATGGTCATGAGTTATGTAATGAACTTCACTATTCTTTTGATCACAAAGGAGACCAAGATAATAAGCAACATACTAATGTGCACAAAGAATGTTCATGGAGGATTGCAAACTTCCTTACAAAGTAATTACCAGAGCAGAGTTTGAGGTGAATTGCACTTGCTATTTTATGCTGATATAGATATGTTCTAACCTGTAGTTAATTGTTTTAGCATAACAGATAGGCTAAATAGTTGTTCATATACCATTATTTCTAATACAAAATTGCTATACCTTATTCTAGGAGCAAATCACAAGGGAGTCTATACATAAGACACTATTGTTTCAAATTCAAAATTGATGGCTCTTTCACAATTGTTTGCTTCATTTATTTGATCTAAGACAACCTGTTGTACAGAAGATGCTCTCAAAATCACAGTAAAATCCTTTATTCTGGGAAGACTATTCAAAATGTTCCCATCATAACAATGAACAAAAGCATCAGTCATTAACCTAAACTTTGCAAGAGTTTCTTCAAATTCTACTTTTCCATTCTCTTTTCCATTCTAAATTTTATTCCTAATTTCATCCATGAAGAACTTCATCAGCCTGTAGATCCTGTTATTAGCCATAACTTTACCAAGTGTTGAGGATAGCTTCGAGTTTTTACCCAAGAAGCAATTGAGAAAATTCATCCTTACCAAATACAATGTGTTGAAAATCTCTTTGAAGTTATTCTAGAAAAGAGTTCCTGAGAGTATAATGCATAGTTTTGAATTAACCTTTTTGCATGAATTCCATTGTATTTGGTAAGGCCGAATTTTATCAATTGTTGTTTTTTGTCAAAATTTAGCCTTACCAGATACAATGGAATTCATGCAAAAAGGTTAATTCAAAACTGTGCATTATACTCTCAAGAACTCTTTTCCAGAATAACTTCAAAGATCTTTTCAACACATTGTATCTAGTAAGGCCAAATTTTGTCAATTGTTTCTTGAGTAAAAACTCGAAGCTATCCTCAACACCTAGTAAAGTTATGGCTAACAACATGATCTATAGGCTAAGGAAGTTCTTCATGGATGAAATTGGGAATAAAATTCAGAATGGAAAAGAGAGTGGAAAAGTAGAATTTGATGAAACTCTTGCAAAGTCCAGGGTAATGACTGATGCTTTTGCTCATTGTTATGATGGGAAGATTCTGAACAGTCTTCCCAGAATAAAGGATTTTACTATGATTTTGAGAGCATCTTCTATACAGCAAGCTATCTTAGATCAAATAAATGAAGCAAACAATTGTGAAAGAGCCAACAATTTTGAATTTGAAACAATGGTGTCTTATGTATAGACTCGCCCTATGATTTACTCCTAGAATAAGATATAGCAATTTGGAATTAGAAATAATGGTATATGAATAACTATTTAGCCTATTTGTTATGCTACAACAATTAACTACAGGTTAGAACATATCCATATCAACATAAAATAGCAGGTGCAATTCACCTCAAACTCTGCTGTGGTAATTGCTTTGTAAGGAAGTTTACACTTCATTAACATTCTCTGTGCACATAGCCAAATATTTAAAATTCTTAACCAAAGATCCAAAAATGAGTATCTTGTCATTGCATGACTCCTACTTTTGTTCTGAGTATGACAGTACCTGAGCTTCTGGTGTTTCTAGACGAAACCTATAGCGAAAAAGTGTAGTCTCCATCTCAAGGAACCATCTTCAGAGCTCTTCCCTGAAATGAGGGTTGAAAACATTAGAAGAAAAGCAATACCATAATTCTAAAGTAACAATTTGTATCAAGACAAATTTCAGAAAGTATAATTAAAAAGACAAATCCTTACAATTGGACCTCAAATTGGACCAAGCATATTTATGATTTTATCTTTAGAATGTAGGAACTTTCTCTATTGGAGCTTCACGACCTCAAATTGGATCTCAAATTGGACCAGTAGATTTATGATTTTATCTTTAGAATGTAGGAACTTTCTTTGTTTGATATTCATGACCTCAAATCAGAACCAAAATTGGACAAGCAGATTTATGATTTTCTCTGTCCACTGAGATTTGTATTTCTATACCCAGGTTTTGCTTTCAAGTGAAAACACCCAGAAGTGTTTCAGACCAGTTCAAGGTATGCTCCAACTTGGTTATGTCACTAATAGCGATCCAAGTTTTCGTGAACCATCCATACCTAAATGTTGCATCACAATCTATTCTTTGTACACATAAAAATGCCACATATTAACCCCTTCTAAATAGAACATTTGATCATCATAAAACCATAATTAATAAATCATTTCAATTTTAAAAAGAGTCTGATGTGATTTACTATCAAAACAAAAGCTGTATAAATCACAAAAAATCCATGAAGCCTCCTAAATGTATCTTAAAGCAAGTTTATAGGATGGGTTTCAGCATAAGAAGCTTTCTACTACAACTCTCAATGAATGTATTATAAGCAGAAAACAAAGTTCTTCACACTCAAAGTAATGTAGTCAAACATTTATTCCAAAAGTATGTTAGTAGGAATTAACTAAAAACAAAATGATTTTTTGCTTGGTTTATTTTATCAATATGCCACATGGAAATGGAATAATCACTAAGAAATCCTAACAATAAAAAACAAAGTAAAGGTTCAAGAAAGGAAATTCCAATGTACTATTGTATAATTGTGACGAAGGCACTTATATGAGCATGACCTACATACAAATCCCTACCATTGAATTGCCATCCATCCAAGGATAAAATAAGAAATGTAAGGATTTGAGCAATTAAGTCCAAAGGGTTATGTTGTAACGGTAATGGAATCACCATAAGAGCACAACTGAGGAACAAATTTTTGTGACTATAATTATGTGATCCACAACTCTATTGGTCATGTGGCACAAGTGTACTATAACAAATACAGGATGCATTCATGTGTGACCCAAGTTTAATGTGGCTATGTTGTGATAGAAATGGAGGCACTCATATGAGAACAATTCATGTACAAATTAATCACTGTCACCACAATTAGGTGTCAATCATCATTGGGTGCATTCAGTTTGACTCAAGTTTAATAGGTTACAATGTAATGATAGCATGATCCAAGAGTGATTACCTATTGCTGCAATAAAGAGCCTATATCTCTGGTTGATATGTAGAGTGGTTGTGTTATATCAATTATGTAGTGCATTCAAGCACAACCCATGTTTAATGGGCTATTCTAGAGAGTGATCAAGATTTTCTAAACCTTATGAATGTTACTTAAAAGTGTACAGATTAAACTATAGACCAAGTTTGTTACATACTTGAATGCAATCTTGGGTTACCACAAACTATAATAATGTAATCTGCTAATAACCATTATGGGAAGTATTAAAGCAAGACCCATGCTATATAGGATACATTTCCCTGATCAAGTTTACATACCTTAATGATCAAACACAAGCTTCCCACACAGTCTAGGATATAATCCAAGATCATACCAGACCCTGTCAAGACAGCTAAATTTCTGACCCAAGATTTAAGGTTGCTTTTTAATACCAACAAAAGCATTGGTAAGACCATGACTAGGGTAAAAACCCTAGGCCTCCGTAGAAACATAAATCATAACTCTAGTAGATTAGTGAGGTTGTAATACCAGAAAGATTGAGACATTGTAGCCAATAACAAAATCTTGCAATCTAAATATTGTAGCCAATAACAAGCACACTATGTAGCTCAGTGACATTTATAAATGTAATCTATGGTAAGAAGAATGGCATTCACTTGAGGTGTGACAATCAAAAAGAGGCTAAGCAGTGACAAGATAATAAAGCTCAAACCTTGCATAGTAAAGTGGAGATGTTAACAGTGATTTTCCTTACCCCCTTGTTGACCTTAAGGGTTTTCAAATGTTATTGACAATGTTAGACAAGGAAAATGCAATCAAGGAATGACTATCCAAATGAAGTAATAATGGTAATCATAGGTTCAATGTTTATTCTTAGCCATTGTATAATGGAGGTAGTGGATTGCATGTTTGAGCAGTGTTTTGAGACTCATCAAAGATGGTAGAATAGTGAATAATACCTTGTGGACTGTGAAGTAGTGACAATAAGGTTGAAGGATCTTAAGACCCACAATACCATGAAACAATGAGTCCCCTATAGTAAGTAAGTAGGCAGTCTATAGGGCATGGTTTGATTTTATAGAAGGATGCTCATGAAAGGAATCTTCAAGTGACAGTGAGTGAGTTGTTTGAGATTGCAGTTGGGGGTGCAATATCTAGTCTTAAAGGCAGTTAGTAAAGCAGTAAATATGCAAGAAAATCAAACCCTACACAGCAAACAATTCACAATGTTATCTTGCATTATGCCTTAAGTTTAAAGACAAAAATCTCATTGTCTCTTGATGAAAGTAGTGACCTTAATGGTTAATCACTGGCAACCATGATTTTAAAACATGTTATTGTACTTATGGAGGCAACATTTTAAGCAAGGTAGTATGTGGTGGTTTGGAACAATCGTAGGTATGAAGGACTTGCTTTATATGCATACCATGTAGTCTAGCTTAAAACAATATTCTTAGAAGAGATTAAAGGTGGATTATGGAACTCAAAGGTTACCATGATAAAGATTAAAACAAAGACTGAGATCTATTTAAAAGCCACTATCATGAAGATATTAAAGATGTCACATGCAAAACCCTAGCAGCTGGAGTAATGAATACAATGCCAAAGAGGATAGTGAGCTGGGGCAGATTTAGGAGATCTCCACATTATCTAATCATAGGCAAATACATCATTTATTTATTTTTTAAAATTAAAAGAAATCATTCTAAACCCTATATAGGATACATTCTAAACACTCTATAGCATACATTGATACTTCAAAATCATCTAAATTAGGAATTTGAGATTATGCAAATATATGTCAATCAAATACCTAGACTACAAATAGTAGCGCGAACAATGTAACCCTTATTGAGTAGAGTAGGAATGAGATAAGCAGCAATGAATCCTATGCCTCCTATCACACACATCTCCTTACCATTCTCTGTCATTCTTTACTGAAACACTTCTCCATTTTGGCAGGCTACACCTGAAAATAAGGTTTGGATGAAGGTTTTAGAAAATGTTTATTAAAATGAAAACTCCATTTTGGTGGGCTAAACCTGAAAATAAGATTTTGATGAAAGTTTCAGAGTATGTTTATTAAAGTTTTAGAGTATTTTGGTGGGCTATTGATTTTTGATTCCTTAAATGATTTATTTAAATGGATTGTGATAAATAAATGACTAACTATCATTTTTTTTTGTGTGACTACAACCAAATTAGTCATTTATTTACTCATTTATAGCTGAGTTGCAAAAAATTAGTAGAATTTAGTCATTTTTAGTTGTTGTGACTAAAAGTTTTAGTCACTTATTTATTTGCCAAAATTCTACTAGTGTTAGTATTTTCATTGAAATCATGTAAATCCACATATTAGTGAATATCAGGGACATTAAGGCAAATATGCACCCTTGTGGGATGTATATGTATTTTGATAGTCTATGACTCCTTAGGTTTAAATTTGGCATCTGTATATTGGTTGAATGTGTGGACATTGAGTTATACTTTGTTAAAACCAGTGATCAGGATATTGACGAATAACCAGGATATTAAAGAATGTGATGACCCCCCTTTCTTTTGTGATTGTTTGACCAAACTTTGACCAGACATAAATTTTTACTCTTATGCAAGTCTTGGGTGATCCAAAAGGAAAACTTGCTTAAAATTTTGCACTCTTTCACTTGATGAGATTTGTGATAACAAAATTTGACTTTGAAAATTAACCTCTCCTTTTGAGGTCCTAATATGCTTCTAAGATGGCATCCTGACATGCATCTGATACTGATCTTTTTACCATACCACCCAAAGCAAGGGAACAAACAAGCAAAAAATTAGGGTCCCTATTTTACTAGGGCAAAATGGGGCGTGTTGTGTAACCACACAATAGGTCTCTTACATTTGTAGAGATACAATGTAGAAAACAATGAAATTGTATTCTATTGAGAAAAGCATCATTTGAAAATCAAATCATTTCCCATAGTGGAAAGGCTAACAACTTTTTTTTCCTACCTATTATAGCTTTGAGTGTGGTAAATGAGTCATCATGCCATTTTACTCCTCTATCTTGGTGGGTAGCCACATGTCATATATCCCTAAATTTTTCTCTGTTTAAAGCATATACCTCTGAACCCATAATGAAAACTCCTCCTTAGTGGGCCACTTATGACTTAGGACCTTTTCTACTTAACCAACATGAGAAATAAATCTAGAATCTAATAATACTTTTATTTCCTTGACAAAGTTACCCAAGCCACTCTCCAAATTTACAAGTTTGTCCAATTCAACATTACATCTCAATTTCTCTATTTTGGTGTCAAATGCAATGACACTAACTACAACAGGCATAATATTATCAAACTACCTTTTCCACTCATCCAATATTTTGTTAGATCCATCCTTATTCTTTATTGAAGGCAATGAGTAATTCCTGAGAGATTCAAATGACTCCACTTTAGCCTTCAAAGTCACCTCAAGCTTACTATGAAAAGTTAACACATCATTCAGCAAGTTCATGACTTAAAAAGTGTTAGCTACATCAATTGATACATCTGGTTCCATGATACTTCTTCTATGGATATGGGTCATCAATTTAATTCATGGAAACTAGTCATGTTCAGAATCTCTTTTAGCTTGGATTTATTTTGCAAGTAGAAATTAGATGCCCTTCTCAAATTTCCATAACATACCCACACATCATCTACATGCTTCAAGATCTTATTCATTTGTTATTCTAAGAAACCCTTGACCAATGCAATTTTCACAATTTTCAGCTCCTTCCTCAATTTATCTTCTCTACTAGTGCTCTGTTCTAATTTAGCCTTGAGGTCACTAATAATTACTACATCATTTCCATGTCTAGAAGAACTCATTGGGCTAGATGTAGAGATAGGTGAAGACACTTCAAGTCCCATTAGAGGCACAAGGATTTTCAATCTAATGCACTCATGCATTAATTTCAAGTTATCCTCTCTCAATTGCTTTACCTTTGCATGGAGCCTTTTTGTTGCTGCCTCACTAAATTTTGTAGTACCAACCGCCAATGATGCAACTTGTGGGGCCATTGTATCTATCAGTCTTCTTATAATGATCTGACCAATGAGATCATTCACATAATTTATAACATTGTGCTTGTTATCAATAGGGGCCATGGCCCAAATTACCAAGGCCTCATGATTTGCACTAAATCCTGCCCCAAAGACCTGCTTAACTTGCTCCTTTGTCAAATCTTCTTTATCAAAGTCCTCTTGCCTTCTAATTGTGTCTACTACCATAGGAGAGGAGATATCCCAACCTTCTAACAATAAAATACTACTATCCTTTACCATTTTCCTAGCTTCATCTAGAGTAATTTTACTTACATCCATATCCACCTCTTCCATAACTTTCATAGCTATTTCATTTTTGTCCTTGTCATCAACCTTACCTTGTTCCTCATTCATCTTAGCCATAAAGGCTTCTAAATTCTTTTGTAACAAGAAGGCTCTAAATTCTTTAGTCTTGATAAAATTTTCATTAGACAAGAATTCCTGACAAGCTAAATATCTTACATCCTGTATTATAGCTTTGCTTTCCTACTTACTCATCAGAGTTCTGGTTGGAGGTGGGATTAAAGTTTCATCCCTCTTAGGAAAACTCACCACCTTTTGTATCTCCTCCAAATCATTCTAATTATCACCCATTTCCTCTGATAAAGTATAATCGACCAATGGTTAGATTTCATTACAGTTCACCAAGGAGAAGGAGGAGTTCCCAAGCATCCTTTGTGCTTTCTTCAATTTCAAGGGCAAGGGTTTCATCTACCCTTTCTTTTGTGTCATGTTTCTTCTTAAGAGATCTTGGCTTAGTAGGATTCTTCTTTGGGACAACCCTCAACTAATATGCATGGTTTAACAACATTTTCATCTTGATTATAAGATCAGTAACTTGTGGGAAGGCTTGTGGATATGACTTATTTGCTAATACCCTTTGCCTCTCTCCCATGAGAACCAACCCATAAGTCTACCTTCTTTGAAATAACTCTTCCATGGACATGCCATTTTTTAGTAAGTCATCCAGTTCATCAAAGCAGTGTTCAAAACTAGCCTTCTATTTTTCTCTTCTAATCCTATCTATGAAGTGTTCAGGATCATAATTCATGTGATCCACAAAAGGTAATCTGTAAATTGACAATTTTGTTCCACATACCTCATAACCTTCTCAAGAATGAATTGTAAAACTAGAAAACTGAAGAGGCATAGGAAGAAATGACCACATCTTTCTTCCTCTTAAATGATACTTGTCAGATTCATTAAGTTTCCACACAATATCTAGAAAAGTAATTATATTTGGCACCTTTGCTAGCAACTGTGTATGAGGAAAAATTGATTAAATCAAAACTAATAAAACCAAAAACCAATCACATAAAGCGAACCAATCTAAGTAAAAGCTATTATCATAAAATCAAAGACAAATGAAAGATCTTACCAAAATCTGTATTGTTCCCTTTTGGAGAAGTGTGGATTGCTCAATGAAGTTACGAAACCATAGTTGCAACAAGCAAGTAGTGTGCTCAAAAGATCAATGTCAAAAGATCGTAAGTTTGCTCAATCGAATCGTCGTATGCTCCAAGCGCTGTTAAGTATGCCTGAGAATAAAATTGAAGAGAGAGAGGCTTAATGAAGGAGATGAGGGGGGTTTATATAGGTTTCAATGAAGATTGATCAACGGTCTAGATAATTCAAAAGAATCAACGGAGGAGAACAGTTGAGGAACATGCAACGAATAAGAAGAAGCCAAGTGTCTTTCTTTCTTTTGCATGAGAGGAGTTATCAAGAATAGAAGAATGAGTTAAAGCAATTAACAGAATGTAACAATCAGTTAAGTGATTTAAAACAAGAAGGGATTTGCATGAGAAAAAGAAGATATTTTTCTTTATTAAATAAACAAAGCTTGAGTTATATTAGAGATAACTCAATTTAGAAGAAAAAGCAACTTAAATAAATATTTGATTTATTTAAATTTAGAGAAGATATTATTGGAAGAAATAATTACATAATTGGAATTATTTAATTTAGAAGATTTGAAATCAAATTAAATAAATAAATTTATTTAATTGTTGTGCATGATTTTGGAAGAATGATTTTGATTTAATTAAATAATATAAATTATTTAATTATAGATAAGATAGAATTTGTGATGAATTAATTAAATAATTGGATTTTTTTAATTAATGTGGATTTAATTTTTGGAAAGAGGATAATGATCTAATTAAATAATTAAAATTATTTAATTGTGGAAGGATAATAGAGGAATTTAATTTAATTATTTAAATAAAGAGAATTTATTTAATTAATGTCGAAAGTATGTGATTTAGAAGAATTTGGTGAAATTAATTAAATAATTAGATTATTCAATTAATGTTGAAATGTAGGTGATGCGACAGATTAGATGAAAATGCAAGTGATGTGATGACTTGGTCATTTTAGGGTGTCTACATTTTGCCCCTCTTTGATGTGATGCAGTTTATAGCGTTGTGTCAAAGAAAATAATTGTTGAAGACATGATACAATTTATTGATGCCCCAATGTAGCTAGTTGCCCCAGTGTAGCTGACGTAGGGTGCCCCCTCGAGAGGAAAGACAGGGAAGTGACAGAAGAACTGTGTTGATGCTCGACTAGAAGATTTTGTTGGAGACAGATAAGGTTGGGTTGATGATAGATAGAAGAATGTGGAGATAGAAGAGAACATGATAGAAAATACTGTTGATTGATCCTTGCTTGAAAAGCTATATAAGGCCATGGATAAATGGATGGGTAAATGAATGAGCTTGTTGCAACAGTTTCACAAATGTTTATAAAGAGCAATCCTTATTTTTGATATAGCACGTGGATAGTTTACCACCAAGGTATAAAAGACCAAGGTGCAGTGATATCCGAATGCGTGGACATTGACTCTGCAAGCAAGCGGTTTGAACTTAGATCCCTTAGACATAATATGACCTTATTGGTACATGTGAATGAGTCATAGTCTTGAACATAAAATAAACTTTAATACATGTAAATGCAAGAAGAATATTAATATGTAAGATGCTAGGGCATAACACACACAAGATAAATATGCTGCCAAGAAAGATGCTAAAGATCATTCCCCAAACACGGCATACAAAAGCAATGACTATGCCCCCAATCCGTACTGCATCACAACATACCAAGATTATAGATAAATCAAGGTAGCCTTGAATAGGTAATGGAAAAGGAACAAAAGATAAACCAAAAAAGCAAATTGACTGACTTACAAAGTAAACATACAGCCAACATATTCTCTTGCCAAAGAGATTGCTCAGGATAGATTGGATAGGAAAGATAACAACCTTATCGTAGGAACTCTGTGTTCGTTAAAGGGGTGCTATCTACCTAAAAGACAATGCCTTGCTGCAGGAAATGCCACATGTCATAGGAGACATGTGTGTTGGTCTCGACAATGGAACACTTCGCAGAAGACAAGCCTATTGATCTAGGGCCTTGGGTAAGCGGGACTTAGCTGATGTTGGCAATCGAAATAGTAGGACAGTAGATGACTCCAGAAGTAAGCCGCTTTGCTTCAGGTTTGTGAAGAACTTTTGCTTTGAAAGGATGCGCTAGCTTGTTGTTTTGCTGCTTGAGTTAGTCAAGTCAAGGTGAATGGATTTTGATAAACAGAAGACTAGAAAGATGACATGCTAATGGGTTGAGATGGGTGGAGCATGATAAATCATATGTGCTTGAGTACTGGATACATCCTTCGTATTCCAGACTGCCTACATACCCTATAACCACGGGATCAAGCCACATTACGAGGAAAGATGAAAAATGATAATATGTAGTTCTGGATAGAGTGATGAGTGGGTCAAGGTGGTGAGGAGGAGATCTTATATACCTGAGTACCAGAAACTTCCTTCGTATTCCAGACTGCCTACATACCCATATCCATGGGATCAAGGTACCTTAAGGTTGAAAAGAAATGATATGTAGTTCTGATTAGAGTGATGATGTAGGATAAAAGCGTTGAGAAGATAATAGCCTTATCGTAGGAGCGATGTGTCTGTTAAAGGGTGTTATCTGCGAGAAGGAGAAAGATTGATGTGAGCGCATTGTGAACCACGAACAAGGAACCAATCCTAGACCTAAGTTAAGGAAAGAGTTGCCCCCATTCTGGTAGAGGAATTTACATAGGTGACTGACCAAGAAGACATAGAGAACCTTGACCTAGGACAAGACAGTGTTAACTGTAGACATAGATCAAGATGTAGGATGACGATGATGACATTGACAAATTTCCAAGCTATACTAGATAGGGAGATGGAAATACAAACAAGGTCAATGGTTTTATTATGGATGGGTGAAGGGCGTTGTGACATGGAAATGGAATGAACATGACTTGATAGAAGATGGATGCTGACTCTACACATAGTGCCTGTTTGCCAAGTTTTCACTATGGTACTTATCCAAGGTGCCTGTTTACCAGGTTTTCACCAGAGGATGGATTATTTTGTTTTTGTTGTTTTGTTTTTTTTTTGTTTTTTTTGTTTTTTTGTTTTTTTTGTTTTTTTGTTTTATTTTTTATTTTTGAATACTCTGAGGATCAGGCATAGAAATTTTTGAGATGGACACTGTTAAGTGGCTCATCCAGAGGAATGCTGTCAGGTGTAGCTAAAGTATAAGCTCCTGATCCATATGCTGTTGTGACAATAAAGGGACCTAACCAGTTTGGCTCAAACTTGCCCTTCTTTTCTCGATCTGCTTGATTTCTCTGATTCTCTTTAAGGACAAGATCACCAACTTGAAACCATCTTTCTTTGATCTTTTTGTTGTAATTACGCCGTAGGCAGTTTTGATAAACATGGAGGTGATTAAGTGCTGCAAGGCACCTCTCATCTAGGAGTTCAAGCTTAGCTAATCTAGAAGTGTGATACTCCTCTCCCTTAATCAGGTCCTGCATAGATACTCTGAGGGATGGGATCTCAACCTCTATAGGTAGGATGGCTTCAGAGCCATAGACCAAAGCATAAGGTGTGGCACCAGTTGGTGTTCTGATACTAGTGCGGTAGGCCCAAAGGGCGAGATTGAGTTGCAAGTGCCAATCACGACCAGCTTCATTGACCGTTTTCTTGAGGATTTTGAGAATGGTTTTATTGGAAGTCTCAGCTTGGCCGTTACTCTCCAGATAGTAGGGTGTTGAAAAGCGATGTCGGATATTGTATTGTGTGCACAAGGCATGAACATCTTGATTCTTGAATGGTCTCCCATTGTCAGTGACAATAGCTTGGGGGATACCATACTGGCATATGAGGTAGTTAAGGATAAACTTGGCTATTTGCTTACCGGTGATATAGGTCATAGGAATGGCTTCCACCCACTTCGTGAAATACTCAGTGGCGGTAATGATAAACTTGTGGCCATTGGAAGAGGATGGGTGGATTTGTCCTACAAGGTCAAGACCCCATTAAGAAAAAGGCCATGGAGTAGTCACTGGCTATATTTCATGAGCTGGTGCATGAATTAAATCTCCATGCTACTGGTATTGTAGACATTTCTTAGCAAACTGTGCAGCATCTTGCTCTATTGTAGGCCAGTAGTAACATGTTCTGAGTATCTTCTTAGCAAGATTAGGACCAGTAGAATGTGCGCCATAGACACCTTCGTGTATGTCTCGTAAAGTAGCTTCAGCTTCATTTGCATTAAGACATCGTAAGAGGATACCATCAAGACTCTGGCGATATAGTGTATCACCCAGAATGGTGTAACGGGAGGATCGACAGATAAAGGTTTTACGTTGGGTGGAGGAAAGGTCAGAGGGAAAGGTATTATTTTTAAGGTATTCATAGATATCTTCATACCATGGGGAATTGGGACCAACAAGTTTGCAGATGATTTCAGTAACAGGAACATCGACGGCTAGTATCAACAATTGCTCGATCAAGAATTCACATTTCTGTGTATTAGTAGGCATGTCAATCAGTGACCCTACAGAAGCCATAGAATTTGCAACTTTGTTATGCTCTCTTGGAATTTGCTCAAATGTGATGCAAGAGAAGTGTGGTTTGTAGGCATCCACTAGTTGCTTGTAGGGGACCAACTTTTCATCCTTTGTTTGGTACTCATCTGTGACTTGGTGAATGACTAGCTGTGAGTCTCCATATACTTGTAATTCTGTGATGTCCCATTGAACTGCTGTATTGAGACCTATGAGGAGTGCTTCATACTCGGCTATGTTGTTGGTGCAAGGCAATGCTAGCTAATATGATTTTGGAATATAGTCATTTTGAGGTGTGATGAACAAGATGCCGGCCCCTGATCCATGCTGTGTGTAGGAACCGTCAAAATACAATTTCCACATTTTGGAGTGAGCAAGAGTGAAACGATTCTCATCAGGAAAGTTTGCTACCATAGGATGTGTATCTCTCATGGGTGCTTCTGCTAGTTGATCGGTGAGGGCTTGTCATTTGATTGCTTTATGATCCGTGTACTCAATGTCGAACTCACTGAGGATCATGACCCATTTAGCTAGTCTGCCTATGAGAGCTGCTTTTGCTAGTAGATACTTTAAGGGGTCAATCTTAGCTATCAGATTAGTGTGTTGGTTCAACATGTAATGCCGCAACTTTTGAGAAGCAAACACTACTACTAAACAAGCCCTTTCCATTGGTGAATAATCGAGCTCATATCCCACCAAGGTTCTACTGATATAATAAATGACATGCTCCTTTCCTAATTCATCATTTTGTGCTAGCAGGGCCCCTAGGGCCGAGTTTGTAGTAGAGATGTATAATATCAAAGGTTTGTCTATGACTGGTGGAACCAATACAGGAGGTGTAGCTAGATACTCTTTAAGTTGATCAAACGCTGCCTGACACTTGTTGTCCCATCGAAATGAGACATCCTTTCGGAGCAAGTGTTGAAAGGGTTTACATTTATCTGCTAGCTATGATATGAAATGCCGAATGGACTGCAACCTTCCCTGAAGGCTCCTTAGTGCTTTAAGGTTCTTGGGTGGAGGCATCTCCACTATAGCCTTTACTTTTGCTAGATTGACTTTGATGCCTCTACGAGATACAATGTATCCCAACAACTTCCCTGATGTTACACCAAATACACACTTCTTTGGATTGAGTCTTACTTGGTATTTTTCGAGCCTATCGAAGATCTGTCCTAGAACCTATATGTGATCCGCCCTAGAAGATTTAGCCAATATATCATCTACATAGTCCTCAATGATGTGATGAAAGAGATCATGGAAGATCACTGTCATTGCTCTCTGATAGGTTGCTCCTGCATTCTTCAGACCAAATGGCATAACACACCAACAGTAATTGCCCCAAGGACAAGTAAAGGTTGTTTTATGTTGATCTTCCTTAGCTATCCTTATCTAGTTGTAGCCCGAGAATCCATCCATGAGAGAAAGCATCTCGTGACCTGTTGTTAAGTCCACTATAATGTCAATGTTTGGTAGTGGAAAGTCATCTTTGGAACATGCCTTGTTGAGATCTCTGAAATCATTACACATGTGGATGTGCCCATTAGGTTTAGACACATGTACGATGTTTGAGACCCAACCTGAATAGTCAATGGGTCGTATGAACTTTGCATCTAATAATTTCTATATTTCCACTTTTACCAAGAGAGCTATCTGTGGGTGCATCTTTCTCAACTTTTGTTTGACTGGTTTCACTTTGGGATCAACTGTGAGATAATGAACTACTAGCTTAGGGTCTAACCCTGGCATATCGGCATAGGTCCATGCAAAGTTGATGGTTCATTGTAAGAAGTTGTTAAGATTTATGTGCTTTTGTTTCAGATAATGATGCTACTAGGAATGTGGTCTTTGGATTTTGTTCTGTGCCAAGGTTTATCTCTGTAGAATCTTCCACCAGGAGCATTGACTTCTCTTGGTACTTAGATGGTAGGGGAAGGTCAAATCCTCCATCCTCAGGTGCCATAGTTAGGTTTGCACCTTTGGATACATCCTTTGTTTTCACTATTTTGTGATCAGGAGGTGCCACAATGTGGTTTTCACCTAGAGATCTTTCTTTATTTGTACTTTTGCGACTGGAGGATTTGGCATTCTCACCAAAATAAGCTATTGGCTCTAGTTCCATTACAAAACTTGCTTTATGATCGCCAAGAGGGATACCTTCCCAAAGTCCCATGAACTCAGCTAAAGCTTCGTCATTCTGAAATACATCTATAACGGGGGACCCTTGTTAGTCCCAATCGATAAGTTCAGGGTAGACAAGTGTGGCATTCTGGGTGTTTGTGGTGGAGGTTAAGGATATGGAGGATAGCATAAAAATGGAGGATTCTGCGAATAGGTTGGTCATATGGAGGGAAGAGTCATCGATGATATCCTCTGTAGACGTCGAATCAGCAGGAAAAGTGTCAGCTACCTCATCAAGGATATACTCAATGTCCAAGGCGTGTGGTACCTTCTTACCAAATCCTAATCCTTTCTTGTCTAGCTTCTTTGTCACAACGATGGATTCCATATTTCCTTGATTCTGTTTCCCAAGGCTACCTTTGCCTTTATAGCCCATGTTTTTTACTATCCTTAAGCCATTGCCATATTGCTTAACTGGTATTGTGATTGGTTCTTTCTCCTTATAGAGCCAAGAAGAAATGTCCTCAATAGTTTCCTCTTCCAATAACTTTCCCTGTTGGAATTGGGTTAGGAATGCTTGGGGAGGAATAGCTGCTTTTTGAGTTACTTTGGCAATGGGTGGTTGGCTGTAAGATTTAGGGGATAAAGGCATCCGCCCTACACAACAAGATTTTGAGATATCATAGGTTCCAAAGCCTATATCCCGAATGTGAGTTGTGATTTTGGGGAGGGGTGTAGGTTCACTTGTAGAGGCTTGCGTCAGAATTTCAGGATCAACTTATAGTGGGGATTCAAGGGCTTTGTCATTTTTAGGCACTTGGTTGCAATTTTTATAGCTGCCTTGCAAGACATGATAGAATTCAAAAGGATTAGGGTTTCCTGGGATGGTGATCTCTGTACCATTGAATGGGAGTTTTAGGGACTGATGGTACGTGGAGGGAACAACTTTCATTGCATGAATCTATGGGCAGCCCAAGATAATGTTGTAAGGCAGCTCAATATCAAGGACTTGACACCTAGTTTCAAGCATGACAAGGCCCAGTTGTATAGGCAAGTGGATAACACCTTCTGAACGGCATTTGGCATCATCATACCCTTTGATTGTAATACTATGATCAATGTTGACATGATCCTTAGAGTATCCCAATTGCTTTAGTAACTTTAAAGAACAGATGCTGAGACCAACACCACCATCTATGAGTATACGTTTGATTTTGCGCTTATGGATGAGAACCTCAATATGAAGGGCATCATTGTGACAAGGATCATGGGATGGGAGGTCCTTCTCAGAGAAGACCACATTGTAAGGCGAAGCAATATTACCCACTATAGCTTGGAAATCTGTGACTGCTATGTTGTTAGGAACCAAAGACTCTTGGAGGGCTTTTTCTAGCACAACTCGATGTGCAGGTGATGACCGTAGAAGGTCCAAGATAGAGATCTGTACTGACATTTTCCCTAGATGTTTGACTAGATTATAATTAGATTGAGCCGGAAGACTAGGTGTAGGACCACGAATGGTGACATGACCACGACGAGTAGTAACAGCACAATTCGTAGATTTGCCTTTGATTGTGAGGGTAGACACTCGACTCTCTTCAAAACAACCCACAATGGAATCAAAGGAAGTGGAAGCATTATTAATACCTTTACCTCTATCCTGAGGAGGAGGTGGACCATGATGAGGAAATGGTTCCTTGTACATATCGAGGTATTTGTTCGTGTGTTGTGCTGGTGGATCATTTTCAATAGTGATTTGATTGCCCTCGATGAGATTTTGGATGAGGTGCTTGAGTTTCATGCATGATGCGGTTCTATGCCCTTTACTCCTATGGAACTCACAATACTCATTGTCTCTATAACATGTCATTTTCTAAACAGGTTCTCCATATGGGGGAGCATTAGGTAAGGTGATGAGCCCTCTTTGCAAAATTTGTTGTAAGACCAATTCGATGGGCACTCCCAAGGGAGTGAATTGACGTCGCAGAGGGTAATCTTGTTGAGGCCACTCTTGTTGTCATTGATGTTGGTTTTGATAAGGTTGCCTTTGTTGTAGCTATTGTTGAGGTGGAGCTTGACTTGGTTTGGAGAGCTGCAGTGGTGTTTGCAACATTTGGACATGTTTAGAATCGACCACACCATCATTAACCATGTTTTTGTTTTTATTCCAAAGTTTAGGTTTATCATTCGTCTGTTGATGAGAAGTATTGTCTTTCATTTCTTTGAAGATTTTGACCACACCCTTAGCAATGAGGGCTTTTTCAATGTTGATTCCCTTGTATGTGATTTTGTCAAAGGTTGTAGCACTAAGAATTTGCAAATAAAAACCTAACTCTTGGTTGAGGTTCTACACAAATATGCTAACAAGCTGTTTCTCCAGAATCTTGAAAGGGAATTTGCTAGCCGTTTGTCTCCAACGTTGAAGGAAAGAAATGAAAGTTTCACCATTTTTCTGTTTATTTTTGCATAGATCGGTCATGGAAATCTCATGCTCCGCATTGTAAGAAAAGTGGGTGGCAAACTTCTCTGCTAGCTCGTTGAAAGACTTGATACCCGTGGGTAAGTGTGAGAACCATTCTATAGCTTGACCTCCAAGACTGCGAGGAAAGAGACGCATAAGATATGTGTCGTTATGTGAGACCTCAAAGCAAGCAAGATAGAATTCCCTGAGATGGTCTTTTGGGTCACCTTTTCCTTTGTATTTATCGAACTTGAGAATAGTGAAATTTTGAGGAAAAGGGATCATTGGTAATGACCGATCAAAAGGAGAAGGACACACTTCCTCTAAAGAGAAGGTCTTCTTAGTGTGGCCAAACATAAGATCAGATAGTTGTTGTTGAACTTCTGCAATCTTGAGCTCCATTGCTGTGGGAGGGGTTGGAAACATCTCTTGTTGTCCTAGAAGTGGTTGTTGTTGCCCATACAGAAGATTGTATTGTAAGCCATGAGCATTGGTATTATAAGGGTCGTAAGATTGGTTGGGGTCATACGTGTTGTACATTGGGTTGAGATTGGGTTGAAATTGGAGGTTTTGATTCGGCAGAGGTGGAGGTGGCACTAGGTAAGAATGTTGGCTTTGTGACGGTTGAAGAAAAGAATTGGGTGGAGGAAAGCTAAAGTGCGTTTGATTAGGTTGCGATGGCGGCACATAGCTTTGGGAAACTTGGTGTTGGGGATGTTGAGGGTGGATAAGTAAGGTGTTGATGAAATTTAGCGCGGATGAATGTTGTGGAGGGACATAGGTAGATGTGATTTGCGATGGTTGCGGCTGATTGGTGATGAGAGTAGAAGAATGTTGTGGTTGGGGTTGCATGACTCTAATTGGTTGAGAGACATGAAGGTTTGATGATATAGGAGGTGGTATTTGTTGAGACCCTTGTTACATGGCTACATAGTTGTTCCTCAGATTGTAATTTGGTGGGAAACCTAATCGTGAAGGAGTAACCAAGATTCCACTTGCGATTGGTGTGGACACTTTAGGAGGTTGTTGCATATTTGATCGAGCTAAGGTGGCTTGCTTAGCTAGCTCTGCTTGACGTTGGAGAGTTTCTTGTTGGTTTTTGTAGATCTCCATAGGAGTTAGAAGTGGTGATACGACCCTCTCTTCTGTTGGGTTTTGAAAAAGGGGATCTCTATACTGCGAGCCTTGTGCAGGTAAGGGCGTAGTCATCGTGGACATGGTTTTCACCACTTGTATGGCACTCAACGTGTTGTTTGTATCCTTGAGTGTGGATAAATCAAAATCTTGAGGTAACTTGGCTCCTTGCTCTACAAGTAAGAGAAAGAAATGATCCTGGTTCTCACTAAGGATTTTGTCAAAGGCGGCCACGACTCTAGGCTCTTGTATGGATTCATCAAGATCTTGCCCATCTTCTTGAGAGGATTGACCTATTTCAAAGTGTTGCTCTTCTTGAGATGGGGCTAGATCTGCAGTATAACCTTGAGGGACAAAATCTGGAGGCAAGCCGGTGGTGTATTAGGGTGTACTTATCAAAGGGATCCTATCCTCTTGAGGATTGCTTGGTTGGTCGACGTGCGTCATGTTTGGCAAATTGGTAGATCTTGCCGCGGGTGTTCTAGGAGTGACCTTGGGAGTAATGTTGAGATGACCTGATTGCGGTGTGTGAGGAGGTGACTTGTGCTTCTTAGGGACAACTTGCTTGGACTTCATAGTTTGCTGGAGCCTAGTGGTTACCATGGAATACATTAGGATGAGAAAGATAATGCTGAGTTTCTGTTTGTGATTTGGAAAAGATAAACTCTTGCTACATAGTATACTAGACCAAAGATGCTGTACTATTTGACCAGAGGCGTAGGACTATGCAACCAAAAGTGTGCTACTATAATACCAAAGGCGATGGACTGAGCTACCAAAGGTGAGATATTGCTATACCAAAGGCGAGCTTCTGTGACCAAAAGCGAGCTACTGTTATACCAAGGGCGTTGAAGTAGAGTTTTGCCAGAGGCGAGGTACTGTTATACCAAAGGCGATCTACTATGCTACCAAAGGCGAGCTGCTGTAATACCAGGGGCGCTGAAGTAGTGTCTGATGTTTGTAAAGGCAATTTTGATAGATTTGGTTATGGTTCTGATTGGATTTTGTCTTTAGCAAGAGAAAACATAGCAAACAAGTGGTCAAAAAATAAGGACTAACACAACAGATAGTGTATGTTCGAGGCTCAAACAAGCCCAATGTTTCCATAGGTATGAGACAATTTGCAAACAATAACAAGCACTTTTTATCCCTAGAGACAAGGTTTCATTGTAGTAGATTAGCTCACAGCTTAATACTCCGTCGATAAAAATATCATTCCATAAAGGTGTCAGATATTTTGTATCTTTGCGAGAGACGATAGGTAGGGATATCTCACCCTCCCCTTGTAAAGCTCAAGTAGGTCACAAGAGCTTTATGGCCAAGGGAATACTATCTCTTCTCAAGGGAGCCAATGGTGAGTATCTTAAGGGCTTAAATCGATTCCCCTTGCACTGATGATTACCGCAATGTTCGGAGGTAGGTTAGGTAGTCTCTATCTAAAAATGGTTCTTAGTAACTTTGAGGGACCAACGCCTTACGAGCAATGCGACAAGCTACTAAAAGCTTTAACCAATCCTACTAAGAGTATCAAACACTTCGCTCAATGTGAAAATCATTTCCACAAAGAGCTAGTACACCTCTTTTCAATTTGGCACCACAAAGTAAGGCTAACGTCGGTTAGGACTTGGCTTTCACCTTATCCCTCTTATATAGCGGTTCAAAGGAAAACTCTGCTTAGGGTCATCCCTTTTGAATGAAACGTAATCCAAAAGCAGGCCCTTCTAGAGGAAGTATTGAAATGTAAGAGCAAGCACGTCAAACAAAGGTTCAATTGTCTCGTTATAAGAAAAATAAGGTGCAACTAATTTAGGCACACACACGTTTGTAATTGTCAATTGTCCCTTATGCAATTGAAGTGTTTTGGCATTCATGTCCATTGTCCCTTAGAAAATTGAAGTGTTTTTGCATACATGTCCATTGTCCCTTAAGAAAAGCAGTATGTTCCTAAGACTTAGATTGCCAAAAATGATTTGTTCAATTAACCCTTAAGAAGACAATGTGTTTCTAAGACTTAGTGAGATAAATCAAAAAATTTTCAATGTTCGTCCTGTATGAACATGTTAGAAAACCTATTTGCTCTGTTTGAGTGATAAGAAGTAGCAACAAGTGATATTAGGTCCACACAAACTCAAAAGTTAGCAAGTGTTTAAAGTCATAGATTGAAGATAGGCCAATAAGTGGTCTTAAAAAGTAAATCTCTGAAAATCCTTGAAAAAATATTACCACTATGTAGAGGACAGAAAAATATCAACTTTCAAAAAAAACATCACCTGAATCCGAGTCCGTTTGTGAAAGTTATGCAACTTGGAAGGTCTAAAAACTGTGACGAGACAGAGACAGCAGTGAGAAAATCAATTTTCTGAAAAATTAGAGAATATTGAGAGAAAACCAATTTCACCATAATGTAGATCATGAAATTCTAGCCTATTTTTTTAAAAAAAGCACTGAAATACGTGTCCGTATGACCAAGATAATGGGGTTTGAAAATCGCCTATTAGTTTAAAAAACTCATTGAAGAGGGGGTCTGTCTTAGCCCCTAATGACTGGGTCCTGGTCACTAATATGACCTACTGTTGAGGGCTAAAAAGATGTTTTTTTTTATTTTAAAAAAAAAAAAAAAACCAAAAACAAATACTTCACCCTTTACTTTTTTTATTTTTGGAGATAAAATCCAAAAATACAAACTTTGCTTATTTTAAAAGAAAACTTTTTTTTTTTTTAAATTTTACTTTTTAAGCATGAAAGAAAAGGGACGGTCCTTTTTGAAAAGGACAGTCCTCTTCAGTAGTACATGCAGTACATGCACAATAGTACGTGCTTTTGTTTTTTCTTTTTGACTTTTTGATTTTGTTTTGGATTTTGCCTAGTTTTTTTTTTTGCTTTTTTATTTTTGGATTTGCTTTTTGCTTTTATTATTTTTTTAATATTTTTTTTAATTTTTGGAAAAAAGAAAACTTTCACAAAAAAAATAAAAAAAATAAATTTTTTTTACTGTACCTCACAGTAATTGTACGGCCTTGGGTTGCGTGCCCAAGGTAAAAAAAATTTACCTTCACCAAAATAGGCCAAATTATATAGTTTTCTTCGCCTCTCGACCCTTCCGAACGCAACTGTGACCTCTATTTTTTCCCAACAAGCTTCCTTTAAAAAATCTTTTTTCGGATCTCTCCAAAAAAAGAGTTAAAAAACCTGTGAAATCAAACTAAAAATTTCACAAATTTGATATTAATTCAGGACCAATGGGTCCCACCGAGCGTGCCATAATGTGTATGAGGAAAAATTGATTAAATCAAAAATAATAAAACCAAAAACCAATCACATAAAGCGAACCAATATAAGTAAAAGCCATTATCATAAAATCAAAGACAAATGAAAGCTCTTACCAAAATCTGTATTGTTCCCTTTTGGAGAAGTGTGGATTGCTCAATGAAGTTACAAAACCATAGTTGCAACAAGAAAATAGTGTGCTCAAAAGATCAATGTCAAAAGATCGTAAGTTTGCTCAATCGAATCGTCATATGCTCCAAGCGCTGTTAAGTATGCCTGAGAATAAAATCGAAGAGAAAGAGGCTTAATGAAGGAGATGAGGGGGGTTTATATAGGTTTCAATGAAGATCGATCAACGGTCCAGATAATTCAGAAGAATCAACGGAGGAGAACAGTTGAGGAACGTGCAACGAATAAGAAGAAGCCAAGTGTCTTGCTTTCTTTTGCATGAGAGGAGTTATCAAGAATAGAAGAATGAGTTAAAGCAATTAACAAAATGTAACAATCAGTTAAGTGATTTAAAACAAGAAGAAGGGATTTGCATGAGAAAAAGAAGATATTTTACTTTATTGAATAAACAAAGCTTGAGTTATATTAGAGATAACTCAATTTAAAATAAAAAGCAACTTAAATAAATATTTGATTTATTTAAATTTAGAGAAGATATTATTGGAAGAAATAATTACATAATTGGAATTATTTAATTTAGAAGATTTGAAATCAAATTAAATAAATAAATTTATTTAATTGTTGTGCATGATTTTGGAAGAATGATTTTGATTTAATTAAATAATATAAATTATTTAATTATAGATAAGATAGAATTTGTGATGAATTAATTAAATAATTGGATTTATTTAATTAATGTGGATTTAATTTTTGGAAAGAGGATAATGATCTAATTAAATAATTAAAATTATTTAATTGTGGAAGGATAACAGAGGAATTTAATTTAATTAATTAAATAAAGAGAATTTATTTAATTAATGTCGAAAGTATGTGATTTAGAAGAATTTGGTGAAATTAATTAAATAATTAGATTATTCAATTAATGTTGAAATGTAGGTGATGCGACAGATTAGATGAAAATACAAGTGATGTGACGACTTGGTCATTTTAGGGTGTCTACAGCAACGATGGGGTTTCACATTTGCCTCATATACTGGAATAACTATGGCATCAGGATATAAAAACTAGTCTCCCTAATTATGTCTCAATGGGCCATCTGGTACCCTCTCAAAAGGCCTAAGAAAATCTATGATCTCCTTTGATAACCTAGGCATATTCCAACCTAGTAATCCCAATATGCACTATGCAAAGTACTTCTCAAACCCCAAATAGTTAGTGCTATTACAATAGACATCTCACAGCTACACAATCCCCTAAATTGGCATGGGTTCACTATCCTTAGTCACATGTTGCCTCAACTCCTTATCCCAATGTCCTATTCCACAAGATAATAAAATATAACACAACAGTGAATATCTCTTAAAGGTGGGAGCATGCCCTTCCCTTTTACATACTATCAAATCATTGTGAAGCTCCTGGGCTAAATAAGAAGCAAAGTCATACCTCCTGAATTCAAACTTATCCTGAATATCACAAATCATGACCAATAGGTGGTCTAGGATCTGATAGTCAAAATCTAGGCCCAAAACTTGACACAGAGCCATATATGTCATCACAAAGTAATCCTCAAATATATCAATTATGAATGGCTCTTCATTTTTGTCACTGAACCCAACATTCTTGCCTAAACTCCTCTTTTTGTGTAGAGGTAGCTTGTAAGTTCTGTAGCATTATTTACTTTTCCTATAATCTCTTTTCAATTCCCCAATGCCAATTTTCTTATTTGAAAAAAGGGAGAGATTAAAAACCCTAAGTATGAAATCCTTATCCAACTGAAAGAGAAAATCACCCCTATTATTAGACAACCTTTGGCTTATTAAATCAAAATCCTAATTGATAGCACTGATTAGGTCACAATTCACAAACATAGTTGGAACTACTAACCTGCCCAGATCAAGATTCCATAGGTGTGAAACTAGTCTCTCTATCACAGTGGTAGTAGCCAAATTCAAATAACTCCTCACCTCCAATAGGTAGAACTATATTCTTGGTGCATCCCTTGAAGTCATACATATTACTAGTGACTTCCCCCATATCTTGTGTTAGTTTACCCCTCTTGGATAGTGATGAAGAGGGTTCATTTGCTTCTTGGGTTAGGTCTCTCTTAAAAGAATACCCCCTGACCCCCTTTCGGACCCATGGTGAATTATTAAACAAAGTAAATTTTGAATGAAACTGCTTGAATGGAATTTTATACATTTACTTTGTAGGAAGCTGATCAATTTCTTAAAATTCAACTCATAGAACACCTAACTAGTTTCATCAATTAACAGAGGACTCAATTACATACCAATTTTGCTCTTTGATTTCTGGTCAAAATCTTGGATTATTGTCTGCATCATACCACAAATCATGTCCAGGGCTCTGAGCGATTTGAAATTTTGCAAATGACACTTAATGCAGACAAGAAAAGCCTTAAAATGCTTCAACTTCTCCACTAAAAGATCAAACAAGTGTCTATTTGGCTTACACACCGTAAACTATCACTTCGTTTGAATCTATGTTATCGATCAACACTGGGAGAAATCAACAGTTAACACTCATTGAAAATACATCTCAAACTTTCATTCCAAACTTTCTCAGTGAAATGCACAATGCACAAGCTGTCAGATCCTTTGATTAAAAAACCACTATTGATTATTAATAGGGATTAGATGCCCTTCTCAAATTTCCATTACATACCCACACATCATCTACATGCTTCAAGATCTTATTCATTCGTTATTCTAAGAAACCCTTGACCAATGCAATTTTCACAATTTTCAGCTCCTTCCTCAATTTATCTTCTCTACTAGTGCTCTGTTCTAATTTAGCCTTGAGGTCACTAATAATTACTACATCATTTCCATGTCTAGAAGAGCTCATTGGGCTAGATGTAGAGATAGGTGAAGACACTTCAAGTCCCATTAGAGGCACAAGGATTTTCAATCTAATGCACTCATGCATTAATTTCAAGTTATCCTCTCTAAATTACTTTACCTTTGCATGGAGCCTTTTTGTTGCTGCCTCACTAAATTTTGTAGTACCAACTACCAATGATGCAACTTGTGGGGCCATTGTTTCTGTCAGTCTTCTTATAATGATCTGACCAATGACATCGTTCACATAATTTATAACATTGTGCTTGTTATCAATAGGGGCCATGGCCCAAATTACCAAGGCCTCATGATTTGCACTAAATCCTACCCCAAAGACCTGCTCAACTTGCTCCTTTGTCAAATCTTCTTTATCAAAGTCCTCTTGCCTTCTAATTGTGTCTACTACCATAGGAGAGGAGATATCCCAACCTTCTAACAATAAAATACTACTATCCTTTACCATTTTCCTAGCTTCATCTAGAGTAATTTTACTTACATCCATATCCACCTCTTCCATAACTTTCGTAGCTATTTCATTTTTGTCCTTGTCATCTACCTTACCTTGTTCCTCATTCATCTTAGCCATAAAGGCTTGTAAATTCTTTTGTAACAAGAAGGCTCTAAATTCTTTAGTCTTGATAAAATTTTCATCAAACAGAAATTCTTGACAAGCTAAATATCTTACATCCTGTATTATAGCTTTGCTTTCCTACTTACTCATCAGAGTTCTGGTTGGAGGTGGGATTAAAGTTTCATCCCTCTTAGGAAAACTCACCACCTTTTGTATCTCCTCCAAATCATTCTAATTATCACCCATTTCCTCTGATAAAGTATAATCGACCAATGGTTAGATTTCATTATAGTTCACCAAGGAGAAGGAGGAGTTCCCAAGCATCCTTTGTGCTTTCTTCAATTTCAAGGGAAATGGTTTCATCTACCCTTTCTTTTGTGTCATGTTTCTTCTTAGGAGATCTTGGCTCAATAGGCTTATTCTTTGGGACAACCCTCAACTAATATGCATGGTTTAACAACATTTTCATCTTGATTATAAGATCAGTAACTTGTGGGAAGGCTTGTGGATATGACTTATTTGCTAATACCCTTTGCCTCTCTCCCATGAGAACCAACCCATAAGTCTACCTTCTTTGAAATAACTCTTCCATGGACATGCCATTTTTTAGTAAGCCATCCAGTTCATCAAAGCAGTGTTCAAAACTAGCCTTCTATTTTCCTCTTCTAATCCTATCTATGAAGTGTTCAGGATCATAATTCATGTGATCCACAAAAGGTAATCTGTAAACTGACAATTTTTTTGCACATACCTCATAACCTTCTCAAGAATGAATTGTAAAACTAGAAAACTGAAGAGGCATAGGAAGAAATGACCACTTCTTTCTTCCTCTTAAATGATACTTGTTAGATTCATTAAGTTTGCACACAATATCTAGAAAAGTAATTATATTTGGCACCTTTGCTAGCAATGATGGGGTTTCACATTTGCCTCATATACTAGAATAACTATGGCATCGGGATATAAAAACTAGTCTCCCTAATTATGTCTCAATGGGCCATTTGGTACCCTCTCAAAAGGCCTAAGAAAATTTATGATCTCCTTTGATAACCTAGGCATATTCCAACCTAGTAATCCCAATATGCACTATGCAAAGTACTTCTCAAACCCCAAATAGTTAGTGCTATTACAATAGACATCTCATAGCTACACAATCCCCTAAATTGGCATGGGTTCACTATCCTTAGTCACATGTTGCCTCAACTCCTTATCCCAATGTCCTATTCCACAAGATAATAAAATATAACACAACAGTGAATATCTCTTAAAGGTGGGAGTATGCCCTTCCCTTTTACATACTATCAAATCATTGTGAAGCTCCTGGGCTAAATAAGAAGCAAAGTCATACCTCCTGAATTCAAACTTATCTTGAATATCACAAATCATGACCAATAGGTGGTCTAGGATTTGATAGTCAAAATCTAGGCCCAAAACTTGACATAGAGCGATATATGTCATCACAAAGTAATCCTCAAATATATCAATTATGAAGGGCTCTTCATTTTTGTCACTGAACCCAACATTCTTGCCTAAACTCCTCTTTTTGTGCAGAGGCAGCTTGTAAGTTCTATAGAATTATTTGTTTTTCCTATAATCTCTTTTCAATTCTCCAATGCCAATTTTCTTATTTGAAAAAAGGGAGAGATTAAAAACCCTAACTATGAAATCCCTATCCAACTAAAAGAGAAAATCACCCCTATTGTTAGACAACCTTTGGCTTATTAAATCAAAATCCTAATTGATAGCATTGATTAGGTCACAATTCACAAACATAGTTGGAACTACTAACCTACCCAAATCAAGATTCCATAGGTGTGAAACTAGTCTCTCTATCACAGTGGTAGTAGCCAAATTCAAATAACTCCTCACCTCCAATAGGTAGAACTATATTCTTGGTGCATCCCTTGAAGTCATACATATTACTAGTGACTTCCCCCATATCTTGTGTTAGTTTACCCCTCTTGGATAGTGATGAAGAGGGTTCATTTAATTCTTGGGTTAGGTCTCTCTTAAGAGAATACCCCTTGACCCCCTTTCGGACCCATGGTGAATTATTAAACAGAGTAAATTTTGAATGAAACTGCTTGAATGGAATTTTATACATTTACTTTGTAGGAAGCTGATTAATTTCGTAAAATTCAACTCATAGAACACCTAACTAGTTTCATCAATTAACAGAGGACTCAATTACATACCAATTTTGCTCTTTGAATTCGAGTCAAAATCTTGGATTATTGTCTACATCATACCACAAATCATGTCCAGGGCTCTGAGCAATTTGAAATTTTGCAAATGACACTTAATGCAGACAAGAAAAGCCTTAAAATCCTTCATCTTCTCCACTAAAAGATCAAACGAGTGTCTATTTGGCTTACACACTGTAAACTATCACTTCGTTTGAATCTATGTTATCGATCAACACTGGGAGAAATCAACAGTTAGCGCTCATTGAAAATACATCTCAAACCTTCATTCCAAACTTTCTCAGTGAAATGCACAATGCACAAGTTGTTAGATCCTTTGATTAAAAAACCACTGTTGATTATTCATAGGGAGAGGTCACCTGTATTCATGGTACATTCGCACATTCATGGTTTATACATTGCTTCACAACCCTACACAAAGTGCAAACCATTGGATTAGCCATAGTGAAAAAGATTAAAACACTACCATAGATCTTGACTTGGACTAAGGGGACAAGTGGCACTACCGCACACCCACGTAGTTTTAAATTTCTTCAAATTAACACACTATGTACGATGCACTCTTTAAACTCAAGGACAATATGATCAAATCATGTGGCATCTTCCAGACTATGGACCCATAGATGAATCTCCTCCACTATTGAGATTTGATTACCTATCAGCATTAGCATGACTCATGAATCTGCGGGGCCATGGGGACTTCTAAGGAACAAAATATTATGACAAGTGTCATGCAAATGCACCATTGTAAGAATATAAAAGAAGACCTCAATACAGATGTATTGCGCACTAAGTCAAATGTAGAACAGACACTTGGGATTTACCCATTAGTTTAGATTTTAAAAGGATAAGGCCAATGGATAGCAAATGGGAATCACCAGTTCTCCTAACACAAGGGGTCAATATTTTCACGACAATATAGGGGATAATCAGAACTTAAATTCCTCAATCGATTGGCTAGGGAAGTCACTGATAGAATAGAACAATAGAACATTTACAAAGGCATGAAGGGTTTAGGGTTTTAGGGGAATGGTATTTAACTTAGGCAAACACACCAAAAACCCTAAGATTTAACCAGTGCCAACAGTGGCTCTAGTTTGGGATGACTGTTTGACAGAATAGTGCGAGAAACTAGAAAATCTCTGGGGAAGGCAAAATAGACCAAAACACACACACACCAAACACAGAACAAGGAAAAACAAGGCAAACCCTATATACAGAATGTACAAATGTGTACGGACATAATTTTTTCTCAAGAAAAATATTATTTCAGGAATGTCCATGCACTAGCAATTCTTGAATTTCTCCAATTAGGCTCTATAGAAAATATGAATCTTGCCCATGCAATTTAGAAATGACATATGGGCCTAACCAGAGAGCCTCAAATTTACCATGCTTGCCCTTATCTTGAGATCTTGCATTCTAGAGAAAAACCAAGTCATCAAGTTTAAATTTCCTCTCAGTAGCTCTTTTATCAAACAAATATTTGATCTATTGTTGTCTTTTTAAGTTGACCTTTTGTGTTGATCTCCTGGTTTCATCCAATTCAATCAAATGGTTTATTCTTCTTTCCATGGGTTTTAATACTTCATCATCATGCTCTTGATTAAATGTGTGTACTAGTAGTAGGTTATTCACTAGAATCCTTGCATCAGGTCCATAAACTAATTCAAATGAATATTTTGATTCAGGAACATACTAAAATCATTTAGTTAATTGGGACAGTTGATATTGAGTTGCAGCATGCCAGAAAGTGACAATGGGGACTATTGCATTTTACCACATTTTCACATCAAAGCTCATGGAGAAGGACTTAGCATCTACAACATATCATCTACATCATATTCATATTTCAAGTGATTTGGACTTGTTTCTTGAGAGTTATCACTAACAGAATATCATCAACTTTCATAGAATAGAGCATTCAAGTGAACAATTGAGAGGAGAAGGTTTGTAGAGCATTTCCATGACTTGTGGAGCCTAATATAATATCATATAAGGAAAATTGGGTCCAGATAGACCTTCATTGAGAACCGCATCAAGTTTCATTCATTTGTGGAGCATTACCAAGAGTTGTAGGCCAACCTACTTGCTTCCTACACATTTCATGTGGTAAGTTACCTTTATGCCAACACGATAATGTTTTGAAGACTTGTGGAGGATATAATGAAGGATAGAAGATTGTTTCAAGGTAATGACGAGATGTATATAGAAAGTGTGCAAAGAGATGATGTGAAAGGATGAATTATTTTGATCCTATAAGACAATAGAATAGAAGCAGAAGATAGAGCAAAGGGTAGAAAAGGATACAGAGTAGTGAATAGAGGAGAAGGAGAATAAAGAAGACATGTAGGAATGATGTTGTGTTCTACAAATCTTTTGTAAGCCTGAGTTGTGGCCTAGCACATGAAAATCCCTAGAGGCATATGTAATGAGATTTGGAATTATAATATAATGAGAAGTGATCTTTTGAAGGCTAGGTTTTTCCCTTTGAGGGTTTTCCTAGGATAAATCTTGTGTCATGGGAATATCTCTTGTCATTATGATATTAGCTGTATGTTTATGTTGCATCTTTGTTATGATTATGATGTTGGTTGTTTAAGGCTGCAAGACTGGACAATCCTTTATTGGACCCTCCTACCTTAACTGCATCAAGTGGTATCAGAGCTTGTTCAAAATCTATTGGGATGGTTGTGAATCTATTGGGATGGATGTGAATCTATTGTGATGGTTGTGAATCTATTGGGGAGATAGAAACTGTTGGAAGAAAGTGTGAAACCCTAAAGTGTAACAAGTGTCACTGCAGAAGAAAGATCAAGGTAAGAAAGATTCAAGTAAGCTTTTCACATTAAGTTGTTTGTATGATTTGTTTCAATGGGGAATATTGGAAAGAGAGTGAAGAAAGAAAATGAAAACCTAATATGTAAGAAGGATATTTTGGAAGAAGAATTGTGTGTAATCAAAAGGTATAACTCAAAGTTGGTAGAGAAGATAAGGGAGCTAGGAGAAGATAAATATGATACTCTTGAAGAAGAATTGGAAAATGTAAAAAGGAGGAATGAAGAATTAGAAAAAGAGATAAAGTTGTTTGAGTATGTCAAAATAAGTTTTGAAGAATTGGAAGAAGGATACAACTTGTTTGGTCAGATTGAAAAGAGGAACATTGATCTGGAAGAAAGTTTGGAGAAGTTGAAAAAGGAAAACAATTTACAAAGGAGTGAAATATCTAGACTTAAAGAACAGGTTAATCAATTAGAGCAATCACTTGTAGCATGTAAGGGAGAGAATGAAAGTCTAATATCTAATCCTAAACTTTGTGATGTTTCTTATGATACTAATGATTTGTGTGATACTGCAGAAGCTTCTTTAGACGATGAGGTTGAAGATAATAATGTTACTAAATCTACAATTGTTAATGATGGCATTGACAAAGATAGTTCTCAAAATAATGTTAGTTTAAAGATCATGAAAATAATGGGATATGAAGGAAAAGGATTGTTAAAGTATCAACAATAAATTATAGAGCCTATTGAGCTGGTAATGAGATCTAGAAATGAAGGCCTTGGGTATATTAGAAGTGAAGAGAATAAGGGTGTTGTCACAAATTCAAACAAATCAGCTCAAGGAATCAAAGACCTATGTGTTGTTCTTATTGTAATAGGAATGGACATGAAAATGAATTATATTGGGATCTATACCCTTGTAAGTTCTGTGGATTAAGGAATCACTCTAAAAATATGTGTCTGGACAAACTGTAGAGGAGAAAGTCTATGGCAAGTTGTATACAGAAGGATTATGGATAAATTAATGGAATGGAATGGAGATATGTTTCTTGTATGTTCAAAAGGTCATATAGGCTGAAGTATTCATGTGTTGGAGGAAAAGAAGGATATGGATCAAGATGCAGAGGGGGAAGACCACATGTAGAGCAAAACAAGGATAGTAATTCATACCATAGAGGGAGAGGTGACAAAAGTTTCTACCACAGTAACAGAAGAAGTCATAATTCTAACCTCAATGAAGGAAACTAGAGGGATGAAAGAGTATTTGAGGGGGATCATTCAGAGGAATATATTTTCAAGTTTGGAGGTGAAAAGCATCGAGCATTGAATGTCACCAAGAGGATATTGCTAGAGGAGTAGTAAATGATGCAGAGATAACTTATGCAGAAGAAGAACCTATTGAATCATCAAGTTCAGTACAGAAATTGAAAGAGGGTGAGACATTGATCTTAAGGAGATTTTTATTGTAGACTAAACAAATGAGTAACCAGTTGAAGAGAAAGTTTGTGTAAATATGTGTGGAGCATAACAAAAAATGGAAGTTCATATTACAGAGAAAGAAGGGATGACAAGGGATTCTACCGAAAGAGAAAGGGAGGCAATAAATCACACCAGAGTAAAGGAAATATGGATAAAGGAACATAGAGAAGTATAGGAGTAGTGTATGCAAGGAAGAAACTGGAAGATTTTGATGTGTGTGGAAGGAGTTATAGCTAGAACCAGAGGTTAGAAAGTACCGCAAATGGAATTCAAGAATGTATTGACTAAACCAAGAAAGAAAACTTATTGTTCTAGAGTGTTAGGAGATGTTGAGGCTATTTGACTCTTCATTAATTAAAGTTGGTGATGAGTCTAGTTTATGACTCAATTTTGTTAAACTTTTCTATCCACTTGTTGTAGTTATCTTGGACTTTGGTACTTTTATCCTGATCTTTTTATGTCATTGCCTCAAAACTATAAGATGTTGAGCATAGGTCATTTCTTATATTATTTAATGACAAAGACATGCTATATGAACTATGTTAATTTTACATCTGGTTAATGAATGTTACTCCAAGGTATTTATAGATGTACAATTATTGTGTGTACTAATATTGTTATGCAAATATAATCAGCATCCATAAAGTAGAGGAAGATTTTGCTGGTTGGTTAGTTGCCATAAAAAGTCAAACATGGTGATCATTCAAATGTCAAATGGAGGGAAGACAAACACCTTGTAACTAATCTTAAATACTTGTTGAGCAAATTTAGGAGTTACTATTATGCTAGATCTGCGTTAAAGTAATTTGCTTGACCAGATTCCACGTATGCATAACCTCCTTTCCACTTTCTATGTTTTCCATAAAGAGGTGTCCTCCTATTCTGTTGGAGTTGACCACCTTGCTAGGTAGTTAGTTTTGTAGTTTTCCTTCTATAAATAAGACTCTGATGCTCCTTTTGAGGGGTTGTTGATTAATCAGAGATTGTATTTGTATTATCCAATTTTTGGTAATATAGTTATGATGTTCGGTTGTACTCATCTTTTCCAATGAATAAAATGAAGTTATAAGTTCACATTTTTGAGTTTACATTTGTATTAGGGAATACTCATCCAAGGGGGCCCACTTGGTGAGAATTCCATCCTATAGTTTAGTTATATTTTCTATTAAGCATTTAGTTAAATCTAGCATTGAATGTTGCTGCAGCCATTAGAATTCCATTCTGTGCCTATTCCTACAGCCAAAGTAGACAGAGTATATTCCTGTTTGTTTTCCTAGACTTTTTTTTTGTTATGTACTTGATCTTAGAATAGCTGTTGGTTGATGTTTAGCATTCTTGTTATTTCTTTCCTAGCAGTTTATCTTTAGTATTATGTCTTTCTTAGCTATAGAATGAATGTGGCTACTTTGGAAGTTCTTAGTGCACATATCGTGCTGACCCATTTCAAGTTCACATCCCTGGGTTGACAAGTGAAATGCATATCCATAGTGATTGACATCTATTTAGGTTAGATGTCCAATCTCTGAGTTATAGCTTTAAGAGCTTAGTTGTTAAATCATTGTAAGAGACCAACAACTGGTATTGATCTTGAGGTAGCCTACATGTGTTGTCAACAAAACATCAAACTCTAAGCAGTTGCAACTTGTAGCCAAACCATTGAGCCTAGACCACTACAAAATGAATAATTTGAGGTAGCTTGTGAAGGAGACTTGCTTAGACTGCCAACCATTGAGGCAGTGCAATGATTTGTAAGTATAATGCCAAATTTAGATCACCATAAGTGAGAAGGAACTTAAGGAAGCCCGTAGAGAAGACCTGTACATACTATCAACCATGAGGTAGTAAAGTGATTTATGAATATATTGCCAAACTTGAGGTAGTTTGTATGGATGGATTGAATAGACTGCCAACCTTGAGGCAGTTTCAAGTACCTGTGAACAGATTGCCAAAAATATTCTAAGAGACAACATTGATTTTGACAGAATATAGGCCAAAGTGAAAAGGCTCACTTTTCAATTAACCCTGAGAGTCTGATGCAGGAGCATCCAAAAGTTATTTAGTGAATTGGAACAGTTGATGTTGAGTTGTAGAGTGCTAGAAAGTGACAATGGGTACTACCACATTTTACCACATTTTCACATCAAAGCTCCTAGAGTAGAACTTAGCATCTATGAAGTGTCATCTACATCATATTCACATTTTGAATGATTTGGATTTGTTTCTTGAGAATTATCACTATTATATGATCATCATCTTTCACAGAACAAAGCATTTAGGTGAACAATTGAGAGGAGAAGGTTTGCAAAGCACTTCTATGACTTGCAGAGCCTAATGAAATATCATATAAGGAAAATTGGGTCCATATAGACCTTTTTTGAGAATCGCATCAAGTTTCATTCATTTACGAAGCATTACCAAGAGTTGTAGGCCGACCTACTTGTTTCCTACACATTTCATGTGGTAAGTTAGCTTTAGGCTGAAAAGATAATGTTTTGAGGACTTGCAGAGGATATAAATGAAGGATAGAAGATTGTTTCAAGGCAGTGACAAGATGTATGAAGAAAGTGTGCGAAGAGATGATGTGAAAGGATGAATTGTTTTGATCCTGGAAGATAGCAGAGCAGAAGTAGAAGATAGAGTAGAGGGTAGAAGAGGATACAAAGTAGTGCATAGAGAAGGAGAAGGAGAATAAAGAAGACAAGGAAGGAATGACATGTTCTATGAATCTTTTGTAAGCCTGGGCTGTGGCCTAGCACATGAAAATCCCTAGAGGCATATGTAATGAGATTTTGAATTATAATATAATGAGAAGTGATCTTCTGAAGGCTAGATTTATCCCTTTGAGGGTTTTCCCAAGATAAATCTTGTGTCATGTGAATATATCTTATCATTCTACTGTTAGTTGTGTGTTTCTATTACATTGTTGTTATGATTATGATGTTGGTTGTTTAATGCTACAAGGCTGGACAATCCTTCATTGGACCCTCTTACCTTGACTACATCAAATTTATTAGTAGCCTTTTTTTGGTAACCCTATCTACCCATAATGCTAACCTGAGCTTTGAGTCTCAGGCCTTCTTGTTCTTTTCCAACATTCTACTAATAATTTTTAAGACTCTTATTGCTAGATTATGCTTGGTCATTTCCCTGTGGATGGTAAGGTGATGAGTATGACACATTAATGCCATCAGTAGTGCAAAAATCATCAAATTCTTTAGATCTAAAGCACATTACATTGTCCATAATCACCCTAACCCTTGTTCCAAATATAGTAACAATATTACTCAAGATAAAATCAATGACCATCTTGCTTTTTGTTTTCCTTATGGGAAGAGATTCAATCCATTTAGTGAAATAATCAATGGCCACTAGGATACATTTGTATCCTCCACTTGATTACTCTATTATTTCACTAATAAAATTAATACCTCATTGATGGAAAGGGGCTTCAATCTGCATGGGTTTAAGAGGCAATGCTCTTGAATACTTAAGCTTTCTTGAAAACCTTTGAAAAGCTTCACATTTTATTACTAGCTTCTGTGTATCTGCAAACAAAGTAGGCCAGTAATTGTTTAGTGTAAAAAGGGGAAATGAGATGTTTTGGTTTGTTTCAAGGGTTTATATTGATCCTCCTTTCACCACTAAACATTCAAGGACATTCAACCAAGTAGAGAACTCTACTACAGATCTCCTGTCACTTGGAACATAGGGGAAGATTGGAATTGTGTGAATTTTTTTGTTCAAGCATAATTTTGTAGAATCGTAAATGTAGACACCCAATTAATTTTTCATATACATTTCTAGTGAACATGCCCAATTGTATCTAATTTAGTTTTTACAGGTTTTTGTTCAAGTGGTTGGGGTATCATCTTTTTTCCTCCATCCATACCTTAGCTTCTTTGAAATGATGTTACTCGACATAAATCTCATCATCTCAAACATCATCTCAAAGAGGGGAAAAATGTAGACACCCAAAATTGTCCATGGCATAACATTACCTATTCATACATGACCTTGTAAGACATCTTGTAATATTTTACCCTAGTTCATTACATTATCCCACTTATTCCACTTGATCAACTTTCCAATTAATTAAATAAACCCCTTTATTTAATTAATTCCCCTTCACATGTCTCAAAACAATTCAAATTGAATATTAATCCCTCATCCCTCACTTTTACCACATTACAACATGTGTCACATGACTACAATTCTTCACATGCACAACTAATTTAAATAATTTATTATTTAAATTATGCTTATCCTACACATGCCTCTCGTAATTTAAATAGTTTTATTATTTAAATTATTTGATTCCCACTCACATCCTATTTTTAGCCCCATTGATTGTGCGTCATAGGCATCTTTCTCTCCAAAATAAATAAAAAAATCCCACTTATTCCCTCACATCCTAATTTTAGCCTCATGTCATAATCCACTTAATGTGCGTCATAAGCATGAAATTACCTTTTAATCCTAGCCATACACATCACACAATTGACTTTTAATCTTAGCCATTGAATCCCATCAACTTTTTTCCTATAAATCTAGCCTCACAACAAGCCATTGGGGGATATCCTCCAGTAATTCCACTCTGCCAAAATCATTCCTCCAATCTTCTCATCTATCTCCATCTATCTACTTTCTTCTATCATCTTCATCTTTATGTTATGCCGCAAAAATAAGAAATCAACATCCATTCTCAATCAATTTCTTAATCAATCATGCATGCATCTATCTGAGGTATTGAGAATTTGGATCAAGGTAATTGCTGATGGAGATTAATTGTCATTGATGTCAAAAAGGTGTTGAGTTGATGATGCAGGTACATCAAAGTGAAAGTTAGATCATGTCTGTGTCTTGTAATATGAGATCAAGAGGTTAACATTCTTCATGATTCACTTAATGGGGTTTATGTGTCAGGAGGTTGAACATAAGGTTTCATGCTTTGTTCAATTTGAAGATTGTTGATGTGTTGTTTTGAAGGAGTGATATTGACAGATGACAAAGAATTAAGTTCTGCATTGAGATGCTTGCAAACTACAATGGCAGAGTGACAGTGGTATTTAATGGTCAAGTGGTCTTCATTATCATGGATTAGTAAAGTACTTAAACCTCTCTAAACCTCTCTGCAAAAGTAAAGGTTCTTGATTAAATACACATTCTTCAATGCTGGTCACAAACATATTGCACTTTATGTTCTAATTTTTAGTTGACCTGTTATCACAGGTCAGTCACTTAAAAGTGACCTATTGAAGGAACCTTTAAACATTAGTGTGACCGGTCCTCATCTAATTTCTTTTCCATTAGAACCGGTCTCCTTTTATAATCATGAGCACCAAAAAGTAAGGGTATATTTAAATGTGTGATGCTAGCACAAATAAGCCATATTAATGGCTTTGTTATTTAAATTGAAAAACTTTGTTTTAAACTTTGTTTTTGTCGGCCCTCTAAATGTCATTTTTTTATGACATCAAATAAAGTTTTTTTAAAGATATTTTCAAGGAGAATTTTTTGGATTTTAAAAGGAAATCTAAGGCAAATTTTGTTGTGAGATATTTTTGGAAGATTTTTGATGGAAGATTTCTGTGGGGGAAAATATTAAGGAGTTTTTTTAAGAAACCTTGGTGGAGAAAATTAAGACATTTAGTCTTTTTCAGATTGTGACATGTCATGCAATATTTATTGCATTTTTAAATTGGAATTTTTTTTTTAAAAAGGCCATGTTATGTGGAGAAGATGTAGGGTCTTCTATTGGAAGGATAAAAGGGCAAATTGTCTAATTTTTAAGACACTTTTTTATGAAGATTATATTCTTTTTGCAGAGAATTTAAAGAGGTTGAAGGTTTTTGAAGAGAGGGTACGAAAGATTATTTTTATGATATTGTGAATAAGTTTTTTTTGTAGATAGACTTTTTTAATGAGGAAGTTGATTTTTGCAGAGAAGATGAAAATTTTTATGTTTACAGATTGGAGAAGATGAATGGTTTTTGAAGTATATTGAAGATTTTTTTGTGGATGGAGAGAAGATTTTTTATATTTTTATATGCAAGATTCAGAGAGGAGAAGAATGTGAATGGATTTTTTTTTAATGTTTTATGCAGGGAAGATAAATTGGATTGAAGATTTTTGAGATAAAATTTTTATGAAAGGAAATATGAACAGATTGAAGGCTCTGAAAATATGAAAGTCATTTGTGTGAAAATTTGTTTGAGAGATATGATTTTATTTTTCCAAATTCTTCATGAATGAAATGGGCATACAAAGAAGTAAAATGATTTAATGATGAAGATGAATATGTAGAGAGGGATTGGTCTTGAAAAGATTGATTTTATTTTTCTTGCAGGATGGAAATATTTATGCAGAAGAAGAATATGAATGGTCATTTCATATATATTGGTTTTACAGGTGCATTGTATGATAGTGATGTGTGAATCAAAATACAATGGTGAAGACATTTTCTGTGAAGATATTGTTGAAGAGAAAATATAGATAAAACATTATGTTTTGTATGTGATGAGTAAAACACAGGTTGATGATATTATGCAATGAACTTACAGATTAAATCATGCCAAGTATGAAGACACAAGTGATTTGATTGTGCAGAGATCATGAGATTGATATTCAGATTAGGTTGAGTGTGACTAAAAAGAGATGCAAATTTAGAGAAGACAGGTTATGTAATGGTGCAAATCAGATTGAGTTACAATCATTTCTTGCACACCTTACAGTATGTTTTGATGGTGGTTGAATTTACCAGTGAGGCTTTATATGCCAATGAGGCTTGTATGGTGAGTGAGACCTCTTTGTATGTTAGTGAGACATTTTGTAAAGCTAGTGAAGCCTTCTTGGTTAGTGAGACCTATTTGTAACCAATGAGGTTTTGAATAAGCCAGTGAGGCAATTTTGAGAGGTTTTTTTACCCCAGGAGGGTTTTCCTCTCATATAATTTTTTGTGCCTTGGTCTCATATCTTGTGTGTCTTCATGTGTTCATATATTTCATGCCTTCAATATTATTGTTGATGTATATAATTGTGCAAGTTCCAACACCGACATGGGAAGTTTCAAGAATGTGGGACTTGACACTTGAAACAACCTCTAGATTTTATAGAAGCCCGCTCTTCCTATTTCAATGGGGTTTTGGGTAAAGGTAAGAAAGAAACAAGATTATAGATACAATAAAAGAAACTTCTAATTCTATGGTGATATGCCTGATTTAAATGTATTTTGGTAACTCAACACAGTGATCAAATTCTTAAGATTCAACTATATTAAAGAGCAAATACTGCATGATCAATATAGATAGATAATAAATGAATTTAGAACCAAAGGCCAAATTCATAAAATTGACACAAAGACACGGATAATATTACTATCGACACAAAACAAAGCTCCTTCCATTAATAATTCAACAAATACAAAAGGCATAGAGGTATGCATGGGTATACTAGCTTTCTTATCAGAAACAACAAAATTAAGGCAAAATATAATCTAACCATAGTCAAAAGTTCTGAATTCTTAATCAATAATCCTCTTCTTGTGTTACAAAAGATCCCTATATATAGCCACAAATTTGACTTGAGATCACCTATAACTGTCTAGAATCTCAATTGCCTGAACAAAACTGGAGTTTAACAAGAACTCAAACTGACACTTTGAGAATCCTCCTAAATCTGCAACCATCCTTCCCTATGCGCTCATTGGTCGACTGATAAAATATGTGGAACATCAACTATCATTCTATTTTGACATATGGCACCACCCACGAGTTCTCCAAAAGCTTCAAAAAATACCACACGGTAGCCTCTGCACAACACTTAGCTTTCCTTCCATTCAAAAGAGATGCACAAAATAACACCACTTGTCGGCATCCACTACACTTAAAACTTAATAAGTGGTGGCCTTTGTAACATCAAAACTGGGACACTTGACACTATCTCTCATCTTAGAAACTACTTTAGTTAATATGCCTAATCACCCGTATCTATGACACTTGTCACTTGCCGCATCATTTAGAAATTGTGACATTATTTATGAGACCCACCATATGCTTCTTACTTCCCAAACAGAGACACAATATAATGATAGATGGTGACATCCACATGAAGCAAAAATAGAAATGTGGTGCTCTCTGGCTATATCAATAGCTTTATAAAGAGAGCCCCTTGAAGCACCATGAAGATGACACTTGTCACCATCTGCTTCAACTAAAACTTAATAAAGGGAAATACATGGTGGCTACAGGTAGCTTTAATCAATGAAAAGACTTAGCCTTCACATACAACACTTGGTGATATCCGCACAAACTAACACTGTATCATAATGTCTCTCAGGCCCACCATATGTATCTCAGCACCCAAAACTCAACAAAAAAGGAATACACATGGCAAGCTCTGCACAAACTACAAAAGGACACTTGGCAACACCTGCGGGCTTGTTGTATCAAAAGAGACTTTTTGCAAAGGCCTGCAATAGGGACATGCGGTGCATTCCACATGAAGAAATAACTTAATAGAAAGATATATAGCCAGGGACACATGGCATCATCTGCACACAAGAAATTGAAGCATCACAAGAACATAGGGTACATTATCTGAGACACTAGACTTTACTCATGGCAACCTCACAAAGAATGACACTTGGCGAATTCCATGCATAAGAAACAATAGAAACATGAAATCAATAGAAACTGTAGAAATGGTAGAAACACTCAGCCACACAAGCAAGAACAAAATGTACAGTTTTGGCTCTACAGTTCATGGCGACTACAAGGACTTCTATGCCCACTCAGAAAGAACTCCAAAATCAACAATATTTCAAAATTACACTACCACTGTAAAAGAATCTCAATTATAATTTTTGCAATGCATCTTGAAATACAGACCACTCTAAATCTGATAACCCTTGTTTACCTTGTAGATTTTGAAATGCAAAACCCAAATTAATGATATCCTTATGAGAAAAAGATTACAAAATTTGCACCACAACATGTAACTGGAATTCAGGCTGAACCATTGGAACCAATAGTGCTTCTACCTCTTTCATGGTGGATGAATCACTTAGGCCCTAAAAAATAGCTTGATCATTTTTCCTAATAAGGAGAAGAGCCTTTATAGCATTAGTCATTAGCACTGTACTATCATTAGGAAAAGGGGAGGGTAGTCCCATCTAAACCAATCCTTCAATGTGCCTTTTCATATCTTTTACTCCTTTGACTTTATCCAAAAGTTCTTTACAATTCATGGTAGTAGAATTACAACTTAAGACTTCATTTACCCTTTTAGCAGCCACCATTCTATCACTTACACCAGCTGCAGACAAGGTCTCATCAGATGTGTCATAAAGTTTCTATAACAGGAGTTGGGAATCTGAAACTCTCAATGAAACAATAGACAATGTTGCCTCAATAGAAGACTCTACTTTCTCACAAAGTTGCTGGGTGTTTAGCAGGAAGGTGAGGGATGGCTTAAGTTGTACAATCTCCTTAGAGATTCTTCCCCATGTTGATGCATAAAGTTCTTTCGTCATGTTCAAAACTCCTGCATTTTGTGGCCTCTATGCTAACTCAATTGTCAGCTACTTTATCTTTTCTTGCTCATCCATAAATTGGGCTTGAGCTGCACTACTTAGATTTTGCTCCTTTGAAAGGGCCTACTACAATTGTGATGCCTCTTGTATCTTGTCTTGATATTTCTTCTCTACAGTAGCCTTCTCTTATCTCAATATAGTAACAGCAGCTTTCTCCTATGATAACTTAACTTTCAAGGCTATAACTTGAGCCTGTGTTGCTTGATGAATTTGTAGAGAAACAGTAGACTACAAATCTTTGTTTAAAGTATCAATTTCTTTCACCTTAGCTTATATCTCTATAGTCAAGCTACTACTAGTAGCTTTCTCTTGTGCCAAATTAGCTTCAACCTTCTACAATCTCTTGGCCATCTTCAAGTAATCAGTAGCAAATGCTAAAGCAGTTTCATTCATTAATTCTACTTTGTCTTGTGGTCTGAAATGAGACAAATCCATAGCTACTGCATTCATTGTATAATCTTGTGACTACATTTGCTCCACTAGCTTAATCACATTTGGGGCTAAATTAGTAACAGTTAAAGACTATTGAATTGGATCAAATAAGGATTTCATATGTACAACAATAGGGGTCTTATTCTCTTTCTTTCTCTTATTTTCCATCTGATCCTCTCTTGCTTTCCTTGTTGTGTCAGCTTGTGCTTAAAAGGTAGGTCATGAGGCAATGTACCCACCAGCAAACAGATAACCTTGGGGCAGGCCATAAGGAATGGCAGTCATTTGTTGGCTTGGGTCAATATAAGGAAAAGCCTGCTTGGGAATTGATGGGGAAAATGGAGGTAAGGAAATGGCTTGTGATGACATGATTGGTGAACTAGAAATTGGGGCAAAAGATTGAAAAGGTGCAGTAGAGGTGGTAAGAGGCATGGAAGAATGGGTTAATTGGGTAGCCACCCCTATGTGAGAAGAAAGTGAAGAAGAGGAAAAGAGAGAAGAAATACTAACCTGAGCCACCGATGAAGTTATGGGAACTTGTTGTTGCTGAGGCGCTGATACATCTTCTTTCTCCTCTTCTATAACCAATTTGTGTTTTCTTTTCAAAAGCCTTTCAGCTATGTCATGTGGATCTTCTTCCTCTAAATCAACTATAATTTTCTAAAAAGATTCTACTCTAAAACTCCTTGATGCTGAAGCTATTTGAGTTTGATGAGACGACGATGCTATCTCCTTTTGTTTTTGTAAGGTACTGAGAGATTGAGGCCAGGGAGCTCTAGGAATTATTGCTGCTACATGCTTTGTTTCTTCAATCTCTTGGGCATCCTCGAACACTCCCTCCTCCTCTACTCTTGAGCTCCTTGGAATGTTACTTGTATTGGGACTAGACACTAGAGACATATGAAACTCATCCCAAACTGTTTCCCATTCTTAATCAGTTTCAACATTTCCAAAAGTATGAGTAAACTCAGCTATCTCCTATTTGTATTCTAGTAAGTAGAAATTTTCTCTGCATTCCATTCTCTCTTCTTCAAAGTATCTATGAGGCCTATGTTCATTGACCTCTTTGGATCAAAATCCTATATCTTCTTATAAAAAGTCCCCCAAGGCCTAGGACCTTCATCTGGCAAGTCTTTTAATTCAACATAAACTACAGGGTCATCTTGCTTTTGTGACCTTCTCTCCTCCCAAAAAGGGCATTTCTCATTAATGAATTTTGAAGAAACATTGTTACTAACAATCCAAGAAGCTAAGAAACTATCTGGATCATATTTCCACTTATCTTCTATTATCAGGAAACCATAAGCCACTAATTTCCTCAATAGGAGGTTTTCAGTATCCCTTCTCTCAATTGTTATTTTCTCTTTGGTCCAAGGGACATCATAGATTTTCTTCTTTTCATTCTTATGACCAAAAGCATTATCAATGATAGATATATGTCGAGCCATTTCTAAAAAGGTAACCCTAGGAGTCAAAACCTTTGGGAGTAGGACAGGTTCAACAAAGCCATGAAGTCTAATAATAGTTGTATGGGCTCCAAAGAAATAGTCACAAGGAACTTTTAGATTCAATAAGAAACCTATAAGGCTTTCTGTCATTCTATTTTCTATAGGCTTAGAACTTAATCGACCAAAAGTAGGTGCAACAAAACATTCTACAAATTCATATGGGTCTGAGGTGTTTGATAGAACATGGGTCCATGCGGACACCAAAATTGTTCTATTGCTACTAGACTTAGGGTCATACATATTTAAAGGCATGTATCACTGAATGAGTCTAAAATTTTGATATAGAATTAAATGAAATAGGTAGGCTGAGTACCTGAAAACATGATCCTAAGAAAAGTTTGCAAGTTGGTCCACCATAGCTACAAAAATTTGTTCTATAAAGTCCAAACAGTACTCTTGAGACTTGTCTACAGTCTTAAGTCTAAAAATCACTGCAAGCTACCAATCATGCAATGTTGAATCATCATATTGACCAAAGATAAAAGCCAGCATAGCAAGGGCACCTTGAATGTCAGAACTAACTGAGCTTGGCCTGTAGGCAGCGAAGGCAAATGGGTATTTTCATCACCTAGATATATTTTGGTGTTTAGAAACTCCACCTTACTATGGAGATTTCCCCATGTGGCTTACAACTTAGGAATAGTAGGAATTGTGGCTGTCATGTCATGCTGTAAAGCAAGCATATCTTGAATTGCCTTAGGGGTTATCTAGACCATGAAGGGGCTGTGTTGAATAGAAACAGATGGAGGATAAAACAATTCTATGCATAGATCAATCAATTCTGGATACGGGTGGACATTAGGAACTACAAACTGTGCCGATTGGGATGTCCATACTCTCATCTCAAAAGTCTCCAACTACCCTTTTGATGCACAGATGAGACACCTTTGATGAGCTCCCTCCCAAAGAGTCTTGGTGTTCTTCTACATATTTGTGTCAAAAATGCCATTTGCATAACCTGCTACCTATGTGTTGATGGTAGTTTTAGCACATAACAATGCATGTGTGATTACTGGTTTCACACCTCTCTTGAAAAGTATCCTACCCTAGGAAAGACTACTCTAAGGATAATACAACTAGGTCTTAGCTTGCTTGGAATCTCTCAGTTGGTATGTTCTAGTTGTGCCTACAAGGGGTCTTCCATGCAATCTGCAAATCTTCAAGTTTGGGGTAGCAAATACACACATAAACCCTTTTGTTATTTTTAGCTAATAAACAAGATAAAGTGCTACTAAAATACCTATTCTAATAACTAACAACTGTTTTAAAGGAAATGCAAAAGGTTGGGTTTTTAGAAAAATCCTAAGTAACATTCACAATGCACAAGTTATCTTTAGTAGACAAATACTCCAAAATTTTGAACCAGCTTCCTAAGTTACCAAACTGAAATGGGTGTTACAGTGCTATAGAAAATGATGCTATCTTCAATGGAAGTTAATAGATTTTTAGATTACATTCATTTGCTAAATACCCAATAAACGGCACAACTTAAATTATGCAATACAATTGAACTTCAACACAAACAATCAACCCAGACTAACTTTACATAGCTATTTACCATCAGCAAATAACTAAAAGAATGGACTTGGAATATTCATCAGATACTACAACAAACCATAAACATTATAAAAGCACAACTAACTAACTATGGGAGAGCAAGAAGCAAACCATGAAAACCAAAATGAGCCAACACAAGACACCAACACAAGACACAAATTCTTAGAATTACTATAGAAACTTGCTTTGTATTACTTCAAATGGCATAGAGTCAACAATTTGATATCAAAAATCTCTTTCTATCTCTGCTCCTACCTTTTGGAACGCCTTGAATTCACCTCTAAGGTCTCTTGCCTTGTCTAGCCTTTCCTCCATACTGAGCGTAGCATCTTCAAAAATCACCTTATGTCACTTATCCTTACACTTCTCAATATCAAATGGGGCATTATCATCATAGGATGCTTCCCAACAATCCTTTAAAGAATCATTGATATCATATATGATTGATCTAAACTCCTCATCTGCTGGTTTATATGCTTCTTTTATATGTTCAAAAGTTTCTTTCCTCAAAAGCAGCTATTGATACCATTCAATTGCCTTTGGTAGCTGATTCCCAATCAAAATGTTCTCTACGACCAGAATTTGGGCAGGCAACTCCCTGATGCTCTTTATCTGAGGATACATATGTGAGTAGTACTCATTGAAGGAGTCACACTCTTCATGCAAGTCCTTCCACTTCTTATGCAATTATACTAATTTCTTATGCACTTGAGTAGAGGCATTAATGGTTTCACATCCCATCTCAAAAACTTTTAGTAACCAATTCTCTGTACCTTGAGACTTGGCTCTTACCTCACCCAATCTAGCCATTTCATTAGTAGACAGGAAAGTAGGTATTGTCCTTATGTCTCCTCCTACATCTACTGGCTTCACCAAAAACTAGAGGCATGCGCGAAGTTCTTCATTTTGCTACTTTAAATCCTTCTTGGACATTTCATCCTTGTCCAATTGCTCCAAAATTGATGTGACTGAATCTTTAAAATCATCCAATCCTTAAGCACAAGTGGTTGGTCCAAGATCAACTATATATATTATGTAATCCTCTACCCTAACTTGTTCTCTTACTATATCAGCTAGCTGGGCTGCTATCTCTGCAATTCTAGATCCTGATTCACTCTTATAGATTCTTGACTGTATCTTAGCCTTCTTTTGTTTCTTAGGCTTCTGAGCTTGTGACAAGATTGTGCTCAGATCAAGCTGCATTACTTCCACCTATGGCTCAAGATATGTCATTTTGCCTTGTAGCCATTCACGCGTAGAAGATTTGTTCAATTCAGTAGCTCCATCACCATCAATTATAGCCAGCTCTTTGGGTGATTCTTGTTCTTGCTTCGGTCCTTCATCCTTCTCTGTGCTTATCTCTTCTTCTTTTTCTTCTTCTTGGGCCAAGTTCTCCATATTTTTTGATTGTAGTTTCTTTAGCAGACTTGAAAACTTCCTCTATTTGACCTTTATCTGGAGGGCTATCAAATACATCAATAATATCAACATTGGCTGAAGGTTCATGGGAGTCTTTATCGCTTACTTCAGCCAATGCATCTTTCTCCTCCCCAAGTGCTACTTTAGGTTCATGCAATCCCAATTTTGCACACACTTTCTCAATCCCAGGCAGTAGTGGCACTGCTAATGAATCTACGAGCATTTGTGAAATAGGGATAGTAGGGGATATGGCTAGGGAAGGTGTATTGACCTACGTGAGATTAGCCAAAACTGATGATAAGGAAGAAGAGATGACAAGAGGTGAAAGGAAGGGTAGTGAAGGTAGAGACATAGGGGGTGAAAGGATGGTGGAAATGGGAGGTAATGGTAATTGAGTGGAAGAAGTAGAAGATGAAAGTGTAGTGATAGTGGAAGGGCATGAAATGGCGATAACGGAAGAAATAGGGCTGTTGGAGGTGTTGGAAGAAATTGCCAATGAGCAAGAAGTAGCAACAATGGTAGAGGTAAGGGAGGTGGCAGGAGATATTTCTTGAGTTATGGAAGTCGAGGTTATGGATGAAGTCAATGCAACAGAGGAAGGAGTGATAGAAGGAAAAGTGGTAGTAGAAACAATAGGGGTTGTGACAGCAGTGCCCACACTTTGGGTAGTAGGAGGCTAGGCAGTTGGAGGATTAGAATCTTTCTTGGTTGTAGCATCCTCCTTACTGACTTCTTTTATTTTTACCTTCTTTGCCTTAGAGCCTTCTCTAGGACCACTTGACATTTCTCTTTTCTTGGAGGCCCTTGTCCTAGTAGAGGGAGGTTGATCTTTCTTTTGAGGAGATCTTGTAGATGGCTTCTTCATCTTCTTTGCTTTCTCAACTAGAGATGTATGTTCTTCACTATCTGACTTCTGTTTCTCAGCTGGCTCTGCCTCATCTGTGACATGGATTGGCTCATCCTATTCTCCCCTAGAGTCCTTATCTAAATCTAATGCTGTATAAGTGAGCTTAACTCCTTATCCTTCTAGAGCAGCTACCTAAGCTCTTACCCAAGCCTTGCTTAATCTGATAGGTTCCCTCATAACAATATCCAGGGAGCTCTCTTCTGCATTTGCCCAATTTGGAAATGGGATGGGCTGATGGTATGGAGCCTCCCATGGCCCTCAGACCATAACATTTTCATCATCTTGTAGCTGGTCTGGTATTGCCATTATGTGAAACTTCTTGATAAAATCTAGAGGTAGCCTTGAATGTACTTTCTTCATGATCTCATAGTCATCAGGGCAATTGGCCCAAAAACCTTCAATGTGCATCTTGTGGAAGAGCTTCTTACTTATGAATCTTTCCATCACTCTATTTGGATCAAAATGACCCCTTGCATTGTAGTAGTGCAAATTAAGGAGCTGAAGCTCTTTATCAAAGTGCTTTGCTGATGCCAAAGAAGGGCATGCATATGTTCCCTTGCCAAACTTGATAGGAAATTGCACATTAGTTTTGTACAAGTGTTTGAGCTTCTCAGCACAGTGTATTAACTATCTAGATAGCTCCAGAAGCACTATCTTGTCATCGGGATACCCGGGAAGTCTATAGGCCATCCAAGTGAAGCCTTGGACCCTTAAATATGTGAACTTCTCAAACTGGATATACCATCTTCCATACCTAGTTATCTCGTTCATGGCCTCAGTGGAAATCCTCAAGGCTATGTTACCTTGTAGCATTCTAGTTATATACATCATGAATGCATCATTTACCCTTTTGAAATGTATTAGTGATTAAGATGAGGTCAGCTGTGGATAGCACTCATACACCTTTATCTAAGTTTTCTCATCATTCCCAACTTCACCCACCTTAGACAATCCAACATAGTGATTTCTTCTTGCCAATGCATAAACAACATAGGATGTCCATCTGAAGTATCTTTTATCCTTGAAATTGTTGAAGGCTTCATGAATGTTGTCACTAAGGATCTGGGCCCAGTGGAACTTAGTCCCTTTCACTATCTCAATGATAATGACAAACATCCAATCCTCAAAAGTGGAGGCTGTAGGCAGTCCATATATCCTACTCAAGAAAGTTACCAAGTCTCCAATTTCATCATGGAAATCACTTCTGTATAATATTCAGGGAAGTTTGATGAGAGTAGACCTTTTTCCTTTGGCCCAATTGTCATTTATGTATTTTCTGCAGCCTTCTACATCCTTGTTATAAGTGTCATGTGATCCTTGTTTATCTGGCATAGTCATAACCTTGTGCCAAGGAATATCAAAGGTCTTAGCTAGAGAAGGTGGGGTTAAATCAGCCAAGATATCCCCATTGGATATTTGAATAGTTCTTGTCATTATATCATATCTGTTGGCACAAGTTGCCATTAGTTCTACACATTGCACTGAATTGGGGAAGGCGGCAGCTTGTGAAATACCACTATCTCTGAGTATTCTAGCCCTGAGAGTTGGGTTTGGATTGAAGACTCTCAATCTAAAGTCATCTAGGTCTATGTGACCTAGGTTTGTATCTCCTACATCACTCCACCTAGAGTGAATCTTGGTCTCTAGAGGGATTCCTTTGAATTCGTACTTCATAGGTTGGGCCCGGGTAGTCATTTAGTCTGCAGGACCGGACCTTATAAGTTTGATACCTTAAAGAATCTTATAACAGATTCCTAAGTTTAAGATGAACCTTAATGCATTTGCTAGTACTACTGATATATCCTTTGAAGGAAACTCAAATCTAACCTTCATTGCAATTATGATAATCATCATTAATATATGCAGAGAAACATCTAATGTTGTAAGAAATTTCATGAAAATCATCATTACCAATGTATTACAACATTAACATTATCATTTTTGACACTTTCCCTTTGAAAAATCTTAGAAAATTTAGTCATTTGCATGTTTTACAGTAATTTTAGGGTCATCCGACCTATGGGCAGAAAAGCGTTGGATTCAGGGTCATCCGACCTCAGCGGGAGAAATGGGTTGGTCTGACCAAAGGCCTTACTACCTTTTATGCTTTTAAACGCTTTACACGAGTTTTGATAGGTATCGACCTGCGCGGGTTTTAGAGGTCACTAACCTCCATTGGTTGCTAAGTCAGTCGGTTGTTTTTTTAGCGCAAAGCCCATTGAGATAGTTCATATTACATTTGCACAGGTTTTGGTTGCTACTGACCAAGTCGGTGGGAGAGTATTACAGCACGGGTCAGAAGGGGTTATTTTCAATGCAAAATTGATGTATTGTTTCCAGTGGGATTTTAAGATGGCACCGACCTTGCGGGAAAATTTAAGGTGTCCGACCAAGTTGAAGACAAGGTTTTTTAGTGCAAAGTCAAAGCAAGGGGTTTTCAGCGTAAAAAGTAGTTTCAAGGTTAGCGGGGCTTTCAGGACCTTCCGACCAAGTTAGAGAAATGCAATTTGAGCATGTAGGTTAGACGTTGAAGTTTTTAGTGCCAAATGGATCTAAGAGTGCGACATGGGTTTTGGAAGTCTCTAACCAACTAAAGAGTGGGCTCATTCATAGGTCGGTTAGACCTTGTTTTGGCGCAAAAAGTCAAATGTGTTTACAACAAAATTTATCTAAGTCTTGGTATTTAGCAACTTATGGCAATCAACTTTCAGCAGGGAATCCTAATAGGGTTTTAAAATGAAAATCTATAGTCCCTATATGGAAACCCTAGCCAGAAACCCTACGAAAGCTTATTTCAAAAAGAATAATGTTCAAACAAACCCTAATGGTATGTAATGAAATTTTAAAGGAGAGAGTTCAAAACCCTACTTGGTAAAATATGGAAGCCATGCTCGGATTGTGCAGATAGGTTGTGTCTTTGAACTCGGGTAAATTGACAACAAAAGTGAAAAAGAAGCTCAAGAATCCTATTTGAATGAAAAAAAATGGTCAAAATGTGTGATTTACCCCTTTTATCCCCTGGAAAAATTGCCATTAATGCGTAGGCATACATCTATCAGCTTAGGGTTCGGCACGGTTCTTCCTCAGCTTGGACCTCACGGGAAATTTGGATGCATCAAACCTAAGCGGATAGGACCATTTTTAGTGCTAAGACCTACATGTTCAATTTACATAGTTTGCGGGAATTTGAGGTCCATCCAACTTGTGAGCATTTGGGCCTTGTCTGACTTAGTCGGTGATCTCTCGATTTAGCGCAAGTCAGAGACATTGATTCTAGCGCCAGGTCAGTTGGAAGATAATCTAGCGCAAAAGTCAGTTGAAGGGTAATCTAGCACAAAAGGGCAATTCAAGGCATTCAAAAGGAAAATAAGGATTCAACCTAGCAGATTCTTGAAGTGATTTTTCAATATCATCGTTCAATCCAGATCAAAATGCATTTTGACCACTCAACCACTTAAGAGATAAAAAAGACCTAATTGACACCCTAAGACAAATCAAAACAAGGGGTCCCCATTTTTGAATGGGGCATGTGTGCAAGACACAACACTATGTTGAATCCACGCTTACCCCTATATCTGGGACCCTTGTCCTTAGATAGCTTGCTTTTAGTTGTGCTGGTGTAGATGCATATGATTTTCTACCCTTTAATTTATCAGATTGCTCAAAGAGCCCAGTCCTTCCTATGGTGATTGTGGCTCTATCATCTCTATATCTCTGCAGCCTAAGAAACTTTGACACAAAAAATAGGAAACCGTAAACAAACCTAAACTTAGCTAGATTTACAGGTGAGAAATGAATCTTTGATGCAGATAGCAACTCAAAGAATGCAGGATGAAAATAGCAAATGTGACAATCTAAGGGACTCAAAACTTAGCTTGGTGAGGCATAATGAAACAATTAATGACACATCATGTCTTATTAATGACATTAATTCCAAAAGATAGTTAGTGTATCTTTTAAAATCCATATTGGACGGAGTGTCAGATCCATATTAAAAGTGGTGATTGCCTTTGACGTGATTATGTGCTTCCTTAAAATTTAAGGAACCATCGAACGACCCTAGTAAATGCAACTACTAACCGAAGGACCACTGTGTTACGAATATGTGTTCTTAGAACACTTATTTAAAAGGGAAAAAGAGGGAAAGCAAAGGAAAAGCAAGAAAGTAAAGGAAAAGACACCTAATTAACTATGATACATAGCGAGTTTCAAGACTTAGGTAAAATTCTTCAAGAAGATCCCGTTTATAGAAATCTCTTCAGGTTTGTGAGGCCTACCATTTCATTCCCTTATATTTGACTACTTTATTTTATTGTTGGTGACACATGTTAGACTTATGGGACTGTTGATCCCAATTTGCAGGACTATTAGACTTTATGCTTTATGTGGATTATTATGTTTAGCATGATTACGATGTGATTAGACCTTGATATTGATTCATTGATGATGTTAGACATATGATTTACATTATGATGTTATTGGGATATTATTTATGTGATTTTAGTTAGAAATTTATTATGTGATTCTATCTTGTGATGGATTTGTGATATACAAAATTTAGGATTTAATTATGACATGATTCTTTGATGTTTATATGATCATGTGATGATGTGAGTATGTTAAACTTTACTTTGGCTATTATAAACATGTGGAATTAACATTTCATTTGAGTGTGCAGGTGTTTCTAACAAAGCCACAAATATTCAGAGATCATCCCACACACTGTGTTGTCTTTCCATGTAAAGCCAATCTAGTTCCAAGAGGAACCAAGATCAACTATGTAATGTATGATGAATTTTTGTAATGTTGTTGTGTGATGTTAGTTGGGTTAGGTCTACCCCTTCTTTTATTTGATTTTTTATTGTTGTAAGTTGTAATGTCATTTGAATTTTATTTTTAGTTTTAATTTTTGAGACCCCTTTTTTATGTGTTTTTACTCAACCTATGGTGCTCAAAATGGGTTAAAATTGACCCTAGGTTGTACCCCTAGGGTCTAGGGGTCATTTGGGCTTGTGTAACCTTAGGTAAACTCCCATTTGGTCACTTTGTCTTCACTTTGAAGTAAAGTGACGAAAATGGAAGTTTGGGAGGGAGAGGATGAGTGGGTCAAACACTCAACCTCTTCATTTCCTCTTTCCTAGGTTGGGAGAGTCTTCAGGATCCCCTAATTGTGGAGGACTCAACTCCAAGCCTCTCCCACAATTAGTGAGGGTACCTTGGGGTTGTGTGGGTTTTCTTAGAAGGAGATGATTGGGGCACATGTGGCACCCACTCCTCTTTTGGCTCCACCTTTCTCTCCCACATGTGTGAGAGAGAACAAGTGGATGGGAGAAAGACTTGGTGGAATGGGAGGATGACATGTGTCACCTCCCCATTCTAAGAGTCTTGCAAGTGGTTGTGTGGAGTGAGGAGGTGACATGTGTCACCTCCCCATTCCTCAAGGCTCTTGAGAAAAGCCTATTTTATTCCCTTTTGAAGAAGGGGAGAAGGTTGTTGAATCTTTTCCTATTTTTGAATTTGAGTTGCTTTTGGGGAAAAAGTTAGAGGAAAAAAGAATTGGAGACTAACTTGGAGGAGGAGATAGAGGAGCTCTACTCAAATATCTTATTTTTGGGATTTATAAGGTTGGTCTCAAGGCAAATACCTTTCCTTATGCATTTTCTTTACTTGTATGTTGTGTGTGTGAATTCCATTTTGTTTGTTTTTACTTTGTTGTTGTGGAAAAATTGGGTATGGGAGTTGTGAGAGCCTCTCCATTTGGAGAGAATGCTCAACATGTGTGGGGTGGGGAGGAGTGAACCTCCTCGAGGTCACGTCCTTGGTTTTGTGGAGTTTTAGCCTTGAGGGAAAAATGTGTATTTGAGCAATATGTGAAATGGCTTGAGAGCCCAAAGAAAGCAATGTGAAACTAAGTTTTTAAGTGTTGGCTTGAGGCCATGAGAGAAAATTGTATTGGGAAGTTTTGAAGTGGCACTCTTGATTTGAGTGATGTCCACTCCCCTACCCCATTAAACTCCCCTTGGGTGAGTTTTATTTTGTGACAGCCTTGGGAGTATTTTGTTTTGGGTGTTGTATGCATTGTTGTGTTGTGGTGTGAGCTTACCTTGTGTGTGGATGACCTCCTAGCTCGGGGGTGGCTCATGAGTGAGTCAATGGTAGGGAGGAGAGCATTTTGTTGTGGCTTCTTTCCTTTCCTTGTGTTTTGTAGGAATTTGGAGCTATGTGATGAGGAAGAAAATATTATTGTCCTTAAGAGTTGTTATTTTTGTGCTCTTGAGAGAGCATGTCCATGAGAGGCCTTGTGTATCATCTTTTAGATTTCAAAAGAGGAGACCCTTGTTCTCTCTCTCAAGTTGTATGAGTTTATATTGTTACTTGTGTTGTATTAGACTATTTACATTTGAAAATAGAAGATTTAGTTTTCTGATTTAAAATGCCTTTTGATTTAAAGAAAAATAGAGTATTGAAAGAAAAGCATGTTCTTATTGATGTTTCACTTGTATGTTTAATTTCAAAAAAAGTATAGTTGTTGTTTTGTTTTGTGAGACAAATGAAAATGACATTTCTCTTAGGAGAAGAAAATTAGATGTTGCTATTTATTTTTTAAAAAATGAACTAAATGCATTTGTTCTCAAAAAGAAAATAATAATAATAATAAATAAGTCATATGTAGAGTTGTTTTAAGTTGGCTGTATTATTCCTATATCAGCTTTATTAGTGGAAGAAATTTCCATTTTTATATCTACTCATATGTATACTTTTAAATCAATGAGAGCTTTTGTTTTCAATGTATATATACCTTTGTAGATAAATAATTCTTTCTGCCTTGATGCAACAAATAAAAAAAATCTATTTAATTTAAAATGACTTATATATATATCTTTGAAAATTGCTATGAAGAAATTTATAGAGGAACAATGTTTGTTTTATGAAATCAAATATAGTTTGAAATATAAGAAAAAAAAGGTTTGGTGGGGGGTTCAACCCCCCCACTGTCTGTCGTCTAAAGGAGTGTGGGGAGGGGCCAAGTCCCACCCACACTCCCCATGCCCCCACTACCAATTCCCCCTCCACCGCTCCATACTCCCCTTTCCATTTCGCAGCCCAGCAGTCCTTCAGACTCTCAATCCCGTTGCCTCCTCACGTACAATAGACATTTGGCGATGCGGCTCCACAAAACTCACAGTCGGCCAACCTCTCTCTTGGTCCTTTCAGCCACCACAAAACTTGCAAGCTCTCTCTCTTCACTTCACTACAATATACTCATTAATTATATATATATATATCAAAAAATATATATATCTAGTGTATGCACTCCCTGGTGTGGTGGCCATGAATGGCTTCTCCTTCCAACCTACAACACCAAACAAACTAGAGAAAAGAAAATGAGAATAGAGGAGAATCAAAACAAGAAATTTGAGAAAATGGATAAGGAGGCTAGGGTTTACCCCTTTTCGCCAAAATGATATTATATTTTATTGTTGGAGTATTTTTAGGGCATGGTAATTTAAAATTTGCCTTTTTTATTTGGTTCCCACTATTTTTTAATTTTTGTAGTTGTTTTTTTAATTTATTTTAAAAAATGGGGTTTAGAGGTAAATATAGTTTTCAGGGTAGTTTTAATTCTTTTTGGAAATGTTTCTATTTTGTTTGTTTAGTGGTATGGTAGAATATCCATAGGGTATTTTTTTTAGGCTAAAGGGAATTTATAGATTATTGTTGTAATTTATTTTTCTTTTGGAGAGGAGTTTACTTAAATTATTTAAATTATTCCTCCAATTTAATTATTTAAGTGTATATGAATTTTAAATCAATGGGATTAATCTATTGCTTGTAAACCTTTATCAATGAGGTTAAGTGAAATTTATTTAATTAGATTAGTCATTTTAAACCAACGAGAAATCTAGTAGACTATCGACCAAAATTAGTTTTATTAAACTAAACCCTATTCACGCCTGTGAGGTGTTATGCTGCCAGATTTTTCTGGAATCTAGGGTTTAGTTAGACTAGTAATTTTAATCTTGCGAAGAGTTAAATCATTATTTTTGCCAAATTGTTGACATTGTGTTTTGACATTAAATTTATTTTTATGTTTTAGAGTTAGGCTTTTGATTTTAACTTATGTCAAAATCTCATCATTCACTTAGGTAAACCTAGGGTTTTGATCCTTGATCCTAACCCTATTAGTGACATTATTCATGTCGCATCTAACCACCTAGTTGGCCTTCATCACGTAGGGGAAATGCGCATGTGATTGCATTACCCTGCCTTTGACTGACTTGTTTATGCCTTATGCATATTGCCACCAAGCATGCTTACGTGTGTGAGGGGGTTTCTAAGGATGCATGGGAAAAATTTTGGTATTTCATGTCATGTCCACATGATAGATGTGGACATGACACGTGCAATGCGTGTCATGACCACATGGGAAATGTGGGCATCACAAATACATTTTGCTACTTACAAGAGTAGATCTTAAAGGGTCTTATCCTTAATGAATCAAACTTAATATGCTATCCTGGTTTAGCTGCTCTCTCATCCCATTTGAGAACAAGTGACCCAACTTTAAAATTTGGATTGGAGATCTTTCTATCAAACCAGTTGTTCACAATCTGGTGATGCTTTATTAGTACTCATGTGCCTTTTCTCTCTTCTCCTAAACCTCTAGTAACTTAGCAAGCCTCACATGCATTGGGCTACTTTCTTCTATTTCCAATTGTTTAAGCAACTGTAAGGCAGGAACTTCTATACTTAGTGGCATCACTGCATGTTTGCCATAGACTAACTCATATGGGGACATTTTAGTTACTTGTTTTGGTGTGATTCTATCTGCCCATATTGGTGAATTAAGACATTTGTGTTAGTCTCTTTGATGCTTGGCCCCCATTCTCTTTATGAGTCTAATTAGGTTCTTATTGGTAGATTCTGCCAGGCCATTGCCTTATGGATAGTAATTAGAAGAAGTCTTAACATATAGTCCATTTTCAAATGTAAACTCTAACAGTTTAGTTCCTGAAAATGCCTTAGCATTGTCTGATATGATAGTGTGTAGAGGGCCAAACTATGTAGTTATCCCTTCTAGAAAATCTAAGATTACTTTTTCAGTAGCTTCCTTGAGTGGCACTGCTTCACTCCACCTTGTAAAGTAATCTATTGTAGTAAGGATCCACTTGTGCCCCATACTTGACACTGGATTGATCATGCCAATAAAATCTAAATCCCATTGAGCAAAGGGTTCTTCCACTATTGTGGGAATCAATGGTAATGCAACATTTCTTCTTCTTCCAATATAAAACTAACAAGCCTGACATTCTTTGATCAGCTGATAGCAATCTGCAAAAAGTGTTGGCCAGAAGTAGCCAGCTTGTGTCACTTTAATTGTAGTAGTTCTTGTCAAAAAGTGTCCCCATAAGGTTCCATGATGAAACTCATGCAGTATCTCCTAAGCTTCATCTTTCTCTACACATCTTAACAATATTCCATCAACATTCTTTCTAAACAAAACATAATCAATTATTACAAAATGGACTCCCTGTTGTCTATAGTATCTTTTCTTATCAGGGGAGAGTTCATTTGGGAAAATACCAGTTCCCATGAACTATATTCTATCACTTACCCAAGAATCTTGGTCAATCTCTTGAAGTTTTAATACTATTTCAACTTCTGTTTCCTCAAGCTTTGATCCCTCTAAGTCTTGAGTGATATAGTGGCAGAGTCCCCTGCCTCTGAGCAATTTCATAGGCCTTACCTCTACATCATATTCTAAGATTTTAGTTATCTAATTGTCCCTCTTTTCAGTAATCTCACCCTCCATGATATATTCCCTTACGCTAGAGTGAGCTACTAATATTAGGATCTTACTCCCTGTCACTAAGTGCCTAAATTTTTTAAGAGCTTTTACCATTGCATAAGCTTGTCTCTCAACAAAATTATACCTAGACTCATACTCCCTGAGTGTTATAGAGAATAATGCAATTGGATGTTCCCCTTCTTTCTTATCATCTTTTTGAGTTAGAACAACTGCAACACTATGTTCTCCTCCATATACATACATTATAAAGGGCTTAGAGAAATCTGGATTTCTCAGTACTGGGGTAGTGAAAATAACTTTCTTTACTTCTTCAAAAGATTGTCTCCCTTCGGCAGTCCATTTGAAAACTAAATCTTTCTTCAGCAGCAAAGAAATGGGTCTAACTAGCCCTGCAAAATCAGATATAAAGCGAATGACAAAATTGATCTTTCCCAAAAAAGACTGAACTGACTTCTTGTTGACTAGCAAAAATAGATTTAGTATGGTTGTGACTCACTCTAGATCAATGGAAATTCCATCTTTTGAAACAATATGTCCTAGAAGTTTCCCTTGGGGCATAACAAAAATACACTTCTTAGGATTTAGGGAGATCCCAAACTCTTAGCATTTCTAAAAAATAGCTTCCAGGTGCTCAAAGTGGTCTTTGGCATCTTTGGTAAATATAGTCAGGTCATCTAAATAAACTAGAATGATCTTATTTATAAGGTCTCCAAATGATATGTCCATGGCCCATTGAAAAGTAGCTCCAACATTTGAAGGACCAAATGACATTTTGGCATATGTGAAGGTTCCTCACTTTGTAGTGAATGATGTCTTATGTTGGTCTTCATCAACCAACTAGATTTGATTGTATCCTAAAAAACCATCAAGCAAGGAGAACCTTTCTAATCCAGCTACTATTTGCAAAATTTGTTCCATGGATGGCATGGGGTAATGATCTTTCAATGATGCTTTATTTAGGTCTCTGAAGTCTACACAGAGCCTAATGTCCCCATTCTTTTTCCTTACTGGCACTAAGTTAGGCACCCAAGTTGAGTGTTTAATTGGGAAAATAATCTTAGATTCTAAAAGCTTTTGCAATTCATCTACCATTAAAGACTCAATCCTAGGATTCACTAGTCTTTGTTTTTGACGGACTGATTTTGACCCTTTAGCTAGTTCTATAGTGTGTTGAATGATATCCCTATTATAGCCATGAAGGTCGTCATAGGTCCAAGCAATCACTCTATCATACTTATTACACAAAGAGATCAGCTTATCCTTTTCCTCTTGGGTAGTAGCATTGCCTACCTTTAGCTCTCTTCCTTCACTGACTTGAATTTCAGAACAATCATCTTTGCTTGTCTTAAACTTTCTCTTATCCAAGCTTACATCATCAAGGTCAAATAGATTTTCTAGTGTGATCAATCCTTTTGGGAGCTTATTAGACTTTAGTTGGATAATTTTGTCACCATAAGCTTCTTCAATCTTAGGTTGTAATTGGTCAGCAAACTCTCCTAATTGCTTCAGAAACAAAAGTACCTGGAGATCATTATCAAAGACTTGCCAGTTTTGGTTGTTGTCTAGGATTGATGGTCTCACTATCACTTTTACTACCTCACTGTTAATGAGTAGGTCACTTGTTGGGTGAAATTGGGAACCAATTTGTCTCATTCTATCTGCTTCAGTGTTTTGGGTTCTAGGGACAACTTCTATGTTAAAAGCATCAAAACCATCTATTAGATCCCAAATCTTGTGGCAGTAAGATCCCATTCTGACATTCTTTGCCACAGTTTTCTCTCTAATTTGTTTCACAACTAGTTCTAAATCTCCTTTGACTACCAAATTCTTTATTCCTTTCTTTTTGTCCAGCATAAGACCATGCACCAAAGATTCATACTCAGCATCATTATTAGTGCAAGCAAACTAAAAATGTATGGCTCTAAGAATTTTTTCACCCTTTGGGAAAGTGAGATATATACCTACTCCAGCACAATTTTTGCTCCTAGCCCCATTAAAATTTAAGGTCCAGATTTCTGAGCTTCTGTCAGGTTCTTCTTTTCCAGATACTTCTTCTCTCATAACATTTGGTATTTCTTGGCCTTCTTCATAAATAACATAAGTGCCCAAACTAGTGGAGTCATAATTTCCATAAGGGTCACTTTGCATCATGGTCATCAACTGACTGTTTTCTTCTTCCTGTTGATCATGTTCAGTCCAATCACCTAATTCCTCAACAAAGACTCCCTCCTCTTTATTCATCATGGCATGGGATGCTTCAATTCTTGGGGTTGGTTCATCAGTAATATCATCTTTGGATAAAGGTTTAGACAGTATCTTCATATGTGTGCCATAGTTAGTTCTCAAAATTAGATGTGACCAATCAAGTGACATGTATCCTCCTATCTTAGCCATGAAATCTCTAGATAGGTATAAACTAAAGATAGGAGGAATATCTATGACCACTACATTTTGTTTGACAGTTATGTTTGGGTAGGTATACAACTTTAGTAGGAGTTGTTTAATCCTTCCTATGGTTTAGATAGATTTCCCATCTAATTGCATGACTCCTCTAGCAAGTGGCTCATATTTTATCTTTAAAGCATCTGCTATCTATTTTGGCATGACTGTAGTACTTGCCCCAGACTCTATCATTGAGTTATGCAATAATTTCTTCCACACTATTAAAGTTAGATAAAATGGATCTGGCATAGATTTGCTTAGCTCTGGTGCATCATTCAACAAAGCAGTTGTTTGCAGCATTGGAGTGTCCTTGTTTGAACCTTCCATTTGTTAGTAACTCTTTTTGTATTGGCTACTTTAGGATCCACCTGATTCTGCAATGCTTCTTGTAATAGTGTCTTTTGTTTAGGAATTTCCAGCATATCCCAGGTTGATACATGCACAGGGGTCTTCTTTAGTTGATCCACCACATTTAGGGGTCCTAATGCTTACATCTTTGGGTAGTAGGATACCTCACTCTTTCCAACACTTGGTTAGAAGCTGCTTGATTCTGAATTGGCTAAGGTACTTCTTTCCTTGAAGCTGGATTATAGTGGGTCTGGAAAGGGGGAGGCCCAACAGCGTCATTGTTAGTAACTTCAGGTTGTTCCATCATCCTTCTCTTTGATCTGGTATAGTAATCAGGCTATACTAAGGGCTTCTTGGAAGTAGATTCTTCATTCAAGAACACTAAATCTTCATCTTCAATCCATGAAAACAAAGCATGTTCTAGGGTAATTTCTTCTTCTTGCTGAATAGACATTCCTTGCATCTGAGCCACCATTACTACATTCTGGACTCTAGGTGACTTGTATGGAGGAGCATTAGACACCATAACTTGACCTTCCATCCTTCTCTATTCCACTATCTTTTGTTGTAAATTGCCTCTAGGAAAATCTCTAGGCATATGGGCGTTGTTGTAAGGAAAGCACCAAGCATTGATATCTTCTGCTAAATTGTTTTGCCTAGGGACCATTTCTCTACTTGAGTTAGGAGGGACAATTTGCAAAGGTGTGGGGACTGTGACCAACTGGTTTGAAGGTTGAGGATTATTTATCCTCTGAGCATCTTGAAACTAGTTTGGCTGATATGGGGGTCTATTTCCTTGGAATCCTTGTTAAGGAGGCTTTGGGTAAGAAGTCTATTGTCTCTTGAGATTTAAGATCTCATTTGAAAAGGTCCTAAGGATGTTCTTGACATCATCCATTTCAGATGGAGGGGTAGAGGGTGCTGACATAGTGGGTTGTTGAGATGTTGGGAAGGTGCACATGGATATGGGTACTGATGGTGAATTAGGAACTTCTTGAGGCAAGGAGATAGAAATTTCTGGGAACATAGGCATAGGAGGCCTTGGAGGCAATTTTCTAGCATCTATCAGATTGTTCTCAAGTTTAACGACCAACTCATATGCTTGTGGTAGGGTCTATCCTCCTAGGGATTGAATCATTATAGATATATCAAAATTGAAAGCTTTGAGGTAGAACACAATAGCCATACCTAATGGTGGCCTAGCTATAGCAGGTATTTTATCCCAGGTCTTTTGAAACCTAGTGTTGAAATCTATTACAACCTCTTGTGGTGCCCTCTTTATAGTGATCAATTGTTGCAACAGGGAAGATTTGTCACCCTTTTCACTGAATCTTGCAAAGAAAGCATCCCCAAGATAGTCCCAAGTGGATATTGAATTTGGAGTCAAGGATCTATACCAATCTAGAGCTTTCCCTTTGAAAGAAGCCACCAATAGCCTGATAGATACATTTTGTATAGTAATAACATGTATTGCACACACATCTGAGACATCTTGAAGATACTCCCTTGGTGTCTTAAAATATTCTCCACTAAATTTGGGCAAAGCCTTCAAAGCATTAGCTAGAATTGGGTCCCAAGTAGCAGGTGGGATTGGAAGAGTAAGAGGACTGCGATTGATCCAATTTGCATAGTTTCTTAGGGGTACAGGTGCTCCCATCTTTTCTCCTAATGCTATTGCTACTTGATTTATCCTTCTTCTTGGAGTGGCAACTAATGGTGGCCGTAAAATCCCTAGATTAGCATATGACTGAGCTCTTGTTGTTGGTCCACAGTTCTGACTTCTTGTCATTCTCTGGTTTATATGATCTTGATCAGAATTCAAGAAACATCCCACCGGGCATGCCAAAAACTGTTGATGTATAAAATTGTGTAGGTTCCAACACCAACATGGGAAGTTTCAAGAATGTGGGACTTGACACTTGAAATAACCTCTAGATTTTATAGAAACTGGCTCTTGCTATTTTAATGGGGTTTTGGGTAAAGGTAAGATGGAAACAAGATTATAGATACAATAAAAGAAACTTCTAATTCTATGGTGATACACCTAATTTAAATGTATTTTAGTAACTTGGTACAATGATCAAATTCTTAAGATTCAACTATATTAAAGAGATAATATTGCATGATCAATATAGACAGATAATAAATGAATTTAGAACCAAATGCCAAATTTAGAAAATTGACACAAAGACACAGATAATATTACTATTGGCACAGAATAGAGCTCCTTCCATTAATAATTTAGCAAATACAAAAGGCACAGAGGCATGCATAGGTATACCATCTTTCTTATCAGAAACAACAAAATTAAGGCAAAATATAATTTGACCACAGTCAAAAGTTTTGAATTCTTAATCAATAATCCTCTTCTTGCGTTACAAAAGCTCCCTATATATATAGCCACAAATTTGACTCAAGATTGTCTGTAACTATCTAGAATCTCAATGGCCTAAACAGAACTAGAGTTCAATAGGAACTCAAACTGACACTTTGAGAATCCTCCTGAATTTGCAATTGTCCTTCCCTGTGTGCTCATTGGTCAAGCAATAAAATATGTGGCACATCAACTACTATTCTCTTTTGAAACATGGAACAATCTACGAGTTATCCAATAGCTTCAAAAAATACCACGTGGCAACCTCCACACAACACTTAGCTTTCCCTCTGTTCAAAAGAGATATACAAAATAGAGCCACTTGTCGGCATTCGCTACACTAGAAACTTAATAAGTGGTAGCCTTCATAACATCAAAACTAGGACACTTGGCACTATCCACCATCTAAGAAACTACTTTAGTTAATATGCTTGAACACCCATGGCTATGACACTTGTCACTTGCCACATCATTTAGAAATTGTGACATTATTTATGGGACCCACCATATGCTTCTTACTTCTTGAACAGAGACACAATATAATGAAAGATGGTGACATCTGCATGAAGAAAAATTAGGAACATGGCACCCTCTGGCTATATCAATAGCTTTATAAAGAGAGCCCCTTGAAGCACCACGAAGATGACACTTGTCACCCTCCACTTCAACTAAAACTTAATAAAGGGAAATACATGGTGGTTTTTGGTAGCTTCAATCAATGAAAAGACTTAGCCTCTGTATACAACACATGGCAAGCTCCACACAAACTGACACTATATCATAATGTCTCTCAGGCCTACCATATGTATCTCGGTACCCAAAACTCAATAAAAAAGGAATACATGTGGTGAGCTCTGTACAAACTACAAAAGGACACTCAACAACACCCGTGGGCTTGCTGTATCAAAATAGACTTTTTGCCAAGGCCTACGGTAGGGACACGTGGTGCATTTCACATGAAGAAAGAACTTAATAGAAAGATATATAGCCAGGGACACATGGTGCCATCTGTACACAGGAAATTGAAGCATCACAAGAACACGGGGCACATTATCTGAGAAACTAGACTTTACTCATGGAAACCTCGTGGAGAATGACACTTGGAGAATTCCACACATAAGAAACAATAGCAACAGGAAATCAACAGAAACTATAGAAACTGTAGAAACATTTGGCCGCACAAGCAAAAACAAAATGTAGATTTTTGGCTCTATAATTATAATTGTGCATATGTGTGTTAACAAATCATTGATGTCTTTCTCTCTCTTTATCCTGTAAGTCAAAAGGTGTAAAAATTGTAAAATTTATACAATATTGATTCACCCCCCCTCTCAGTGTTGTTCTAGACTCCAACAATTGCATTTGTATTGTTATATCCTTTTCCTTTTGTCCAAATTTTTTGTATACATTTTTGGTGAACCTGATGTGAACATGCCCAATTAGATCTCAAGGGGTCATCATCATCATCATATCTTTTACATCATCATTATCATATCCTATATCATCATCCCATTTCTTCATATCTTTTACATCATCATATTCTTCTATCATCCCATTTCTTCATCCATCTCTCTTGTCACTTTTTTCAAGTGGTTGGGGCATCATCTGTTTTCCTCCATCCATACCTTAGCTTCTTTGAAATGGTGTTACTTGACATAAATCTCATCATCTTGAGCATCATCTCAAAGAGGGACAAAATGTAGACACCCAAAATTGTCCATGTCATAACATTACCTAGTCATACATGACCTTGTAAGACATCTTGTAATATTTTGCCCTAGGTCATTACATTGTCCCACTTATCCACTTATAAATTCCTCTTGATCACCATTCCAATTAATTAAATAAACCCCTTTATTTAATTAATTCCCCTTCACAAGTCTCAAAACAATTCAAATTAAATATTAATCCCTCATCCCTCACTTTTACCACATTACAACATGTGTCACATGACCACAATGTTGCAAATATGTGCCTAAGCGGTGTTGCCATATATGTCAACATATTCTTGTTGTCATTAGTGTCAACTGTGCCTTATTTTGTTGCCTGTTTAGGAGACTAGAATGTTCAGGATATTGAGAAAATTAATGAAGACTCAGTGTTTGTGGACCTTATGGTTGCATAGAGGATTGTCAGAGGTTGTTCCAGTCAAGAAGTGAGAAGTCCATATGAAGATTTGAAGAAGTTATGGCCATCTAAATAGAACTAGATCTTGTAGTATTTAGAAGAGATAGAGTGATAGTAAGTTCATCCAAATTGCTCCACAGTGAAAAATTATGATCTGCGGATCTGAAGGCATGTTGGGGAAGTCAGTGTGTATCATCAACTCTAGTAGTTTGTGGTTTGGAGGTTTGCAAGTCATCCTTCTAGTTTGACAGTCATGGCAGACAGTGTTCTTGAGGTTTTGAAGGAAGATATAAATAATTTTGGTAATTTGGTTTAGAATGAATGTTATTGGTGAGTTCAATGTGCTTGTGGAAGTCTCTGGGCTACTATGTTGGAGGTATGCATTGGAGTTTGAGCTTGTTATTGAAGATTTCCTCTTTGAAGTTGTTGTTCTTCCTAGTCTTGACTGGCCAGATGTTCCTAGCATGTTGCGGGTGATCCAAAGATCATTTTATGAAGCGTGGCATGATAGTAAAGGAAGATTCAAGTCTCAACTATGTTTGGATGACAGTGTAAATATCCACATTAAGTTTGGCTAACCTTGTTGATCATTCCAAGATTGATGAAGTATATAAATACGTGTTGGAGAGTTGTTAAAAGTCATCCTTGAGCAAAATAGATTAAATCTAAATAAAGGATCAAATGTAGAGTAGCGAAGTTAGTGAAGAAGAATTTGGGGCAAAGCAGAAGTTTTGTGAGCATTCATTGAAACTGAACTAGGCATGAAGTAGATGTTATTTCTTAGTTAATTCTTTCTATTCTAAATAAATTATGTAGGCAGTGAGCCTCTCTTTTGAGTAGTGAGCTTTGGGCAATGTGCCCGAAGGCATGTGCCTTCTATTTTTCTAAAGTACTCTTACTAGGGTATAAGTCTTTGTGGGTTAACCCCCACCATGGTTTTTCCCTTAACTAGGTTTCCACGTCAAAATCCTAGTGTCAATTGTGTTGATTACATTTCTACTCATATGTTGTTGATCTATGCTTTAATGTTTACATCATTAATCTGATAGTAAGTTAATAAAGAAGGTTAAAAGCAGAAAAAAATTATTTTGTGTGATAACTTATTCACCCCCCTCTTAGTTGTCTAGTCTAATTCCAACAATTTGTGTCAGATCTAGATCCTCTTATAAAAGCCTGATCACTTGAGGAGATCTAGGATGTCAACCTATAAGAAGGATAGTCTAAGATTTGATGGAACAAATTATTATGTTTGGAAGAACCACATGGAGTGTCATTTCCAATGCATAGGTGATGCCTATTGGGCAATAACCAGTGTTGAGTATAAACATCTAGAGAAAGGTCCTTGAACTCTAGATCAAGTCAAAGATGCTTAAAATAACCTTCAAGCTAAAGAAGCCTTGTTGAGTGCCCTGATTGATTCAGAAATGACAAATGTCTTTGGTCTAAAAACTGCTTATGAAATCTGGAAAAAGTTGGAGAATCTGTATGAAGGCGATAAATTTATCAAATGTGCCAAACTGCAAAGCCTAAGAGGAAAATTTGAAACTCTGAAGATGAGTGAAGATAAAAACATCACAATATACATATAAAAGATAAATGAACTTGTGTGTGGTATTAGGTGTGCTGGTGGAACTTTGGAAGAATTAGAGATTGTATCAAAAGTGCTCAGATCTTTACCTAATTCATACAAACATAATGTTGTTTCTATAGAGGAGATCAAGATTGTCTCAGAAGTTACAAGAGATCATCTAGTTGGCAAAATTTCAGCTTTTGAATTAAGTGAGTTTGGTGATTCTCTTCCCAAGGTTGAATCTGCAATTAAGGCCAGTGTATATGGAAAACAAAGATATGATCTGGGTGAAAGCTCTTCTACAAGATCAAATAGATTCGTGAAGACAAGGAAGGATGTTGAAATTGAAACTACAGATCTTGAATCTCTTCTTACCAAAAGATTGCCAAGAGGATCCGGTAAGTATGAAGGAAAATTGCCACTCAAATATTTTTCTTGTAATAAGATTGGTCTTTTTACCTCAAGATGTCTAGAGAGGTTTTCAAAACCAAACCCTAATAGATACAAAAATCAAAACAAATGTTACTATGTCCAAGAAGTTGGAGAAGGAGTCACAGATGATGAATCTGATCATGGAGGTTCCTCTAAAAATGATTGGGTATTCATTGCCATCAAAGAAGAAGATCCGTGTTGGGAATTAAGGTATCTCAACCTTGGTAATTCCTTGCATTATTTATGTTTGTATTTATTAATTCAATGCCTATGTTGTAAATAATTGTAAATTCCATATTGTCATGTTGTGGGATGCGGTACAGTGATGTGTCATCCTACATGGAAGATGACAACTTGTAATTTTTTCCTTGCATGAGGAGATAGGCATCCCACTTAGTGGTAGGAGAATTCTTCCATGTGTTAGCATCTTGGATGTTGTGTAAGGGAATGTTGACCGAAACGGTTATGACAGATTCCTATGACGAAGTTATGACATGTAAGAGTCAGAAATAGAAGGTTGTAAGATAGGTGAAGACATGTGTCATGAAGGATCTTTGAAAAAAGGATATTTGGGCACCCCAAGGTGGACTATGACATTTTGTAACAGAATATGCTATTTATAGCCTATGTATGACAGATTCTCTTACAGCTGTAAGTTGTAACTACTATGATAGATTCTATGATGGTCGTAAGAGTCGTAAGAGCATCTGTCATAGCCCATTTTGGAAATAGGTGACTCCTTTGGGATGAGAGCTATGGACAAGTGTCAAACACATTCTACAATATTGAACAAGTGTCCTTAGGCATGGGGTTTGGTCCATGAGGCCAAGTTGGATGCCCATTCCAAGAAAGGACCAATTTTGCCTTGTATATTATATATAAACAGGTGCTTGGAGGAGGAGATGGATTACAGGTTTTATAGGTACTATTATGCTAGTAGATTGACTCTAGATATGAGTGTCAAAGACCATTGAAGCTTGCATTACAAGTGTATTGTAAACCTTATTCAGTTTTGATAATATATTGTGTAGGTTTTTGAGTGTGGGGTTTTTCACCCGATAAGGGTTTTCCCCACCGTATATCTTTGTCTCTCTTCTTATGTCTTCTTTCTGGTTCATGTGTATTGCTACAATATCTCATTTACATGTTTCATATTTATGTTATTGTAAGGATTAATTTGAATTTGTATAGCTTTCCCCTCATTAGATTACTGTAGGAAGTGATTTTCGTACACCTTGCTTTCTTTTAGTTGGTATCAGAGCTTGATCACCTTTGGTCCTAGTTGTTGGGTAGGGGTTTTTTGAGCTAATCTTAAGTTGAGTGGGAGTCTGTGTAGAGTATTTTGAATCTTATTATAGAAAGGAGATGGCAAGCACTTCTAGAAGGATAGAGGTGGAGAAAATCACTGGCACTAATTTCAAGCTATGGAATCTCAAGATGGAAGACATGCTTGGTGATCGAGACCTCTAGGAAACTATCAGTGGAACTAAACCAGATGCAATGTCACAAGCTGATTGGGATCTCAAGGATCAAAAGGCTAAGGGTCTCATAAGAATTAGTCTTGTTGATTCTATTCTGTTAAATGTCCATGAGGAGGCTATTGCAAACTTACTTTGGAAGAAGTTGGGAGATGTGTATCAAGCCAAATCCCTGGTTAACAAACTTTTTCTGAGAAAGAAGTTGTATTCTCTTCGAATGGAGGATGGAGGATTTGTTACCAAACATATGAATGCTTTCAACATGTTGGCTGCACAATTGACATCCATTGGTGTGAAGATGGAGGAGGAGGATCAATGTATTACCTTGCTTTGTTTTCTGGTGGACTCGTGGGATCATCTTGTCATGGCTATTGGAAGCACCACATCTACATTCAAAATGGATGAAGTGGTATCTTTGTTGTTATCTAAAGAGATGTGGAGAAAGTATTTTGAGGTAGCCAAAGAGGCTCTTGCGGTTCATGGAAGACCCATGCACATGCCAATTAGGGCTCACTGCCTGAGCACATGCCAATTAGGGCTCACTACCCGAGCACATGCCAGTTAGGGCTCACTGCCTAAGCACACTGCTCACAAGAGGCTCACTGCCTACAAGAGACACACTATCTGCAATAAATAAGTATTAAATACTTGAACTGGTAAATAGCATCATCACCATGCTTGAATCAGTTCCATTAAAGCCCAAATCCTTCTACTCTTTCTTTCTCTCTTCTCCTTGCTACCACACACTCATCTCCACAAGTCACACCTTGAAATGACTTCACAATCCCTTATTTATACATGACATCAACTTAGGAACAAACATCTAAGTCAGCACACATCCACAAGAACATCCGCAAGATGAATAACTCATCCAGTCGGCCAGCCTAAGTAAGAACACCTTCATCTGAAAGTACTTCTTCAATTCTAGGCTCCAACTCTAATGCAAACCAACAACACAACCTCAACATGATCTAAGAACCTTCACAAGCTTACTTGAATGACCAAGTATGTCTGCACTTCTTCTACTTACTCAAATCTCTTCTCTCCTGCATCTAGTGCCTCAAGAACACAGTCTATCATGACTGTCACAAAGGAGTAGATTCTTTCAGAACTTCAAACCATGAACAGATTGAGATGAAACATCACAAGGACTCCTCCAACACTCCTTCCAATCCGTAGAACAAGAAAATGCACTTCCGGATCTCACTAGACCTTTCTGTAGCACTCTGTCACTCCTGAGCATCTCCCAAAACTAGTTCTACTTGATCAATCACAACTTCTTCATATCTTCATGCGAACCTCTAAAATCTTAACTAGAACCTCCTAAGACTCATGTCCACAAACCCTTTAATCTGCATCTTCTGATCCTCAACCTATCTTGAGCTATTTCCTTACTGTTCTCACTGTTCTTCACTGTTCCTGACTGAGACTGACTTTCTCAGTATCCTCACCAAATAACTCATCCAATCCTTATCACTGATGTAACAGAAGTATGTTGACATCAATGACAACACCGGTTAGGCCCATACTTGCAACAATCTCCCTCTTTGTCATTGATGGAAACATATGATGTGAAAAACTATTTTTGACCATCAAGACAAGAAATTATTTTCTGCTGTCACAACTCCCCCTATCAGCAATCACCATTCTTCACATTTCTTGTTTCTCACTTCTACTCCCCCTTTGACAAGCAACCACTTATTTTTCACATCTTTTCTCCCCCTTTGACATCAATGGCAAAGGGCTCATACTTGCAACTTTACCATTTTAGAATCATATCTGCTGCTCCCCATCATCAGTCCAGACCACAAGATGTGACTGTGATATGTACTGGACTAATGCACATTAGTGCATCCTATTTCATCACCGGAGGGAAAATAACCCCTAACTTCTCCCTGAGATACTCAAAAGAGTCCTTGGGAAGAGGTTTAGTAAAGATATCTGCAATCTAATCCTTGGAGGGCACATACTCCAACCCGACTTCATCCTTGTTCACTTGCTCTCTCAGAAAGTGAAACTTGATAGATATCTGCTTGGTCTTGGAATGCAACATTGGATTCTTAGAAATATTTATTCAACTTGAATTAACATAGAAAATTGTGATAGGATCCTCATATTCTATTTTAATGTCTCTTAGCATCTGCTTCATCCATAAGATTTGAGTGCAACTTCCTGCTACTGCAATGTATTCTACTTCAGTTGTAGACAGAGATATTGCCTCTTGTTTCTTTCTTAGCCAAGAAACCAACCTTTTTCCTAAAAAGAATGCTCCACCACTGGTACTCTTCTGGTCATCCACATCTCTTGCCCAATCTACATCTGTATATGCATGAAGAGAGAAATCATGATCTCTAGGATACCATAGACCATACTCAACTGTCCCCTTTAGATATATGAAAATCCTCTTGATTGCCATAACATGAGATTCTCTAGGATCAGCTTGGAATCTAGCAACAAGACCAACGACATGCATAATATCTAGTCTAGTTTGAGTGAGATACAACAATCCTCCAATCATTGACCTATATTTTATCTGATCAACCTTGGGAGAGTCATCATCTTTGCTCAACTTGCATCCAGTTGCCATTGGAGTGTTCATTGGCTTTGAGTCTTCCATCCCAAATTTCCTCAACAATTCTTTCACATATTTTGACTGAGAGATGAAGATTCCTTTCTTTGTTTGAGTAATTTCTAGACCCAAAAAAAATTCATTTCTCCAAGCATTGACACCTCAAACTCACTTTTCATTTGACTAGCAAAAGTTTTACACATACTGTCTCTTCCTTCAAAAATGATATCATCAACAAATACTTCAATAATTAAGATATTTTCATGATCAATTTTGAAATACAAATTACTATCAGCAGTACCTTTGTTGAAACCAATCTTTAAGAGATGCTTATCCAATCTTTCATACCAAGCTCTTAGGGCTTGCTTTAGTCCATATAGTGCCTTTTTCAATTTGCAAACCATGTCACCATGATTAGACAATTGAAATCCATCCGGTTGCTCAATGTACACATCTTCTTCCAAATTGCCATTTAGGAAGGCAGATTTGACATCCATCTGATACACCTTGAAATCCTTGAAAGCAGCAAATGCAAGAAATAATCTGACTGCTTCAATTCTTGCCACTGGAGCAAAAGTCTCTTCAAAATCCACTCCTTCAATCTGAGAGTAACCCTTGCAGACCAATCTAGCTTTATTTCTGATTACTTCACCAGCTTCATTCAGTTTGTTCCAGAAGACCCATTTGGTTCCAATCACATTCTTGTTTCTATATCTGGGAACAAGATCCCAAGTGTGTTTTTTCTCAGTTTGCATTAGTTCTTCCTTCATTGCTTTTGACCAATTCTCATCATTGCAAGCTTCATTTATTGTCTTAGGTTCAATCTTAGAAATTAGACAATACTCATCTGAATTTTGAGCAATTCTCCTCCTTGTTTGTACTCCTTTGCTTTTGTCACCTATGATCTGATCTTCAGAGTGGTTTAGAGTTACATACCTTGGAATTTTGGGAATCTCTTGTACTTTTAACTCTTGATCAGTCTCATTGAGACTTATCTCTTCTTCCTGTCTTATCGGATCAACTTGACTTTTTTTCTCAGAAGAGACTTGGATACCTTGAGTCTGAACACCATTCTGATCATCTTCATCATGTTCAAGAATTCTTGAGGGTCTTTCAATTTCTTCATCAACCTTCACATTTATACTCTCTACAATCTTTCTCAGTCTCTTGTTGTAACATCAGTATGCTTTGTTTTGAGTAGTATAACCCAAGAATATTCCTTCATCACTTCTAGCATCAAACTTTCCTAGATCTTCATCCCTTTTAATGTAACATCTGCTACCAAAAACTCTAAAGTATCTCACAGTGGGAGTAATGCTAAACCAAAGTTCATAAGGAGTCTTACCGGTATAGTTTCTAATTTGAACTCGGTTGAGAGTGTAGACTGCAGTGCTGACAGCTTCTCTCCAATAGATTTGAGGAACATTTGCTTCCATCATCATGTTCCTGGATGCTTCCTGGATGGTCCAGTTCTTTCTCTCAACAACTCCATTCTGCTGTGGAGTTCTAGGGGCAGACAACTGTCTCTTTATTCCATATTTCTCACAAAAGTTTATGAACTCACCAGATGTGAATTCTCCACCTCTATCAGACCTCAAACACTTTAATTTTAATCTAGTCTCATTTTCCACCATAGCCTTGAATATTTTGAATTTCTCAAGAGCTTCTGATTTCTCTTTCAGAAAGGTTACCCACATCATCTGGGAATAGTCATCAATTAGCAACATGAAGTATCTATCCCCTTGCACACTCCTGATTCTTGCTGGACCACATAAGTCAGTGTGAACCAAGTCTAATAATCCGGTAGAAGATTGTTCCTTGCTTTTGAATGAGATTCTGCTTTGTTTACCCAACTGACATTCTTTGCACAAACTATTTGTAGGTTTTACCAATCTTGGAAGATCTCTTACAACCTGAGTATTACTTATCTTGATGATATTATCAAAGTTCACATGACACATTCTTCTATGCCATAACCAACTCTGATCAAATTGAACAAATAAGCAACTTTTACCAGTACCAACTAAGTGAAAGATGTTACCTTTTGTTTGGGTACCTGATGCAATCTCTATTCCAGAACTTTCAAAGATTTTGCACTTTCCATTCTTGAATCTGAGATCATAGCCTTTGTCCACCAACTGTCCCACACTGAGAAGATTGTGTTTCAATCCTTCAACATATAATACATTACCAGTTTTGTTCTTTCCATCAAAAGAAATAGTTCCTCTACCTCTGATTCTACTTGCAGAGTTATCACCAAACTTTACCACTCCTTCATACCTTTCCAAATCTATAATCTTGTTTTTGTCACCTGTCATGTGGTGAGAGCAGCCACTGTCAATGACCCAATCATCCTTTTCTTCAACTTGGGCAGCCAGGGCTTTATGATTTACAGATTCAGAGGGTATTGGATCTTCTTCCTTGATGGCAATGAACACCCAGTCACTTCCAGATTTGTCTTCTTTCTCTGATTCATCATCTGTTACTCCTTCATCATCTCCTTCATAAGCATAGTAACAATTCTTCTGGAATCTTGGTCTATTATTGTTTGGCCTAGAAAATCTTTTCGGACACCTTGATGCAAAATGACCAATCTTATTGCAGTTAAAACACTTAAAAGGCAATTTTCCCTCATACTTACTGGATCCTCTTGGTAGTCTTTTTGCAATAAGAGCTTCAAGATGAGCAGTTTCATCTTCTTCTTCCAAATCTTTTCTTGCATTTTCATACCATGATGGTTTCCTTGAAGAGTTTTCTCCTAGATCAAACCTTTGTTTTCCTTTTACCAAGGCACTTGCTTTGAATGCAGATTCAGTTTTTGGAGGATCATCTCCAAACTCGGCCATTTCAAAAGTAGCTAGCTTACCAACCAATTAATCCCTTGTGACTGTTGTGTGAACTCTAAATTCTTCAATTGCAAAGACCTTCATTTTATAAGAATCAGGAAGGGATCTGAGAACTTTGCCAACAATCTCATCTTCACTCAAGGTTCCACCTGCATTTCTGATTCTACAAACTAGCTCATTTACTCTTGGCATGAAGGTGGTAATATTTTCATCATCTCTCATCTTTAATTTTTCAAATTTCCCTTTTAGACTTTGTAACCTTGCACATTTGACAAACTGATCTCCTTCATGCAAAAGTTCCAATTTATTCCAAATCTCAAAGGTAAGTGGTAGATCAATAACATTTGAGAGTTCTGAATCAGATAGCGTGCTTAACAGAGCCTCTTTGGTCCGCAGATTGTTTTCAACATCCATGATTTCATTTAGGGTTGTCAGACCACCCTATGGAGGTACATAGGCCTTTTTAACCATAGACCAGTACGCAAATCTCATACACTGCAAGTGACATTCCATGCGACCTTTTCAAAGAGCAAAGTTAGTTCTATCAAACTTTAGACTATCCTTCTTGTAGGACGACATCCCGGATCTCCTCAAGTGGTTAAGCTCCATTTAGAGGAAATCGGCTTTGATACCAATTGTTAGATTTAGGGTAGACAACTAAGAGGGGGGGTGAATCAGTTGTCCAAACTTTCTTTTCTTTTTAACACTTGCATTTACTTAACTTTATAACAATAAATCAATCATGAAAACTTAATGCAATTAACGAGGAGTAGAAACACATCAACACATGAGACACCAAGATTTTGACGTGGAAAACCCGGTTAAGGGAAAAACCATGGGGTGACTAACCCAAGATATTATTCTCTATTAGAAGAATAAAAAGAATAAGATGGCACATGCCAATTAGGGCTCACTACCTGAGCACACTACTCACAAGAGGCTCACTGCCTACAAGAGACACACTGTCTACAATAAATAAGTATTACATACTTGAACTAGTAAATAGCATCATCACCATGCTTGAATCAGTTCCATTAAAGCCCAAATCCTTCTGCTCTTTCTTTCACTCTTCTCCTTGCTACCACACACTCATCTCCACAAGTCACACCTTGAAATGACTTCGCAATCCCTTATTTATACATGACATCAACTTAGGAACAAACATCTAAGTTGGCACACATCCACAAAAACATCCGCAAGATGAATAACTCATCCAGTCGGCCAGCCTAAGTAAGAACACCTTCATCCAGAAGTATTTCTTCAATTCCAGGCTCCAACTCTAATGCAGACCGACAACACAACCTCAACATGATCCAAGAACCTTCACAAGCTTGCCTGAATGACTACGTATGTTCGCACTTCTTCTACTTACTCAAATCTCTTCTCTTCTGTATCCAGTGCCTCAAGAACACAGTCTGTCATGACTGTCACAAAGGAGTAGATTATTCTAGACCTTTAAATGATGAACAAATCAAGATGACACATCACAAGGACTTCCCCAACACTCCTTCCAATCCTTAGAATAGGAAAATGCACTTCTGGATCTCACTGGACCTTTCTGTAACACTCTGTCACTCCTGAGCATCTCCCAGAAACGGTTCTACTTGATTGATCACAACTTCTTTATATCTTCATATGGACCTCTGAAATCTTAACTGGAACCTCCTAAGACTCATGTCCACAAACCCTTTAATCTACATCTTCTAATCCTCAACCTATCTTGAGCTATTTCCTTACTGTCATCACTATTCTTCACTGTTCGTGACTAAGACTGACTTTCTCAGTATCCTCACTAAATAACTCATCCAATCCTTATCACTGATGTAACAGAAGTATGTTGACATCAATGACAACACCAGTTAGGCCCATACTTGCAACACTTACACCTTCTTCCACTATTTTACAGCCAGAAGAAAAAGAAAAGAAAGAGGATGTTGTTTAGTTTCTTGCTACCCCTGATAAGACTAAACAAAATGACAATGTTGGACTTGATGATGAGGAGAGCTCTAGTAGCTCCAAAACCTCAGATGAAGAAGATAAACCTCAACCTTAACCCTTGAGGAGGTCTACACGGATAAGAAACCTAAAAGGTTTGGTTTTACATTGCTTGATTCTAGTTGTGCTTATGCTTTGATTACTAACAATGATGAACCTAGAACTATATCAGAGGCTATGGAAATGAAAGATGCAGGTTCCTGGAAGGAGGCCATGGAGGATGAGATGGCTTCTTTGGAAAAGAATAAAACTTGAGACTTGGTGCGTTTGCCTCCTGGATGAAAACCTGTTGGATGCAAATGGGTGGCCAAGAAGAAAATTGGTGTAGATGGTAGTGTTGAGAAGTATAAGGCCAGATTGGTTGTGAAGGGGTATTCACAAGTGGAGGGTATAGATTATGGTGAGATCTTCTCTCCTGTTGCAAAGCTAACATCCATTAGATTCCTATTGTCTCTTGCAGCAGCTTATGACTTAGAGGTAGAACAGATGGATGTGAAGACAACTTTCCTTCATGGTGACTTGGAGGAAGAAATCTACATGTCACAGCTAGAGCATTACATGGTGAGAGGTAAAGAAAATTTGGTTTGCAAGTTAAAGAAGTCTTTGTATGGTTTGAAGCAGTCTCCTAGGAGGTGGTACTTGAAGTCCGATGCCTTTGTGTTGTCAATTAGATTTGTGAGATCAAAATCGGATCACTATGTGTATTTTAAGGTTGATGGTGATCGTATTCTCATTGTTGCATTGTATGTTGATGATATGTTGCTCATTAGGAAGGGAAAGAATATAATTTTTTATTTTAAATCTTAGTTGTCAACACAGTTTGAAATCAAAGATTTAGAGACAACTAGGTACATTCTAGGAATGGAAATTAGAAGACATAGAACTAATAGAAAACTTTGGTTAAGCTAGAGTAAGTATGTGAAGATTATGTTGGATAGGTTCATCATGGAAGATTGTAGACCATTGTGTGTTCTTGTTTCATTTGGGACAAAGTTGTCTATTGAGGATTGTCCAAAATGTCCTAGTGAGGTGGAGGACATGAGTAGAGTACCTTATGCTAGTGTTGTTGGTAGTTTGACATATGCTATGGTCTACACAAGACTAGACATTGCCCAAGTAGTGGGAGTCCTTAGTCAATTTATGGCTAATCCTAGACAAGTACATTGGGATACAGTTAAGCGAGTGTCAAATGTTTGAGGGATACTTCCAATTATTCCATATGCTATCATGGTAATGTTACAAGACCTTCATATTCTATTGATATTCATGGATTTGTGGATTCAGATTGGGTAGGTGACATTGACAGCAGGAGATCCACCAGTGCTTATGTGTTTACACTATTTGGTGGTACTATTAGTTGGATGAGTAAGTGAAAACCTGTTGTTCAAAAGCTGAGTATATGGCAGCAACTCATGCTTGTAAGGAAGCCATTTGGCTTAAGATATTGTGTTTAGATATTGGTGTTGATGTAGGTCAGATTATGATCAGTTGGGATAGTCAAAGTACGATTTGCCTTGCAAAGAATCCAACTTTCCATGCCAAAACAAAGCATATTGATGTACAATTTCACTTCATGCAAGACATACTAGAGGATGGGAAGGTAAATTTGGATAAGGTAGGTACTTTGAAGAATGTTGTAGATGCATTGACAAAGCTAGTGAGCACAGAGAAATTCTGATAGTGTTCAGAGTCTATGGGCCTCTCGGCCTATAGCAGTTAAATCATATTATTCTATTGGCTCTTACAAGGTGTTCGACAAGTGGGATAATGTTGGGAATTAAGGTGTCTCAACCTTGGTAATTCCTTTCATTATTTATGTTTGTATTTATTAATTCAATGCCTATGTTGTAAATAATTATAAATTCCATATTGTCATGTTGTGGGATGTGGTACAGTGATGTGTCATCGTACATGGAAGATGACAACTTGTAATTTTGTCCTCACATGAGGAGATAGGCGTCCCACTTAGTGGTAGGAGAATTCTATCATATGTTGGCATCTTGGATGTTGTGTAAGGGAATGTTGACCAAAACAGTTATGACGGATTCCTATGACAAAGTTTTGACATGTAAAAGTCAGAAATAGAAGGTTGTAAGATAGGTGAAGACATGTGTCATGAAGCATCTTTGAAAAAGGCATATTTGGGTGCCCCAAGGTGGAATATGACATGTTGTAAGAGAATATGCTATTTATAGCATGTGTATGATAGATTCTCTTACAGCTGTAAGTTGTAATTGCTATGATAGATTCTATGACAGTAAGAGTCGTAAGAGCGTCTGTCATAGCCCATTTTGGAAATAGGCAACCCTTTGGGATGGGAGTTGTGGACAAGTGTCAGACACATTCTACAATGTTGACCAAGTACAATGTTTACAAAAGTAAATCAATTACAAATATCTACATTAGATAATGTTTTACATAGTCTCAATAAACACAAGTCTCAAAGATATACTGCATCCAAAAATCTGACATCTTTATCACAAGCCTCGGCATGTCTTCTACTAGAGAGAGAGTATCTTTATAGTGATTTACCTCCAACCATAGATCGGCGGTCTCCCACACATCTTCCACATAGGAAGTGGCCCTACCCTTCATGAGGAATATAGACCAAAGGTGACTAGTGGTAATTTGCCTTTCTGAGTACATAGTGTTGTATCCTATACAACTCTATCAATAATACAACCCTAGATACACTCTAGCTAAGTATAATTTCTGATAGGTTATGCAATCCAGATATAGTGAACTGACAATGCATGTAAAGACATGTATTACTATGGCCATAGTTTCAATATAAATTGACATTCGCAATGAATGTTGTCGTAATGTTCACCCACCCCAACTTGACTTGGATACTATCATATTCCTAAAGTTTGACTTGGTCAACTACATTTAACTTATGAAGTCTTGACAATTTCAATAATTTAGTCTTCCTGACCCAAACAAGTTTACATTCACTATCTATATTCCATAGACCTTACTGACAACCTTTACGAGGATTCTCATTGCATCATTGCAATACCTAAGATCCAAGACTTATCGACTCATAAGAAATTTTAATCAATTTATAAATAATCTAATAAGTTATCAAACCAATGATAAATGTTATCAATAAGATCACGTCATCCTTTTAATAAGTAAATAAAATGAACATTATTATTATTTTGGGTACTCAACCTTCTTTGTCGACCCATATAGAAACAAGTTGTGACCTAAAAAGGTTCATTTAATAACTTAACCCTACTAGGTAAATCTAGGGTTTTCTTTTCCTTTTCCATAATAATAGAGTATAGAACAATCAGTTCTAGAAGGATAGTGTTTAAGTAAACATTTTTTCTTTAGTCTTTTTTTGACTTAAAGGTCGTTTCAAACTTCCAAACAAGTCTACTTTAAAATATAAGAGAATACCTCGATAACAATAATGCCAAACGATTCAACTCTAAATCTAAGCTTCTCCCAAGTTTAGTTTAACTGGTTTATAGTTTAATCCCGATTGCTATCCATATGAAATCATATTAAAGTTCTTCTCTTTTAGCATATTGATTTCATTGTTGATCTATTTAGTGATCATGAAGGTTTAGTATGTAAAATTTCCCTATTGGGTCTATTTTTAGGTTTTATCCTTTCTTATACCATCATAATGGATTAAAAAACATATATTCCCATAAATTAATAGTCTAGTAAGCAATAGGATTAACCCCTAGGTCTTATTTTGACTACAAGGTCATTTCTAGGTTTCACCACTCTTAACTAGAAAGATTATTATTTTCCATGGTTTTAACCACTAAGAGGTTGTCCAATCTTTTATAACTTGAATATTTTCCCTTTACAAAGAGAACTTAATTATATCAAATCCTATGGTTCCATATGAGTCTAGAATATTGACTTAGGTTTGATTTGATAAGCTAAGAACAAAGACTAGTTTGAGTTGTTAGTCAACCCTAGTTAAATGTCTCATTTAATATCCTCTAGAACTCAACGTTAAATTTCTCTTTCTTCTTCCCTAACTAAGAGATATCAAATCATTAAAAAACCAGTGATGAGGAATACAACTCAGCTTTTGCATATGCTAGAAGGTAACCCCAAATGATATCACAATCATTTAAAGACTAAAGTATCCTTATGAGTAAAAGGTACTATTTCTATAGTAAGCTACGTCTTACTAAATATACATAAAATGGTTGTATAGTTTTGCACTTGAAACATACGCAAGCAAGATCATCAAAACATAGATAATTCACTTGAATAATGTCATTCTAAATTTGTATAATATATATAATACAACAATATACGAGTAACTACTCTCTTATTATCACTGTCCAAGGTCATAGATAAATCCATTCCTACTTAGATTAAGTAGACTATATGATAACCTTGATACAGAACTATTACAAATTCTATTGGTTTGATAAGAGCTTGATAAGAAGTAAATATTGTGGCATAATAATCTGCAACTTATCAAATCTAAAAAGTCATACTCATTCTAGTTCTCACTTTAGCCATATGATATGTAGAATTCTAGATATACCTTTGTGGCATATTTAGAGAAAGCCTTCTTATTAGGTTTTGTTCCTCATGGAGCCCAAGTCATAAAAAGAGTATAAGAACATTTTAAACACAGCTAGAAATGCTAAGTTTTGCAGGTATAGATATAGAAAAATAGTCATATGTTGAACCCATGACAATACTAAAGTTACAATTTTATCTTATCAACTAAATGTGCAATTTTGATATTTTTTTCTTCTATAGAGTTATAATGCATTAATAAAACTTTTAAAAATGAAAAAGAACCTGTTTATCTACTTTGCCAAGATATCAATTTCGATGATGAAGATATACCTTCTTCCTTGGTGCTCGTACAACCTCTAAACTCTAATCTCTGACTATCATTTAAATTTTCATTAGACGAAGAGATATACTCTAATAATATAGAGATATGCTCACTATTCTCAAATTGTTATTCCCCTAAAACATGACAACTCACTCTCTTTTTAGATCTCTACACACGACTCAACTATGAGTTAGTTCCCCATTCTCCACCACAATCTGTCATTAAGACTCCACTACAAAATAGTTAACTGACTTTATCAGGTCGTGGGTATCTCCACCAAAGTTGTTAAACAACTGTCATGATCCATGAATCATTTTACAATGTCAAGATCCACTTGCAAGTCGTTATCCCCATTTCTCGACCCACTTGACCTCACATTAAGATTGTATTAAAATTTGTTGAACAACTTCCCTTTTAACCATGAGTAACTCCTAGTATAAGGCCTCTATTTGCTCACAACTTGAGCATGTAGATTTAAGGGGGACATGGTTATTAGTATCATTTAACAAACCAACTACGACTCACTTAATGGCCTTCAGTGATGTCAAGTTAGTTATGAAGGAAAAATTCTTCATAAAAGGGGGTCATTAACTTCTTGAAAACCCTCTTGACCACTCTCTAATGTTTAAAAGAAACATCCACAATGTAGTCTTCTCCAATGGATAGACAAATGATTAAGAGGACAATGAGGGTAGTAATTGCCTCATAAATGTTTAAAGATTCCCTCTTCGTTGTATCTCAATAAAAGAATAGATAGAAATGATAATAGAGAAGGTGGTTAATATTAATTTGACAACCATCTCAATTGATCACTAAGGTTTACAAATAATGTGAATGGGTCAAGTTTACCTCCCCATCACAATCCTTCATTAAAATCAAGTCAACTTGACGAGATCATCTTTTGACGTTAAATGTCGACAATAAAACACTTAAGTGACTCAAGAATAATAACACAACCATTTTACAATTGTAACATCGTAATCTTTACATTAAACATAAATGGTTACACGTAAATGGTTACAATTCTTCTCAGATGACATCATTTACTTCACAAATGACTATGTCGACTCACAAATGACTTGACTAGAAAGAATCAAAGATATCAACTACCTGTCAATTAGATTCAAAAGTAAACCAACAAGACAAGACTTACCTCTTACGACACATTGGTTCACATTTTTGTTAAACACTTATACTTGTTTTGGCAAATAAACCACTCGTAACCTGAGGTCTATATCTATCTCCTCGAAAGATACTCTCTCTTTTTTTTTCAAGAGTCATCTGAAAACCTGTAATTCCTGTATCAAACTTGTAACCAAAAAAATTATGATCAGTGCATCATTATTCAAATAATAATCAAATATCATAATGCAATATTAAATTGATAACAACATAATCATTTTCATAACTTTTTAAATGATATTCAATATAATTCTATGTCTTTCCTTGTCATTATTCTATAACATCACAATCAGTTTACTTATGTCCTAGTAAAAGTGAAATGTTTAGTAAGACAAAAACTGGGGATGTAACATCAAGGATGGAAAGTGCAAAATCTTAGAGAGTTCCAGAACTGAAATTGCATCTAGTACTCAAACTAGAGGTAACATTTTTTATTTAAGTAGTTCTAGCAAAAGTTGTTTGATTGCTCAAATATATCAAAGTTGGTTATGGCATAGGAGGATGTGTCATGTGAATTTTGATAACATTGTCAAAATAAGAACTACTTAGGCTGTAAGAGATCTTCCAAAACTTGTGAAACCTAATAGCATGTGTAAAGAATGTCAAATGGGGAAATAGAGCAAAATTTCATTCAAAAGTAAGGAAAAAGCTTCAAATGGATGATTGGAACTGGTACATACTGATCTCTATGGTCCTACTAGAATTAGGAGTGTGCAAGGAGATAGATATTTCATGTTGCTGATTGATGATTACTCCAAGATGATATGGGTAACTTTCCTAAAAGAAAAATTAGAAGCTCTTGACAAATTTAAGGTGTTCAAAGTAATGGTAGAAAATGAAATTGGTGAAAAATTGAAATGTCTGAGATCTGACAGAGGTGGAGAATGTACTTCCCATGAGTTTGATGCTTTCTATGAAAAGCATGGCATAAAAAGATAGTTATCTGCTCCTAGGACTCCCCAACAAAATGGAGTTGTGGAAAGAAAGAATTGGACCATTCAAGAAGTTGCCAGGACCATGATGATGGAAACAAATGTTCCTCAAGTTTATTGGAGAGAAGCTGTAAGGACTGGTGTCTACACTCTTAACCGAGTGCATATCAAAGGCAATTATGCTAAGACCCCTTATGAACTATGGTTTGATCATCTTCCTATTGTGAGATATTTCAGAGTTTTTTGTAGTAAATGATCTATCAAAAGAGATGAGGATTTAGGTAAGTTTGATACAAGAAGTGATGAGGGAATATTTTTGGGGTACTCTACTCAAAGTAAGGCTTACCGGTGCTTTAACAAGAGGTTGAAAAAGATTGTTGAAAGTGCTAATGTTAGAGTTGATGAAAGCAAGGAAGGACATTCTGTTAAAATCTGTAAAACAGATTATAACCCAGAATCAATTGAAAGAGTTAGAAACATAAGTTGTAAATGCAAAAAACAATAACAACAATACCATGAGATTGATGTGAAATGCTCGAATGGCAAAATAGCATCAGATAACTATCTCCAATATCGAATGAAAATACAAGCTAGGTAGCATGCTTATATAGACCAGAGAGAGGGAGGAGGTGGCAACACCGACCAATGAGGAGCAACCATCTATCAGACTAAAGATAGCAAAGTATCTTCCCAAGATAGCTAATGGATGCTCACATGTAGGAAGGTGACACCTCGTAACCACTCACATAATAAGACATGCTTTATTAACCTAAGCAAGCTTAAATAAATGTGTAGGAAAAACCTTATAATAAGGAATAAAAACCTACACTAACACCCCCCATTAAGCGTAGCTTAGGTGGGTAAAGAGATGGGTCCCGGCAAATCAAGCCTGATGAGGTACCCATTTACAATGAATTCCCCCCCAAAAGAGAAGTAGCCCTCCCACAAAGGAGAGTACACCCCCCTGAATAAAGAGAGAAAGAAGGAGCTAAGAAGCCCCCTAAAAGGAGGACACCTGTTGTACCCCAAACAAAGCTTGTAAATGAATGAACTTGCTCTCAATGAAGGGTTTGGTGAAGATGTCAGCTGTCTGATCTGATGTCAGACAATACTGAAGATCAAGAACCTACTCATGAATCAACTCTCGAATGTAGTGCATGTGAATCTCAATGTTTTTGGTCCGCTGATGATGGACCAGATTGTGAGAGATCTGAATAGCACTCTAGTTGTCACAAAAGATGACCATAGGCTTCCTGAAGGAAATACCAAACTCAGTGAGAATGTGTTGAAGCCAAATGGCTTCAATAGCAGCATTAACTACTCCTCGATACTCAGCCTCTGTAGATGAAAGATCAATAGCAGACTACTTCTTGCTCGACCAAGAAATCAGACCAGAACCAAGAGAGAAGCAATACTCTGAAGTAGACTTGCGATCCTGAGAATCGCCTGCCCAATCTAAATCTGTGTATCCCACCAAGTCAATATCCACGCTTGTTGCATAATGAATCCCATAACTATGAGTGCCCTATACATAGTGAAGAATCTACTTAGCTGCTTTCCAATGCAACTCATGTGGCTCCTGCATGAACCTGGAGACTAGGCCCACGGCATATGAAATATTAGGCCTTGTGTGAGTCAAGTATATGAGACTCCCAACCAATTGGCGATACAAGGTAGCATCTACCGAAGGTGAAGAACAAGAAGCCTCAAGTTTGACTCCTAACAGAAAGGGAGTCGGCGTAGGCTTATAGTCAGCCATGCAAAATCTAGAGAGCATATCAAGAGCATACTTGGGCTAAGAAAGAAAGATACCAGCTGAAGACTATGTAATCTCAATGCCCAAGAAATAGTGAAGAAGACCCAAGTCAGACATCAAAAAATGATCATGAAGGGTAGTTTTCACTGCCTGGATGGTGGATGAGGAAGTCCCTGTAATCAGCAAGTCATCAACATAGAGAACAAGGAAAGTGAGAATATCATCCTACTGCAAAATGTAGACGTTCGGATTAGAATGGCACCGAGTGAACCCAACTAATAGAAGAAAGGAGTCCATCTTGGCATACCAGGCTCGAGGGGCTTGTTTAAGGCCATAGAGAGACTTCCAAAGTTGGCAGACAAGTGAAGGATCCTAGATGAACCCCTGTGGCTGCTCCATATATATCTCCTCTTGAAGGTCACCGTGAAGAAAAGCACTCTTCACATCCATTTGATGAACTTCCCAGCGATGGGCTGCAGCAATGGCAAGGACAAGTTGGATTGAATTCATTTTGGCAACTGGCACAAAAGTCTCAGAGTAGTCAATCCCAGGAACTTGGGAGAATCCTTTTGCGACCAAGCTAGCCTTATGTTTATCGACCAACCCATTTGCAACAAATTTTGTTCGATAGACCCACTTACATCGAACAAGTTTTCTTCCCTTAGGAAGTGGGACTAAATCCCATGTATGGTTCCTTTCCAAGGAACTGAACTCTTCCTGCATAGCAGCATCCCACTCGGGGACACCATAAGCTTCCCTAAAGGATTGTGGATTAGAAGCTGAAGCAAAGAAGAGATGAGGAGCCTCCTTGAACTGTGACCTTGTTCTTCTCGCATCTAAAGGATCACCAACCTATTCACCTGCTGAATCCAAAGTCTGATGAGCCCAAAGAGGCCCAATGGCAGGAGAATCTGGAGGAGAATCAACATCCTCTGAATGATGACTAAGAGAGGAGGAAGATGAACCCTCATCATCACCATCTGAAGTGGAGGAAGAAGAGTCCTCAGGAGGATTAAGGTCCTTAGAAGAACTATCATCATGAAGTCATAGTGTCTCCATGGGAATGAAAGATGGAGAAGTGGTAGAAGAAGTATCCTCCTCAAATTGAACACTCCTCTCAATAAAGAGCTCATGTGTGGTAGGGTGGAGTAGCCTATAGCCTTTGACACCATCTAGATAGCCAACAAATATGCAAGGCCTACTCTGCGAATCCATAGCCTTGCGTTTCTCTATTGGAATGTGGGCCCATGCAGGAGACCCAAATACTCGGAAGTGCTTGACTGTGGGTTTCCGACTGGTCCAAGCTTGAAAAGGAGTTACCCCCTTGACAGCTCAATGAGGAACCCAGTTCTAGATATAACACACACAGTTGATGGCCTCTGCCCAATATTGAGGTGCCAATGATTTGGAGTGAATCATGCAATTGGCCATTTCCTTCAATGACCGATTCTTTTGTTCTACAACTCTGTTTTGTTGTGGACTGTAGGGAACTATGTGCTGAAGATCAATGCCCTCTGAGGCACAAAAATTCTCAAACCTTTGGTTGACATATTCCCTACCATTATCGGTGCACAGAATCTTGACAACCTTCCTAGATTGTTTCTCTACAAAAGCTTTAAAGTCCTGAAAAGACTCAAAGACTTCAGACTTTTGTTTGAGAAAGTATACAAAGGTGTATCAGGAAAGATCATCAATGAAGGTCAATACATATCTAGCTCTATTAAATGAAGGATGTAGAAATGGTCCAACCAAATCACTGTATACTAACTCCAAGAGCTGTGTGGCTCTTCGTGCTTTGCCTTTGTCAAATTTTTCTTCAGGATGCTTGCCAAGAATGCATCCTTGACAAACTCCATCAGAGAATCGAATAGAAGGCAACCCTGTAACCATGTCATGTTGACTGAGCTGTTGCAAGTAGTGATAGTTCAAGTGGCCAAACCGCTGATGCCACAAATGGTTCACCTCATCTGAGTGAGTGAGCAATGCAAGTGAAGGAGAATTAGGAACAAAATGAGAAAAGTGAGAGAGCCGAGAATGGTTATCAACTTTTCCTATAGCAACTGTAGACCCATTGTGCAGATCACTGATAACCACTGAGTCAGGTGTAAATTCAACTCTCTTGCCGGAACCTGTATGGGTGATCTGGTAGACAGATAGGAGATTAGTTGACAAAGAAGGCACACAAAGAACATCATGGAATGTCCCATCACCAATCTCAATAGACCCTCTCCCAAGAACTTCCTCTGGTGTATCATTACCCATAAGAATATCAGGCACAGAATAGGACTCCAAGGATGAGAAACTTTCCTTTGTATTGGCCATGTGGTGAGAAGCACCTAAGTCAATTACCCAACTATCTGGTGGTGTAGAAACTACAACAAGGGCCTTGCCCTTCCCCTTACTATTTTTCATGTCCTTTGAAGATTGTGAAGAATCTGGCACTTTGATATTATTCTTCTCAAGAAGATAAGTGAGATGAGCTATTTGGTTTTTCAAACACTTATGCTCATCATGACCAGGTTTCTTACAAAAGGCACACTTTGTCTTCTCCTTTTTAGACATGTTGTCTTTAGAGGAAGACTCAAGGGCTGCATTCTTTGCAGCTTGTTTTGGACCTTGTTTCTTCTCTCCTTGATCCTTTTGTTTCTTATTTTGCTTTCCATTGCCTTTCTAATCTTTAGTGCCCTGATTTGTAGCCAAGGCATGAGACTTAGAAGGCTTAATAGTGCCCATGTGAACTAATTTATCCTGTTCTTTAGTGATTTTAGTAGCAAATTCATCTAAAGAAGACATTTTGTAGGTAGTCCCAAGAGCACTTTTGGTGGCATAAAATATAGAAACAAACACTGAGTAGTTAGGACCAAGCTTAGAAAGAATACTTAAGATCAATTGTGGATCTTTCTTTTAAATCTTACATTGCTTCAACTATAATCTAATGGCCTTTAACTTTGTGAAGAAGTATTGTATTGTATCAAAATTACATGGATTTAACCCTATTAGCTCATTCTCCAATTGATGTCCCCTTAATTCATCTTGTTTACCAAAGAGATTTTCTAAAGTAGTCCATACATCATTTGGTGTTGTAGCAGATTCAACATGAAAAAGAAGATCAGGAGATACAGACATGCATAGAGTTCCAAAAGCTTCATCTAGCCTGTTATAAAATTTAGGCCTTTCTGCAATTAAGGTTGGTTCAGTTTCTAGACCCAATGTTACTCTATATAGTCCTAACTTCTTAAGTTGGATAGTCATCTTGGATTTCCACTCATAGTAGTTGTAGGGTGTTAGAATAGGCATTGTTAATTGATCCATCTTAATGCAGAATTAGATTGTTGTTGTTGTTGTTGTGAGGAAAGAAAAGATGCAAGAATACACAAGACACCCCCCCTTTTCCACTCAATCAAAGAACCCCCCCAAGAAAATTTTATTTGGCACTTTATATTTAGTGCGTTTATAATTTCCACTAGTAAGAAATACTGAGTGGACTTGATCTCAATGCTATTACAGATCCTCAAAAAGAGCATATGCTGAAACTAATACTTAGGGCCAATACCTAGTGAAATAAACAACACCACTGCAAACTACATGAAAAAACATCCACTTTCAAAAAAAGAATCATCTCGATCCAAGGTTTTTTTACAAAATTGATGCCTCTTCGGAGTTCCCAAAATGAGGACTGCGTAGTGTGCCGACTAAGAATCTGCAATTTCTAAAAAATATCTATACTAAAATCAAAAAATAACTTCACTAGTGCATAGAGCATGAAAAAATAGCCAAGATCAAAAAACATTTCGTGAGAAATGGAGTTCGTATGAGCAAGAATGGAGCATTTGAAAACTGCATTCAAATCTGTAATTGCCAACGAAGAGGGGGTCTGCTGTAGCTTTGTGAGTTCATTTTTGCAAATTATACAGTCTTCATGCAAAAACTAAAAGATACCCAGATAGTTTTTCTGCGTTGCGAACAAAACCTAGAAGACATTTTTCTTATTGATGTACAAAAGGTGTAGATCTAGTGTAAACTAAAAGCCTTTAGCTGCAAAAAATGACCCCAACAACCAAAAAATGGCATACAAAGGTAGAATCAGCTACCTAAGTCAAGTAAAGGCATGTTGCAACCTGCAATACTAATTAAAATACCAAATATGCAAGTCGATTGATAGATTTGAGCAAATCAAGATTTATCAAATCTTCATAATTCTTTCTGATTCTCCAGATCGTTCGAAAAACACAAGAGAAGAGCATATGGGATTTTACAAGATCTCTACAAAGAATCTAACCTTACAAAACTTGCTCTGATACCATGTTAAAATTCGTAAAATAGATTATAACCTAGAATCAATTGAAAGAGTTAGAAAAATAAGTTGTAAATGCAAAAAACAATAACAACGATACCATGAGATTGATGTGAAATGCTCGAATGGAAAAATAGCATCAGATAACTATCTCCAATATCGAATGAAAATACAAGCTAGGTAGCATGCTTATATAGACTAGAGAGAGGGAGGAGGTGGCAACACCGACCAATGAGGAGTAACCATCTATCAAACTAAAGATAGCAAAGTATCTTCCCAAGATAGCTAATGGATGCTCACATGTAGGAAGGTGACACCTCGCAACCACTCACATAATAAGACATTCTTTATTAACCTAAGTAAGCTTAAATAAATGTGTAGGAAAAACCTTATAATAAGGAATAAAAACCTACACTAACACATTCTAGGTTTTGTGGATATGATTCAGATGATCAAAATGAAAGTCAAAGTCAAAGAAGGTTAGTTCAAACTCTGACTCAAATTCAGATTGATCCAAAAACTCTAGGAACTCAAAAAAATAGTACGGATGTTGAGGAACAAGCTTAAGAAATAGAAGTTCAAGAAATTCCCAAAACCCCCAGGCATGTAATAATGAATCATCCTGAAGATCAAATCATAGGAGATAGAAATAAATGTGTTTGAACTAGGAGAAGAGTTGTTGAAGATCAAGAAGAGATCTGTTTGATTTCAAGGATTGAACCTAAATAAGTAAGTGAAGCCTACAATGATGAAAATTGGGTAAAAGCAATGGAAGAAGAATTAATACAAATTGAAAATAACCACACTTGGAATCTTGTTCCTAGAGCTGAGGACAAAAATGTGATTGGAACCAAATGGGTCTTCTAAAATAAACTAAATGAAGATGGTGAAGTTGTAAGAAACAAAGTAAGGTTGGTATGCAAAGGCTATTCTCAAGTAGAAGGAATTGATTTTGAAGAAACTTTTGCTCTGGTGGCAAGAATAGAGGCAATTAGATTGTTTCTTGCATTTGTTGCTATCAAAGATTTTAAAGTATATTAGATTGATGTCAAATCAGCATTCCTGAATGGAGATTTGGAGGAAGAAGTCTACATTGAGCAACCAAAAAGATTTCAATTGTTTGATCAAGGAGATATGGTTTGTAGACTGAGAAAAGCCTTGTATGGACTCAAGCAAGCTCCAAGAGCCTAGTATGCAAGATTTGATAAATATTTGCTCAAGATAGGTTTTAGCAAAGGTACTACTAATAGTAATCTTTACTTCAAGATTAATCATGAGGACATCCTAATTGTTGAGGTCTTTGTTGATAATATCATTTTTGGTGGAAATGAATGTATGTGCAAAGCATTTGCTAATTAGATGAAAAGTGAATTTGAGATGTCAATGTTTGGAGAGATGAATTTCTTCCTAGGTTTGCAAATTGTTCAGTCAGATAAAGGTATCTTTATATCTCAGTCCAAGTATGTGAAAGAATTGCTGAAGAAGTTTGGAATGGAAGATTCAAAGCCAGTAGGTACACCTTTGGTAACCAGATGAAAGTTAAGTAAAGATGATGATTCCCCCAAGGAAAATCAGAAAAGGTATAGATCAATGATTGGAGGATTACTCTATCTGACCCAGACCAGACCTGACATCATGAATGTCATTGGACTTGTTGCTAGATTTCAAGCTGATCCAAAAGAATCCCATGTTGTGGCAGTCAAAAGAATTTTTAAATATCTCAAGGGGACAATTGATTATGGATTGTGGTATCCAAAAGACAATAATTTCACTCTTCATGCATATACAAATGTTGATTGGGTAGATGTGGATGATAGAAAAAGTACTAGTAGTGGTGCATTTTTCTTGGGAAGAAGATTGGTCTCTTGGATGAGCAAAAAGCAAGAGGTAATATCCCTATCTACTACAGAAGCAGTATATATAGTAGCAGCAAATAATTGTACTCACATTCTATGGATCAAACAAATGTTGAAGGACATCAGAGTTGTGTTTGAGGAGCCAGTCACAATCTTTTGTGATAATTCTAGTGCAATAAGAATCTCAAAGAATCTAGTGTTGCATTCAAAGACAAAGCATATATCTATCAAGTTTCATTTCTTGAGAGAGAAGGTAAATAAGAATGAAGTCAAGTTGGAGTTTGTGTCTTCCAAAGATCAGATTGTAGATATCTTCACTAACCCTCTTCCCAAAGATACCTTTGAATATCTCAGAGAGAAGTTAGGGTTATTACCCCTTCGAATCAGAACTAAGATGCACTAAAATGCATCAGTCTAGTGGAATTTTCAGTCATACCTTGAGATCTAGATTGATATTGAGAAAATACTACTCTAAGGAGTAGTCAGTATGCAAACATTGGAGATTAGTCTGAAATAAAAAGGGGGAGTAAAGATTGCAAATATGTGCCCTTTGCCATTGATGTCAAAAGGGGAGAGAAGACATGTGAAAAACTAATTGCTGATGACAGGGGGAGTAGTGAAGGAAGTGATTATAGAAGTTAGGGTGAGAAGTTTTTGTCATGATGGTTTAATTAGTTTTTCACAACATATGGTGCCATCAATGACAAAGGGGGAGATTGTTGCAAATATGTGCCTAAGCAGTGTTGTCATTGATGTCAACATATTCTTGTTGTCATTAGTGTCAACTGTGCCTTGTTTTGTTCCATGTTCAGGAGACTAGAATGTTGAGGATATTGAGAAATGTAATGAAGACTCAAGGTTCGCGGACCTTATGGCTACATAGAGGATTTTCAGAAGTTGTTCTAGTCAAGAATTGAGAAGTCTACATAAATATTTGAAGAAGTTATGGCCATCTGAATAGAACTAGATCCTGTAGTATTCAGAAGAGATAGAGTAACAATATGTTGGTCCAGATTGCTCCATAGTGAAATATTATGATCTATGGATCTGAAGGCATGTTGGGGAAATCAGTGTGTATCACCAACTCCAGTAGTTCATGGTTTGAAGGTCTGCAATTCATCCTTCTAGTTTGATAGTCATGGCAGACATTGTTCTTGAGGTTTCAAAGGAAGAGACAAATGATTATGGTAATTTGGTTTAGAGTGGATGTTATTGGTGAGTTTAATGTGCTTGTGGAAGCCTCTGGATTGTGTGGCTACTATGTTGGAGGTCCACATTGGAGTTTGAGCTTGTTATTGAAGATTTCCTCTTTGAAGTTGTTACTCTTCCCAGTCTTGACCGACCGGATGTTCCTAGCATGTTGCGGATGATCGAAAGATCATTTTATGAAGCATGGTGTGTTAGTAGAGGAAGATTCAAGTCTCAACTATGTTTGAACAACAATGTAAAGATCTACATTAAGTTTGTCTGACCTTGCCGATCATTCCAAGATTGATGAAATGTATAAATACATGTTGAAGAGTTGTTAAAATTATCTTTGAGAAAAAAAGATTAAATCTGAATAAAGGATCAAAAGCAAAGCAAAGAAAAAAAGGAGCGAGAGTAGTGTAGAGTGAGAAGTTATTGAAGAATTTGGGGCAAAGCAGAATTTTTGTGAGCATTCATTGAAACTGAACCAGGCATGAAGTAGATGCTATTTCTCAGTTAATTCTTTCTATTCTAAATAAATTATGTAGGCAGTGAGCCTCTCTTTTGAGCAATGACCTCTGGGCAGTGTGCCCGAAGGCATGTGCCTTCTATTCTTCTAAAGTACTTTTAATAGGGTATAAATCTTTGTGGGTTAACCCCCACTGTGGTTTTTCCCTTAATTAGGTTTCCACATCAAAATCCTGGTGTCAAGTGTGTTGATTATGTTTCTAATCATATGTTGTTGATCTATGCGTAAATGTTTACATCATTAATCTGATAGTAAGTTAATAAAGAAGGTTAAAAGTAGAAAAAAATTATTTTGTGTGACAAATGATTCACCCCCCCTCTCATTTGTCTGGTCTAATTCCAACATACAATTCTTCACATGCACAACTAATTTAAATAAGTTATTATTTAAATGAGGCTTATCCTACACATGTCTCTCATAATTTAAATAATTTTATTATTTAAATTATTTTATTCCCACTCACATCCTATTTTTAGCCCCATTCATTATGCGTCATAGGCATCTTTCTCTCCAAAATAAATAAAAGAATCCCACTTATTCCATCACATCCTAATTTTAGCCTCATATCATAATCCACTTAATCTATGTCATAACCATAAAATTGCCTTTTAATCCTAGTCATACGCATCACACAATTGACTTTTAATCTTAACCATCAAATCCCATTAGTTTTTTGCCTATAAATCTAGCCTCACAACAAGCCATTGGGGGATATCTTCTTCTAGTAATTCCACTTTACCAAAATCATTCCTCCAATCTTCTCATCTATCTCCATCTATCTATTTTCTTCTATCATCTTCATCTTTCTATTATGCTACAAAAATGAGCAATCAACATCCATTCTCAATCAATCTCTCAATCAATCATGCATGCATCTATCTGAGGTATTGAGAATTTGGATCAAAGTAATTTCATTTGTATTGTTTTATCTTTTTCCTTTTGTCCAAATTTTCGTATACATTTTTGGGGAACTTGATGTGAACATGCCCAATTGGATCTAATCATTAGTTTTTGTAGGTTTTTGTTACAAAAATTTGCATTTTTCTAACCCTAGTTTGTCAAGTTTTGAAAGGGATTTGTTGCAGGTGACCTCTTGGTCTAAAATCAACATCACCATCATGTCCGAGAGGTTATTTCAATGAATTTTGAATATAAACTTCATAGGGTTTTCTCATAGAATTTTTTTTTGTAAAATTTTGATTTTTTTTATTTTCAGCCCATATGGTATGGATCCATATTGTACGGATGTATCAAACCTGCCTATGTGTTCTCTATTTGAGGTTGTGATCTCAAATTGTTGGTTTTGTTGAGGTTTTGGTTGTAGGTTTATGTAGGGTTTCTCCACCTATAGTTATCCGTTGCCTCCTTTCGTGCATTTTCCTTTGCCCATTTCAAAAACCCTAACTGAGCCCTTAGACCATCATTGTCACTTGTCGATTCGTTGTGTATTCTCTGTTCTCCATTGATTCATTCAATATGCTCCCTACCTTGCTCATGGGTGTCAAAATCCTGGTGGTCGATATACCTTTCATCCATAGTGCCAGGTCAATGACAAGCCTTAACTGCTATTAAAATCACTACAAACTCCTAACGGTCTTTATATTTCTGGTCGCCATTGGAGTCTTAGTCATCGACCATCACTTGTTTCAAGCCAATGCTACCCAAAACCTTTCCACTGGTAAAACATTAAAGTCACCACCATAAATCTTAACTCGCCACTTTAGACTAAACCTTCCTCGTAGTTTAGAACCTCCCGTCATCCTTGCTTAAACTATGTCCTGTTGGCCTCACCTTAACTATCAGCATCTTCACTAGTTAGTATCTCCATTGGTTAGCATCTCCACTGGTTAGAGTTGACATCTTTAACAGCTAGCATCACCTTAAAATCTCCTATCATTGTTTAATCCCAATCAATTTGATGTTGTCTACAATCGATACTACCTACGCATCCTCCATTTAGGCTTTAAGGATCTCAACCTTCATCTTGTGTTCTCCCAATCACTTGTACAAAATCCTAAGCCCTAGCTAAAATAATCATCACAGTCAAAAGTCTAGGTCATAGTCAAAAGGCCCGATCACCATTCACTTTAAATCTCATCGCTACTCTACAAAATCTTTAAGCATTCCACCCTAAAAACCCTAAGATCTTTAGTCATTGCAGATTAGGGATCTTCAGTTGTCATAGCTATAATAAGATCCATCATGGTTGTCTTCACTGGTGGTCACATGACCAGGAGTTAATGGTTAACTTAATTGTCAAGTTTGTCTCTTGTCTCTCGCATGCCCTAGAGGGGCATTTTTTCCTTTTTATCATAACTTCTGCATATGAGCTCCAAATCATGCAAACAAGGACTCATCAAAAAGTTGATAGGACCAACTTTGCAATGGAGAAGGTTTTATCAGGTGAATGTGTCATTTTATAATCTTTTTTGTAGTCAAAGTAAAACTTGATTTTAAACTTCAAACGAACATATCTTGAGCAAAATTGATCCAATTTCAACTTTTTTTAAAAAAAGTGCATAGAATTTCCTAAACTTTCTGTGTATACAATTTGTTTTTCTATATTAGATCATTTATATCAGATTTTTAACAGATTGTATATTTTTGGCATAACCCTCTTTGGCTTGCAACTTGGTGTTTCATCTTGTCTTGGTGGATTTTAGGTGAATCTAAGTGGTTGGAACAACATTGGCATCAACATCTACAACAAATTTAAGGATGAAAAATAATTAGGTGCATACATTCCATCTTTTATCTCTAATCATTGCTTGTCAAAACACTTGAATTTGGGGCTTAAAAAGAACATCTTGTTTAATCCCACACTTCGATTTGGGGCTCTAAAACAAACCATTGTCTTTAATCACACATACTGACTTGGGATTAAAAAGAACAAGTGCTTGAACGGTTTACAAACATCTGGATTTTCTAAAGGAAATTAACAAATGTGAGTGTGAATCAAGTGGACGTGTGTATGCTCTCTCCTCACACTACAAGGTGATCTTGAAGATCAAAAACATGTCACTTGGTTTACTTTTGTCATACCCTTCTTAGGAGGCATGCTTGGAGACACACCACTCCAAGGGACAACCTCAATCAATGTGTGAATTGCAAGACACCCTCTTTGGAAGTGGAAATCTTGTCACTCTTGGCTAAGCCCCAAAGAACTTTATACCTTTGGGAAGTCAAGGTGAAGGGTGGTTTACCCCTTTCTCCTAGCTATGGCAAGATTTTTCTTTTATTTCATCATTAGTCAACCTTGTGAATCTTAGAGTAAGACCAATTTGGCTAAACCCCACTTGACTAACATTAGGCTTGTTGTTGTGTTTCAAGTGTGTGCTTAATCATAACATTTAATCTTGAAAGACAAATTTGTCATTATGTTTGGTGTGTGTGTTCATGCATTTACATATGAGATCTTGTGTTTGATATTTCCCAAGTCAAACTTCTAATAAACAATTGCCACATCATCCTTAACTTACTTGTCATAACACACATCCTAAGCCATATCATCCACATCATCCAATCCTAATCATCCTAGTCAACCATCATTCTAAGCTATCATTCTAAGATCCAGTCACTTCATCCTAATTATCACCCAATCAACTTCATCTATTTCATATCCAAATCATATCTTATTCACTCCACATCCTCACATCCTAATCTACCACTTGTAAACATGGACATGACATTCCCAAACAAGACCTATGAGAATGATCCTTATGGCACCAAAAGAATGCTTGATACACTTGAGTGGTTATATAGAAAGGAACAAGTACATATGCCACCACAACATCAACAACTCCCACAACATCAAGTCATAAGCCAATACCAACAATCCCAAATTCAACAAACTCAACCATAATACCAACATCAACAACCTTCACATCAATCCTATGTGTCACCTACATCATCATATCAACTTCATCCATCTACATGTCCCATCAATCTTTCATCAACCTATCACACCCCTTCCATTGTCAACCCTTATCCATATCAATCCATATCTCAACAACCATTATCCTATGAAACCCCTCCATCATCATCATATCAACACCTTCAACAATAACAACAACCCATTCAACAATTCCAACCACAACAACAAGTCCAAACACCATTCCAACCTCAACACATTCCACATCAATCCCATGTGGCACCCCCCTCAACTTCATACCAATCTAATCCATCCACCTATCATGTCAATGCCATATCAACCTATCAATTTCCACCCCAAGATTATCCAATTCCTCATTCCAACAATCCAAAACACCACCAAACCCATCCACAAGGCAACCAAGTGTCCTCACAAGAACCACATGCAATTTCAAGTGGCCCTTTGTACATAAATCAAGCGAGCCCAAGTCCACTTTTGTAGCAAGGCCTAATAGACTTAAGTCCACCTATGCTACAAGACCTAATAACCTTTGACAAGGGAGATACCAATATAGACTTTGCATCCTATGAGAATCCCCCATCACCATCCACTCAAATGACAATCCATGAGCTTACTAGTCCTATCCCAACACCACCATGCGATCCTACTCCTAGTCCATTGATCTACCAACCTTTTAATCCATCCAGCCTTATTATCCCTCCATCCAATCCGAACCTTATTAAATCCAATCCTACTATTCCTCCATCCAATTCAAATCCTAATATGCCAAATTATATTATCCCCCCACCTAGTCCTAATTCATCCAATCTAATTGGCCCTCAACCTTATCATGATCATAAGCCTACAACACCTTCCACCATTATTGTCCATCCCCTATATTGTCAATCCACCCATACACTTGCAAAGGATGTGATCCAATGGCTATTAGCTAGGAATCAATCATTGTCATGTCATCAAAGTCCTATCCATGAGTCTACCAAAGAGCCTTCAAACACCTTGCCTATTCCTATAACCCCATCATGTGACTCACAAGCCATTGAGCCAATTCAAGAGCCTCTTATCATGATCCCAAGTCAAAGTCCATCATATTCTATTATTGATGAATATCAAGAACCCATCAAACTTACCCAAGACTATCCTACATCCATTTCCATCAAACCACAATAGTTATGTCAAGAGCATAATCCTAAGCATATGGAAATAGTAGCCCCTAATTCCAATCAGGATCAAATCATCTTCATCCAATCTATCCATAACATTTATCTTTTTCATAATCAAGATATTATCCATAATGATGAAACTATCCAGAGCAACTTGATCCTATACCTATTCATGAAAAAGATACCCAAGACCTACATGTTCCATCTAATGAAATTCTTGTTGACCTACTTGAGCATTCACCCTGTTTCATGGACTTCCTTCAAGCATCTATTTCCCTTGAGGAGACATATGGCTCCCAAGCAAGCATAGAAGATCAAACCAATAGCTTGGATTTACATGCACATAATCACGATCCTAATGATCCTCCATCACCCACTATCAACCCTATTTCAAATCCACCATCATATCCTATTGGTCTATCCACCTTCATCCATGAATGTTCTTCTTTAAGACAACAACAACCTTTATCCACTTCACCCTCTCCATCTAATAATGAACTCAAGTCTAGTTCCCAAACTACACCTACTCCCATAGTTCATCACATGCTTCAAATCATGAACTACCAAGGTAAATTCTTAGGCCTTCATGAACAACGAATTTTTGAGCCAATCCATGTCAAGGTCCCTACACACTCATACGGCCTTGGATATACACCCCAAGGTAAACAATCTCAAGATGTTGGTACTTCCTCCATGCATTCTAAGTCCACTTTCCCTCCCAAATCCTATACATCCTATCATACCCCTAAATCATATGTTGCCATTCCACCTCTATCATATTACAAATGTCAAAAGCATGTGACTGTACATCTTCCACCATCCATTCTACCACCATTACTTCCAACTCCTAATTTCCCTCTATCCAATTTACCACCACTTCTACCAACACCTAATTATCCACCTATCCATGGGTGATCCCACAATAGTGGGTTACACTTTTTTGCCAAACTTGACATTGAAATCAACATTTTGAACTAAATCTACACTTTCTGACACCTATAGCTGCTAAACCATTAGGAATTTGAAGATGATGCGAACTAGTGATTTGTGACATTTTGTCTGTAGATTCTAAAAATATTTTTTTAAAAAAAATTTGAGTTAAATTGTAATTTTTTTTGCATCTCCTTTGATAACTAGTTTTTAATAGTAAACAACATTTTTTAAAGTGATGCGTATTCCATAATGCATAACTTTTTTTCTACAAAGGATAAAATTCAGATTCTTTTGAATTTAGATTGGTAACACCGATATCTAGTGAATGCATTTGGTTTCATAATGTTTTGTTAAATATTTTTTTTAATTTAGTTTTGAAGTCAAACCAATTATAATTTAGACATACGCGTATTCCATAGAACATAACTTTTTCCGTATGTATCGGAATTCAATTTTTTTTTGCTGAAACAAGGACATCAATACCTAGTGTATACATATTTTTCAAAAAAAAAAATTCACTAATTTACTGTTTTTCCATGTGTGTAGAACAGAGAACTTGATGTTCGGTGAACAACCTATGTTTAGTAAATCTAAAAAAAAAATCATAATAAAATCAAAATATATCAAAACTATACTCGTTGGAAATCTCATTTCGAGCACTTCAATCCTCCAATTTGGTTTGGTAAAGGTGAATCCATTTGGACCTTCAAATGGGCTTCAGAAGCCAAAATTTTGTAGAAGAAAGGGGAAGGGAAGCAAGAAAAGTGCCGAGTGAGGGTCTTCGCTCGAAGACCCCTAGGAATGAAGGAAAGTGACATCGTTCGTTCAAAGAAATACCTCCTTCGAATGAAGGTGCTGACATGATGTCTTGTAGCCCATAATAGCTACCTTCATTCAAAGGCACCTTTTATTTTAAAATTTTTTTTTTTCTTTAACTATTTGCCTTCGTTCGAAGGCATGCCGAAAGGCTTTGTTTTTGATGTTTTAATTATTTGTATAGCATATAAATAGGATTGCTTTTTTTTCATTATAAATCAATTACAAACAAGATAAATTCATATTTTTCTTGTGCAAGGGAGTCCATGAAATATTTGAGAGAAGAATTTTGAAGTCATATTTTACAAAGAAGGAGATGGGAAACAAAAGGACAAGACAAAATAAGACTACACAAAATTATTCCATAGAAACTATAGCAAAATTGAATGAAGAAAGATTGGAAAAATATCATAAACAAAAACAAGGTATGCATACATTTTATTTTCTATTCTAATCTAGGTCATTTTATTTATGTTTAAATATATACATGTATTGATGAATCATGTAGTAGGATGTCATTTAATCTAGGTCACTTGATTTATGCTTAAATATATATATGCATTGATTCCATGTAGCTCCGATGTCATTTAGTTTAAATCATTCCTCATTCTTGACTATAATCTCTACCTCTCTACCTAGAGATAAATACACACCTCTCTCTCTCTATCCACCACTCTCTCTCTCTCAAGTTGCCTACTCTCTTTACCTCTACCTCTCCCTCACTGTGGCCTTCATAGCTATCTCTATCCCTCTCTAACTCTCCATATCCCTCTCCCTATCTCCAACTCAACTTCATTGTATTTTCTAAAGTGGTAACATATATTTCTATTATAATTTATTAAAAAAATCAAGTTCACTTTTCATTTTAGATTATTTTTTTTCTTGATTATTTCTTTTTATTTAAAAATTCTTTTAAATCTAAAAACTTTATATTTAAAAAGCCACACTTCCTAATTTTAAAACAAACTCTTATCACTATTTTTTTGTTTTCTTTCTCTAAAATATATTTTATAATAATTTTTATCTTTTTTTATCCAATAAATTTTTATCATGAATGTTTTTCTTGCTTTTTTATTTGTGTTTTTATGATTGTTAATGCTAAATTAAGGAATAAAAGAAAATTTTATAGAAAATATTTTTAGAATGCATTTTAGATTTTCTTTTTCCTAAAGAATGAAATTATATTTTAGAAAACATAATAATTCCTACATTGTAGAACTTAAGACTATAAATCAATAAAATAAAAAAAATGTTTATTATTTAGAAAGTTTAATTTTATAAAATAAATAATTTAATTTTAATTTTTATTTTTATTTTTATTTTAATATGTATTCCCTTTATTTGTGATACAGAAAGTGGAGCAAATGTTTTTGAAGAACACATAGTTGATGTTAACCAAGAGGAGGCCCAAGTGCAAATAATGGATGTTGGAGAGGGGTCAGGATCGCTTCCTTTAACTAGTATGGATGAGCACATTAATCTAGTTGAAGAGGTGAAAAGAAAAATTTCTTACTGAAATTTAGATCATTTACTTAAAATGGATATTGAGAAATTGAAACATTATGCTAGACAACCTAGACATATTGATAGGAGGTCAATGAATAAAACTGCAAAGGAAATAATTGCTCATTTCAATAATCTTGATACACTTGGTTGAACCCAATTTTTATCAATTGTACTTCTTAGTAAGGAGCTACATGAGCCATTACAATTGTTGGGTGTCAATTTGTCATTGAAAAGGGGAAAGGTTCATAGCTAGAAAAAGATAGTGTTGAAAATATTAAAGAAGGTTTGGCTTCCATTGGGAAAAAATCTCGATCTGTGGATAAGTCCATTACAAGAAGAGTGATGTTCACAGGTATTGTAAGTGAAAGAAATTCCAGAAAAAAGCAATTGTCATCAATTTCATCTCAACTTGGTTTTAGTAGAAAGACAATAACAAAATATGTGGAAAAGCAAAAATTATCGGATGATAGTACCTCATAAGGCAACTGGGCAATTATGTGTAGAGCTCCTCGATCTGACAAGATTAAAGATGTTAGAAACTTGATCTCAACCTTTTGGAATGATAATACTCTTGCTTCATCAAATAGTAGAGATGTTATCAAACACATAATTGTGTCCAATAGTTATGAACTAGATACAAAACATTGGCTAGATATAACACAACATGAGATGTATGTAAACTTTTGTAATTCAAATCCAAATATAAAGATTGGACAAACAATGTTTGAAAGGTTAAGGCCATATTATGTGAAGACAAACAAGGTTTTTGAAACTTGTTGTCGTTATCATATTGAATTTGATCTCTACTATTAGGTGTTTCAAAAGATTTGTGAAGATAGTGATGGTCTTGTAGATGTACCTCCTAAATAGGCAAGTCAGTTCATAGCATCCATCTTATGTGATAAATCAAATGATGATAATGGAAATGGTCAAATAAGCTACATAAAAGGTCTTTGTGAGACATGTGGAAATTTGGCTAAAATGCCTTTGAGAAATGAAGATATCGACCCAATGAAGTTGGTAAATTGTAAGAGGTACAAGTATGTAAAGTTTCAAACAAAACATGGGAAAGAATCCACAAGGTTAGATTATGTAGAAGAGGAGATACCTATTGGAACATTTATGGAAAATTTCTGTAAATTGATTCAACTATACATACATCATGCTTTTTTTGCTAAGTGGTAAGCACAATAGTTTCAAACACTAAGAGATACTTTCCCACCTGGAACAATTTTATCAATGGTTGACTTTGCAGAAAATTACTCTTTTGTACATCAAAAAGAGATTCAATCAAAATATTACTTTTTAGAGTAGATCACTATTATGGTGCATGTGTGTTATTGACATGCACAATTGGATTTGGATGGTGTTGATAGTACATTTCAAGCACGAGTCATCAAGAAAGAATATCACTTTTATATTAGTGATGATAAAGAGCATGACACACTTTTTGTACAACATTGATTTAAGAAATTTTTTGGATATTTGGCAAGCAGGGGTGTAAATTTTTAAAGGCATTTTGTATGGTCAGATAGATGTGTGTCACAATTCAAATTAGTAAGGCCATTTTATGCACTATGTAGATATCATCAAAATGACAATATCCCACATGTTTGGAGTTTCTTTGAGAGTGGGCATGGAAAGGGTGAACATGATGGTGCAAGAGCTTGCATCAAATGTGCTCTAAGGAAACTTCAAATAAATTATGATGCAGACTGTATAAATGAAGCACATGATGTTGTTGAATGATGTAAGTTACACTTTGCAGCAAATGAGGCCAGTACATCTTCAAGAACAAATAGATACATTCCACATAGACTATTTTGGGAGATATCAGGTATGTATTGTTTGAATTTATTTAATGTATGGATGTACTTTAAATATATATATTCATGTATATGATATATGTGTACACACAAGTTTGTTTATTTTAGTTTGAATTTAATTATTTAGATATATTTTATTCATAATATACTTGATATATAATAAATTTGTAGGTGTGGGTAGAAGATCAATGTATGGATGCAAGAGGGTAGAGAAAACAAGATCTTTGCATTGTGTCATGAGTATAGATAGCCCTACATGGATGTTGAGCACTAGGGATTACTCTTGTTTTTTTTATGAGTGCATGTTGGGAGATTTTGAGAATTGTAATAACTAGCAACATGGATACGTCAGTGAATGGGAAAATGTGCCACTAGTTGTTACCAATGCATACAATGAAGATGAGGATGAAAGATTTGAAGACATTCCTTTGATTTCAACTGATTATAACCATATTTTAGGATTGATTAAAAAAGGTATGTGTGTATACATACATACATACATACATATATATAAGGTATCTCTAAATTTTAAAAGTTATAAATTTTGGAACGTATGTAAATTTTTGGTGCAGGAGATATTTTTGCAGTCATAGCAAAGGCTCAAAATATAGAACAAGTTAGTTATTATTTATTGTGTTGCACAGAAGAGAGGCAAAAGCTAATAAATCCATAAACAGGTGATGGAATAGTGTTTCCCACAGGTTTAACTTTATTTTAATATATTTTTAAATAATTTTCAATTTGTTACATATGTACATGTCAAGTACCTCAAGAGTGATTTAAAATGTGTTCAATTTTTATACTATAATTTATGTTATGTCTCACCAAGAAATGATAATGCTATGTACATGTTCATAGATGTACATGTAGGTTACATTTTCTTTGAAAATGTTATGTCTTATGGTGTGGAATGTTGTTTCTGACAGGTTCAGTTGTAGTGCAAGGGACATATCTCAAACAAGTCAAGATTGTTCAACATGGGATTCACTTTATTGATTATCAACTTGCTAACAAGGTATATCAGTATAGCCACCTAGTAATTTCTACCGGCCTAACTCTTCATATAGTTTCAAACACATGTGGATGTCATAAGTGGAGACTACATAGTGAAGATCATCAAAGAATATTAGATGTGATTGAAGAGCAAGCTGAACCACTTGATGTGGTATGAAAAATATGGATGAACTTACAAATTTTTATGTTTTGAAGACCTAAATTAACTATTTAGATGTATGTTTATGTCTTAATTATTTTTCAATCTATGCAAGTTAAATTAATAGTTCTTTTGTTGAATAAATTTTAAATTTCAACCATGGCGGTTCTTAATGTACAAATGATCTCTCTATTAGAAGTCATGTAGAGAATGCCCTAGATCTTCTTATTCAAGAATGCATTGATATGATAATTTTTTAATGCTTTTATTTAATGCTATATATGTTGTTTGAAATATACTACAATTTACATGTACATGTATATGCACTAGAGATGTCATCTATAAAGTTTATAGATATATATAGCCATGTTACATTTATAAATTGTTCAACCAATAAAACTTCTCTTGACAAATGTAAAAATAGAGATCTTAATTATTCCACTTTGAAGTTGACAAATCATTTTAGGCCACCGATACAAACATGGAAATTCCCACAATATCAACAAAAATGAAATATTTGGCACACAACCTTGAGCAACCTTTAACTGACATCAATTTCATGATTTTATGGGTACCATTCAAGTATATGACACATAGTGACAATTGACTTTACATCTTGACATGAACATTTTTGATAAATTAAAATGTCCAAGTTCTTTTCCTGAATCACCTATGATAGAGACTATTTGACATTAATATTTTTGACTTGATCAAAGCTAGATGACAACAAACTTTTACAAATGAATTGAAATGTACTTGCACAACCTTTGAGAAGATGAGTTGATTGATGGACTTTAACTTGGTAGACTCAAAAGTTTAAAATTGTTATGATAAAAATTTGAGGACATCCTAAGCTCCATTTATATATGTTCTCATGTAGTAGCTTCCCTAGGTTATCTCTTGTATCATGTCCATTTGCAACATCTTATATGGTATTTCATTGCTTAATGATGTAGTGTCTTTGAATTCCCATTTCGTTAATGAGTGCATGTTTTTCCTTCAAAATTTAGTTGAAGAGATAACTAATTACTCATAGCCAACCACATGTATGCATTTCTTCATGTTAGTTGCTCTCCAAATCATGCTATAAATAGCTAACAAAGATTATAATATGCTTTCTATGGGCCAATGGGGTAATAATAGAGGAATGTCATGCTCTACATGGGCACATTATCTTTAACCTAAAGATTGTGGTAGGATTGGAATCTTAGACCCCTAGACACAAGGAACATGCCTCATGATGAAGTGGATAGTTAGAGAATTGCAAGAATTAGGTACTTGAAAATCTTGTTTTAGTTTCAAGTGCAAACTACCATAACTTTAGAAGTTTAGTCTTCTACTAGCCAACTATATGTAAGGTTATCTCAATTGTATGCTAGTTATAATTGTTCATGCTTCATATGCTAAATATCAGAGGATCTTCTAAAGGCAATAATGTCTACTAAAAAATTTAGCTGATATCATTAATAGATTTAATGTTATAATAATCATTGTTTATTGCCATGTGTAATTGAAAAACATCACTAATAGTATTTGACTGCACATAGGCCCAAAAATAATTTAACGATGCATCAATTCCAAACAAATTTTAATTGCACCTATAAATACAAATTACATTGATTCCCATTTTATTTCAAAATAAATTTTGGAAGTTCTTCAATTTAGAGTGTCACTTATTGATCCTCTTCTATCATTTCACATTTGTTTCTTATCATAGGCTCAGTACCTTCCCTTCTTTTTATTCCTCATATTCATTTAGAAAATTAGGTAATATGTGTCATAAATAACAAAATTTATCAAATAAATGTAGATTGTAGATTTAGAATCTATAGTGTTTGTAGATTTAATATTGTTTTGTTTCACATATCAAGACTTTTTTGTAAACTTTTGTTGTATTTGGAGTCCATTTATTTATATAATATTTTTTTGTTTCACATGTATCAAGAATTTTTTGTTTTTCACTTTTCTTTATACCCATAAATGAATCACAATTTGCAATTGTAATTGAGTTTGTAAATTTACAAATTTTAAAATCTATATTCTACTGAATTACATAAACACCTAACTATTTTGCATTCAAATGTGCATGTCAACATAACCATTACACCATTTCAAATAACCCAATTGCTAGTTTGTAGAATGTGAAGGAAATATCATCATTATTTTGTTGTGGCTTGCATATCCCCACATCAAATAAAATATATGTGAACAATTATATTTATAATCAAGTAAAACTATAATAAATTTCATGTTTGGAATTGTATTTGATGTTTTCATTGTATGTTAAGTGTTCATCAAGTTTGGTTTAAGCAAAGTATTAGCACCACATAATTGTGTTTAGATTTGTTTATTTCATGGTAGATTTTTTCTAATGAACTCTTTTGGGAGAATGGTTTTTTCTTTAATACAAGGCAACCATTTCTAAATGAATCATTTCTAAGTCTTAACTATTCATAATATTGTTTTGTTTCATGTATATCAAGACTTTTTTGTTTTTCACTTTTATTTATACCCATAAATGAATCATAATTCAAATGCAATTGTAAATTTACATTTTAAAACCTATATTCTACACTTACTGAATTACACAATTAAGGTCTAAATAACTTATCATGACAAAAACAATCATAATAATCATAAATAGAAATTTCCTCATAAATGTCTACAAACACACAAATGTAGATATAAATGTCCTCATAAATGTGACCCACAAACACACATGTAGATAGAAATGTCAGGTCATAAATGTCCACAAACACACATGTAGATAGAAATGTTGGGTCATAAATTTCCACAAACACACATACATGCAAATGTATCTAGATAGAAATGTCCATACATAAACATGTACATCTATAGAAATGTCTGCTCAAACAAATATAAGACCTAGAGAAATATTTGGAGAAACACATGTCTACAAAGTGCTATGAATAGCCTGGTCATCATGTCAATTGTGAGTTGAGTGAACCGAGTCTGACTGAGCATCCTAATCTGATGGATGCACTGAGCCCTGGAGATAGTACAACACATGTATGTATAAAAGTGTACAAACTATATGCATTTACATGTATGTAAGTAAAATAATGATTTAAAAATTTAAAACTCACCTATCCACTAACATTACTGCTATTAGTTGAATCACGCCTGCATCCCTAGTCCGTCCCTAGAGTAGGTGTAACATGAGCTAACCCCTACAATATATATATACACATACAACATTCAGACTCTATCTAGATCAAAGTAATTTAACTTACTTTAATTTAAGTTCAAGTTTAAATCATGCATGTACATGCACATACGCATGTACTTAACTATGTATTAGGTGCTGTAGGATGATCCACTACAATGATTGTATCCGGTGCCTCCTTGGCTAGCTCAAGTAATGAAGTTTGAAGTGGACTAATTAGGTGACTTGTCAACAAAGAGGTTGAATGAAGAAGCATATCCACAAAACCTGACACTGATCCCATCTGTAACTACACCTCAAGTGAATCTAGGGAGGATTGGGATGTCTGATGCTCAACACAAGGCCTGATAGGTGTATCTCCCTCTGCAGTAGCCGAATGATCTGAGGGTGGATTAGGATGTGGAGTACTTGCAGGCACCTAATGAGAAGGTCTCGTAGCCTAATAGGATCATGATGAACTCTGTGAACGGCAAGTGCTACCAACATGTCCTCTAACCTCGTGTAAAGGGATACCAAGCTCTAATGCAATAAAGCATATGACTCCAATAGGTACTTAGAAAGATAACTCATTGTAGTCTGAAGAATATGCTCTCCTTTCAGACCATCTATGTCTACAGGAGACGGGACACTTGCGATAGCATAAGGATCAGTAGCATGATTCGATGGTCTAGATCATCCAGGATGACTCATCAAATATATTCCCACATGATCAGAAGATATAATAGATGTGGCAGCTGCAATATCACCTACACTATCGATTGCTTCCCTTTGGGAAGCAATGACAACTTGATCAGCAACAAGGGCTAGGGCCAGGGAGATAGTAGGCATCCTCTCCCCAACCAAGGCCCTATAAACTGGAGCTTGTCGATCTGGTTGATGATAGGCATCTCTATCAGCAACCTTGCCCCTCCCTTGACCAAAATATTCTAGCAAATCCAAGTTGTTCACCTTGAGGCCCATATGAACCTCCGCATATAACTATTGTGCAAAATATAAAGGAATTTGGTCGTTATTGGGATAACGACCATGAGTAGCAAGAAAATGTGGATATATCAATGGGGCCATAAGAGGGTCTATACATCTAGTCACTTGGTAGCCCCTCACATTAGGCTTACCAACATAAGATGAGAAACATTGGGATTTGATAGTCTCTTTCGAGATACTAAGATGAATAGAAGCAAGAGAAACATCACCAGTAACCTCTTGCCGCATCTAGGTAAGAATAGAAACAATAGTATCACCTGAATAAGCATAGGTATCTCCTAGACTTTGTCTAATGTGTTGCAAGCTAGTTAAAATTGATTGACATGTGTCTCTATAAACCTCTATTGTGTCGGGGTCAAAAAGAAGAGCTATCAATTTATGAATCTCAGTATCTGTGCATGTAAATATAGAAGGTCCAGGACGTGGTGGCGCATGTGCCATGATATATATATCAACCTAAATTTTGTGCATGTAAAAATAAATTACTTATTCCAATATATACATACATGTGCATTAGGATCCAGCCATATTGAAACAATTCTCTACAAGTATGATTGATATGTCACACCAACAACATAACATGATAGTGTCTACTTTGGGTCTTGTGGAACAAATGTATCAACATACACATCCTACATCAGAGTAGATAGGGATCTTGTGTTGCACTTGCCTGTATCAACATACATTTCTTCTCTGATGTACAGGTGTGTACATTTGATACATTGTTCCACAACTTCCAAACTTAGACACTAGTTATTACTGGTGTTGGTGAGGCATATCAATCATCTTGTAGAGAATTGGTTAAACATGACTAGATCCTAATGCAATTCCAACATGTTAAATACATAGTTGAACAAAAGGGAAGATTTCATTTCTAAAATGCATGGATGATTCTTTTCCTTTTCAACTTGTGCAGAGAGAGAGAGATTTTAACTTTTCCAAATTTACACATACATGTGTAATGTTGAACATGTATCAGTATCATAAAAATGAATACCATGTGTGCAATAAACCATTTAAGTCATTCCTACTCCATGTACATTACACATCTAGGTAACTCAATAGTTAAAGATATAAAATAATGAACATTACACACTAAGAACATGTATACAACCAATGACTATACATATCTAGTTACCATGGAAATATATGACTATTACATTACTTTAATTGATTAGACATTTACTAAATTAGACATGTTTTTATTAAAGTATTTTTCTTGACCTTGAGTGATTAAGCATGCTATGAATTTTTCTATATTTTCTTGCTACATCTATAGAAAGCAAATGTGTTAAGTATAGAAAACATGACTCCGAGGTCTACTATATCTAGTTGGCACATCCCCACCACTTCCAATTTTGTAGAAAATAGTATATAAAGTTCTAAGTATTCCAAAATAGCAAACAAGTCACATAGTTCAATTTAGCAAGTCTAGGACTCTAATTGTCCTCCAAAGAATTTTAGAAGGTGCCCTAAAATGAATGGGGCCATGAGATGGCTTCGTATTCATTCTCGTTCTTAAAAAATGGAGGTACTTCATTTTCTGGCAAACAAGCCCACCTAACAAACAGATCTCTTCACATTGCATAACCATCACCTGTTGACCATTGAGGAGCTCCTTGGATAGAATGGAGAGGCTTGAGGCATCCAAACATTTCCACAACTTTATTGCAAAATTATCATTAACTATTTACTTTGTCCACAACTGTATTGAAATATATACATTTGTAAGACATGATTTCATCATTTAAGGCAATTTACTTAAAGAAATATGTTTATAATGAACTAATAAAATTTTCATTCCTATGCATGCTCACAATTTTAGAAAAATATTTTGATTGTCTTGCAACTAAAATGATGAGGATAGTTGTATACCACCTCTCAATTTTTTCAATTAGTTGCAGAGCAAACAAGTCACATAGTTCAATTCAGCTTCTAGGACTCTAATTGTCCTCCAAAGAATTCTAGAAGGTGCCCTAAAATGAATGGGGCCATGAGATGGCTTCGTATTCATTCCCATTCTTAAAAAATGAAGGTACTTCATTTTCTAGCGAACAAGTCCACCTAACAAATAGATCTCTTCACATTGCACAACCACCACTCGTTGGCCATTGAGGAGCTCCTTGGCTAGAATGGAGAGGCTTGAGGCATCCAAACATGTCCACAACTTTATTGCAAAATTATCATTAACTATTTACTTTGTCCACAACTTGATGCAGAGTCACATAGCAAAAGCCTATAAACAGGATGAAAAACCCATTAAACCCACTAAACAGCTAAAATCCTGACATACAACATGTCTGTATAAAACCTGTCAGCAGCATCATATTCGGCGAACTCAATTATCCTCCTGACGATCACTATTCACCTTACCGCCTAACTCTATCTGCAGCATCATGATATTCAGCTTCTATCGATAGCATCATGATATTCAGCTTTAGCAGGATATAAATTATCAGGTTCCTCCAAATATCACGATGACGTCAACCTCATACATCTCTCTTCAGATGCTTACGTCACCCCGATATTCAACCAACTTATACAACTAGCATCAGGATGCAGTTTATCAGGTTACATTGACACATCTTGATGACGATACTCAACTTTATACACACGACGAATGTTCCCCCCGAATATTCCTTCCATCGGCAAACACTTCGCATCAATCAACCCGATATCTTGCGCCTATACCAAATACTTGTCGTTGGCAGGATAAACCTTTTATCGGGTGATATTTACAAATGTCCTGATGACGATGACATCACATGCACCTGATGTTGATGTCACCCGGATGTAAGACTCACTTACATACTCCGCAGCATGATATGAATTGTCGGGTTATATTCTAATATCTTGATGATGATCTATGTGAACCTCGGCTACCCAATACTCAAACAAAAGATGATCCTCCTCCTTTCTTTAGCAAAGGTGACTTTGACTCACCATTGACCCATTTACTTGTACCTTCACCAGCATGCATGCTCCAGCATACAACAGCGATATGTGGATGATGGATACACATAAAATGATGATCCTGACGATGATATACACCAGAAATATACATCCAACCTATATCATCCTGATGCACTCAAAACATGCATTTTTCCTAAGTTTCAAGACCTGATCCAGATAGCAATATGTGCACAAATGCAGATGTGATATACACAGTCTGTAATGTCGCATGCGAATGTTGTATATCCGTCAAGTGCATATTTTTGACAAAACTCTTAGGACTTCACAATTTCACATAGAAAACATGATGATCGGGTCAGATCATCATCTGAGTGACTCACACTTAGAAATGTATCCTCCTAACCCTAGCACATGAGGATGCTAGGATAACTCACAGCATGCTACAAACTGATCCCACAAACATGAAATGCATAAACAGAAAAATAAAGATGCAAACTAAACTAATGTACATGTCCTTTCCACCGATTCAGAGAATCAACCGGTGGAAGGGTTGAATGAATCCATTCACATGTAACCAAAAAAGGAATCAATATATAGATATCTTGTGAACCAAACCAATGAAATCAATGGGATCCTCTTATTTTCAATAACAGAGATGCATACAAGTTTCACAGTCTCACTGTATCACAATTGTCTCTGATTCTGCAATGCTAAAACCTCACCAAACTATCAATTCTCCACTACCTAGTCTACTCTGTATCTCCTCTCTCTAAAACAAATTGATCTAGGGCATAAATAGTAATCCTTCGCAAGTACTACCAACTCGATTCCCAGCGGCTGGGAGCTTCCAAGCGGCTAGGAGGAGACAGCTAAGACAGCTGGCATAAAAAACTCCTAACTACCTGCACATTCTCCTAGGTTGATCTAATACATACGCATTGGTCCAATGGACCTTATTACATCATGAAGTCAAACATACTAAAAATAGACTTATGTCCTGAGATGCTAAAAATAGACTTATGTCCTATTTTGTAGGGGTGCTCCTGCACCATACTCCCCAGAAGAAGAAATCTCAAGTCCACTTGAGATGAGAGTATGTAGATCTACACCATGTTTCTAGATCTGTGCTTTAGTCATCCACACAGCTTCTGAATTAGGTTTTCCCTACCAAGACACTAAATACTCTAAATATTGTTTGTTCCAGGTCTTCTTGATCACTCGTGTGTCCAAAACCTTCTACAACTATGGTGGATCATGCTTTGGAATGTCGTTAGCTACTGTATCCTGTAGGAGTTCATGTTCGTTAGCTGGATTATGCTTGTATGGGGTTAAATCACATACATTGAATATAGGTGATAAACCAAGATCTGGAGGGAGTTGTATCTCATAAGCATTCTGTCCATGCTTGCTCAAAATCTGACATGGTCCAATCTTCCTCTGCATGAGTTTAGTATATTTGCCCTTAGGAAGTCTTTCCTTCTTCAAATGAACCCATACCAAATCTCCAACATCAAACTGTACATCCTTCTTCTTTTATCAGCATATTCTTTATACTTCAAGGTGGTTTGTTGTACCTGGGTCTTTACTTGATCATGAACCTCTTTTATATCTTCCGCAAAAGCTTCTCCTTCTGCACTAACAGGGTCTGCTGTAGGTAGATCTCTCAATTCCAAAATTCCTCTTGGATGCATACCATACACTATCTAAAAAGGTGATTTCCCTGTACTCCTATTGATAGTATCATTATAGGAAAATTCAGCCTAAGATAGAATATTATCCCACTTTTCTCCATGCTATTTTGTCAAACATTTGAGCAAATTCCCTAAGGAACGATTAACTACTTCAGTCTATCCATCCGTTTGAGGATGATATGCAGATGAAAAAGACAAATTTGTTCCAAGCTTCTTCTAAAGAGTTCTCCAGAAGTGACCAATAAACTTCACATCCCTATCTGACACTATGCTCAATGGCAATCCATGTATTCTGACAATTTCCTTGAAAAACAAATCTGCAATGTATGAAGCATCAGCACTGGTTTTGCATGGCAAGAAATGTGCCATTTTGCTGAATCTGTCCACTACAACAAAAATAATGTCAAATCCTTTCCTTGTCCTTGGTAAACCCAAGATAAAATCCATACTTATGCTTTCCCATGGTCTGGAAGGAATGGGTAAAGGCTGATATAAACCTGCATTAGTTGATCTGCCTTTTGCTTTCTGACATATCACACATGTCTCTACAAACTTTCTAACATCTGATTGTAACTTCGGCCAAAAATAATGTCTTCGAACAAGATCAAGAGTCTTATCCAAACCAAAATGACCTGCCATAGCTCCACAATGTTTCTCTTTAATGATGTTCAACCTCATAGAACACCTTGGAATACACAACTATCCACCTTTGAACAACAATCCATCCTGGATCAGAAATTTAGAGAATTCAGCATGATATTTATCTCCAAAAGAAGTACATACCTGATATATCTCTCCAAAATCTTCATCAGCATCATACATGGTCTTCAATGAATCAATGCCAACACTCTCCAATTGAATCTGGTTGACTGTTAGAGCTCTCCTGCTAATGGCATCTGCTACCTTATTCTTGACTCCTTTCTTATGCTTTAGTGTAAAAGTAAAAGCTTCTAAGGTTTCTACCCATTTCATGTGTCTGTGGTTCAGCTTTTCCTGGCTGTTTATGAAACTCAGAGCCTGGTTATTTGTGAATACTATGAATTCTTTTGTCATCAAGTAATGCCTCCATTTCTTGAGTGACTGGACTAAAGCATACATTTCCAAATCATATGATGAATACCTCTTTTTAGCATCATTGAGCTTCTCATTGAAAAATGCAATTGGTCTACCTTCTTGGTTGAGTACTGCTCCAATGGCCATGTGACTGGCATCACATTCCACCTGAAAGATTTTGTTAAAGTCTGGAAGTGCAAGGACTGGCTATTGTGCCACCTTCTTCTTCAATGTTTTAAAAGAATCATCTGCTTCCTTAGTCCAAGCAAATCTACACTTCTGTCCTCCTTTTATAGTATCAAGCATGGGTGCACAAATATGACTAAACCCTCTTATAAACTTCCTATAGAAGGTTGCTAACCCATGGAAACTTCTAACATCATTCATAGTCCTTGGAGTTGGCCAAGACAATACGGCACTTACCTTCTCCTTATCCATTTGCAGATTTCCTTGGGAAATGAAAAAACCCAAATATGTGATCTCCTCTTGTATGAACAAACACTTGTCCAAATTTATCATCAGCTACTCTTCATGTAACCTCTTGAGAACCAAATCTATATGTCTGAGATGTTCTTCCTTTGTGTTACTAAAAATTAGAATGTCATCTAAATATACTATGACAAACTCACCCATGAATTCTCTCAAAACCTCATTCATCAACCTCTTAAAAGTACTAGGTGCATTAGACAAACCAAAAGGCATAACTTTCCACTCATACAACCCTTCATTAGTTTTGAATGTTGTTTTCCATTTATCTCCTGGCCTAATCCTGATCTGATGATACCCACTCTTCAAATCTATTTTTGTAAAATACTTAGCACCTCCCAAACAGTCAAGTAAATCCTCTATCCTAGGGATTGGAAACCTATACCTGATTGTGATCTTATTAATAGCTCTAGAATCTGTGCAAAGCCTCCAAGTGCCTTCTTTCTTTGGTGCTAGTATAGCTAGTACTGCACATGGACTTAAACTTTTACCAATCAGACCTGTGTCCAACAATTCCTCAATTTGTCTGGCTACTTCTACATTCTGGTCTAGAGTTAGCTTATATGCTGCCTTGTTTGGAAGTGTCGATCCTGGAATTAGATCTATGCAATGGCTGATATCCCTTACAGGTGGTAGGGATCTTGGCATTCCATCAGAGATGATACCTTTATACTTATCCAATAGCTCTTGGATAGCTGGGTCTATGAACCTCAGCTTCTGCTCTTTCTTGACTTCTTGTTGTTGTTCTTTATTCACTGTCATACATGGAATTAGGGCATATGTAACTGCACCTTCTGCTGCTACTTCTTTCATGAACTATTTCCCTTGCATCAGCATTACCTTCACCTCTTTTCCTTTTGATTTCTCCTCCTTCTCTGTTAATGGTAGTAACTCTATCACCTTACCATCCTTGGTGATTGTATAGGTGTTTCTAACACCATCATGGTGTGCCTTCAAGTCATACTGCCATGGTCTACCAAACAAAAGATTGCAAGCATCCATCTTGGTAATGTCAAACAACAACCTATCTTTATATGCTCCAATCTGAAATTCCACCCAAGCTTGTTCTTCTACAACTGATTACTGACCTTGGGTAAGCCATGAGACCTTATATGGGGATGGGTGAGGCAATCTCCTAAGCTTAAGCTTTGTCACCATTTCATCAGATACAAAATTTTCAGTAGAACCAGAATCAATTAAAACTTTACATGCCTTACCTCCTGCTTTGCAAATGGTTCTAAAAAGAGACTTTCTTTGAGGGGGTTCTTTGTCAGGTACCTTCATGGTAGTCATTGTTCTTCTCATCATCAGAGATTCTCCACTCTCTGGATATCCATAATTATCAGGAGCATTCACACTCTGAAAAGCATTAGAGCCTGTCATACTTTGACTATCAGGTTCTTGGATCAGATTTGTTCTCCTTTCTCCTATTGAGCTTGTGGCCTTTTCTGGACATCTGCTAGCTATATGGCCTTCTTTGTTACAGTTATAACATCTGATGGATCCTCTGCCCTGGGATCTTCCTCTGAAAGGTCTTCTGGCTCTAAAGTTTCCTTGCTGACTGTAACTTTCTCTCTGGTTATGACTGTTATTTCCCTTGCTATTGTCATGATTGGATTCTCCCTGATATCCATGTCCATGTCCTCTACCTCTGAAAGGGCCTCTTCCACCTCTTTGTTGTTTTCCTCTTCCTCTATTGTTATGTTCTAGTCTTCTCTTTAACTTCTCTTCCACTTTCAATGCCAATTGAAAACATTTCTGAACTGTATCTGGATTATGCAGATTTAAATCTTCTTGAATGTTGAGCCTCAATCCATTAAGGTATCTAGCTACCTTTTCTTCCTCGCTTTCTTTTACCTTTGTCTTCACACAAAGTTTCATGAATTCCTCTATATATGAGCTGACATCTAGCTCCTTCTGCCTCAAGTTTTGCTTCCTCTTGTGTAATTGGATACTGTAATCCAATGGAACATAGGCTTCCTTTACTAATGCCATCATCTTCTTCCATGTAGTGACTCTACGCTTTCCTTCCTGCACTCTGTCATCTTGGACAAAATTTCACCATGTCAATGCGGCTTCTTTCATCTTTGATTGGGCTATCTTCACTCTCTGCTGTTCTGGTATCTCCTCTGTTTCAAAGAAATTGTTCAAGGAGTCTATCCACTCCATCACTGAATCAGGTTCCATCTTTCCTATAAACACTGGTAAATCCAGTTTCACATCTATGGTTCTCCTCTCCATGGCTTTGAGGGTGTTCAACAGTGGCCTCTGGTCTGCAGGAACGACCTCCTCGTTCCACCTAGGGATCTCTTCTTCTTCCCTATCTTCTTCTCTACCAGAACCTACTCTATCCCTCAACTTCTCTAATTCATCCTTCAATTCCTGATTCTGAGCCTTCATGGCCTTGCTCTTAGCAATCTGCTTCTTTACCAAAACTACCAACTTAGCGTTGGTCATCCTTGCCAGAATCTCTAATGTTCCTTCTTCATCTGACATCTTGCTATCTTCTTATCTTTTCCAGAAGATCCTTCCTTTGCTCTGATACCACTAAGATGCAGAGTCACACAGTAGAAGCTTATAAACAGGATGAAAAACCCATTAAACCCACTAAACAGTTAAAATCCTGACATACAGCATGTCTGTCTAAAACCTGTCAGCAGCATCATATTCAGTGAACTCAATTATCCTCCTGACGATCACTATTCACCTTACCGCCTAACTCTATCTGTAGCATCATGATATTCAGCTTCTATCGACAGCATCATGATATTCGGCTTTAGCAGGATATAAATTATCAGGTTCCTCCAAATATCTCGATGACGTCAACCTCATACACCTCTCTTCGGATGCTTATGTCACCCTGATATTCAACCAACTTATACAACTAGCATTAGGATGCAATTTATCAGGTTACATTGACACATCCTGATGATGATACTCAACTTTATACACACGATGAATGTTCCCCCCAAATATTCCTTCCTTCGGCGAACACTTCGCATCAATCAACCCGATATCCTACGCCTATACCAAATACTTGTCGTCAGCAAGATAAACCTTTTATCAGGTGATATTTGCAAATGTCCTTATGATGATGATGTCACATGTACCTGATGTCGATGTCACCCAGATGTAAGACTCACTTACATACTCCGCAGCATGATATGAATTATCAGGTTATATTCTAATATCCTGATGATGATCTATGTGATCCTCAGCTACCTGATACTCAAACAAAAGATGATCCTCCTCCTTTCTTTAGCAAAGGTGACTTTGACTCACCGTTGACCCGTTTACTTGTACCTTCGCCTACATGCATGCTCCAGCATACAACAACGATATGCGGATGATGGATACACACAAAATGATGAACCTGACGATGATATACACCGGAAATATACATCTAACCTATATCATCCTAATGCACTCAAAACATGATTTTTCCTAAGTTTTAAGACCTGATCCGGATAGCGATATGTGCACAGATGCAGATGCGATATACACAGTCTATAATGTTGCATGTGAATGCTGTATATCTGTCAAGTGCATATTTTTGACAAAACTCTTAGGACTTCACAATTTCACATAGAAAACATGATGATCGAGTCGGATCATCATCTGAGCGATTCACACTTAGAAGTGTATCCTCCTAACCCTAGCACATGAGGATGCTAGGATAACTCACAACATGCTACAAACTGATCCCACAAACATGAAATGCATAAACAGAAAAATAAAGATGCAAACTAAACTAATGTACATGTCCTTTCCACTGATTTAGAGAATCAACCGGTGGAAGGGTTGAATGAATCCATTCACCTGTAACCAAAAAAGGAATCAATATATAGATATCTTGTGAACCAGACCAATGAAATCAATGGGATCCTCTTATTTTCAATAATAGAGATGCATACAAGTTCCACAGTCTCACTATATCACAATTGTCTCTGATTCTACAATGCTAAAATCTCACCAAACTATCAATTCTCCACTACCTAGTCTACTATGTATCTCCTCTCTCTAAAACAAACTAATCTGGGGCATAAATAGTAATCCTTCGCAAGTACTACCAACTCGATTCCCAACGGTTGGGAGCTTCCAAGCGGCTGGGAGGAGACAGCTACGACAGCTAGCATAACAAACTCCTAACTACCTGCACATTCTCCTAGGTTGATCTAATACATACGCATTGGTCCAATGGACCTTATTACATCATGAAGTCAAACATACTAAAAATAGACTTATGTCCTATTTTGTAGGGGTGCTCCTGCACCACAACTTTATTGCAATATACACATTTGTAAGACATGATTTCATCATTTAAGGCAATTTACTTAAAGAAATATGTTTATAATGAACTAATAAAATTATCATTTCTATGCACGCTCATAATTTTAGAAAAATATTTTGATTGTCTTGCAACTAAAATGATGAGGATAGTTGTATACCACCTCTCAATGTTTTCAATCAGTTGCAGAGTAAACAAGTCACATAGTTCAATTCAGCTTCTAGGACTCTAATTATCCTCAAAAGAATTCTAGAAGGTGCCCTAAAATGAATGGGGCCATGATATGGCTTTGTATTAATTCTCGTTTTTAAAAAATGGAGGTACAAGTCATTTTTTGGTGAACAAGTCCACCTAACAAATAGATCTCTTCACATTGCACAACCACCACTCGTTGGCCATTGAGGAGCTTCTTGGCTAGAATGGAGACACTCGAGACATCCAAACATGTGGTGATGTGCATCCATCACAACTACCTTGGTATAGAACCTTGAATCACTCACCATTTTGTCCTCTCCTCTCCTCTACACAACATTATACTTCCAAATTTTACATACATGGCTACTTCCAGACATTTGACACAATAGATCTTAAGGAGGTTCAACTTCTTGTGAGGGAGTATGGCCTATCTAAGGTAGGTGTGGCCCGAGCTTCTAGTTGCAGTGTAATTCTTTTTAATGGTTGTCCCTCCCTTTATTAGTAATAAAAAAAATATGTAGCAAAGCTACTGCCATTATGTTACCAAAATGCTATCAACGCTAATTACTCTATAATGGCTGCCACTATCATGCACTCAACTTGTTAATTTTTACATTATAATAAATTGTCTTGAAAGCCTTTGCTTTCCCTTACTAACTACCAAAACTACTTGTGGGAAAGTAACTCCCAAAACTAACAATAATATTTGCTAATGTATTTAATTATTTAAATACTAGAACAAGTCACTAAGGTGACTTTATTTGTAATATATTTATTTATTAACTATATACTAAAGATGTAATAAAATTCCAACAATTTAATGAGAACATTTAGGAAATTTAGTATGAGTCTCAAATGATTTTAGTGTAGATATTTTATTTTTTATTTTTTAAACTCCTGTAATGGTGAAAAGTCCATCCCTAATACTTTTCCCCAATCATTTTGGACTTATTTTGACCTATTATTCTTGATGTCATAACTAATGTCTAAATGGCATATTTTGTGTAGAGAATTGACATCCAATTTATACCTTATTTGAATATACATGTCCTTGTTCTCTAGTGGTCCAAACCTAACCCTTTGAATATATTTTTTTTCTTGTTGTAGTTTAAAATTGTAGTTATGATTTTGAACTTCATTAAGAACCACACATGTGGTATTTCCCCATTTTCAATTTAGTAGAATACCAAAGAATGATGTGATAGAATGCACATTGCATCAGATTTGTGTTGTTGAATTAATATAATCATAGAAAATGTAGCTCTAAAAAGAAGAATAGAAGAAAGGTCATTTTCCTAGTTAGTCCTCCCACAAACTCAAGCACCTTGGCATGTATTGTTATTTGTACTTCCTCTCATACCCAACTTGATATAAGTGGTCAAGGAATAAATTGAGAATGTTCATACTTATGTCAACTATGTATTAAATATTCCAACATTCCCCATTGACAACAAATAGGCAATTCCTTTCTACTTGTGGTGTTGGCTTCAAAGCCCTAATTACTAGGGGTCTCACCTATGGAGGATTCCTCTAATGTTACATCAAAATTAGTCTATAAACTAGGAGGACCTCACACAATTTTACCAATAATGGATCTAACTATGCTAAGACTTATTTATCACTCTTTTAATCAAACATTCCACCATTTACAATGGTTTTCAATGCTCAAAGATGCATGTGTGACCAAACATGGTAGATATTTAAACACTTAAAATACAATAAAATATATAAACAAGCATAAAATCTCACTATCTAAGAACTAAGATCTTGTTATGTGACAATTAAGATCTCACATAAAAACTAGATCTCCTTGCACAAAAACTAGAACTTTATCCTAATTTTTTGATAAAAATATACTACTTACTCACCCAACCTTCTAGCACACTAGTTTTGAATTGGGAGATTTTAGAATGAAACGACACTTTTTCACTTCATAATTCTTGGTTAATAACAAATGCAAATTGACCTTAGAAAATAGCATTGAGTTTAGGGAATGTTCTAAGGTAGCTTTAATGTCTTCATTCACCATGAAAATTAGATAGCTTAATAGTAAAATATTAACAATAGTCAAAGACTTAGCATTGAATAATCTCAATTAAAGTAGCTTGTTATTATGTTTCATTGTTATCTTCTCAAAAGAATGATTAACAATCTAGAAGTTCAAGTTTAGTAACTATTCTTGGATCAAATTTATTGTTTGATCATGGTTATAAAAGGAGTTCTAATGAATGTTTAACTTGAAATTTTTGTATCTTATCTACATCATTTGTAAAGACATATATTTCCATAACCCTCCTTCCCAAACCCTTTTTTTGTTTATTTAGTTGTCTATTTTTGTCATACTTATGTTTAAAATAGAAAAATTATGAAATTATACATTCATAGATTTCCATGGCAACTCAATATGATTTATAGCATATCCAGTACAAGAAACATCACAAAAACACATAAATTTATATACATAAATTTACACATGTAAACTACAAAATTAGTGTCACTATCTAAATAATGAGCTTCTTGAGGTCCACATATGGTGAACAAGACTAGGATCTTGACATTCATGTGACTTAAACTTTTCTATGATTCATCTTATCAAGTGAGGGATTTTGGTGCTCAAGAGTATATGTAATGTTTATCTTCCATTTGTCTATAATTTCTTGAACTTTACATATCGATGCAATGCCTCTATGCTTAGAATATCCATGCGTGTGATGAATTTAGTAGGTTTATTATATGTATAAGCCAAATGGGAAGTAGGATCTAACAAGGATCAAAAGATATATGGTCCTAGTTTGCCAAACTAAGGTTTGACAAACCCTAGTTTAGGGTTTGTCAAATTAGGATGAAACTAAATTCATCTTTTCACCCTAATTTGACAAACCCTAATTTCTTTTGAAACTCTAGGGTTTGATAGTTTTTTCATTGTCTCAAGAAAATTTTCTATTTTTTATGAAATTTTTCTCTATAAATTATTAATTGTAATGACAAACCCTAGTTTAGGGTTTGTCCAATTAGTGTGAAACTAAATTCATCTTTTCACCCTAATTTGACAAACCCTGATTTCTTTTGAAACTCTAGGGCTTGTCAAATCCTAGTTTGGCAAACTAGGGTTTGATAGTTCTTTCATTGTATCAAGAAAAATTTCTATTTTTTATGAATTTTTTCTCAATTTTATTGATTGTAATGACAAACCCTAGTTTGGCAAACTAGGGTTTGATACTTCTTTCATTGTATCAAGATAAATTTCTTTTTTTTATGATTTTTTTCTCAATTTTATTGATTGTAATGACAAACCCTAGTTTACCAAACTAAGGTTTGATAAACCCTAGTTTGGCAAACTAGGGTTTTCCAAACTATCTAGTTCTTAGTTGAATTTTTCTATATTCCCTTAACTGTAATCACAAATCCTATTGCCAAACTAGGGTTTCATAGTAGGAAATTTTCTTTATTTAATTGACTGTAATGGAAGCCATGGAAGTCCCTTTCGGTAAGAAACTAGTGTATTCTTGAGTGAACATGCAAGCATTGCATATATACAGTATTGCAAAGGGTACAACAAATTTATGCACCTGAATATGGGAGTTTGCTCGACGTGTATGGTGATTTGGGTCGTATTCAACTGTGATTGGTGCTCGATGTGTATGGAGATGCTATCATCTGGGATCTTCACCCTCGTGGATGTTGTTCCCTGTCGCCTTCATGGACGCCGTTCACTGTTGCCTTTGAACGATGTTCCCTATCGCCTTCATTTTGCTACAAACTCTCAAATGACAAAAAAACTATCATTTGAGTCTTAACCCTTTTTATAAAAAAAACAATTGATAAATTAATGCCTTCACTTGAAGACAGTCTTCAAGCGAAGGCATTATTTTATTGTTTTTAATTTGGCACTCAATCACCTTTGTTTGCAGACCCCCTTCAAATGGAGGTTCTAACTATATGCTTTTTGAATTGGTGACAATGCCTTCGTTCGTAGAGTGGACCTTTGAATGAAGGTGTCTGCTAAAGATTTTTTGGCACCTTCAATTTTTCTTCATCCACAAATGTGTAACCCACTTTTGTGGGATCACCCCCATAAATCCTCTAAAAATCCTAATCATGACGAATCAATGCACACATTGTCTAAACATGGAGGTTCCATTCATTCCACCATACCCATGGGATTCAAAAGAAAAAATTTGGATGTCTCTACCTATAAAGCAAAAAATCCTAAGGGTCCTCATGCCTATGGACACGAAAGCAAAGAATCAAAGAAAAATTCATCTAAAAAGCTATATAAGCCCATACCTCCAAAAGAAAAGGCCAAAAGTAAAATGGTTTGGGTCCCTAAGAAAAAGGAAAGCAAGTCAAACGAGGCATCCACATCTCAAAAATCCCAACCATCCACTTCCACCTCACATTCCCACTCCATTCAAGAATCTCATATTCCATCCCACAAGAAAAATAAAAGTCATGAAAATACTAAATCTATGTGGGTACCTAAAGCACTTCATCACCCATAACCTAAGAAAACATCTCCGTTGCTTCCTACACCACCTCCTCATCAAAATCTTCAATGTCTATCACAGTGTGTGCAACCATTGATCATGGTTCCTTTCCATTCCATGTCATTCATCCACTATCCTCTATATTTCACCCATCACCCTCCTATGGTCCATGCTTTTGGCTAAGCCTCTACATTCATCTTTTGCATAAGTCCTATATAATCCACATCATAAACTACCATCTTCCCTACATAATCCACATCATAATCCACTATTTCCCTCCATAATCCACATCATAATCCATTATCTATCTACTCCATCTACCTCTTTCATGTTAATCATTTACCAACATCTATGAGCATAATGACATTTGACATGGTCCATGTGATGACATCCATCTAGTGAGACTATCACCTTTTATGGAACTAGACACTTGAGTCCCTCCTATCCTTCTCCTATCCAAAAATCAAAAAATCAAAAAAATCAACATTTCAAAGAAAAAAGAGTAAAGAGAAATCATTTCGTCCAATGGTGAAAACCACGCTTGGTGGCACCTTGGATAAGTACCATGATGAAAACCTGGCAAACAAGAGTCATGTGTAGGTTGATCTTCTATGTCACTTACACTTGGGGGCTCAATGTCTCATCTATCCAACCTATCATATCATACTATTTCCATCCTACCTACCATCTTTAGCCATCATACATACCTATCATATTAAGTCCACATATCCACCCTTCTCCTTTTGATCTTGATGAAGACATAGGGGTAAACATGTTGAAACATGTTTTAGATATCTCTTTATATATCTCATCCTTTCCAAACAATTATATCATCACCCTATTGTCAAAGGCCTAATCTTATCATCCTTTTGTCATAAGCTTTTGTTGATGATTGTTTTTACACATTCACAACAAAAGTTAAAATTCACAAAAATGAACCTAAACTATCTTGAAAGATATGAAGAAATCACCTAAGAGTTATTAATCCCAAGTTTCTGTATGGTCAAGTCTTGACCTTGTGGACAATTTAGCAGGTTGATGTGAAACTCTAATATTCAAGGGCCTTACTTGATTTAAGATAATCTGACTTACTGGACTCAAATAATGTAAACTGTTACAAACACAAAAAAATTATTCATTCCTTTGTATAAACTTACTACTGTATCACAAAGCCTTGTATGATTTATAGTGAAACAAGCTTTACCTTTCAAATTGATATGAAAATTGTCAGGTATTAACACAATTCTTCATACTTCTTTCAAATGTAAGACAATTTCCTTAAGATTTATGCATTTAAGCTAATTATTTCAAATGTTTGGGGAAAAGTTAGAAAAAAATCAGGTTGAGAATCATTTTCTATAGGATCTAAATGTTCTGTTACTCATGTCTTTAAGAGATATAGCAAATTAATCAAATCAACATACTAAATCTTCAAATGCAAAGTCCTGAGTATTTTCACGAGCACACATCAAATATTGCAAGATTTCAAAGGATAATACTTCAAATACTAGTAAGAGTAAAAAAACACTATATAATAGATGCAGAATTCCAAGTTTACTTGTATTTAAAGCACACAGTCATATAGAATTTACAATGTATGAATGACCTTTTGTTTCATTAACCAAATTGCCAAAAAACTTACAAATGTTTTTACAGATATAGTAAGGAAACCAGACATTCTATGCATTACTTAGTGTAGACACAGGCGACCTCCTCCTCTAAACAAAATATATACTTAAATGTTCAAACAAATTACAAGTGAAAGCTATAACTAAAAAATCCTTGTGTAAATAATATACAAGTAGCAGAGCTTCTTATATAGAATTTGAAGCTTCATACTGCTATGGCTACAAAACCCATCATTCCTAACCGTTTCTCAAAATATCTTTGTGGTATCTTTTCTACCTCAAAGGATGCCATTGGAATCTTTTCAAAATAGGATTCCCCCCTTTGACCCCTTCTTTCTTGTTGACCTTGCCCGTGGATACCCTTCAATTGACTCTTTCATTAGTATTATTTGCCACCTTTTTATACTTTCCTACTCCTTCAGATATATCTTCAAATTATTTGTTACACCTTCTATGAAGGTGTGATTTCCCCCTAGACTCCTTTTCCATATATATTATTGCATTGTGACCCCTTATTTCAATTTCTTCTCTTCTTTACCTGAACCTTCAGCCTTCTTCTTATATTTCCTTATCTTGGCACTCACCTCCATTATTGAATCAATCATTTGTTTACTTAAATATGCCTCTGGATTCTCCAGACATGGCTAAAAGATGGCCTTGAATTCTTTTAATTCCCTTTGGAGTTCATATGATGGTACATTCATACATTCATGATCTATGAGTTTTTCAATTATCCTCTTATGCAACCTGATCATGTTGTCTGCTTCTCCTCTAAACCCTGAGTGGCTATGATGCATCTTCTAAGACTGTCATCTTCAAATCTTAACTCCAACCTGGCTTGTGGCACTTGATTTTCCATCAAAGGAGTAATGACTCCTTCATTTATTAATTCATCTGCTCTTTCTTCAATTTCTTCCAGTTGCCCCAATTCAAACTTGCATTCTTCTTTTCTAAACTGACAATTATATATAAGTACATTGCATTTGTTCTTTTCTGTTAAAGCCAATTCCCATCCTATCACTGCTTGTTTGATCACCTCTTCTCCTTCTTGCATGAATGCTCTGAACCACTCCTCAAAAATATTGGCCTCAAACCTCTTATTTTCCATACCCTTCACTTCATCTTTTGACAATACTGCTATTTCACTAGGTAACTCTAGTATTGTAGTATTGGGATCAAATATTCTCGTAATGAATTGCTATAACTGGACAATGTGTCCTTTCAAATATTCATGTTTATCCTTGTCTTTCTTTAACATCTCTATCATAACCTATTGCATATCTTCCCACTCACTTATATGTTTCTCCCTTGTTGTGTGTCCTAGGTGAAAATTAAGTATCTTGTAATCATCTACTGTTATTTCTCCTTTGGATTTCTCCTTCTGTGGTATGGCCAAATTTAGTGTTCTAGACCCATCTAGACCCCTTTGTATTGCTGACATGGCTCTGGCCTTCCTCTTTTCTTTTCTTGGCATTGCATCGCCTAATAAACTTTTGATGTCTATGGGTACTAATTGTACCTCTACCTTTTCTCTCCTTACTTCTGCACCTAACTAGGCCAGAGCCTCTTTGTGCTTTTAGTAGCTTTCTTTTCATTGATCACCTCTTCTTGAGGCTTTTCTACTTCTCCTTGTTCTTGTTGCTATGGAGGAGGTTGTTGTTGAGGAGCTAGTTCCTATACTATTGGATAATTTTGCTGTTTAGATTCACCCTCATTATCCTCTTCTTCAATTTCTCTATCTCCTCCACCCTCATCTTCTTCCTCTGGACCTTCTTTTCTTGATGAATCCTTTTCTTTATCTTCCTTTTTATTCTCTTGTTCCATATTTGTCATGCCCTTATCTTTTGTTTTCTTTTCAGGTTTAGATTTATCTTCTGTACCTTTTCAAGCATGTTGACTTGCTCTGCATGTGAAGGTGAACCTATTATCTTATCAAATTCTTTTGTCTCTTTTTCTTGTTCATCTTTACTTTCTACATTCTTTTCCTCTTCACTGTGTTCCCCTTACATATTCAAAATATTCAACACATCTACACCAGAAGTGCTAGCTCTTGTTTCTTCCTTAGTTTGAGTTGGTGTTTCTCTCAATGCTTCCTTAGGTGTATCCTCTTTTTCATATTCTTCTATTTGATGTGCTGCATCTTGCACATCTCTTATTATTTTTAGAGGTACCAATGTACCAAATAGATCTACTGCCCCCAATTCTTCTTGTACTTTTTCTTGCTTAGACATTGGACCTTGTTCAACTTCCATACAAGCTTGAGTGTCTTGTTCCTCTTCTTCACTTGAATATTCACTGGATTCTTCTTCTTCCATGCCCCTATCTCTTTCCATCCCTAAATCCACTTCCCTAACTTCACTTCCACTACTGTCATCTTCCACATTGACAGTCTTAGTAGCTTGTTTGGCTTCATACATTTTTGACCCATGCAGCGTTTCTTCAGCCAATTCTATTTTAACCTTAGCATATGTTTGTCTTTTCTCTACTGAGGTAGATGCACCAAGTATGTTAATTAATTTAGCACCTACCTACTGTGCTCCTATAACTTCACTCTATTTTAAAGTTTCCCCTTTTGATATGTCTATTGGTATTGCCTTCATAACATTTTGCCCTGTTAACTCTTTAGTAGCATGTACTTGCTCTGTACTGGTATCATGACTTAATGACTTTTCTTCTACAAATGTGCCTGATGATACCGCTATTGTCACCCCTATTGCATAAAGATCTATCAATGTAGAATTTTTGTCTTTCTCAACAATCTTTTCTTTTACAATCTTCCTTATCTTTTCATAGAAGCACTGGAGATCATCCTGATGCTCCCTCACTCTCTTTTTTCCCTTCTTTAGATATGTAGGCTCAATTCCCTTAGCCTTAAGCTCCTCAATTCTATCCTTCAACCATGTCTTGGAGAATAAAATGACAGGTTTGGACAATATGTCCAAAGATGTATTCCATGGTTGCGACCAATCAGGGTCTCCAATAGGAGCAAGCCTAGCACATTCATAACTATGATGTAATAATTTGCCATCATCCTTAACTTTTGGGGGTACATAAATGTCTCCCATGGACCTCATTTTCTCTATTGTCAGTCTTTTGTGAGCTCTCTTTCTCACCTCTCTGTCATTCTCACAATATGACTAGAAATCCTTAATGTGTACTTGATGTTTAAATTTAGAATCAATAGTATTTTGGATCCTGTGAAAAGGATCAAACCTCCTTGCTAACTCAAATTCTGTAAACACATAATACCTTAACTCTATCTCTAAGTAACTAGCTACTTCTTTGTTGGACCAGGAATATCTACCAATTGCCCAAGGGAGCTTAAGATTCCCCCTGCTATACTTCTTTTTATACATTCTAAAGCCATTCAAGTTCTTCCTTGAGAACTCTAAAATAATCAACTTGTTAGAAGGATACCTAGGAAGCATGAAAGGTTTTCCTTCAAAGCCCTCAATTCTAATATAAGTGAAGTTCTAGAATTGAATGTACCATGAACTATGCAAACTAATTGTATCCTCTGCATCTACAGACAATCTCTTATCCTGCTCTTCTCTTCAAAGTCTGACCATGTATGTATAAAATACATCATTCACTAAAGCATACTTCTCAATGCATTATCCTCTTGTAAATTAGGATAATGGTCATATACAAGCTTTTGATCTGGGCCATTCCCTAAAGTTCCAACTTTGTTGATCTCATGTATATATGGTTGAACCATTGTTGCACATGAATATAATACATATGAGGACAAATAGAAAGGCATCATCTTTTGTTTTCTTAACATTGCCTGTTTCCATATGGCTGTGCTAATAGCCTTAGCCCAGTGAATTTATCCCTTCTTTGCTTCCATCATGAACTGTATAATAGCGAACTTCCAAGGCTCACACTTAGTGGCATCCCTCAATCCCACCAGTCTGCTTAACATTGTAATAATCAAATATATCTCTTCCTTGAAGTCTATTCTTTGCAGAATCTTATGTACTCTTGCCACAGCCTTGGGCTTATTCTCTACATTATACCAACTGTAGAAGATCTTGCTTCTACAATCCCTCTCATTATCATTGAAATCCTCATTGTACTAGTCAATATCAATATCTACCATTTTTTCATGTATCTCTAGATCAAATGTTCTTGCAATCCCTTCTATAGATAAGTCTGCAATCACCCTATCCTGGTGTATTACTCTTCGGGTAACTGGGTCATATAAGTGTATACAATCTAGACATAGGTCTTTAGCCTCCATAGCTAATAGGAAACCTGCAGCTCTGTATAATCCACTTTCCCATATACACCTCATGTCAGGTGTAGCATCGGCTGTTATGATCTTCTGCAAATCATCCTCTACCTCATAATTCCCTATGCTGGTGTTTGTCCCTACTCCACTTGTGTTGAGAAATGAAGGGCACCCTCTGTATATTGGAAAGTCTTCCTTCTTGGTTTCTTTATAGGGATTTCTTTCCTTTTTAATCTTTTCCTCACCCCTTGTATCCACCTTTTTCTGCTTTGGGGCCATCTTGTAAAAAATGCATTTTTTAACTTGCCATTTTACTCTCTTACCTAGGGTTTTACTATGAATTTTCTATTTTTTTACATTTGCCCTAACCCACCATTTGTCTTTTCCAATTTTGACTTTCATATTGTTTAATCCAAACCAGATAATTAACAATCAAACACAGTAATTTAATGCTTGCTTACATTTAAAAATCAAATTATTAAAAATCACTTTGCATTTTAATTAACTGAACTGTAATGGCATTCAAGATAAATACCTATATTTTTTGATAGCTCAACCTTACAAACATTGACTCACTTTAGCATTTTCTAATCTTTTATGTTTTTGAAATTCTATCTCATGATGAATTTTCATTCAATTTCCACAACAATTCCTCTTTCTGCAATTTTAATTTTAACAATGCAAATCTGAAAGAAAACAACCTTTGATTTACCCTAACCTGTTAAATTTTACCATTTTTAGTGTTAGTTCAACATTAATTGCAGCAATTAATGTACCTATGGCTTTAGCCTCTTACTTCAATGTCTTTTTTTTAAACCTTCTATCCATTAGTTTATTTTCTGCATACATCACATTTTCTTGTATCTCTCCTTGTATATGATTTCTTGTATGTCCATTTGCATCTTTTCAATATACAAGCCTATATCCAATGGGTTATAAACAATGTTACTCCTTTTCTTTATATCCACGCTTGTATCTTTTGTTTGTATATCATAATGTGTGTAAAATAGATACAAGCGTTTATACAATTGAGACCCATACAAGCCTTCTTTACCTTTTAGCTCTCCGACGATGTCTTTCATTTCTTTGTACATCAGGATTGTATATAGTTAACATACAATCACTCAAACATACAAAGCCTTACCTTTATTTAACTTCTTTTTGAAATCCATCCTGTATCATGGTTCCTTGCATCTTTTCTTGTATATGTGTCTGTCTGTGCAATATACAACTTTGAGATACAACTTGTGGGACCCACTTTACCTTCCCACTTGTATCTTGATGAAACAACACTTGTATCTACTCTTAGATACAAGCCTCCATACATGCAAACTCTTTTGTACAATCATCTTGGACTCCTCATCTTTTCTTAACTGTATTGCATAACGACTTCAGATCCACACATGTATATAAAGTGAATGCATCTTTTCAATATAGATTAAGGTATGATAAATCACTTACATTTGATTTAATTACCTTTTGAAATCTGTGTTGTATGTATTCTGAAAGGTGTAAACCTAAAATATGCAATCATACAAATAACGAAACATACCCTTTTTTCTTCCTCTTAATAAAACCAAATTTTATATGCTCTTTAGGTCCGCAGCATGTATATCGTGTTGTATATTGCCTTGTATATTTCCTTTCGACAAACATACAACTCAAGATACAATGAGAACTTAGCCATTTATCCACTCTACTTCTGAAACTTATCGGGTCCAACTTGCATACAAAGAATAAAAAACTAACCACATGCATACAAAGTACCACGATAAATAAACCCGACCACTCCATGTGACTAATACAAAAACTCCACATACAAACGACCTTGTACATGCGACATATAAAACCCTTCTATAATGTATTTTACCAAAAACACAAATATCTTGCAGAATATTGAGAATTTTAAAATGGTTCAAAAAGCAACTCTTATTCATTTTTGACAAAGAATTCACCTCTATTCCACTCTAGTACTTAATGCTAATTTTTTTCAATTTTCAAAATGGTTTGTAACTTTTCCCTCTTTTCCCTTTACCACCAAGTAGGCCCACACACAAGCAAAAAAATGACAACCACAGCAGGGGTCCTCATTTTGCTAAGAGGTAAAATGGGGTGTGTTGTGAGCAACACAACAACTAGCAACAAAAAAAATAATTAAATTAAAACCATTAAAGAAAACTAAATGAAATAAATTCATAACTTCCAACTTTCTTTTCTACAAATCATTATTTAACTTGAGACTTAATGTATTCAATAAGGTGCATGAATCTCCCAATTGAGTTTAAGTGGGTGCATGTGATTAATAATCCTCATCTTAAAAATAAGTTGAATAAACCAGTGACTGATATTAAACTACATAGTTGATGTCATTCCTCCATAGCCAACCAGATAGAGCCTTGCTGCCAGCAGGCGTCTATAGCCCCGACAAGGTTATCATTACAATTCTCCTAAGTAGAGCCCCACTGCCAGAAGCGTCTATAGCCCTGGTGGAGTTACTTAGATGTCTTAGTCTAGATTTTTAGTAAAATCCATTTTATTTATTTACTTATTATTATATAATTCTTATTTTGTGCAAGATAATAACTTTATAAGATATTACCATTGTAACTTCATGATGCAAGGTGTGATCACTTGCTAAAATTAAGCTGAGAATTGTAATGGTAGCAAGGGTGACCTCTAATTTTTCACTTGACACCTACACTGGCATGTTCAACAAACCCAAGGATTTTAGGTGTGTCATTGTGAGAAACTTCCCTTGTATACTCAACCTACATTTATTGAATACAAAAATTCACAAGCCAAACCATTTTCTACATTCATGAAAGTCACAACAAGTTATGCATAAGTTTCAAATAATTAGCTTGAATGTTCCAAATTTTCTATTGTTTTTAGTGGTTGTTAATCTACTCCTGTATACTTCAAAACAAAATAAAACAAACATCCCTACCAAGGAAGCACAACACATAGACCAACAGAACAACAAAACAAAACCCAACAAACAACTATACATTTTTTACACTATGATACATAACATGACAACTACCATCACCTCAAGCTTGAAAGTAATGTTTCAAATATTGGTCATTAACAGGTAATGGCATATCTTCTCCAGTCAAAGTTTTAAGCCTGAACGTGTTATCTCCTATTATCTCTACGACCTGTAATGGACCTAACCACAATTTGTCAAATTTCCCATGATTTCCTTTCTTTTCATGTGCTTTATCCCAACACAACACTAAGTCTAATATTCTAAATGTTTTGACTCTTTCTCTTTTGTCAAACCATCTTTTGTCCACTGCTTGATGTTTAGCAAATTTTTCAATAGCTTGATCTCTCTTCTTGTCCAATTGTAACATTTGGACTATCCTAGCTTCTCTGTGATCATCAAATCCTAAATACTCATTAGAAAACTTCTAGATAGGTATTCTTAAATTCACTGGAAGTATGGGATCAATCCCATAAACTAGGTGATAAGGAGCATTACTTAAGGTTGACTTAACCTTAGTCCTATCTACCCACAACACATATTTTAACAATGTATTCCACCCTCTGGGATTTTTTACAATTAGTTTCTTGATTATATCCAATAAAATCTTGTTTGTGGACTTAGCCAAACCATTCCCCTGAGGATAATAATTTGAAGGAAATTTTAAAATTATCCCATATTTAAATGCCCATTTAGAAAATTTCAGAGAAGAAAATACAGGGCCATTATCACATACCAGTGAATATGGAGCTCCAAACCTTGTTATGATGTTTTCTTCAAGAAATTTGATAACTACCTGAGTAGTAGAAAACTTGCAACATGTGGCTTCAATCCACCTTGTATAGTAATCTGTCACTATCAATATAAACTTATGTCCTATAGATGATGGAGGATTTATAACTCTAATGAAATCCAAGCCCCACTGTGCAAATGGTCTAGACTCAATGATTGGCTGTAATGGATTAGCTTGATTCCTTCCCTTGTCTGTTGTAGTTTGATAGGTGTGACAACTTCTAATATGACTCTCTGTATCTTTAAACATTATTGGCCAATAGTATCCCGCTCTTAATATCTTATGTGTAGTAGCTAAATGAGAACCATGAGTAGTTCTATACTTATCATGCAACTCTGACAATACCTTATCTGCTTCAATTCTGTTTAAACATCTTAAATATATACCTTCATGGTTCTTCTTGAATAGAAGACCTCCTTGTACCATGTATCTCTGTGCTTTAATCTTTAAAGCTCTCCTCTGAGAAGACTTCATTTTACTTGGATATTTACTTGATATTAGAAATGTATTCAAATCATCATACCAACCTGATGCATCATTAGAGTTTAATACATACTGCTGCTTTACCAAATTTGGATCTGTGTTTGCTATGGTCTATACTAATGCATGTACTTGAACCAACTTCATTGGAATGATCTCCATATCAAACTCTTGCAATATCGTAATCCATTTGGCCCATTTCTCTCCAGGCTCATTCTGCATTAGTAGCATTTTTATTGATGCATCTGGTACTATGGTTTTGACCTAACTTCATAGGATGTAATGTCTAAACTTTTTAACTTCCCTTACTAATGCAAATGCTTATCTTTCTGTGTCTAAATACTTCAGTTGTGCATCTTTCAAAGGTGTACTCATGAAAGCTATGGGCTTTTCTTCATTATCTTCTCCCTTTTGTGTCAAGGTAGCTACAACTGAATGTGTAGATGCAAAAGAATATATGTAAAATGGTTTGGTTTAATTTGGACTTTCTAACATAGGAGCATCAAAAATGGCCTCCTTAATATCCTTGAATGAGGCCTTAGCTCTTTTGTCCATTCTATCTTTGCATCTTTCTTGAGCATTGTGTTTAATGGTTGCACAATCTCTGCAAACCCTGTAATAAACTTCTTGACAAAGTTAATCTTACCAAAAAAAAATTAATTCATTCTTACTGTTAGGTAATTGCAATTTTCTTATTCCTTCTAGATACCATGTCGAGATCAATGGATATCCCATTTTCAGAAATGGCATGTCCTAACAATTTTCCTTCAATTACACCGAATGAACATTTCCTTGGGTTAAGAGAAATCCCATACCTTTCGCATCTTTTAAGTACCCTTCTCAAATCTTCTACATGAGTGGATGTATCTTTAGAGTACACAGTTAAATCATCCATATAAATAACAATGCGTTTACCTGATAATCCATGAAATGCAATGTCCATGGCTTGCTAAAAAGTGGCACCTGTATTGATCAAACCAAAAGGCATTCTCTTATATGTATAATTACCCCACTTGCAAGTAAAAGTAGTCTTCAACCTATCTTCTTTATCAACCAAGACCTTATTATATCCTAAAAATCCATCTAAAAAAGACATCATCTTAGCTCCATTTACTACTTGCAGTACTTCATCTATTGGAGGTAAGGGATAATTGTCCTTTTCAGAAGCTTTGTTCAAATTTCGAAAGTCAACACATAATCTAATGTCTCCACTTTTCTTTCTCATGGGTACCAAATTAGCTACCCAGGTTGAATGTCTTACTAGGAAGATTATCCTAGGAGACAACAATTTTTTCACTTCCTCAAAGATTAAAGGCTCCAAAATAGCATTCATAGGCCTTTGTTTATGTCTAAATGGTTTAACTTCTGGTTTCAAGGGTATTACATGAGTTATGATGGACGTATCATATGTCTTCAAATCTTCATATGTCCATGTTATTAAATGTTTGTATTCTTTCAAAACATCCACAATTTATTTTCTTAACTTCTTAGAGCAAGCCTTTCTAATTAGTACATTCTGTGGACTTTGCTCTATTCCCAGGTTATAGGGATCACATTTACCCCCTTCAGTTTTGGGCAAATCTTTCTGTCTAACTACCCCATCAGAGTCGAAAATCTTTTCCAACTCAATTACCCCCTTAGGTAAGAAATTACTTTTCAAGTTTATTATGTCTTCTTCATCCCAAGACACATCATGCCTTTCCTGTTCATCAATGATTTGAGCTTCAAACACTTCATTACAGGTGAGAAAATCCACAATTTACTGATCCCCTTCAAATACTTGAAAATGAGTAACATTATCTGGTATGCTGGGGACATTCACTAATTCAACAACAAATTGTCTTAGACCTGACAATGTTAAGGGCTCGAAAGTGCTAGTAGCAATTGCTAATGCATCTAGTATATGATTCAATTCCCTAGGGATATGTTCTATGTTAAAGGCATCAAATGAATCTATTAAATCCCACACTCTATGCCTATAACAAACCATCTTCTTATAATTGCATGCATATAAATTTCTCACTTGTCTGACCACTACCTCATAGTCCGAAAATACTTTGATCATTTTCACTCTTTTCTTGATAGCCATAACAAGTCCATAAATTAAAGCTTCATATTCCACTACATTATTAGTACAAGGAAATTGCAACCTATATGCTGCTAAAAATGATTTATCGTTAGGATCAATAAGTTCAACACTAGCACCTACACCTTGTTTGGACTTAGACCAGTCACATTTTAGTGTCCACATGCCTTCCTTATTCCTTTGACCTTTTATTTTGGCATGTCTCACCCTTTCTGTTACCTGCGCTATAATATCTTGTTTCTTCATGGGTGATTCATTTTGTCCTACTTGCATATTTATATTCTCAATTTGTAAATCAGAATGATAGACACTTTTGTCTTTTATTTCTTTCTCTAAATTTGGAACTAATACATCCATGTTATCATGAAAGTATAACTCTAGTTTCTTAGGATTAATCTTTCATTCTTGCAATTTCATCCCTTTTGTGCACTTTATGTATTGATATTCTATAATGTCTTTGTACATTCTAGAATTCTCTTTAGAATGAGGCTTACTATGGACTCTGCACATGCTTTTGCACAACTTGCACTAAACTAGAATTTTTTGTCAATGCAACTTTCTATTTCTTGCTTAATAATCTGACCAAAACTATTTACTGCATTGTCTTCCTCATTAGAAGAATTGCAATCATACTCAATGAACACTACTATTTCTTTACTGACAAGGTTTTCTTTAAAATTCAACATTAGGAGTTCTTCAATTTGCACTCCCTTATTAGTGACTCTATAAACACCTAGTTCAACAGAAGCATATAATATCTCATTAGTCTTGTTGTATTATGTAATCATGTGTTTCATTCTGGGTTGAGATTCTATCCTGATCTGATTTGGAACACCTCTTTAAGGTAACCACATGTGCAAAAAATTAGTGGCCATATATCTATTTAATGTTTTGGACCAGTCCCTACTTAACAACATCTTGTAATTCACAGGTATATCTACTACCTGAATGTCAATAAACTGACTCACCCTAGGATCAGAGGCTAACTACATTTGAATATGCATTAATTCTCCTATCACATTAACCTCAGTTTTGTCTAATTGTGTAACAACCTTGGCAGATTTGGTAGGAGTTAGCCCTAAAGTTTTACATATCCCTAAAGGCATTACATTGGCCGATACACTAGAATCTACCATGCAATTATGTATGTTCTTTCCCAACATCCTAATGGTTAACAAGAAAGGAGGAGCTTCCCTCTTATCTGCATACATGACCAAATTAGTATTGGAAGGCTGTTCAGTTTTCTTACTTTTGTCTTTGGACTGTGGATCTTTACTAGGAACATTCATATCAACAGAAACCTCACCTGCCACAGATGTATCCAAGGATTTTATGAAAGCATTTTTGACCCCTAGACTTTTCAACAATTCACATAAAGGTATACTAACCTTGATTTTTTTATCTCTTCAGACAAGTAATTCATTAACCTCATTGTTTCCATTGTCTCTATTTTCCCTGTTTGAACTTTTGATGCTACTATCTCACCATTCATATGATGATTAGCCTTCAGTATAGAAGGGTTATTACTGGCGTACTGATCTAGAGGAGTGTTGAAATTGTTTGGAGGAGTGGAATTAGTAAAAGGACCTCCAGGCCTAGTATTACTTCTCAAATTGTAGGTATGATTTTTGTTGGATTGCTGAAAAGCCTGTACCTCCTTTGTTTCGTATAACACCTCATTTTCAGTTTCAAAGGGAAACTGAAATGCATTCAATACTAAGTTTGATTCAAGGTATAAGCTCTCACAAAAGTAAGGCTCATCTTCTAATAGTTGATCCTCTTCCTCCCTAGTTGCAAAGGTAAAAGTTTTTAGGACTAAAGTAGTCTCAAATCCTGAGGGCACTATTTCATTACCTTTGGGAATGAGAAACTCAGAGGTGGGAGCCTGTACATCCACATTGAAAATACTAGCCACCAGATGAAATTGAGGGCAATCTAATTCAGCATGTGCATTGGTATTGTGGATCCTGCACCAATTTTTTAATGCTACATTGGCCATTTGAATTCTGGCTATTTGTTTTATTTCCTGATTATCTAAACTCTCAAATGGAGAAGCTAGAGTGCCATTATTTGGCCATGTTCCATGTCCTAGGTGGCTTTGGTTGATTCTAATTTCTATTGTTATTACCCCAGATCTTCTTATCTACAACATGTCTGTTGCAAGTATGGGTTTAACCGGTGTTGTCATTGATGTCAACATACTCATGTTGCATTAATGAGAAGGATTGGATGAGATATATGCTAAGGATATTGAGAAAATTAGTCTCAATTAGGAACAGTGACGAACAGTGATGACAACAAGGTAAAAGTCCAAGATAGGTTGTGCATCAGAGGATGTGCATTAAAGGGTTTGTAGATATGTGTCATAAGATGTTCTAGTAGAGATTTCAGAGGTCCACATGAAGATATGAAGAAGTTATGGCAGTTCCATTAAAACCGGTTCCGGCAGATGTTCGATGGTGACAGAGTGATACAAATAGGTCCGGTGAGATCCAGAAATGCATTCTCCAATTCTGTAGATTTGAGAAAGTGTTGGGGGAATCTGTGTGGTGTGTCAACTTGATTGGTTCGTAGTTTGAAGGTCCAGAAGCATCTATTCCTTTGTGACAGTAATGGCAGACTGTGTTCTTCAGGTTCCGGATGAAGGAGAGAAGGGTTTCAATAAGTAGAGGAAGTACGGATGTTCTTGGTGTTTCAAGAAAGTTTGTGGAGGTCCTTGGATCATGCTTAGTTCATGTTTATGGTCCACATTAGAATTGGGGTCCTGAAAATGAAGAATAACTTTCAGATGATGGTGTTCTTTCTATGACAGGCCAACTAGATGAACTATACATCTTGCGGATGTTCTTATGGATGTTTGCCAACTTAAATGGTTGTTCCTAAGTTGATGTCATGTATAAATAAGGGGTTGCAAAGTCATTTCAAAGTGTGTCATGTGGAGATGAGTATGTGATAGCGAGGAGAAGAATGAAAAGCAGAGCAGAAGGTTTGGGCTTAAATGGAACTAACTCAAGCATGATGAAGATGCTATTTAGCAGTTCAAGTATGTGATACTTATTCCTTTGTAGAGAGTGTGTCTCTTGTAGGCAGTGAGCCTCTTGTGAGCAGTGTGCTCGGGTAGTGAGCCCTAATTGGCATGTGCCATTTTGTTCTTTCTATTCTTCTAACAGAGAATACAATCTTGGGTTAGTCACCCCGTGGTTTTTCCCTTAACTGGGTTTTCCACTCCAAAATCTTGGTGTCTCATGTGTTGATGTGTTTCTACTCTTGATTAAATGCATTAAGTTTCATGTTTGATTTATTGTTATTCTGATGAGTGAATATAAGTGTTGAAAATTAAGAAAGTTTTGGACAACTGATTCACCCCCCTCTCAGTTGTCTTCCCTAAATTTAACAATTGGCATTAGAGCCAAGTTCCTCTGAAAGAAGATTAACCACTTGAGGAGATCTAGGATGTCATCCTACAAGAAGGATAGTCCAAAGTTTGATGGAACTAATTTTGCTCTTTGGAAAGGTCGCATGAAATGTCACTTGCAGTGTATGGGATTTGCATACTGGTCCATGGTTACAAAAGCTTATGTACCTCCATAGGGTGGTTCGACAACCCTAAATGAAATCACAGATGCTAAAAATAATCAATGGACCAAAGAGGCTCTTTTAAGCGCATTATCTGACTTAGAACTCTCAAATGTTATTGATCTACCAACTACCTTTGAGATTTGGAATAAACTAGAACTTTTGCATGAAGGAGACCAGTATGTTAAATGTGCAAGGTTACAAAGTCTAAAAGGGAAATTTGAAAAATTGAAGATGAGAAATGATGAAAATATTACCTCTTTTATGCCAAGAGTGAACAAGCTGGTTTGTGATTAGAAATGCAGGTGGAACCCTGAGTGAAGATGAGATCATTGGAAAAGTTCTCAGATCCCTTCTTGAGTTGTATAAAATCAAGGCTTTTGCAATCGAAGAATTCAGAGCTCACACAATAGTCACAAGAGATCAATTGGTTGGCAAGTTGGCTACTTTTGAAATGGCCAAGTTTGGAGATGATCCTCCAAAGACTGAATCTACATTCAAAGTCAGTGCCTCTGTAAAAGGAAAACAAAGGTTTGATCTAGGAGAAAATTCTTCAAGGAACCCATCATGGTATGAAAAAGAAAGAAAAGACTTGGAAGAAGAAGAAGCTAAAACTGCTCATCTTGAAGCTCTTATTGCAAAAAGACTGCCAAGAGGATCCAGTAAGTATGAAGGGAAATTACCTTTTAAGTGTTTTAACTGCAATAAAATTGGTCATTTTGCCTCAAGATGTCTAGAAAGATTTTCAAGACCAAATCCTAACAGACCAAGGTTTCAAAAGAATTGCTACTATGTTCATGAAGAAGATGACAATGAAGGAGTAACAGATGATGAATTAGAGACAGGAAACAAATCTGGTAATGAATGGGTGTTTATTGCCATCAAAGAAGAACAAATATTCTCCGTATCTATCAATCATAAAGTTGAAGAAAGAGCTTTGGCTTCCCAAGTTGAAACAAAGGATGATTGGGTCATTGACAGTGGATGCTCTCACCATATGACAAGTGACAAGAATAAGTTCTTAAGTTTGGAAAAGTATGAAGGAGGAATTGTAAAGTTTGGAGATAATTCTACTGGCAGAATCAGAGGTAGAGGAACTATTTCTCTTGATGGAAAGAACAAAACTGGTAATGTACTGTATGTTGAAGGATTAAAGCACAATCTTCTTAGTGTTGGACAGCTGGTGGACAAAGGCTATGATCTCAGATTCAGGAATAGAAAGTGCAAGATCTTTGAAAGTTCTAGAACAGAGATTGCATCTGGTACTCAAACTAAAGGTAATAACTTCCACTTGGTCGGTACTGGTAAATGTTGCTCATTTGCTCAAATTGATCAGAGTTGGTTATGGCATAGGAGGATGTGTCATGAATTTTGATAATATCATCAAGATAAGTAATACTCAGGCTGTAAGAGATCTTCCAAAATTAGTGAAACCTACTAATAGCTTGTGCAAAGAATGTCAGTTGGGCAAATTGAGCAGAGTCACATTCAAAACTAAGGAATTGTCTTCTACTAGACTGTTGGACTTAGTTCATACTGATCTTTGTGGTTTGACAAGAGTTAGGAGTATCCAAGGTGATAGGTACTTCATGCTGCTAATTGATGACTATTCCCGGATGATGTGGGTAACTTTTTTGAAAGAAAAATCAAAAGCACTTGAGAAATTCAAAATATTCAAGGCCATGGTGGAGAATGAAACTGGATTAAAATTGAAATGTTTGAGGTCTGATAGAGGTGGAGAATTCACATCCAGTGAGTTCATAGACTTCTGTGAGAAAAATGGAATAAAGAGATAGTTGTCTGCCCCTAGAACTCCATAGCAGAATGGAGTAGTTGAGAGAAAGAACCGGACCATCTAGGAAGCATCCAGGACCATGATAATGGAAGCAAATGTTCCTCAGATCTATTGGAGAGAAGCTGTCAACACTGCAGTCTACACTCTCAATTGAGTTCAAGTTAGAAACAATACCGGTAAGACTCCTTATGAACTTTGGTTTGGCATTACCCCTACTATGAGATATTTTAGAGTTTTTGGTAGCAGATGTTACATTAAAAGGGATGAAGATCTAGGAAAGTTTGATGCTAGAAGTGATGAAGGAATATTCTTGGGTTACTCTACTTAAAGCAAAGCATACCGTTCTTACAACAAGAGATTGAGAAAGATTGTAGAAAGTGTAAATGTGAAGGTGGATGAAGAAGTTGAAAGACCCTCAAGAATTCATGAGTATGATGAAGACAATCAGAATGATGTTTAGATTCAAAGTTTCTAAGCCTCTTCTGAGAAACAAAGTCAAGTTGATCTGGTAAGTCAGGAAGAAGAGATAAATCTCAATGAGACTGATCAAGAGTTAGTGGTGCAAGAAACTCCCAAAGTTCTAAGGTATGTAACTCTCAACCATTCTGAAGATCAGATCATAGGTGACAAAAGCAAAGGAGTGCAAACAAGGAGGAGAATTGCTCAAAATTTAGATGAGTATTGTCTAATTTCAAAGATTGAACCTAAGACAGTGAATGAAGCTTGCAATGATGAAAATTGGTCAAAAACAATGGAGGAAGAACTAATGCAAATTGAGAAAAATCACACTTGGGATCTTCTTCCTAGACCTAGAAACAAGAATGTGATTAGAACCAAATGGGTCTTCTGGAACAAATGAATGAAGCTGGTGAAGTAATCAGAAATAAAGCTAGATTGGTCTAGAAGGGTTACTCTCAGATTGAAGGAGTTGATTTTGAAGAGACTTTTACTCTGATGGTAAGAATTGAAGTAGTCAGATTATTTATCGCATTTGCTGCCTTTAAGGATTTCAAGGTGTATCAAATGTATGTCAAATCTGCCTTCCTAAATGGTAATTTGGAAGAAGAAGAAGTGTACATTGAGCAACCCGATGGATTTCAATTGTCTGATCATGGTGATATGGTCTGCAAATTGAAAAAGGCACTATATGGACTAAAGCAAGCCCCAAGAGCCTGGTATGAAAGATTGGATAAGCATCTCTTAAAGATTGGTTTCACCAAAGGTACTACTGACAGTAACCTGTATTTCAAAATTGATCATGAAAATATCTTAATTGTTGAAGTATTTGTTGATGATATCATTTTTAGAGGAAGAGATAGTATGTGTAAAACTTTTGCAAGTCAAATGAAAAGTGAGTTTGAGATGTCCATGCTTGGAGAAATGAATTTCTTTTTGGGTCTACAAATTACTTAAACAAAGAAAGGAATCTTCATTTCTCAGTCAAAATATGTGAAAGAATTGTTGAGGAAATTTGGGATGGAAGACTCAAAGCTAATGAACACTCCAATGGCAACCGGATGCAAGTTGAGCAAAGATGATGACTCTCCCAAGTTTGATCAAACAAAATATAGGTCAATGATTGGAGGATTTTTGTATCTCACTTAAACTAGACCAGACATTATGCAGGTTGTTGATCTTGTTACTAGATTCCAAGCTGATCCTAGAGAATCTCATGTTATGGCAATCAAGAGGATTTTTAGATATCTAAAGGGGACAGTTGAGTATGGGTTTTGGTATCCTAAAGATCATGATTTCTCTCTTCATGCTTATACAGATGCTGATTGGGCAGGAGATGTGGATGACCGAAAGAGTACCAGTGGTGGAGCATTCCTTTTGGGGAAGAGATTGGTTTCTTGGCTAAGCAAGAAACAAGAGGCAATATCCCTATCTACAACTGAAGCAGAATACATTGCAGCAGTAGGTAGTTGCACTCAAGTTTTGTGGATGAAACAGATGCTAAGAGATATTAAAGTAGAGTATGAGAAGCCTATCACAATTTTTTGTGATAATTTAAGTGCAATAAACATTTCTAAGAATCCGGCATTGCATTCTAAGACTAAGCATATATCTATCAAGTTTCACTTTATGAGAGAGCAAGTGAACAAGGATGAAGTCAGACTGGAGTATGTGCCCTCCAAGGATCAGTTTGTAGATATCTTTACTAAACCTCTTCCCAAGGACTCCTTTGAGTATCTCAAGGAGAAGTTAGGGGTTATTACCCCTCCAGTGGTGAACTAAGATGTACTGATGTGCATCAATCTGATGGATAACACAGTCATAATCTTGTGATCTAGATTGATGATGGGGAGCTGCTACTCAGGGGGAGCAGTAGGTGTGATTGTGAAGTTGCAAGTATGCACCCTTTGCCATTGATGTCAAAGGGGGAGAGAAGACATGTGAAAAACAAGTGGTTGACAACCAAAGGTGGAGCAGTACAGGAAGAGAAGACATGTGAATAGTTGTTGATAGGGGGAGTTGTGACAGTAAGGAGAAGTTCTTGTCTTGATGGTTTTTCATAGCATATGTTGCCATCAATGACAAAGGGGGAGATTGTTGCAAGTATGGGTTTAACCAGTGTTGTCATTGATGTCAACATGCTCATGTTGCATTAATGAGAAGGATTGGATGAGCTGTATGCCAGGGATATTGAGAAAATTAGTCTCAGTCAGGAACAGTGACAAACAGTGATGACAACAAGGTAAAAGTCCAAGATAGGTTGCAGATTAGAGGATGTAGATTAAAGGGTTTGTAGATATGTGTCATAAGATGTTCTAGTAGAGATTTTAGAGGTCCATATGAAGATATGAAGAAGTTATGGCAGTTCCAATGAAACCAGTTCCAGCAGATGTTCAGTGGTGACAGAGTGATACAGATAGGTCCGATGAGATCCAAAAATGCATTCTCCAGTTTTGTAGATTTGAGGAGTGTTGGGGAAATCTATGTGGTGTGTCAACTCAATTGGTTCATAGTTTGAAGGTCTGGAAGTATCTATTCCTTTGTGATAGTAATGACTATGTTCTTGAGGTTCCAGATGAAGGAGAGAAGGGTTTCAATAAGTAGAGGAAGTACGGATGTTCTTGGTGTTTCAGAAAAGTTTGTGGAGGTCCTTGGATCGTTCTCATTTTATGTTTATGGTCCGCATTAGAATTGGGGTCCCGAAAATGAAGAATAACTTCTGGATGATGGTGTTCTTTCTGTGACAGGCTGATTGGATGAACTATACATCTTGCAGATGTTCTTATGGATGTTTGCCGACTTAGATGGTTGTTCCTAAGTTGATGTAATGTATAAATAAGGGGTTACGAAGTCATTTCAAAGTGTGTCGTGTGGAGATGAGTATGTGATAGCGAGGAGAAGAATGAAAAGTAGAGCAAAAGGTTTGGGCTTAAATAGAACTGACTCATGCATGATGAAGATGCTATTTACCAGTTCAAGTATGTGATACTTATTCCTTTGTAGAGAGTGTGTCTCTTGTAGGCAGTGAGCCTCTTGTGAGCAGTGTGCTTGGGCAGTGAGCCCTAATTGGCATGTGCCATGTTGTTCTTTCTATTCTTCTAACAGAGAATACAATCTTGGGTTAGTCACCCCGTGGTTTTTTCCTTAACCAGGTTTTCCACGTCAAAATCTTGGTGTCTCATGTGTTGATGTGTTTCTGCTCTTGATTAAATGCATTAAGTTTCATGTTTGATTTATTGTTATTTTGATGAGTGAATATAAGTGTTGAAAATTAAGAAAGTTTTGGACAACTGATTCACCCCCCCTCTTAGTTGTCTGCCCTAAATCTAACAATGTCCTCTATTTTGCATTGTCTATACCTGATTATGATTTTGACTCTGATTATAATTCTAGTTTTGATTTGAACCCTAACCCTGGGTATAATTCTAGTTATGGTTCTGACTGTATCCTTGATTATTTCTACCATAGAAATTTTTATTTCTTAATTGTGTCGTTTCAGTGGTCAATCTTCTTAGGTGTGTAGTAATTTATTTGATCTCTTCCCCATCCTCTTGTGCCTTTGCCACAAATGTATCTTGAGGAGGTTGGAAGAATGACTGACCATTACTCTGATAGTTATTGGTACTATTACCTGTATAGGGAACATAGTCTGGATTGGGGAAGGACTATACATAGGTGTGTATGTAGGAATTGGGTTCAATAATGGAGTATGATCCATAGGAACTCCATTCCAAGGTTGTGCTTGACTTTGCATCCCAAGGTTTCCTCCATTAAGAAAAGGACTATAGGTTGTTTGTCTCATTTCCTAGTTTACTGAGGCTGCTTCCTTAAAAACTTTGGATATAGTATCTATATCAACTTTTATTTTGACAAACATAGTAGTTAGTGGATCAAGAGTGAATAATACATGGCTAGTAACTCATCTACATTCACTATGTAAGGAGCCACTATCCAGGAGTAAGCCTTTTGAAACCTATCATTAAAGTTATCAATCAGCTCTCCCTCACCTCTCTTAATTGCAGCCAATTTATGATATAAGGTGGAAGGATCAACTGGTCCTCTAAACCTAGACAAAAATGCCTCTTCCATAAATGCCCAAGAAGAAATATAACCATTAGGCACGTTAACATACCAGTTAGAAGCATGCTTATTAAAGGTGTAAGGAAACAATCTACACACAACATCCTCATATTCTAACCTGGCTCTAAAGTATGTTTCCTTGAATATCCTAATGTGATCCTCTAGATCTTGATGCAATTGATATTTAGGACATATCTTTTTAGAATTTTTTGGCATCTCATGATAATCATTGAATGTTAGAGGAGAATTGACATTGAAATAAGCCATTGCAGGACCACGTGGTGGGCTTGGACCTCTGGGAATACCTAGATTTCTAGGTGGACTAGGACCTCTAGGAGGACTTGGACCCCTAGGAGGACTTAAACCAAGATTCAAAGATCTAAATGAAGAACTGTCATGACTCACTATCTTATGGATGTTAAAAGGTGATCCAGGGGGCATTCCAGATGAACCTCCTATGTGTGATATTCTAGGATTCCAAATCAAAGGACCTTTACTCTGCCTTCTATCAGGTAATTGCACAAAGATATCTTCTAAACTAGATCTAGACCTAGTCACCCTACCACTGTTATAAGCCAGTTTTGCTTAAATCCTACCTTAACTCCAATCAGGCCCTCCTTTTAGCGCCAAAAACTATTGATGATTGTTTTTACACATTCACAACAAAAGTTAAAATTCACAAAAATGAACCTAAACTATCTTGAAAGATATGAAGAAATCACCTAAGAGTTCTTAATCCCAAGTTTCTATATGGTCAGGTCTTGAGCTTGTGGACAATTCAGCAGGTTGATGTGAAACTCTAATATTCAAGGGGACTTACTTGATTTAAGATAATCTGTGACTTACTGGACTCAAATTATGCAAATTGTTACATAGACAAATTATTCATTCCTTTGAATAAATTTACTACTGTATCACAAAACCTTGTATGAATTATAGTGAAACAAGCTTTACCTTTCAAATTGATATGAAAATTGTCAGATATTAACACAATTCTTCATACTTCTTTCAAATGTAAGACAATTTCCTTAAGATTTCGGCATTTAAGCTAATTATTTCAAATGTTTGGGGAAAAGTCAAAAAAATATCAGGTTGAGAATCATTTTCTATAGGATCTAAATGTTATGTTACTCATGTCTATAAGAGATACAACAAATTAATCAAATCAACATACTAAATCTTCAAATGCAGAGTCCTGAGTATTTTCATGAACACACATCAAAGATTGCAAGCTTTCAAAGGATAATACTTCAAATACCAGTAAGAGTCAGAAAACACTCTGTAATAGATGCATAATTCCAAGTTTACTTGTATTTAAAGTACACAATCATATAGAATTTACAATGTATGAATGACCTTTTGCTTCATTAATCAAATTGCTAGAAAACTTACAGATATTTTTACAGATATAGTAAGGAAACCAGACATTCTTTGCATTCCTTTGTGTAGACACAAGAGACCTCCTCCTCTAAACTAAAGAAATACTTAAATGTTCAAACAAATTACAAGTAAGCTACAACTCAAAAATCCCTATGTAAATAATATACAAGTAGCAGGGCTTCTTATATAGAATTTGAAGCTTCATACTGCTATGGCTACAAAACCCAATCTACGATCAGTATTCATACTTTCTTGATCAAGGGTGTACATTCATTCCTAACCATTTCTCAAAATATCTTTGTGGTATCTTTTCTACCTCAAAGGATGCCATTGGAATCTTTTCAAAATAGGATTCCCCCCTTTGACGTCTTCTTTCTTGTTGACCTTTCCTGCAAATACCCTTCAATTGACTCTTTCATTAGTATTATTTGCCACTTTTTATACTTTCCTACTCCTTCAGATATAGCTTGAAATTATTTGTTACACCTTCTATGAAGGTACAATTTCCCCTAGACTCCTTGTCCACATATATTCTTGAATTGTGACCCCTTCTTTCAATTTCTTCTCTTCTTTACCTGAACCTTCAACCTTCTTATATTTCCTTATCTGGGCACTCGCCTCCATTATTGAATCAATCATTTGTTTACTTAAATACGCCTCTGAATTCTCCAAACATGGCACAAAGATGGCCTTGAATTCTTTTCATGCCCTTGGGAGTTCATATGTTGGTACATCCATACATTCATGATCTATGAGTTTTTCAATTATCCTCTTATGCAACTTGATCATGTTGTCTGCTTTCTCCTCTAAACCTTTAGTGGTGGTGATGCATCTTCTGAGACTACCATCTTCAAATCTTAACTCCAACCTAGCCTGTGGTACTTGATTTGCCATCAAAGGAACAATGATTCCTTCATTTATTAATTCATCTATTCTTTCTTCAATTTCTTCCAATTGCCCCAATTCAAACTTGCATTCTTCTTTTCTAAACCAACAATTATATATAAGTACACTGCATTTATTCTTTTCTGTTGCAGCCAATTCCCATCCTACCACTGCTTGTTTGATCATCTATTGTCCTTCTTGCATGAATGCTCTAAACCACTCCTCAAAAATATTGGCCTCAAACCTCTTATTTTCCATATCCTTCACTTCATCTTTTGACAATACTACTATTTCACTGGGTAACTTTGGTATTGTAGTATTAGGATCAAATATTCCCCTAATGAATTGTTGTAACTGGACAATGTGTCCTTTCAAATATTCATGTTTATCCTTGTCTTTCTTTAACATCTCTACCATAACCTGGTGCATATCTTCCCACTCACTTATATGTTGCTTCCTTGTTGTGTGTCCTAGGTCAAAATTAAGTATCTTGTAATCATCTACTGTTATTTCTCCTTTGGCTTTCTCCTTTTGTGGTATGGCCAAATTTAGTGTTCTAGACCCATCTAGACCCCTTTGTATTGTTGACATGGTTCTGGCCTTCCTCTTTTCTTTTCTTGGTGTCGCATCGCCTAATAACTTTTGATGTCTATGGGTACTAACTATAGCTCCAACTTTTCTCTCCTTACTTTTGCACCTAACCAAGACGGAGCCTCTTTTGTGTTTTCAATAGCTTTCTCTTCATTGATTACCTCTTCTTGAGGCTTTTCTACTTCTCCTTGTTCTTGTTGCTATTGTTGTTGTTCTTGTTACTGTGGAGGAGGTTGCTGTTGAGGGGCTAGTTCCTATACTATTGGATCATTTTGCTATTTAGATTCACCCTCATTATCCTCTTCTTCAATTTCCATATCTCCTCCACCCTCATCTTCTTCCTCTGGACCTTCTTTTCTTGATGATACCTTTTCTTGATCTTTCTTTTTATTCTCTTGTTCCATATTTGTCATGCCCTTATCTGTTGTTTGCTTTTTAGGTTTAGATTTATCTTCATCAATATTCTTTGTGTTCTCTTCACTTTCAAGTCTATGTGTTGTTTCCTCTGTTGTTTCACCTTTCTTCTGTACCTTTTTAGGCATGTCAACTTGCTCTACATGTGAAGGTGAACCTACTATCTTATCAGATTCTTTTGTCTCTTTTTCTTGTTCATCTTTACTTTCTACATTCTTTTCCTCTTCGCTGTGTTCCCCATACATATTTAGAATATTCAACACATCTACACTAGAAGTGCTAGCTCCTGTTTCTTCTTTAGTTTGAGCAAGTGTTTCTTTGAATGCTTCCTTAGGTGTATCCTCTTTCTTACATTCTTCTATTTGATGTGCTACATCTTGCACATCTCTTATTATTTATTGATGTACCAATGTACCAAATGGATCTACTACCCCCAATTCTTCTTGTACATTTTCTTGCTCAGACATTAGACCTTGTTCAACTTCCATACAAGCTTGAGTGTCTTGTTCCTCTTCTTTACTTCAATATTCACTGGATTCTTCTTCTTCCATGCCCCTATCTCTTCTTGTCCTTGAATCCACTTCCCTAATTTCACTTCCACTGTTGTCAGCTTCCATGTTGATAGTCTCAATAGCTTGTTTGGGTTCATACATTTTTGACCCATGCAATGTTTCTTCATCTAATTCTGTTTTAACCTTAGCATATGTTTGTCTTTTCTTTGCTGAGGTAGATGCACCAGGTATGTTACTTAATTTAGCACCTACCTGTTGTGCTACTATAACTTCACTCTATTTTAAAGTTTCCCCTTTTGATATGTCTACTAGTATTGCCTTCATAACCTTTTGCCCTATTAACTTTTTAGTAGCCTTTGCTTGCTCTGTATTGGTATCATGACTTAATGACTTTGCTTCCATAAATGTGCCTAATGATACCACTATTGTCACCCCTATTGCATAGGGATCCATCAATGTAGCATTTTTGTCTTTCTCAACAATGTTTGCTTCTACAATCTTCCTTTTCTTTTCATAGAAGCACTGGAGATCATCCCGATGCACCCTTACTCTTTTTTTACCCTTCTTTGGATATGTAGGCTCAATTCCCTTAGCCTTAAGCTCCTCAATTCTATCCTTCAACCATGTCTTATAGAATAAAATGACAAGTTTGGACAATATGTCCAAAGATGTATTCCATGGTTGTGACCAATTGGGCTCTCCAATAGGAGTAAGCCTGGCACTTTCATGACTATGGTGTAATAATTTGCCATCATCCTTAACTTTTGTGGCTACATAAATGTTTCCCATGGACCTCATTTTCTCTACTATTAGTCTTTTGTGAGCTCTCTTTCTCACCTCTCTATCATTCTCACAATCTGACCAGAAATCCTCAATGTGTACTTGATGTTTAAATTTAGAATCAATAGTATTTTGGATCCTGTGAAAACGTTCAAACCTCCTTGCTAATTCAAATTCCTTAAACCCATAATACCTTAACTCCCTCTCTGAGTAACCAGCCACTTCTTCTTTGGAACAGGAATATCTACCATTTGCCCAAGGGAACTTAAGATTCCCCATGCTATACTTCTTTTTATACATTCTGAAGGCATTCAAGTTCTACCTTGAGAACTCTAAAACAATCAACTTGTTAGAAGGATTCCTAGGCAGCGTGTAAGGTTTTCCTTCAAAGCCCTCAGTTTTGATATAAGTGAAGTTATGGAATTGAATGTACCATGAATTGTACAAACCAATTGTATCCTCTACATCTGTAGATAATCTCTTGTCCTACTCTTCTCTTAAAACTCTGACCATGTATGTATAAAATACATCATTCACTAAAGCATACTTTCTCAACGCATTATCCTCCTGTAAATCAGGATAAAGGTCATATACAAGCTTTTGATCTAGGCCATTCCCTAAAGTTCCAACTCTTTCGATCCCATGTATATATGGTTGAACCATTGCTGCACATGAATATAATACATACGAGGACAAATAGAACGGCATCATCTTTTGTTTTCTTAACGTTGCCTGTTTCCATATGGCTGTGCTAATAGCCTTAGCCCAATGAATTTGTCCTTGATTCTTCTTTGCTTCCCTCATGAACTATATAACAGTAAACATCCAAGGCTCAAACTTAGTGGCATCCCTCAATCCCACCAGTCTGCTTAACATTGTAATCATCAAATATATCTCTTCCTTGAAGTCTATTCTTTGTAGAATCTTATGTACTATTGCCATGACCTTGGGCTTATTCTATGCATTATACTAACTGTAGAATATCTTACTTCTACAATCCCTCTCATTATCATTGAAATCCTCATTGTACTGGCCAATATCAATATCTACCATTTTTTCATGTATCTCTAGACCAAATGTTCTTGCAATCCCTTCTATAGATAAGTCTGCAATCACCCTATCCTGGTGTATTACTCTTCTGGTAACTGGGTCATATAAGTGTATGCAATCCAGACATAGGTCTTTAGCTTCCATAGCTAACAAGAAACCTGCAGCTCTGTATAATCCACTTTCCCATATACACCTCATGTCAAGTGTAGCATCAGCTATTGTGATCTTCTGCAAAACATCATCCACGTCATAATTTCCTATGTTGGTGTCTGTCCCTATTCCACTTGTGCCGAGCAATGAAGGGTACCCTCTATATATTGGCAACTCTTCCTTCTCAGTTTCTTTATTGGGATTTCTTTCTTTTTTAATCTTTTCCTCACCCCCTATATCCACTTTTTTCTGCTTTGGGGCTATCCTATAAAAAGTGCATTTTTTAATTTGTTGTTTTACTCTCTTACCTAGGGTTTTACTATGAAGTTTCTATTTTTTTACATTTACCCTAATCCCCCATTTGTATTTTCCAGTTTTGACTTTCATATTGTTTAACCCAAACTAGCTAATTAACAATTAGACACAGTAATTTAACACTTGCTTACATTTAAAAATGAAATTACTAAAAATCACTTTGTTTTTTAATTAACTAAACTGTAACGGTGTTCAAGATAAATACCTATATTTTTTAACAGCTCAAGCTTACAAACGTTGACTCAATTTACTATTTTATGATATTTGCCATTTCTAAAATTCCATCTCTTGATGAATTTTTGTTCAATTTTTGCAACAATTCCTCTTTCTGCAATTTTAATTTTAACAATGCAAATCTGAAAGAAAACAACATTTGATTTACCCTAACCTATTAAATTTTATCATTTTTAGTGTTAGTTCAGCATTAATTGTAGCAATTAATGTACCTACGACTTTGGCCTCTTACTTCAACATTTTATTTTTAAACCTTCTATCCATTAGTTTATTTTCTGCATACATCACATTTTCTTGTAGCTCTCCTTGTATATTATTTCTTGTATGTCCATTTGCATCTTTTCAATAGACAAGCCTATATCAAATGGGTTATAAACAATGTTACCCCTTTTCTTTATATCCGATCTTGTATCTTTTGTTTGTATATCGTAATGTATGTAAAATAGATACAAGTGTTTATACAATTGCGACCCATACAAGTCGTCTTTACCTTTTAGCTCTCTAACAATGTCTTTCATTTCTTTGTACATCAGGATTGTATATAGTTAACATACAATCACCCAAACATACAAAGCCTTACCTTTATTTAACTTCTTCTTGAAATCCATCCTGTATCGCAGTTCCTTGCATCTTTGCTTGTATATCGGCTTGTATATGCATTTGTTTGTGCATTATACAACTTTGAGATACAACCTATGGGACCTACTTTACCTTCCCACTTGTATCTCGATGAAACAACAACACTTGTATCTACTCTTAGATACAAGCCTCCATACATGTAAACTCTTTTGTACAATCATCTTGGACTCGTCATCTTTTCTTAACCGTATTGTATAACCTCTTTGGATCCACACATGTATGTAAAGTGAATGCATCTTTTCAATATACATTAAGGTATGATGCATCACTTACATTTGATTTAATTACCTTTGGAAATCTGCGTTGTATGTATGTCGAAAGGTGTAAACCCAAAATATGTAGTCATACAAACAATGAAACATACCCTTTTTTCTTCCTCTTAATAAAACTAAATTTTATATGCTCTTCAGGTCTGTAGCATGTATATCACATTGTATATTGCCTTGTATCTTTCCTTTCGACAAACATACAACTCAAGATACAAATCGAACTCAGCCATTTATCCACTCTACTTCTGAAACTTATCAGGTCTAACTTGCATACAAAGAATAAAACACTAACCACATGCATACAAAGTACCACAATAAATAAACTTGACCACTCCATGTGACTAATACAATGACTCCACATACAAACGACCTTGTACATGCAACATACAAAACCCTTCTATAATGCATTTTACCAAAAACATGCATATCTTGCAGAATATTAGGAATTTTAAAATGGTTCAAAAAGCAATCCTTATTCATTTTTTTACAAAGAATTCACCTCTATTCCACTTTGGTACTTAATGCTAATTTTTTTCAATTTCCAACACAGTTTGTAACTTTTCCCTCTTTTCCCTTTACCACCAAGCAGGCCCACACACAAGCAAAAAAACCACAGCCACAACAAGGGTCCTCATTTTTCTAAGAGGTAAAATGGGGCATGTTGTGAGCAACACAATAACTTTGTCATGAAAAATCCTAAGTATTGTACCTAGAATGGGGCATGTTGTTCCTATGTGACATAGTCTTTGGAGATCACATCTTTACTCTTTTATGCATACATCCATCCCACTCACTATAGCCTATCCTTTCATCCATTCATCTATCATGAGTCATCCATCATACCTGTTATAGTCTATCTTACCCATCCATCTATGATGAGCTTTCTATCCCATTTATTATCACCCATTCTTTTATCCATTCATCCTAATCTATCCTCTATCCTTTCTTGCACATAGACTTGGTTTTCTCCTTGTCATTGGTATCAAGCACAAAGGCTACCCAAATTGCCATCCAATACCATCTCAAAACATTTAAAAAATTAAAAAATCAAATATTCCAAAATCCAAAAAACCAAAACATTCCCAAAATCCAAAAAAATCAAAACATTCCAAAAATCTAAAAAAATTGAATATCCAACAAAAAATAGCCAATCTCACCAATCCAAATACATCAATTGTACCTTCTCCAAATCAATTATTCTCATCAAAATCAATCAAGTCAACAATTTATCAAAAAATGATGAAATCATTCAATTCTTCCAATCAAATCAATCAAACCTCTTCTTCAAATTGATTCTTCAAACTCAATCCAATTAATCATCCTTATCAAATAAAATCAATTCTTCAATTCAATTCATCAATCTAATCATCAAAATCATGAAGTCAAATCAATTCACACAATTCAATTCTCAAATCATATCATTAAATCAATCCTCTAATCAAATCAATCTAGCTAAAATCATGGTAATCAAATCAATTCTTCTATTCAATTCATCACATCCTTCTTGTTATATGGAGCCTAATCAGACTTGGAAGTTAAATTTTCCCCACTTTTATCAGAGCGGTTTCCCCCCAAATTATTTAACGGGGATTTGGGGGTAGCGTCCCCAAGATAGGGTCAAGGGGTAGCGCCCCTTGTGGGGTCTAGGGGCAGCGTTCATATGGCTGACATAAAAAAAACCCTATTTTGTAACCAACATAAGTCTTGATAAAAAATGGCTAAGGGTTAGGGTTTCTATTGATATTGTATTGTAGCATTTGTAGCAGTATTGAGTTGCAAGGATTGCTGGTTGTAATCAGTTTGATTTGCTGGATAATAATATTAGACTCTCTATTGGTGGATGTAGCCCAAATTTGGGTGAAACATGTTAAAAATTGTCTCACTATTATTATTTTTGTTTATTTTTTATTCCTTTGTTTAATCTTTATTTGCATTTAATTGATATCTTTTGCATACAATTCCTAACAATCCTTTCATCTAATCAAATCAATCCAAGAAAGAAATCTAAATGCAAATCAATCCTTAAAACCATACCAACCAAGTTAATCAATCTTGCCAAATTATCCAATTGCATCAATGGTCTTCATCCTAGCCTTATTGTAAACCCAATCAATTAATCAATCAATCATCCTTGTGTTGATTTAGGGATATATCATTCCCCGCAATGACAACACTATCATCATCATCAATCAATCAATTAATCAATGGTTTATAGTTTGACAGGGGATATACCTTTTTTGTTTTTGTATGATTTATGTATGCCTACTTGCTTGCTTGCTTGTCTGTGTTATCATTTTTATCTTGCATTTGCATAAAATGTAAATCACTCCCACCTAATATTCATATCTTGTATCTAGACAAGGTTGTATTATGTTGGGGCACAAGACACATCATCACCTTGGTCTTTATACCGTAGTGCATAATGTCTAGTGCTACATCAAACATATGATTACTCAATTTATTACAACATAACATGTCATTCCTCTCTTTCATCCACTTCCTATCTTTAATCATTCATCTTATCCCTTCTTTATCATTTTATTCATTTCAAGAGCATACCCGTGTTTGTCCAACCCACCTATCCTCTTGAAGGGGCATCATCATCATATCTTTTACATCATCATTATCATATTCTATATCATCATCTCATTTCTTCATATCTTTTACAGCATCATATTCTTCTATCATCCAATTTTTTCATCCATCTCCCTTGTCATTTTTTTCAAGTGGCTGGGGCATCATCTTTTTGTTAGTGTAGGTTTTTATTTCCTAGTGGGTTATTTATTTTTTTCCTATATTCCTAGGTTTTTCCTACACTTCTATTAATCTCGCTTAGGTTAATAAAGCATGTCTCATTAGGTGAGTAGTTGTGAGGTGTCACCTTCCTACATGTGAGCATCCATTAGCTATCTTGGGAAGATACTTTGCTATCTTTAGTCCGATAGATAGTTTCTCTTCATTGGTTAGTGTTGCCACCTCCTCCCTCTCCCTGGTCTATATAAGCATGCTACCTGGCTTGTATTTTACATCTTTTATTTTTGCATCCTCTTAATGCTATTTTGCTTCTAGCATTTGCATTACTCTCTTGGAGACTAACTCTGTGTTGCTATTTTGACTCCGTATCATTTGCATTCACAGTTTAGATATCTATTCTTTGCACTAGTTTTCTAGGTTAATAATCTTTTCATATTCTAACATGGTATCAAAGTTGTTCTATGTACAAGAGTGATTTTAGTTTCCTTATTTAAGAGATTCGAGGGGGCTAATAAAGCTTATTGCAGTTTTTCAAAAAACCCAGTATGCTCTTCTCTTGCATCTTTGGATGATCTTGAGAATCAAAAAAGTTTGACGAAATTTTTTTTAATCTCTGGGGCTTGCACATGTGTTTTATGAAATCTGGGTGATTGCAGCATTTCTAGTTATACTGGCAGTATTTCCAGCTATTCCAACGCATCCAGGAGGCTTGAGAAAGTTAGATTTGGCTTTCGTTTCACCGAAATCAGAGATCGTCATACACAATTGTGAAACCTAGATTTCAAGCTCAAATCTGACAACCAACTTGCATATTTGGTGTTTACAATCAATATTGCAGGTTCCAGCATGCCATTGCTTGTTTTAGGTATCTGATTGAGCCTTTGCATGTCATTTTTTGGTTGCTGGGGTCATTTTTTGTTGCTGAAGGCATTCTATTTATATTAGTACTACATCTTCTGTACATTAGTAAGAAAAATGCCTTCTGGGTTTTGTTCGCAGCACAGAAAACCCATTTGGGTATCTTTATGTTTTTGCATGCAATTTATATATTTTGTAGAAATGTGCTCAGAAAGCTACAGTAGGACCCCTCTCCGTTGGTAGTTGCAGTTTTGAAGGTAGTTTTCAAATGCTCCGTTCTTGCTCATACGAACTCCTTTTCCCACAATTTTTTTTGATTTTGGCTATTTTTTCATTATCTATGCACTAGTGTAGACGATTTTTTAGTTTTGATGCCAAGATTTTTTAGAAATTGTAGATTCTCAGTCTTGACATTGCACAATTCTCATTTTGGGAACTTCAAATGATCATAACTTTCACATACGACCTTGTATCAAGGCGATTCTTTTTTTGAAAGTGCATGATTTTTTGAGTAGATCACAGTGGTGCTATTTATTTCTCTAGATATTATGCCAAAGTTGTATTTTCAGCATATACTCTTCATGAGGGTTTTGTAATGCATTGAAATCAAGAGCACTTAGTATTTCTTGCTAGTGGTAGTTGTAAACGCACTAACATAAAGTGTCAAATCATATTTTCTTGGGGGGGTTCTTTGATTGAGTGAAAAGGGGGGGTTGTCTTGGTTGGGTTCTCTTCTTTTTAGCACTTCTTCTCTGCATTTCTTCATCATGGATCAAACAAATCTACCCATCCTAACTCCATACAATTACTTTGAGTGGAAATCACGCATGACAATTCACTTAAGGAAAGCTGGATTAAATAGGATAACTATGGGACTTGAAACTGAACTTGCTAAAGATGAAGATAAGTCTAAGTGGTTTAACAAATGTGATGAAGCATATGGAACATTGTGTTTGTCTGTTTCTCCTGATTTGCTCTTTCACATTGAGTCTTTGAATACACCAAATGAAATCTGGACAAAGATAGAAAAACTATTTGGCACACAAGATTCAATGAGGGGTCATATGTTGGACAATGAACTAATTAGTTTAAGTCCAGGCAATTTCAACACTATCCAGGATTTCTTCACTAAATTGAAATCACTAAGGCTGCAGTTAAAACAATGTGGAATTGAAAAGAAAGATGAACAACTGATTCTTAGTATTCTCTCTAAGCTAAGTTCAGAATACTCTGTGTTTGTTTCCACCTTCTATGCTACTAAGAGTGCACTTAGTACTCAATTCACCATGCTATCTTTAGATGATTTTTCTATCAATCTCACTCAAGAACAGGACAATCTAATCTAGATGGGCACTCTTAAGTCCTCTAAGTCACATACCTTGGTTGCCAACCAAGGCACAAAAGAATAGAAAGGACAAAGTAGTAGCAACAATAGTAAGGATAAGAAATAGAAGAATAGCAAGGAGAAGGATTAGATACCGATTGCTTCAAAAGCAACTAATGAGACCCAATCTTCCAAGGGCGACAAGCCTAAGAAAGAAAAGGTCCAATGTGCCTATTGTAAAAGACTCAGTTATGATGAACATAAATGTCTGAAGAAACAAATTGATCACTTGACACACATTCTTGAGAAGAATAATACCAGTGTTCCTGATTCTATCAAATAGAGTTCTAATGAGGGGTCTAATAAGGCAAAAGAAAACAACAAGGGGAAAGGAAAGGGCAAGGCCCTTGTTGCAGTTGCTTCTTCACCATGTACTTGGGTTCTTGATTCGGGTGCTTTGCACCAGATGGCTTCATCTAAGGAAGAACTTGCATCTTTGGAGCCGTGACTATGCCTTCTATTTTGATGGGTGATGACACTCCTGTTGAGGTGTGTGGGAGAGGGTTTGTTGATGTGGGGGATGGTACATTCCATGATGTTCTTTATGTGCCCTCATTATCAGCTGATCTCCTATCGGTATACTAGATCACTCACACAGGATCAGGCAAGCGGGTTGAGTTTACTCCTAATTCAATGGAGATTCATGAGTTACACAGTGGTTCTACAGTTGTAGTTGGGAGAGCAAATCATCAGTCATGGCTCTATCTATTTTCTCACTTTGTTCCTGATCCTCCTTCGACTATTTTGCTCACTCATTCTAATGATGTGAGTAGATTATGGCATAAGCGGTTTGGCCACCTTAACTTCCACTACTTGCAGCAGCTCAACCAGCAGAGCATGGTCATAGGGTTGCCTTCAGTTCAATTTTTAGGTGGTGTTTGCCAAGGTTGCATTCTTTGTAAGCATCCTAAGGAAAAGTTTGACAAAGGTAAGGCATGGAGAGCTTCACAGATACTAGAGTTAGTTCATAGTGATTTGGCTGGTCCATTTCAGTATCCTTCTTTTAGCAGGGCCTGATATGTCCTCACATTCATTGATGACTTTTCTTGATATACTTGGGTGTACTTTCTCAAACAAAAGTTAGAGGTATTTGATCATTTTCAAGACTTCAAAACTTTTGTAGAGAAGCAATCTAGGAAATCCATCAAAGTTTTGCACACTGACAATGGTGGTGAGTATGTCAACCATTGGTTTGAGAGGTTTTGCACTTAAGAGGGGATTGATTTGTAGCATTCAGTGCCATACAATCCTTAGTAAAATGGTGTTGCAGAACGGAAGAATCAGTACTTGAAGGAAATGGTGAACTACATGATTCACTCTAGATCTCTTGCACCATAGTATTGGGCAAACGCCATTAATTGTGCTTGTTATATCCAGAATCGTGTTCCTCACTGAGCCTTAAGGAAGTCACTCCTTTTGAAGCTTGGAGCGGTTGAAAACCATCAATTAAGAACTTTTAGGTTTTTGGTTCTCCTGTATGGGTCCACATTCCTATAGAGAAACACAAGGCCTTGGATCCGCAGAGCAAACCTTGCATATTTGTAGGTTATCCTGATGGTGTGAAGGGTTATCGGTTGCTCCACCCTACTACACATGAGTTGTTCATTGAGAGGAGTGTTCAGTTTCAGGAGGGCTCTTCAATATCACTTTCTATCACTTCTCCAACTTCTTCTACTTTGACATTGGAGTCACTTGGGATACATGATAGATCTTCTGATGAGTCAGATTCACCTGAGCAGTCTTCTACCTCCACTTCTGATATAGAGAGTGATTCAAAGGACTCACCTCCTTCCTCTCTTGGTCATCATTCAGAGGTTGATGATTCTCCTCTAGAATCTCCATCTTCCGGCCCACTTTGGGCTAGACAGACCTTGCATTTTGCAGGTGATTGGGTTGGGGATCCATTAGACACCAGACAGACTCATTCACGGTTACAGGATGCTCCACATGTCTTCATTGCTACTTCCTCAGATCCACAGTCTTTTCATGAGGCTTCTGGTATTCCTGACTGGGATACAGCTATACAGGAGGAGTATAGTTCCTTGATGAGGAACCACACTTGGGATCTTGTCCCTCTTCCTAAGGGAATAAAACTTGTTCGATGTAAGTGGATCTGTCTGACAAAATTTGCAATAGATGGGTTGGTTGACAAGCATAAGGCTCACTTGGTCACCAAAGGATTCTCCTAGGTTCCTGGGATTGACTACTCTGAGACTTTTGTGCTAGTTGCCTGAATGAATTCTATCCGACTTGTTCTTGCCATTGCTGCAGCTAATCATTGGGAAGTACACTAGATGGATGTGAAGAGTGCTTTTCTTCACTGTGACGTTCAGGAGGAGATCTACATGGAGCAGCCATAGGGATTCCTTCAGGATTCTTCACTTGTGTGTCATCTTTGGAAGTCTCTCTATGGCCTCAAATAGGTTCCTTGAGCCTGATATGCCAAGATGGACTCCTTCCTTCTATCAGTTGGGTTCACTTGGTGCCATTCTGATCCCAATGTCTACATTCTACAGTAGGATGATTCACTCCTATTTTTTGTTTTGTATGTTGATGACTTACTGTTCACAAGGAGTTCTTCATCCACCATTGGGGCTATCAAAACTGCCCTTCATGATAGGTTTTTGATGACTGACTTGGGCTTGTTGCATTACTTTCTCGGGATTGAGATCTTTCAGTCTTCTTTTGGGATCACAATCACACATTCCAAGTATGATTTAGATTTTCTCTTGATGTTTCATATGGCTGACTGTAAGCCTGCTTCGAATCCCTTCCTTTATGGAGTCAAACTTGAGGCTCAGTGTTCTTCTCCACTTATTGATGGCACTTTGTACTGACATCTTGTTGGGAGTCTCATTTATCTAACTCATACGAGACCTGACATTTCATATGTTGTACGCATGGTCTCTTGATTCATACAAGAACCTCATGAGCTACACTGGAAAGCAGCCAAGCAGATCCTTCGCTACATTCAGGGTACTCACAGTTTTGGGATTCACTACGCAACGGGCATTGAGCTTGACTTGGTGGGCTACACAGATTCAAATTGGGCAGGCAATTCTCAGGATTGCAAGTCTACTTCAAGTTATAACTTCTCACTTGGTTCATGTCCTGTTTGTTGGTCGAGCAAGAAGCAGTCTGCTATTGCTCTATCTTCTATTGAGGCCGAGTATCGGGGGGCTGTGAATGCTACCACTAAGGCCATTTGGCTTCAAAATCTTCTCACTGAGTTTGGTATCCAAATCAGACGGCCATCAGTCATATTTTGTCACAACTAGAGTGCCATTCAAATCTCACAGAATCCAGTCCATCATCAGCAGACCAAACACATAGAGGTCCACATGCACTACATCCGGGAGCTCATCCATGGCCACATCATTGACCTTCAGTACTGTCTGACTTCTAAGTAGGATGCTGATATCTTCACCAAACCCTTCATTGAGAGCAAGTTTCTTCATTTGTGAGCTTTGCTGGGGGTGCGGGATGCTTCATCTTCTGGGGGCTTCTTCCTCTCACTCGAAGTCCTGACTCTCTCTACTTTCGGGGGGTCTCTTTTCTCTCTCTTTGGGGGGGAATTTTATGTACATGGGTACCTCATCAGGCTTGATTTGCCAAGACCCATTTCTACATCCACCTGAGATTCACTTGTACTTGTAGATATCATTAATCATGTCGGCCAAACATGATTCATGCCTTCACAACCTTTACCATCAACAGTAACACATCCGAAAAATAGTCTGATACTTTGTCAGTCAGTTCTTCCTCTGTTCTCACTGTCTCTCAGGAATCCGGTACTCAACTATTCATATCTTTTTCTTTGTTCATCACCGGAGGCTAAATCCTTGGAATATACTACTCAAGGTAGTCCTCTTGACTTCCCCAAATCCGCACTGCACCAAGACACTTCCTCTGAGAGATCCGGACCAATCTGTCAGACCTTGCCACATGCTCTGTTCTTGTTCACCGGACCACAACAATCTTCATTCTTACTTCTGGTAGAGACACACCATAACTTGCGGATATGTGGGATGACCTTTGTTGCCATCAATGACAACAACCATGAATCCATATAGTGTCTCTTGCCAACAATCTCCCCCTTTGGCATTGATGGCAACACTTAGTGAAAAATGACTAAGTGTTTATACTACACTCCCCCTTGGCTGATGCTCTATATACAATTTCTGGAACCCCCCCTTAGTTGGATTCCTCATTTTTCACTGCTCCTCACTCCCCCTTTGACATCAATGGCAAAGGGTAGGGTCCGCACACCAAAATTTTCAAAAATTTTCTATACATAGCCGCATATTTACATACTCACATATACTGAAGAATGTCTGCAAAAGATGTCTTCAGTTGGATCAGTTCTGTAGCCCAACTTTGCTTCATTTAATCCAAAATTGAAATGTGACCACTCAACAAAAATGCAAATGCATCTGCCCTTTTTAGATCTTTCGGATCACTTGTCTGGGCTGTGATTTGAGCTTCTACTATGGCCTCATGCATGACCTCTAGCTTAGGGACAATTAACCCCCTGAGCTCACTCAACCTGCTTATTCTATTTTTCCTTTCCTTCTCCAATTTCTTGATTTCACTCAAGACTGCAATAGTCTGACATTCTTGATTTGTTATAGAGGAAGAAAGAGGATCAAAACTTTGAGACAAGCTTAGTAGTGTGTCCTCTTGCGCTTTTATTTTCTTCTTAATGTCCACTGTTACCTTGGACCAGGAGATACAAAATTTGTATATTTCACCGCCATCCTTCAGAGCATTTTCTAAGCTCTTTATCCCAATGTTCATGTTTCTCCTATCATTAATGATCAAACCCTGAACCTCGGAGAACCTTTTATCCAAAAACTCCTTCCGGACCTTTTCTTCAGCTGATTTTTCCAAAGATTCAAAATGTGTATTAACACTGCTGACTAAGGTTTTGAGATTACCGAAAGAGGAGGCTGCCGAATCTATCTGGACCGATGGCATAATCTTCTCAAGCACTCCGGAAGCAGCCTCTATCAACTCACAGTCTTCCATATGAGACTTTAGGAGCTTTTCATTTGCCTTAGCATTTGCAAATGAGGCTATCTTCATTGTCTGCACCGGAGAGAGGGAATCAAAGTTGAATGGGCCTTGTAGTAGCTCCGGTTCATCGATCTCTATTGTTTCTTTGCTCAAAAATTGTTGAATAGTTTGTGCAGTGTCCCTTGCCGGAGACAGATGTTTCTTTTCTTCTGTAGTCTTGGAACTGTCCTTTGGGATTTTCTCTCCTTCCACATTCTTACCACTATCAGTCATGGTCTTCTCTGATGGAGTCTTCTCTTTCTCTGCACCCTTGGTACTGTCAACCTCTTTATCTTTCACTACTGCTTCCTTCTCCTGTAATTTCTCTTCTTCTTTGGATCCAGAGACTGTAGGGGAAACCGGAGGAGAGATGCTAGCCTGTTCATAGGCCACTTCTTCTGGAGCAGAGGGTTCCAAGTCCACAGCTGTTTCTGCACCTAAGTCCTCTACAACAGGAAGATTGAACCTTTTGAAGGCCTTCCGGAGGATCTCTTCTGTCTCTTTGGCCACCTTGTTAGTCTCACCAAGCATGAGTTGATTCATCCTGGCTTTACTTCTGAACTCATCTTTGCAGTCTTTGAATATTATGTTCATTGTCTTGGGATCAATTTGAGGATATAGCTGAATAGCTATCTGCTCCCAGATCTCAAGATCTTTTGCCTGAGCATTATTCTTTCTTAATTCTAATTCCTTTTCTAGGCTTTTAGGGATTTCAGAGATAATCTCAATAAAAGCTTTATTGTAGATGTTCAAGTATCTTATTATAGCTTCTTGCAAGATCTTTTGATCTGCCTCGCTGTAGTCATCATATAATTCAGCCACCGGTTGAAGGTTCCCATCCACAGTGACTGATTTGACTACACTGTCTAGGGATAGAGTGGGCTTTTCAGCAAATTCTTCTACCATTTCTTCCTTGTCTTGGCCTGTGGAGGGTTTCCCAGATCCTTTCTTCTTCTGCTTCTTTATTTCTTTTACTCCCTCATCTGACTCAGTTTCCTCTTCATCCTTTTGGCTTTCATAAGCCCTTGTGGCTTTTGTCTTAGATCTTTTACCGGATGCCTGGACTTCTGGTTTTGAACTTTTGGTTGTGGGAGGTGCAGATCTTTTTGATGATCTGGTCCGGGTGGAAGTTTCAACTAGAACACTTTCTTTACTTTTCTTTTTTGCCTCTTTCTTTTCTTCCTCAGATTTTCTTCTCTTTTCCCGGTTAGCATCAAGTGCCTCTTTTGAGATGCCTAGGCCTTGAGCAATGTGCTCTACTTCTTTTCTCACCTTCCTCTTTATCTCAGGTTCCCTGAGTTCTACATGGATCTTTACACTCAGCTCCTCAAAGGTTCCAAACCTTTCTGCCTTTGGATCTTTGGGCTGACTTAGCATGTGTTGAACATGCAGCTCCACTATCTGTTCATCCACTTCATACCCCATGGGCATGATCCAGACAGTCCTTGGCTCCACTACCTCCATTAGGCACTGATCAGTGTCCACCATAAAGCACACTGAGTCTTTGTATTTTTCAACAAGAGACTGGGGAATTCTTTCTCTTGCTTGCATCATGCTTTGGAAGTTTTTGAAGTATCCCCATAGGGTTGTATTTCTTGCTTTGGCATCCCCAAGCCCATGTAGATAGTCTCTTATTTGGACTGCAACAGGTTTGTCATTCTGCCATGCCCATCCACTTGATCCAGGCAGCTCATTCATGAAGTAGAAGAATAGACATAATATAAGAGTACCATACTTAAAGGAATTCTTCTTGTCCTTCTTGATTTTCTATATATTTTCCATTAATTGGCTTAAGAGCAGTTCGCAGAGATCATATTCTGCATTCTTCCTTAGCATTTCATAGGCAGTATATACTGCAGTTCCAGATACAGAATTCTCCCTGCTGGAGTGATAGATCTTGTATCCTATTATCATGGACGCATACTTGATATCCGGATCAGAAATATCTTCAATGGTCATTGCCCTCTTATCAAATTTTGATCCGGTGGCCTCAGTTACAATGTTATTTTTGACAGATTTGAGGATAGGTATCCCTCTGGAAGAGTATAGACCAGTTACTGCTCTAATTGTCTCTTTTGTGATCTTGCAGGGTCTATCCAGCCATAGGAAGTTGTCATGCATCCTACTCAGTACATACCGGACCCATTCATCTTCTTCAAAGCAGGGGAAATGAATGAATTGATCAAATTGTTTCTTCTGGATACCCTTATACTCTGGTTTAAGCTCAAAAGCATTGTCTATCAGTTGTTTGTGATAGAGATCTCTCAATTTGAATTCCCCAAATTCCTTAATGCTTGCATGTATGTAAACCCTAATGTCTTCTGTGTGTAAAACTCTGTGAGGAACACTGGAAAATGCTCCTAAGGGATCTACTTCCAATGACTTGTATGGATGTTTCTTAAATTCAGGTCGGGGCCTATCTAAGATTTTTACTATATTTGGAGTAGCCATTTCTTCAAAAGATTTGTAGCAAGATATCGAAAGTGGAAAATACCTTTTGTGTCTTCGGTTGCACGGAGTAGCTGGATTGATTTCTGTATGTAATGACTTCGGCAGGAGATCTTCGGTGTGCTTGATGAGTCTTGTTGCAGAGCTCCACTTTTCGCTTCTTCTTGAGTGCATAATGAGCAAATGATTTATGAGAAATCCCTTATATCATTTCACAAACCCTAATATCTGTTTGCAATAAATGCTTCACCTATATTATTCCAGTTTGCCTTGTCCGGATAGCTTGGAGTATCCCAGATTAGTCCTGATCTATGAACATCATGCAGATCTTTCAATCATGGATAAATCGAGATGACACATTACAAGAACATCCCAAACATTCTGTCCAGTCTGCAGAGTAAAATAATGTACTTCCGGATCTCTCTGGACCCTTTTGTAGTCCTCTGTCATTCCGGAGCATCTCCTGGAACAGGTCTTTACTTGATCGATCACAACTTCTTTATATCTTCATGTGGACCTCTGAAATCTTGTCTGGATCATCTCAGGACTGGTATCTTCAAACCCTTTACTCCACATCTTGTGTCACATCTAGCACCACTTGATTGGCTGGGGGAACAGGATTTTCTTTGAGTCTCCCCCTGAGCTAGAGCTCACTTTTTAATTTCTGGAAGAAATATCAGCACTAGAGTCTGGTGCGGATCCAACCTCTACATTCTTTGAACTTTTCTTCACCCAAATCTTGTTCATCTGATTCCTAACTTCATCCACATTCATCTTTTGTTTACCCTTGTCTTGATTCTGATTGTATACCGGACCTCTTTTGTCCTGATTCTTGCTTCTACAGACTTTTGCACTATGACCGGACCTATTACAGATTTGGCAAATAACATTTCTTTGCATATTTGACTGATAACCTCTTGATCTGCATTGATTAGCCATATGACCTACTCTATTGCATGTAAAACATCTACCATTGAATGATTTGTTTACTTGCATATTTCTGCATTCATGAGACTTGTGTCCATACCTTTTGCAGTTAAAGCACTGTCCGGAGAAGGATGGACTAGTTTGATTCATCCTTTTTCTGCACTGATTAGCTTTGTGACCAAAGTGATTATAGCTGTGGCAGTATCCATTGAAAGATGGATATCTTTGAGCATTGGGCTGTCTTACCGGAGGTCTTCTAGGCCTATTCCTTGGATTTTCTGATCCAAAATTCTTTTGACCGGATCCGAAGCTTTCTCCTTTCTCATATCCCAAACCATACTTGTCATCTATCCTCTTTTGACTTCCAAGAAGTACTTCAAGTTGGGCAAAACTTATCTTGAATTTTTCTTTATATTCATTTGCTGTTTGAAGATCTCTTTTGAGAGAGACAATTTGTTCCTCAAGTTTTTCTTCATTATCTTTGGCATCTTCAAGATCAGATTCAAGATGTCTGATAATCCTGTCCATCTGGTGGCATTCTTCTGATTTCTCTTTAAGAGATTGTCTTAGATTGTCTTCAGCTTTTCTTTTTTTCTTCAATCTCTTGAGTAAACTTTATAGTTCCTGATTCCATTTCATGTCTTAACATAATGACTTCTTTTGATAACTTTTCACATAACTTGGTTTTCTCAGTCAATTCTTCATCTGTATTGCTTTCTTCACTTTGTCTTGCCAATTGTTGGAGTAGCTCCTTTCTCTTTTTCATAGAGAGACTTAATTTGTCCTTTAATTCTCTCATGAATTCATCAGCCTGTTTGAGTCTTTCCTTTAATTCATTGACTTCAGAATTTGACTGTTCAAGATCCTCAAGGGCAGTCTTGAGTTGCTCCCTTAAACCATATGCATCCATTTGAACTCCCAGATCTTCCTCAAGCTGTTAGGCTCTATTAGGAGGAAGCTTTCTCTGATACCAATTGTTGATAACTGAGAGGGGGGGGTGAATCAGTTATCCTAATTATTTCTTCTTTTGAACTTTCTTATTAATCAATGCAGCATTGAATCAAACAAACAAACATTACCATGAAATGAAAAACACATGACACAATTTTTTTACGTGGAAACCCTGTTAAGGGAGAAAACCACGGGGTGATTAACCCAAAGATTATTCTCTGTTAGAAGAATAAGGAATTACAAAATGGCACTTGCCAATTAGGGCTCACTGCCCGAGCACACTGCTCACAAAGAGGCCCACTGCCTACAAGGAGACACACTGTCTACAAAGTGATAAGAATCACAGTCTTGAACTGATTGGAAGCATCTATATATGCTGGAGTTCAGTTCCGGTTAGGCTCAGTACACTGATCTGCTGCACTTCATCTTTCCTCTATTCTTTATTCTGCTATCCTTTCACATACCGGATCTTTCTTACTACTTCTGCTCTATTCTGCACTTATTCACATACACCATCACACAATTACACACTTCACAACTAAATCCATCCTCTATATATATCCGCACAAGTAATTTCATCACCTTTCTAGTCGGCATCCGGAACAGTCTAGTTTCTTACAAACTCTGTTCTATCGGCTGAATCCTTGCTCACCAAGCAATGCGGATCAAGCATATCCTTGTAGATATCATTAATCATGTCGGCCAAACATGATTCATGCCTTCACAACCTTTACCATCAACAGTAACACATCCGAAAAATAGTCTGATACTCTGTCAGTCAGTTCTTCCTCTGTTCTCACTGTCTCTCAGGAATCTGGTACTCAACTATTCATATCTTTTTCTTTGTTCATCACCGGAGGATAAATCCTTGGAATATACTACTCAAGGTAGTCCTCTTGACTTCCCCAAATCCACACTGCACCAAGACACTTCCTCTGAGAGATCCGGACCAATCTGTCGGACCTTGCCACATGCTCTGTTCTTGTTCACCGGACCACAACAATCTTCATTCTTACTTCTGGTAGAGACACCATAACTTGCGGATATGTGGGATGACCTTTGTTGCCATCAATGACAACAACCATGAATCCATATAGTGTCTCTTGCCAACAGGTGTTAGTGTAGGTTTTTATTTCCTAGTGGGTTATTTATTTTTTCCCTATATTCCTAGGTTTTTCCTACACTTCTATTAATCTCACTTAGGTTAATAAAGCATGTCTTATTAGGTGAGTAGTTGCGAGGTGTCACCTTCCTACATGTGAGCATCCATTATCTATCTTGGGAAGATACTTTGCTATCTTTAGTCTAATAGATGGTTGCTCCTCATTGGTCAGTGTTGCCACCTCCTCCCTCTCCCTGGTCTATATAAGCATGCTACCTGGCTTGTATTTTGCATCTTTTATTTTTGCATCCTCTTAATGCTATTTTTCTTCTAGCATTTGCATTACACTCTTGGAGACTAATTTTGTGTTGATATTTTGATTCCGTATCATTTGCATTCATAGTTTAGATATCTATTCTTTGCACTAGTTTTCTAGGTTAATAATCTTTTCAAATTCTAACACTTGTTTCCTCCATCCATACCTTAGCTTCTTTGAAATGATGTTACTTGACATAAATCTCATCATCTCTAACATCATCTCAAAGAGGGGCAAAATGTAGACACTCAAAATTGTCCATGGCATAACATTACCTAGTCATACATGACCTTGTAAGACATCTTGTAATATTTTACCCTAGGTGATTACATTATCCCACTTATCCCACTTATAAATTTGATGTAGTCAAGGTAGGAGGGCCCAGTTAGGGACTGTCCAACCTTGTAGCCTAAAGAATTAACACCATGATCAAAATAGATATGCAACAGAAGCTTACAATTAAATAATAGAAAAATAAAATAGATTCATGAACATATAACACAAGATTTATCCTCAGAAAACCCTAACAAGGAAAAACCCAGCCTTCAATGCTCATCTTTATAAATATATTGATCTCAAAACACATTACACATGCCTTAAGGGATTTACAAATGCTAGGCCATAGCCCAGGGATTACAAAAGATTCATACAACATATTCTTTCATGATTTCTTTCATCTACATCTCAATTCTCTACTCTGCAACTCATTTTGCTTCCTTTGTTGCCTTATACTCTGTTCTGTTGTCCAAGTGGATCAAAATAAATTAAGATCTTGTTTGCATTCTTCGTGCTATCAAGCATTGCCTTCTAACAATCCTTTATCTCCTTTTTATATCATCCACAGACTTTTAAAGCATCATCAAGTCAGCCTAATTGTAACAACTATCTTATGTAATGTCTACACAAAATAGGTCGGGCCTAAACATAAGGCACAGCTTCACAAATGTATAAAACTTCATGTGGACCTCATTTAAGGTTAGCCAGGTCCTTAAACTTATCAACCAATTGTTCTTTTCACTCTGCATGTCACGGGAATGATCCGTAAGTCGATTCCACTTCACTAAACATAGTCATCTCTGTTCTACAAAAATAGTCAATCTTCAAACAACGATAACTTTATGAAATCAAAGCCAAATGATCTGAATTCTTGATATGTTGTAATTTCCTATGTCTAGATGCTAAGTCTAGATCTACAAACTCTCATACTCAAAATCTAGAATTCTCCCAGGTCACTTTCTTTGCATACTCAAGCTTCTGTCAACTGTCTCAACAATTTTGAATTCTTCTGGATGCTTCTGTATCAGACTTCTGGATGGTCCTACATTAGAATCTTAGGGTTATTTGAGAAGTGATCCCCTTTGCTTAGATCTATATTAAGTTAGATTCAAGGTTTGGTAATCTATTTTCAGGTACTTGCAACTACCTCAAGGTCGGCAGTCTATTCAAGTCCTCCCTACAAAACCGCCTCCAGTTCTTCTAGATTCGGCATCTACCTACAAGCCTTGCATTGCCTCAATGATTAGTGATCAGAGCAAGTCTTCTCCACAAGTTACCTCTAGATCAAAGTCTGTTTAAATCAAATACATCCTCTGGAACAATCAAGTCAATACACTTTCTTAGTTTCTCTGCAACACTGTCTAATCTTTGGTTCTTAACACAATTTCATCTGTATTCATCAGAATCTTACAACTTCCACTTTGCTTACATTGCTTTTGTACTTCACTTTGTTTCCCTTATCATAATCACTTCAATTTGGTACACAATTCTTCTCATCCAATTTGAACTCTTTTCTCTGCTATGCTTTACACTTGTTCACACAACTTTCTTTCTTTCTTTTTTGCACTATTTCAGATGATGATTCTATAACAAAATTCTTCTCAAGATTAATGCTTCACCTTCTTCTAGTTTCTCTATTATACTCAATGATTCAAAAGGTTCTTCTTCCTATTTTGCATGAACTATCTTTGCATTACTTATTGCTTCTCCTTTATTAGCTTCTTTGATAACAGGTTTTTGATGACTTTCCTTGCTTGATTCTTTTCTCCTCCAAACTTGAAAATAGGTTCTTGCAAATGGTCTTCTATCAAATCCTCTTACATCTCTTCTATATCCTTTAGTGTAATAAGAATTATGATTCCTGTCACTTCTCCCTTTGTACTTTGAATTTCTTTCCTTGTTCTACTCCACATAAGGTCTTCTTTCTTTGTATCCTGATCCAATATATGAACATTTCAGTCTATATCTCCTTCTGAACATACCAATAACATGTTTCCATTCCTGTCCATTAGTCCATCCATAGTTCTTCTGTATACAACTTACCATAGACTTCCTTCTCTTCATCTTGTTCCAACACAACTTTTTAGAATGGTTCCTCAATCCACATAATTTACAAGGGTGTATATCCCAACAAGATTCCTCTTCATGTCCATGCCTATTAAAATGTGGACAATACATACCTTTGCTACTTTGATTTGATTTAAAGTTTTCCATAACCTCCTTAGCTCTGTCATATCCAATCCCTTCACTTCTTGATCTAATCACGGGTTCAATAGGTTCTGTAATTCCTTGCTGCTACTTTCCCAATCCTTGTCCTTCATATCCCATTCTTTGCATGATCTTGAAACCAATACCATCACCAACAACTCCAGGTTTTGTCACATCATCATCTTTAATTTCATTGTCTAAAGAAACTTCTGCATCATCACATAAATCATTAGTATCACAAGAAATATCACACAATTTAGGTTTACACCTCAAATTTTCATTCTCTTCTCTGCATGCTACAAGTGACTGTTCTAGCTGATCTTTCTACTCTTTTAATTCTAAGATTTAACTTTTTTGCAAATTATTCTCCTTCTTTAATTCTTCCAAACTGTCTTCTAGATCTATGTTCCTCTATTCAACCTTATAAAACAACTTAAATCCCTTCTCTAATTCTGCAAATTTCTTTTCAACATCCTCAAATAGTTTCAGCTCTACTTCTAGGTCTTCATTTTTGCTCTTTACATCTTTTAGTTCTTCTTTAATGGTTTCAAACTTGTCCACCCCTAGATCTTTCATCTTCTCTAACTCTAAATTACACTTCTTGACTTTGCACAATTCTTCTTTCAAAATACCCTTTTCGCACATTACAGTTTCATTTTCTTTCTTTATTTTCTTTCCAACTTTCCCTATTCGAAACAAATCAGACAAAGACAACTAAAAAAAATCTCACCTAGATATTTCTTTCCTTGATCTCTCTTCTGCAATGATTCTTCTTTAGTTCTAGGGTTTCACACTTCATTTGACAGATTCACAATGAACTCAACAGATTCAAACCAACCTAGCAGATTCAAAACCAACTCTAATACCACTTGATGTAGTCAAGGTAGGAGGGTCCAGTTAGGGAATATCCAACCTTGTAGCCTAAAGAATTAACATCATGATCGAAATAGATATTTAACAGAAGTTTGCAATTAAATAACAAAAAGATAAAATAGATTCATGAACATATAGCACAAGATTTATCCTAGGAAAACCCTAACAAGGAAAAAACCCTGCCTTCAATGATCATCTTTATATATATTGATCTTAAAACACATTACACATGCCTCAAGGGCTTTACAAATGCTAGTCCATAGCCCAAGGATTACAAAAGATTCATACAACATATTCTTTCATGATCTCTTTCATCTACATCTCAATTCTCTGCTCTGCAACTCATTCTGCTTCCTTCACTACCTTCTACTCTATTCTGTTGCCCAACCAGATCAAAACAACTTAAGATCTTGTTTGCATTCTTCGTGCTATCAATCACAACCTTCTAACAATCCTTTATCTCCTTTTTATATCATGTACAAACTTTCAAAGCATCATCAAGTCGGCCTAATTGCAATGACTATCTTATGTAACATGTACACAAAATAGGTTGGGCCTAAACATAAGGCACAGCTTCACAGATGCATAAAATTTCACGCAAACCTCATTTAAGGTCAGCCAAGTCCTTAAACTTCATCAACCAATTCTTCTTTTTATTCTGCAAGTCATGGGAAAGATCCGCAAGTTGATTCCACTTCACTAAACATAGTTAGCTCTGTTCTACAAAAATAGTCAATCTTTAAACAATGATAACTTTCTAGAATCAAAGTCAAATGATCTAAATACTTGATATGTTGTAATTTCCTATGTTTAGATGCTAAGTCTAGATCCACAACCTCTCATACTCAAAATCTAGAATTCTCCCAGGTCACTTTCTCTGCATACTCAAGCTTCTGTAAACTGTCTCAATAATTTTGAATTCTTCCAGATGCTTCTGCATCAGACTTCCAGATGCTCCTGCATCAAAATTCTACTTGATCACATTTCCAATTAATTCCCCTTCACATGTCTCAAAAAAATTCAAATTAAATATTAATCCCTCATCCCTCACTTTACCCACATTACAACATGTGTCACATGACTACAATTCTTCACTTGCACAACTAATTTAAATAATTTATTAATTAAATTAGGGTTATCCTACACATGTCTCTCATAATTTAAATAATTTTATTATTTAAATTATTTGATTCCCACTAACATCCTATTTTTAGCCCCATTCATTGTGCGTCATAGGCATCTTTCTCCCCCCAAAAAATAAAAGAATCCCACTTATTCCCTCATCCTAATTTTAGCCTCATGTCATAATCCACTTAATGTGCATCATAAGCATGAAATTTCCTTTTAATCCTAGCCATACACATCACACAATTGACTTTTAATCTTAGCCATCAAATCCCATCAACGTTTTGCCTCTAAATCTAGCCTCACAACAAGCCATTGGGGGATATCTTCTTCTAGTAATTCCACTCTACCAAAATCATTCCTCCAATCTTCTCATCTATCTCCATCTATCTATTTTCTTCTATCATCTTCATCTTTCTGTTATGCTATGAAACTGAACAATCAACATCCATTCTCAATTAACATCTCAATCAATCATGCATGCATCTATCTGAGTTATTGATAATTTCGATCAAGGTAATTGCATTTGTATTGTTTTATCTTTTTACTTTTGTTCAAATTTTTCATATACAATAAACAAATGGACAAATTATAGAAAATGATCACACACAGAGATATCAAATGACAACCAAATACATGTACCAAATTTCAAAGTTTGATGTGCAGAAAAGTTAGGGATTAATGAGCGGGCACCCTAGTCTAGTGTACCTACTTTTGTTGGGATCTCTAAAGAATGTCTGCAACCTGATCCTACTATCACAGAGATTTCACCACTTTGAAATCTAGAGGACTAATCAATGGGCACCCTAGTCCAAGTCCTAATTTTCTTCCTTGCTCGGTACTCCTAACAGTCTGTAATGCCTCCTTGCAACTCTACTCCTTCCACTTCCAAAGCCTGTAACCTACAATCACAGAAAAAGTGGGTTGGGGGTTGTGCTGCTTAGAGGATTACCTTGGTCAAGCCCCAGAGAGACATTCAAGTCTTTTGAATACTATTTTCAGATAAAGAGTGTGTATCCCTGCAGCATAAAGGAAAAAATCCAAATGATAAATGATAGAAAACATAATGGATATCACCTTGAAGTGTAGATCTCACATAAACGAAGGCTCTTCAATCACATGAGAAGATGACGTCACAAACACAATAACAATGCTTCTACTCTACCACAATGAATATCATAAATGCTCTAAAATCACAAGTATGCCTAAAGTTTATAATCATCTTCTCTTTTACAAATGAAAACCTAAACATGCTTATTGGTGCAGGAGCACCCAATCCACAGTGGCCTCCATAAGGCATTAACTGTTTACAGTTCATTTTGATGTTTCCAATAAGGTCCTAAGCTGACCATTCATGTAATAAGGTATGTTTGACCAATGCATGTTATTTTAGTTTGTATCTAGTTTTGCGTTGTAAGTCCCAAGGACACTTGTCGAGCTGTAATCTTGAGGGTTGTTAGGCAGTTAGAGGTTGTTAGTCAGTTGGGATCTCCTAGTTGCTTGGAGGTTGTCTCCCAGCCACTTGGAGTCGAGGTGGTACTACTCAGGTGAGTAGATAAATAGAGGAGATCATCGAATGTAATCAGTAGAGTAGTAGTTGTAGTTGAGTTCAATTCAGTTGAGATCGGATTAGAGATCAATGTGATTGTATTTGAGAAACAGAGCATCTGTATGCACATTTTCTGAAAACATAATAAATAAATTCTGTGTTGCGCATCTTTCTGTCATTCGGTTCCTTTAGTTTTCCTCTATGCAATTGATTTGTTGTTTTGTGGCTGAGATGGATTCTTAATCCATTCCACTAGTTAGATTTCTTCGAAATTGGTGGAATGGCTATACAATTCTTTTTTGTGTTTTTTCATTTGTTCATTCATGTTTGTAGGATCACGTACATTATGCTCTGAGAGATCCTAGTGTTTAAGGGAAAATGAGTTAATCAAAATAGATTAGAAAACCCAAACATCTACAGAATAATAAAGATAAAAGAGATAAAAACAAATAACAAATGATACCTTAACCTTTTACCTTTTGCCTTCTGTAGTTCACCTATCCTTCTTTGATCTTGTTAATGAAGCCCTCAGAAGCATTGCTCCTTGCTTGTTTGAAGATGGCAAAGATAGGAATCGCTGTGATACTTTGGTATTTGAAGATGAGCTTCAAATACAGAAATGGAGGATGCTATGAAGTGCTCAAATGGATGTGGGGATGCCAAAGGCATGCTTGGATTCCTGCAGCATAAGTTTACACAAACTCCAGATTGTGAAATGAAGAGAAGGAGGTTGTATTTATAGAAAAAGGTGAGGGAAGATCAATGGTTGAGAAGAAAGAAGGAATCAATGAAGGAGTATTGTTGAGGAACATGCAATGAATGGAAGAAGGACACTTGTCATTCAAAAAGCAGTCTTGTTTGAGTTAACTCCTCTCTTGATGAGGATGAGATTTTATTTTCTTAAATTAGAATTTATTTTTCTAATTTAAGAGATATTTTGCTTTAAAGATGCTTCAAAACTGATTTTGCTTTTGTAACTCAGAGTTTTGATTTTGTGTGACAAGAGGAAAGTTATTTTTGGAAGATAAGAATGATTTTTCAGAGATAAGAAGCATAATTAAATAAATGAATTTATTTAATTATTTTGTAGATAATTTGAGAGGAATAAATAAAATATAGAAATATATTTTATTTAGTTGGATATTTATGATTTTATTTAAATAAAATTTGCATTTTATTTAAATTTTGAAGAATAAAAGATTTTAATTAAATAATTAAAATTATTTAATTATTTAGTAGAATGAAGGTGATGTATATGAATTTAATTAATTAAATAAATGTGATTTATTTAATTAAATGAGAGGAAGTGAATTAGATAAATAAATAAATAAATTTATTTATTGATAGAGGAATATGATGATGAAATAAATATTTAAAATATTTATTTAAGTAGAGTCATGCCAAATTTAGGTGTATACATTTTGCCCCTCTTTGAAGCAATGTGTTTTATCACGTTGTTTCAAAGAATAAGAATTTTTGACAGTGATACATGCCCCAGTTTGCCCCTGGTTCAAGTTTAACGACAGGTGCCCCCTCGGGAGAGTGGATGGGAAGAAGACAGAAGGGTGTGAGACAGACAATCTCATGAAGAAGAAGGTGAAGAACAGGTTAGGTCAGAGAAAAATGGGATATGGTTCAGAGAAAGAGACAAGGGAAGTAGCCACAGTGTCATGTAGTCAGGTATGGGTCATTTGTTATATATAGGAGCTGGGTCCACATATGATATTCATTTGTACATTTGTCCATAGTTGATTTGCCCTCTAGAGAGCTTAGGAGAGTATGGCAGCCAGAGAGTTGGATATTCCATGTGAGGAGCATCGGTTTGAGAGGATTCAACGGTTCAATCGGCCAGCAAACGCAGGACCCCCGGTATGTGTTCCTTCAAAACTTGCAAAAAGTTAATTCTTGAGCGTATTAATGGCTAGGAAACTCAACTAAAAAAGATGCGCAACAACTCTCATTTTGCGCATATGCGCTCCAAAATGGTGCATTTGTTGCAAAATTGTGCATTTACACTATGAAGTGGCGCATGTGTTTATGTTGCGCATTTGAGCGATTAATTTACACATTTGTCACTTTTTGCCCTTTTGAGCAATGAATTTGCACATATGTTTGGAAGTTGCGCATGTGAGTCATGAAATGGCACATTTTTCGGGAAGCTGCACATTTGATATAGGAATTGACGTATGTGCCAGAATGGCGCATACGTGTCAGGAAGTGGCACATTCATAGTGAAGTGGCACTTTTGGTATGAAACGGCACATTTACCACCTAGATTGGTGCATTTGCACTTAGGAAAATCAGTTGACTTAATGAAATTAACCCAATTGGCATCCTGATTGATGCATCAATTGATTTAGTGATCTCCGAGATTGCCGAGAATCTAGTCAAGAGATGATATGCTATTTTGATTAATTTGATATGTTAAGCCAATGATAGGATAGCTTGATTACTTTGAGTAGGTTTTGATATGGATTTGGATTTGATTGGCGATACGCTTTGCTTGGTTGTAGGAGGATATTCGAACCTCCCTGACATCACAAGAGTTGTTCCCATTGCTGTTGTTGCAGTGGTATATGTTGACCGAGATGGATCGTGAGGCCCTTGCCACTATGGGTCTGTACTATGTTTGCTTTATGCCCAAGGTTCGCACGAACTGAGCTATGTTGATGGCAGCGGTGGAGCGTTTCCACAGCGAGGATGGTACTTTTCATCTACCAACAGGGGAGATGGCGGTTACTCTCAAGGATGTGTACCAGATTCTGCACCTCCCGATTCAGGGAGAGCTGGTTGAGTATGAGTCGCAGTGGGACGACGGCTTAGAGGAGTACAGACGTGTTTTTGATGACCCAGAGTTGGTGGGGGAGGAGATTTCGTGGCAGGATATGCATGACTATTATGACTATTTCCCAGGCATAGTGGCTAGACTGATTGGTGGTGTGATATGCCCCGATAGGAGAGCGCACAGCTTCCCAATTAGCTAGGGGAGGGTGCTAGAGAGTATGATTACAGACGGGACCTGGTACACATGGGGGGTGTGTATCCTTACACACTTATACAGAGACATGCACCAGGTGGTTTATCACAGAGGAGCCAGTTTATCTGCGGGTACGTTGCTATTGCTGTTTTGGTTGTGGGAGCACATTGCTATCACACGGCTGATATGCATTTTTCACAGGTAGAGGGGTGAGCCCTATAGTTATGGCTATGCAGGCATGATTTCCTAGCACAGGACAGGAAGGCTCAAGTATTAGAGGCATGCATTTGATGGTTTGGATGCAATTATCTGGTGACCGTACCTTGACTGTGAGGTATGGGATGATGAGGCAGACAAGCTCCCATATTGTTTTCAAATGAGATGGCTCATTAGCAAGACTCAATACATTTTGGAGCAACAAATTGTCAGCTGAGTTCAGAGACAGTTTGGCCACGTATAGGGCAGACCTCAGGGGGAGGTACGTTTTGCCAAGACTCATGCAAAGAGGTATAGGTGCGGTCCTGTGGCCTCTTATGAGGAGGCATTGGTCAATTTTTAGCATATTCCCTATGCAGCCTAGCCCATGAGGAGAGACATAGTGGATGTTGGCATGACGCCAAACTATGAGGAGTGGTTTGTGGCACACCCATTCCCTAGATATTCAAGACTAGGAGAGCTAGCTCCTTGTATTGATGAGGAGGATTTAGACGGGGGGTGCAGCTGGCAGGGGGAGGGGAGGATGGAGGAGGAGGAGGAGAGAGTAGGGAGATGATGAGAGATTGAGACAGAGGTAGAGGGTCAGAGAGGGACTTGTGGATCAGCAGGCAGTTGGATAGGCATAGGTGCAGGTGTTAGTGCAGCTAGAGGTAGCACAGAGACAGATGCCGCTGCCACAGTAGGTGGCATAGTCGATATAGGGACAGGTGCGAGCACAACAGGTGACACATGCCAAGTAGGTTCCATAGCCTGATGTGCAGTAGCAGGTTATGGTTTCACTATAGAGCCAGATTAGGCAGCTGAGGGCTCATCTGAGAGTAGCAGAGTCTCAGAGAGAGTCAGATGCGACTCGGTTATCCAAGTTGATCAGAGAGAGACGTAGCCTTAGCCAGTATGCAGGCTATGAGGGTAGAGCGGGATGTAGCCATGATGGCCCTGGGCACAGATGGGCCCTCTAGTTCCTAGTGGCACAGGTACAACAGGCACAGGCACAGGTGGCCCAGGTGCAGAGTGAGCTAACTAGAGCTTAGGCGCAAGCTCAATATTACAGGGGATTATACCACGGAGCTATGCCAATGAGCCAGAGAGCTATGAGCTTCAGGAACTAGTCTAAGGTAGCTTAGAGAGCAGGAGGATCTCGGTCTGTAGCCTCAGTGAGGGGTCCACAGCTGTCAAGAGGGGATAGAGGAGCAGCCAGTGCAGGGAGCAGCATGCCCCCACCGCAGGGTTAGATAGACTTGATCACTTGTACCAGTTTTGATTGTACCGTAGCACATTTTTGATAGAGGGCTAAGATAGCTGATATATGTACTTTTATGTTGGGACATGTATCACCTTTTGTTGTACCCATTTATGACATGACTCTGAGATTAGACAGAGATTTTGATATATTGTACATTTGGACATGTGTTTATATGATGGTATTGTTGTCTCCTGATCTATATGCATGGGCTATATGTGTGATGCTTTGATGCTTATATGCTATGGATGCACGCTATTTTTTATGATGTTTTATATGTGATGCATACTAGATGGATGTTTAGAATGATTTTGATTTATGCAAATGCTAATGTGTATGGATATGGTTATGCAGTTCTATATGTATGTGACCTATGTTTTTGATTTCCTTCTGATATGATGTATGGATGCAAATGTATGCAGATGACTAAAAATGTATGGAAATTGATCTAATGGACTTATTATGTATGCAAATGATGTAATCATGTGAATGAGTATTTTATGTGATGTGGTATGCAACTTATATGTTATGTTTTTGATATGTCCAGATGTACTCAATTGACACAGAGATGATATAGACGAGTGGAGTAGAAGAAGATGAAGAAATACTGACTTTCGGTTGATATGCTGCAGGATTTTGGTTTAGTGCATGGATGATATGGATTTTGCAAGATATGAGGTGGATACAGATGTAGAAACGTGTCATCTTCGCAAGGCATTTGCTTTCATCATTGGGCACTTTTTGGTATTTTTCACTTTTTGAAATGTTGTAAGAAAATACAAGCATCTAGGTATAATTAGACCGAGATTATCTGAGTATTGCTTACATGGATTTTGATTTAGCAAGTTGATACAAGCATCTAGTCAAACTTGAATCTAGATGACCTGAGTACGTCTTGCGTTTCAACAGACAAGAATTGCCCCTGTTCATGTTTAGGCTTCAGAGTCCTCGATGATCTTTTGCTGATCACGTCGTTAGACAGAAGTCGTCACATTACTAAAGTTTAATCCAAAAGCAGCAGACAAAGAAAAATTATGCCTCCATCATAGCATCTCTAGCTTTTGGCATCCTCAAGTCACATAGGAAGACATAATGACAAAAATTCAAGACCTTGTAAGTTAACCTGTCGATAAAACATTCTTGCTTTAGATGTGTCTTTTGCCATAATTGATATAGAATTGTTTGAAGTGTTTTGATATGGAACTCTGCTTTGTTTTGGATAGGTTGACATTCCGAGTCAAGATTTCTGTTGTTGGGTAGTTTGTTTTGTTGTGCTTGTCTAGTGAAGGTATCACAATCCTTTATTGGTATCCTCTTTAGAACAGTGGCATTCAAGAATCCAAATCCATAACTAGGTCGAGGAGTTGCCCCCAATTTAGACAAGGATCGACTTATTATGGGCAATAGAATAATAGACATGGATAGGCGGACCCTAAGGGACTGACCTAGTGCCTTGGGGGCTCTTTACTAAATGGCCTTGCCTACGTGATGATGCAGAGGCAACGTAGTTTGGGGTAAACCCTGATGGACCTATGATCTAGGCGATGGTGAAGATGCAGAAGTGGTATGGACCTAGATAGATAGAAAGACTAGACATGGGACTGACGGGATAGTGGAGCCTCAGGGACTCATTGCTAAATGGCCTTGCCTACGTGATAACTCAGAGGCGACATAGTTCAACAATGGTTCAAAGGACTGGTTCAAGATGAACGATATGGAAGACACAAGAGACATGAAGTCGAAACGGATGGAGGAAGTGGTTTGTCACAAAATAGCTCCTGTTTACTAGGTTTTCACCACTTGCTTTTTATTTGCACGGAAGCTAAGAGTACACATGATGCCTGTTTGCTAGGTTTTCACCATGGTACCTATCCTAGGCACCTGTTTGCCAAGTTTTCACCATAGGACAAGTTTTTTTGTTATTTTTCCAATTTTTTTGATTTTTTTTGTTCTATTTTTTATCACTTTTCAATTTTTTTTGGATTTGTTTAGAACTCCCTTACATTGGAGTTTTTAGGTATAGAACTTACAGAGATGCATGCTATTGATAGGATCATCGAACAGTTCACCTTCTGATGTGGCCAATTGATATGCCCCCAATCCGTAAGCTGTAATGATGACATAGGGACCTAGCCACCTAGGTTCAAATTTTCCTTTCTTTTCACGATCTTGCTGATTTCTTGGATTTTCTCTTAGGACTAGGTCACCCACTTAGAATACTTGAGGCTTTACTCTGTGAGTGTAGCTTCTAGACATGCGTTGTTGATATGCTTTCAGGTGGTTAAAGGCCTGTTGCCTTCTTTCTTTGAGCAGCTCTAGTTCTTGGAGTCTGGTTACTCTGTATTCTTCGTCAGTTATGAGAGCTTTTAGTGAAACTCTCAGAGATGGGATCTCGACTTCAATGGGCAAGATTGCTTTAGATCCATAAACTAGGGAGTATAGTGTTGCACCTGTAGGTGTGCGGATGCTTGTGCGGTAGGCAGACAGTGCGAGATTTAGTTGGACATGCCAATCGCGGCCAGCATTATTGATAGTCTTTTTGAGGATTTTTAGAATGGTTTTATTCGATGCCTCAGCTTGACCGTTACCTTGAGGGTAGGATGGGGTTGAAAAGTGGTGCTGGTTATGGAATTTGTTGTATAGTTCCCTGACATCTTAGTTTTTGAAGGGTCATCCATTATCCGTGATAATGGATGAAGGGACACCATAATGACAAATGATATAGTTCAGGATGAAAGAGGCAATCTATTTGCCCGTAATGTTGGCTAAGGGCACAGCTTCAATCCACTTGATGAAGTACTCTGTGGCAATGATAATGAATTTATGGCCGCTTGAGGAAGGAGGGTGGATCTTGCCAACTAAGTTGAGTCCCCACTGACAGAAAGGCCAAGGAGTTGTTAAGGGCTGTAATTCCTACACTGGTGCATGTATCAGGTTCTCGTGGATTTGGCATTTCTTGCACTTTTTCACAAAATGATAGGAGTCTTGTTCCATTGTTGGCCAGTAGTATCCCATGCGTATGAGTTTCTTGGCTAGAGTAGGACTGCTAGAGTGAGTCCTGCATATACCATCATGAATTCCGCTTAGAGTAGTTTGATATTCCTCTCTATCTAGACACCTAAGGAGGGTACCATTGAGACCTTGGCGATATAGGGTGTTTGCGACAATGGCATACCGAGATGCCTTTCAGATGAAGGTTCTTTTCTGGTTGCTAGAGAGGTCAGGTGGGAGGGTATTCTCTTTTAGATAGGTGAATATTTTGCCATAGAGTGGGGAATCGGCTCCTACGATGTGGCATACAATATGGGAATCTGGGGTGTCATAAGCAGGGTAGGAGATTGGCTCTACTAAGAACTCATACCATGTTTGATTTCCTAGTATGTCAAGGAGAGATGCGATTGTGGCCATTGCGTCGGCAGCTTTATTCTCGATCCTTGGTATTTGTTCAAAAGATATTTTGACAAAATACTCCTTGAAGTCATGTACCATTCGTTTGTAAGGAATTAGTTTCTCATCCTTTATTTGGTAGTTGTCATTTACTTGGTTGATGACTAGTTGTGAGTCACCATAGATGTGAAGTTCCTTAATGTTCCACTCAACTGCCAGTTTGATACCGATGACCAGGGCCTCGTATTCTACTACGTTGTTAGTGCAAGGAAACATTAACCTATATGACTTCGGAATAGTGTCGCCATTAGGTGTGATCAATAAGATACCTACCCCTAATCTGTGTTGGGTATATGAGCCGTCGAAGTACATTTTCCAGTTTGCTATGTTGACATGGAAGATAGATTCATCTAGAAATTCAAAACTCAGAGGGTTGTCATCCATTAAAGGTGGCTCTACTAGTTGATCTACAAGCACTTGTCCTCTTATCACTTTTCTATCCACATATTTGATGTCAAACTCACTGAGAAGCATGACCCATTTGGATAATCTACCTGTTAAGGTAGCCTTGTTGAGTAAGTATTTCAGTGGATCAATCTTGGCCACCAGTTTAACAGAGTGTGATAGCATGTAATGTCTCCATTTTTGTGAGGCAAATACAACAGCTAGACATGCTCTTTCTATTGGTGTGTATTGCAATTCGTATCCAACAGGTGTTCGACTAATGTAGTAGATAGCATGTTCTTTTCCATCATAGTTTTGTTGGGCAAGGAGAGCTCCCAAAGCCGTTGGTGTAGCTGAAATGTATAGTAATAGAGGCTTGCCCTGAGTTGGTGGCATCAATACTGGTGGTTTCATGAGATATTCTTTTAGTTGCTGAAATGCCTGTTCACATGACTCATTCCATTTGAAGGGTACATTTTTTTGTAGTAGATGAGAGAATGGGTGGAACTTGTCTGCCAGTTGGGAAATGAACCATCTAATAGACTGCAGTTTGCCCTATAGGAATCTCAATTGAGTCAAATTTTTGGGAGGTGGCATTTCCATGATTGCTTTCACCTAAGCAGGATCCACTTCGATACCATTTGCAGATACTATATATCTCAGTAATTTGCCTGATGTAACTCCGAATACATACTTTTTTGGGTTATGTTGCACATTGGACTTTTCCAGTCTATTAAAGATCTTGTCTAGTACTGCTAGATACCCTTCTCTCATGAGAGATTTTACTAGAATGTCATCGACGTAGTCTTCCATTATAGTATGCATCATATCATGGAAGATTGTTGTCATGGCTCGCTAATATGTTGCCCTAGTATTTTTCAGACTGAATGGCATGACGCACCAACAGTAGGTGCCCCAGGGACATGTAAATGCAGTTTTGTGTTGGTCCTTGGGTGCAATCTTTATCTAGTTGTAGCCTGAGAAACCGTCCATGAGTGATAGCATAGTGTGTCCCACCGTAAGATCGACAATCATGTCTATGTTGGGCAGAGGGAAGTCATCTTTGGGACAAGCCTTGTTCAAGTCTCTGAAATCATTGCAAATTCTGTCCCTGCTGTCTGGTTTAGCCAATAGTACTATATTTGAAACCCATTTAGGATAGTTGATAGGCCTAATAAATCTGACGTCTAACAACTTTTTTATTTCCTCTTTTACCATGAGGACCACATGTGGGTGCATTTTTCTGAGCTTTTGTTTGACTGGTTTAGCTCCTGGAGCTAAAGATAAATGATGCATGATAAGATTTGGATCCAGCCCTGGCATGTCAGCATATGTCCATGTGAAGTTGATCTATTTTCTTTTGAAGAAATCTATAAATGCTAGTTTTTCCTATTCTGTTAGAGCCTTTACCATGTGAACCATTCTAGGATTATCAATTTTGTTGACACTGATTGCTTCTACCAGTTCTATCAAGTTCGACGATCTCTCCTGATGTGTAAGTTTGGGGAGAGGGTCAAGCCTTCCATCCTTCGGCACCTTAGAGAGGTTTTCACCATTGGATACATCTTTAGTTTTACTATTTTGATGATCTAACATTGCCGAGGAGCGATTTTCACCGTTAGATCATTTTTTTATTTTGATGTTTTTATGACTGAAAGGCTTGGCTCTCTCCCCAAAATAGGCCTTCTCGTTAAGTTCAATAGCATAGCCAGCTCTGTGGTCTCCTGCAGGTAGATGATCCCTAAGCTCAAGAAAATCTATGATGGCATCGTCATTTTCAAAGGTATCAAGCTTAGGGGTAGTGCCCTCTAGGTCCCAGTCTATAAGTTTAGGAGGTATCAAAGGTAAGGGATCAGTGGGTTGGTCTGTTTCAGTGGTGTTGATGGTTAGGACAGAATTATTGAAGGAATAGACAAAGTCTATGATGGTACTCTCTATCAGTGGATCCATCAAAGGAGGTATCATTCTTTCCTCACGATTATCACTATTGTTGCTATGCGGATTGGACTCTAGCAGTCTGTCCCTTGGACCATGTCTCTCATTGGCATGGGTTGGGTCATACTCGTGGATAACATCAATATCCTTTTTGTCACAAGACATCTCAGAGAGGCTGTCCCATTCATACTTGTTAGAATCAATTTTGCTTCCCATTTGCATTCTCTGAATTTGTTCAACCAGGTTGCTAGTGGATGTTTCTAGTTGGTTTCCCTTATCTTTATTGGTTCTATTGTTTCTTGGTTCTCTAGTGTAGCCTAGCCCTATAGTGTCTCGGGCTGTTAAAGTATGAGGTTGGATGGGTTCAGTTATGCCATCTTTTCTTGAACCAAGTGGACCGTGTCCTTCATACCCCGTTCTCAATAGCATCTGAAAGCCTTGACCATACTGTTTTATCAGTATAGTGGGATGGTCATGTTGCATCAAGGAACTAGCTTCATCTTTGTATAGCCACTGTAGGACATCTTTTTCATCACTTTCATCTTCTAGGCTTCCCCATTTTACAAATGGTCCTTTGGTAGGCTTCTCTGCTTTAGGTGTTTTTAGGATAGGTCTCCCATAGGATCTGGGAGATAGAGGCAGTTGTGCCAAACAGAGGAATTGAGATACCGTCTATTCACCCAAGCCTTTATCTTTGAGTTGGAGTTTAGGTTGAGGTCCTCCAGAAGAGGAAGCAAGTGTAGCGGGATCGACATGAGATGATGAGGATGCAGAAGCATAGTTGTTGGGGATCACAACTTCAGGTTTGGACTGAATGGAATTGTAGTATTGATAGGGGTTAGGGTCACCTTGGATGGTGATCTCTTATCCTTCGTGTGGGAACTTGATACATTGATGGTACGTGGAAGGTACTGCTTTTAAAGCGTGTATCCATGGTTGCCCAAGGAGGATGTTGTATGCTAGTTCCATGTCAAGGACTTGACAAGCTACATCTTTCACTATAGGGCCCACTCTAATTGGTAGCGTAAAAATTCCTTTGGACGTCCTTTGTTCCTTCGGATCTATAACCTTTTATGAAAACTCCAATGTAAGGATTAACTTCAATGTGCAGATATTCAAACTAGCCCCTCCATCGATTAGGACTCTTTTGATCTTGTGCTTATGTATGAAAGCTTTAATATGAAGGGAGGCATTATGGGGTTGAGTGATGGACATATCATCCTTCTCAGTGAATGATAGGGAGTGTGGTGAGGTGATGTGATCGACCATAGTTTGGAATTGCTCCTCAGTTAGGTTCATGGGAACGGAGGCTTCTGCTAAGGCTTTGTCAAGTATGGACCTATGAGAAGGAGACAGACGCAAAAGTTCCAATATGGAGATGTGTGCAGGTGTTTTGTGGAGTTGAACCATGATACTGTATTGACCAGGTGAGGGAGCTGACGCTCCTCTAAGGGTAACTCTATTACTATGGGTAGTAACATTGCAGTCTGGATCCTTGTTGATAGTGATCACATTGATGTGTGAGTCACCTTCTAAGATATGGTTAACAACATAGTCGAAACCGACATTAGTGTAGTTTGCATTGTTAGAGCCATTGTTGTTTATGTTTGAAGGCCCTCCCTGTTCGTAGTTAGGAAGAGGGTCCTTGTGATGATTGCTATTGGAAGTGTGTCCGTGAGATTGTCTGTTAACAGATATTTTGTTTTGATCTATTAGGTCTTGGACTATGTGTTTGAGTGCGATACAATCATTTGTCTTGTGCCCCCTATTTCGGTGGTATTCGTAAAAGTCATTGTCATTCCACCAATGGGGTTTGACTTTTGGTTCGTATTCTTGTGCAGAGGGAAGCATTATGAGATTCTTGGTGATTAGCTTCTGCAAGGCAGTTTCTAGTGACTCATCCAAAGGTGTGAACTTTCTTTTAGGATGAACATTGCCGAACCTAGATTTGGTATGTCTTGGTTTGTTTTGCGGGGGGTTATTTTGTGGTGTTGAGAGGTTGAAAATTGGTTGTTTAGGTGCCACATTTTTGGCATCCACCACCCCGTCATTCACAGCGTTCTTGTTTTTCGTCCAAAATCTAGGTTTGTCATTGTTGATGTTGGTGTTTGGAGTATCTTTATAGAGTTTGATTTGGCCCTCCACAATGAGAGCTTTCTCTATGATGAGGCCCATCTCAATGACCTTGCTAAAAGAAGTAGGACATTGGATTTGGATTTGGTAGCTTAAGTCTGTTTGCAGATTATGGACAAACATCTCTAGCATCTATTTCTCTGGTATTTGGTGTGGGCACTTGCTTGCCAGCTATCTTCATCTCTATAAGAAGGCAGCAAAAGATTCTCCTCCTTTCTGTTTGGTGTTACAAAGATCCAATATTGAGATGTCGTTCTCAATATTGTATGAGAAGTGGGTGACAAATTTGTTGACAAGTTCATTGAATGTTTTAATACCAGATGGCAGTCTAGAGAACCAATCCATGGCTTGTCCTCCCAAGCTCCATGGAAATAGTCGCATAAGGTAAGTGTCGTTATGTGCGACCTCTAGGCAAGCAGCATTGAATTCTCTGATATGATCTCTTGGATCGCCCTTCCCTCGATATTTATCGAATTTAGGTACCTCAAATTTTGAGGGGAAGGGAATCATGACCAAGGCCCTATCGAAGGGATATGGTGAAATCTCCTCTAGGGTGTAATGTTTAGTTGATGCTCCCATTTTCATGTCTGAAATTTGTTGTTCAATAGCTTCATATTTTTGGTTCATTAGACTTATGGCATCCAAGGAGTCTATTGTTGCTTTGCTCTTATCTATGGGTATTTCATCTTGTCTGCTTCCTTCTGGGATTCTCTCTTTGTCAGTTTCTCTTAGAGCCTCTACATTATAACCTTTGGGAAGTTTTACTCCTAGGTTTGCTAAGTGTAGGAAGAATTTTGTAGGATCTTGTGCAAGTACTCCATCTAATAGGCATTGAAATTTTGTGTCATGTTGCATTTTGAGGATCTCTTCCATGGAAGGTTCTTTGTCACTTTCGTGACCATCAAAAATACTTTTCTCTACCATTTCTAACTATTTTTGTTTTTGTAATCTTGTCAAGACCATGCAAGGTAGTAAAGAGATGGGGTGAGGTGAGAGTGGAAGATTTTGAGCAAAGTGCTAGGATGAAACAAGGTTTAGCAAGGTTCCTCTTAGATCTAGGTGATGTCAAACAAGGTGGGCATACAAAAGCGATAGTCAAAAGCTAGGATGTTAGGAATCCATTGCTTGACGTTGACTAGCCTTTGTATAATCCACTAGTGGAGTTCCGATAGAGAAGGATAAGTAATCCTTGATGCTTGGAGGCTCACTAGGTCTTCTTTGAGATTTGATTTTGATCAAGAAAAATTTGACTATAACATTGTTGGAAAGAAAGTGGTGAAATTTTGGATGAATAAATAGCTACAGTGCGAATAAGGGAGAAATGGTTGATTTTGCAAGGTCTTTAATCAGATTTTGAAAACTAGAATAGGTTTGAACATGGTTTTTGAAAAGTATTGACAAATTTCACTCTTTGGAAGATATGGTTTTTGCTCTCTGGTTTAAATGCACAATAACAGGATGCAAATGCGCAAAAGGTCGGCACGTATGCGCAAAACTGGTGAATTTTGTATGCACTAAACTAGGGTTCAAATGCGCAATACTAGCAGATGTGCAGAAAGTTGAATCAAATGCGCAAAAAGTCAATGTGGATGCGCAACTCTGGCTATTTTGCTTATTTTTCTCTGAATTTTGGAATTTTTGGATCATTTTCTAGATTTTTGCTATTTTTTGGGTTTGAAAAACCTGGTGTTTCTGAGGATGTTTGATGTTCAATTATGGCAAAAACATAGCAAACACATAGAAGTTTTCCATGATTTTTATCTTTTTATATTTTTTTGTGTTTTTGGACTATTATGACTCAAAACAAGTACAACCTAGGCTAGATGGGACAATATCCGTTGAATCCTCTAGCTGTGCCACTCAAAGCGTGTAGCTCTAGGATTTGGTAGCACCGGCTCCCTCCACAGCACTCACTTCTCACGCATACTAGATCCGAGTTTCCTTAGGCTCATACCCACACCGAACCTTAGGATTGTCCCTGCTACCTCTACTAAGAGTCACTTGAATCGAGGTTGCTTCAAGAGCTCCACCCTTTGCATCAACGAATAGGGGTTTTTGGCTTGCTACACAATTTGGTTCTTAGTTAGGGCAACCGTTCGAGTGGTTACACATGCGGCAGCGCTACTCTCCATTATGGAGTCTCCCAACCTCAAAGGGTTATGCCTATGAGGGTTTTGGGGGAGGTTGGCCGTCGGTGTAACACAACAACACTCGTTGCTTGAGGTTTTCACCCCAAGCACAATTTATTTTAAGTGGCTTGGTAGGGCTTGGCTTTAGCCTGTTACCACTCAGGGTCATTCCCACTTGGACAAGTGTGCATCCAAGGGCAAGCCCCCCTAAAGGTTTGACAAAAAGAATGACAAGTCTAGCACTTTGATCACCCAATTAAGGGGAGAGCATAAGCCTATTGTCATTCACAAGCATAGAGAACAGTGGTAAATCCAACCTAGTTAAAATAAAAAAAAACTAAATGGGCTAAGCTAATTTGTGCACTCACACGATAGTTAACTTGAAAAGTGATTAATCATAGCATTGTTCATTTCCCATTTGTTAACTTTGAAAGTGATTAACCATAGCATTGTTCATTTCCCATTTGTAGAAGATAGCAATGATTAAACTAGAAAATAAATCCACAATGCAAGATAGCAATTTGGTCCAATTACTTCCTTCCTAGTTAGGGACTAGGTGTAGTTCGTCATGAAATGTATTTGATTACTTCACCCCTAGTTAGGCTAGATGGACTAAGAAAAATATCTAGATGACTTAATCTAGCCACTACTCCTGCAAAACAGACGTTAGTTCCAGCATGCAAAAATCAGAAAACCTAAGATAGAAATCAAAAGACAGATGCGCAACACTACATCCTAAATGCACAGAAACAGGGAGTGTGCGGCTTTTTTAACAGAAGCACAAATACAGAGGTCAAATGCACAAAAATATGAGGTACAGATGCAAAACAACAGATGTGTAGAAAGGCTAGGTGAATGCGCAAAAAGGCAGAGTAGATGCACAATTTTGATGGAAGCGCAATCTATTAGAGTAAATGCACAAACTGACGAAGCATATGTGCAACTTCAATGGAAGCGCAATATGGCAGATTGTATGTGCAACTTGGAACTTAGGTGTCACCATCGAGTTGTATGCATAACTTTAGAGATCATGTAGATTATGCTCTGAGAGATCCTAGCAACCTCATGTGCTAGGTTGGCGAAGTCAAAGATCTGGGAAGTTACAGAGTTTGCAGCGGTTCAAATCAGCGAAGAATCGCGTTGTTTCACTGAGTATGCATTTTGTGTGTATATCACTAATATACATTGTATCAAATGCAAGAGGTGACTAGTAGCAGCGGTGAAGGAAACTGGTGATCACAAGTCAACTGAAGTATACACAAGTTGTTTTCTATCAGTGTATTAGGAGCACATGCAAAGCGCTCATCGACGAGGAAGATCACACCGAATGTATATGGCGATTGTATATCACCAAATGTATATCCTAAATGTACATTGAAGAATGTATCTCTCGGCAAATACAAAGTTGAAAACATACATAGGAGAGGGTTGTGATGTCGAAATAACAACTTCAAGTGTTGCCGATAGCATATGGTCTTACCGATAGGCAAGTAAAGTGTAGACATACAAAGGGAAATGTAGGTCAGGGTGTTTGGCTCTGCATCACTTATATATGCAACTGCAAATATTCCAGCTAAGAATTTTGTAATTCAAACTTGAGGTGTCGGTATAGAACCTAATAAAGTTCATATAACTGACACATGAAAATAGGGCCTGACCCAAAATATGGCAGGACTAGGGCATGGGCACCCAAGTCCTCCCCCCTATTTTAGGTAAGAGTCATCATAAGTACATCCCCTAGGTCCCATTTGACATAAAACTTAGGGGTTTCTTCACTGGAAGTCATCATTAACATGCAAGATAATCTAAATGCATTCTAAAGGACTCGAGAGCTAAACCTTAGGAGGGAAAAGCCCACAAGGGGACATTTTATGACATAACATTTAGCCCTCACTTTAATATATGTATAAACACAAGGCTAATACATGCATTAAAGTATGGTCAACAAACACAGCAAACCCGCCAAGCATGGAGAAGACACACCAATCACAATGAAGACAGTAACATGGACATAAAACAAGGAGAAGACAATAACAATCATGCAATACATGGAGAAGACAACATTGAAGAAACATAAAACATAGTGAATATAGTGAATGAAGTGATTATTTCTTTTTCTTTTTCTCATATATGAAATGCAAATGCAAGTACAAGGAAAGTAAACACACAACCCAAATCCAGGAGGAGCTCATCACCACAAATCTTGAAACTGTATAAGGGGTAACAAACACACCAAACAAATCCCAAATTGTAGGAGGACTTCATCATCACCAATCTTAAAACTACACTTGAGAACAAACACACCATACAAATCCCAAAGCATAGGAGGAGCTCATCACCAATTGTCTTGAAACTATGCTTGGGAACAAACATGCCATACACACACACATGGAAGACACAAAGAAAACATGGCAAACAAGTGATGGAAGAAACCTATTGCTAGGTTCGTAGCCATCTTAGGCACATTACAGGCACACACCTATAATTGGGCTTCACCACAACACTCGTCAAAGACACACTTAAGGGTTAGGATAGTCTCAAATCCACTCCCCACCTGCTCAGATGACTTTTTGAAAATGATAGGATGTGCAATCTCCTCGAGAAATACACCATCCCCATCTCTATAGAGGTCTTAAATGATTGCAATATAGAAAAGAAAGATGTGCACTCGCTCAGAGATATAACATCCCACCTTCGTAGAGGGCTTCAAACACACTTCGTTAGTACCAAAATCATCAGACATCTTACCTTATATATTCCCCCACCTTAAGGTTGTTGATATTGTGTATCGATATCAAGCACATTAAGGTAGGAAGAAAACACAAGGGAACAAGAGCTCTCACAAAGCCCATACCCCTAAAGGTGACATGTACTTTATGATTGCCAAATATTTCCACAAACACACAATTACTTGCAAGAAAAGGTGTTAGCATCCATATAATAATGATAAACAACAATGCATGTAATCATTCACATAGAGATCCGAGGAAAGAAAGATCCAAGATAGACACAATGCATGAAGCAGCAATATTGTTATGTTTTGTAAGTACGATAAGACAACATCAAGATAGCATACAGAGTGATTCTACTATCCAAGCATTTGATAATATATATCAACCCCATCGTCATGTATGGACTAGGTCCATTTTTTGATTTCTCGCTGAAGGGACACTAGGTCCATATCAGTATAATATGTTTTTCATCATCCACTAGCTAGATAGAACCACTAGAAGAAGGTAAATAATGAATCAAGAGAGAAGAAACAAGTGCCTTAGGGATAGTCACGTAGGAGGGTGCCCCCAAGTCACCAACTGTAATGCTATGTCCCTAAGACTCAACACACAACAATGAAAATAGAGGAGAAGCAATATAGAAGAATGATGATACAAATAGAAGAAGGTCACAACAAAGGCAATCTCTTGGTATCCTTGACCTTACAAGAGAATCAAGGGTCATCCTAGGAGGCCTAAACAACACATGACACATCACAAGGGAAACACAACATAGAGGTAAAGGGTTAGAAATACTTACCTGTGGATACAACCCAATGCTAACAATATATATATACATCTAGGAGGAGGCCACCCTTGAGAGAAACTATAATAGGTGCTACAATGAGTGTAGCTTAGGGAGGAAGAAATACACCTATTCACTATCCTCTTAGGAGGTGGAAGAAGTGATTTTTTTTAAGTGATCTCGACATCCATTCATAAGAGATTTAATGTGAGAGACCATTCCTCATCTACTAGTGCTACATCTTTTGAAGAGAGAGCATAAGAATGAAGGGAAGGTAAGGTGTTATGAAGGTAATTGTTGCTGCTTGTATCTCTAGTGGTGTTCAAAGAATATGCAATCAAGTTTTTCACATCCTTAGTGATATCTAAGGGACCTAAACATTCAACCAAAGGAAGGGGATCAAGGGTCTTTACTTCCTTAGTGATGTCCAAAGTACTTCAATATTCAACTAAAGGAGGAAGATTGATAGTATGATCCATAGAGGTTTCATGCACTATGATAGGGAGAGAGTTTTTATTGTTGTTAGATGAAAGCTCATTGTCTACCCATGGAATGTTCTTGGTTGGAGATGATTCTTTATTCACCAATGCTTCATCTTGGCTAGAGAGAGCATTGAAATAAAGAGGTGATCGGAGCTCTTCATTCACTAATGCTTCATCTTGGCTAGAGAGAGAATTGGAATGAAGAGATGGTGGTATGATGTTAGGAGATGTGTCAATGACATCATCATCTTGCGTCAAAGTGTCCTTATAAGGAGGAACAACTTTGGGAGAGGGATCATAAGGTAAACTTAAGTTATCATCACATGTATTAGCAATAGGAGGCATAGTGGAATATCCAATAGAGATAAAATCATCTAGGGCTTCCTCTAATATACTTAAGTCATCACTACTAAATCATGTAACATATTTATTATTACCTATGAATTTAGTGAGGTCATCTAATATTGAGGGATATGTTCCCATGAGGTTTGTGAAGCTATCAAAATCAGACATATAACAAAGGATTTCATGTGGAACACATAGAAATATCAACATCATAGATATATATGATTTTTTTCAAGACATGATATTCATTAGTAAAATTGGAAAAATTATCAATGTCTATGATGTATGCAAACAAATCTTCCAAAGAAGTGTCCATGATGTATGCTTATGACCTAAAAATGCTTGATTTTTCACGTTTTTCAATGCAAATGCCTAAGAGAAGAGGTGTTGTAAGGAAATTGATGAGGGGCAGAGAATAATAAGCCTAATATGAATCCAATAATGAAACAATATCCTTCACAACACACATTTAATGCAATTCTATATGCAAAATAAGCCAAAATCTAGTGAAAATCAATGAAAAATGCTAGTTTTTTGTTGAAATTGAATATGTGTAAATGCAAATTTTTGAAATATGAATGTAAAAACACACTAATATGAAAAACTACATGCAAAATCAGATTTGAATGAGTGTCTAAGATGAGTAGTAAAATCTGAAACAAGATTTTAAATACAAACCCTAGCTTTTGGAATTACTAGGTTATAAGAAAATTATGAAATTTCCAACAAACCCTAGCAATTTTAATATGAAAAATACAATGAAAATGATTAATTAATGATTAATTTCTATAATTTAAATCAGATCTAATGAAAATATCAGAAATTAAATGCAAATTACTTCAAATTTTTTCAAAAAGTAAGCCTAAAATGCCAATTTTTTCAAAATTTTCAAAAAATTTCAATTTTTTGTTTTTGTAAATTTTCAAATTGAATATGTAAATGATAAATAAAAATGCATTTTTGTAATTTAGGTCAGATCTAATTTAAAAATCAGAAATTAAATGAAAATTAATTCAAATTATGTCTAAATGCAAACTAAAATGCCAATTTTTTCAAAATTTTCAATTTTTTTTTGTAGATTTTCAAATTGAATATGTAAATGATAAATAAAAATGAATTTTTGTAATTTAGGTCAGATCTAATTTAAAAATCAGAAATTAAATGAAAATTAATTCAAATTATGTCTAAATGCAAACTAAAATGCCAATTTTTTCAAAATTTTCAAAAATTTCAATTTTTTTTTTATAGATTTTCAAATTGAATATGAAAATGATAAATAAAAATGAATTTTTGTAATTTAGGTCAAATTTAATTTAAAAATCAGAAATTAAGTGAAAATTAATTCAAATTGATTTAAATTATGTCAACATGCAAGCTAAAATGCCATTTTTTTCAAATTTTTCAATTTTTTTTGTAGATTTTCAAATGCAATATGAAAATTATGAATTAAATGAAAATTAATTCAAATGCAAGCTAAAATTGCCAATTTTTTTTTAAATTTTTAAATTTTTTTTTTGTAGTTTTTCAAATGCAATATGAAAATTATGAGTTAAATGAAAATAAATTTAAGATCTAATGCAAAAATTAGAAATTAAATAAAAATTAATTCAAATGCAAGCTAAAAATGCCAATTTTTTTCAAAATTTTTAATTTTTTCATAGATTTTCAAATGCAATATGAAAATGATGAATTAAATAAATGCACATCTGAAGTACAACACTCAGCAAGGTGCAAAATTCATTAAAAACACGGGTTCACCAAAATGTTTAGTGTAAAAAGGGGGAAATGAGATGTTTTTGGTTTGTTTCAAGGATTTATATTGATCCTCCTTTCACCACTAAACATTCAAGGACATTCAACTGAGTAGAGAACTCTACTACAGATCTCCTGTCACTTGGAACATAGGGGAAGATTGGAATTATGTGAATTTATTGTTCAATTAAGTCCAATTATGCTCAAAACCCTAATTTCATAGAATCATAAATAAACAAATAAATTATAGAAAATGATCACACATAGAGATATCAAATGACAACCAAATACATACCAGATTTCAAAGTTCACTGTGCGGAAAAGTCAAGGACTAATGAGCAGGTACCCTAGTCCAGTGTACTTTCTTTTGTCAGGATCTCTAAAGAATGTCTACAACCTGATCCTACTATCATAGAGATTTTACCGCTTTAGAATCTGGAGGACTAATGAGAAGGTGCCCTAGTCTAAGCCCTAATTTTCTTCTTTGCTTAACACTTTTGACAGTTTGTAATGTCTCCATGCAACTCCAATTCTTCCACTTTCAAAACCTGTAACCTACAATCACAAAAAAGTGGATTGGGGGTTATGGTGTTTAGAGGCTTGCCTTAGTCAAGCCCCGAAGAGACATTCAAGTCTTCTGAACACCGTTGTCAGATAAAGAGTGCATATACCTACAGGATAGAGGCAAAAATCCAAATGATAAATGATAGAAAACACAAGGGATATCACCTTGAAGTGTAGATCTCACATACATGAAGGATCTTCAATCACATGAGAAGATGAAGTCAAATCAACAATCACAAACATAATAACAATGTTCTACTCTACCATAATGAATATCATGAATGCTCTAAAATCACAAGTATGCCTAAAGTTCACAATCATCTTCTCTTTTACAAATGAAAACCTAAACATGCTTATATATGCAACTAAAAACATTCCCGCTAAGAATTTCATAATTCAAACTTGAGGTGTCGGCATAGGACTTGTAGACACCCAAAATTGACCCATTTCATTATTTATGCATTTGTCGCATTTTTCACCACATTCCTCATTTTTGTCTATAACACTTGTTATCAAACATTTTACTTTCTTCCCCATCTTTATAATTAATTAAATAAATTTTATTTATTTAATTAATTTTCTTTATTCTTCTATTTTTCCATCAATAATTAAATAATTTTAAATTATTTAATTATTTCATCTTTCTTCTAAAAAATAAATAAAATCAACATTTTATTTATTCCCCTACCATGTATATAAATTAAATAAATTTATTTATTTAATTTATATTTCTTCCTCCTACATTTTCTCTTATCTCCTAAATAATAAATTAAATAAAGATATTTATTTAATTTATTATGCATCTTTCCATTTCTATTTTATTTACCATTTTTCTTCTGAATGTGCAAGTGGGCCTTTTGTCCTTGAAAATAGTAAAAATCAAAATGTGGGAAGATTTAATAAATTTTGAAAATCAATTATCCCCCAAAAAATAGTAAAAGCTTTCTATATTGGAAAAAGAATCTTATCTTCATCAACAACCCACCTAAGATTTCTAAATAAAATGTCTTTTTATAGACACTTGGCACGTGCACGTTCATTTTTATCTCTCATTCATCCTCATCCATTGATTTATCCCTTTATTCTTCACCATTGATCATTCATCTTGCAAGTCTATAAATACCCTCTCATTTTCACATTCTTTAGATTAAAAAAAAATCTATTTAGCATATGTATTATCGTCATATACATATCACCTTTTTAGCACTCTTAAGCACATCATGGCAGCTTCATTTGATGTAGTTGTATCTTTGGAGAAGCAATCCACATGCACACCAAGGAATTAAATCGATCTAGGCTATATTATTTCATTCTATATTTCTTTCTTATTATCTAGATTAGATTCCTTGTAGGTTTGTAAGCTGCATTATTTATTCATGTTTGTGATAGGTAAAAAATTAGGTTAATAAGATCAAGCATAGCCATGAAAACCTAACCCTACCATCATCAAAGAATCTAATCCAAATGAAACCAATAGTATGCAATTCAAGCACAATATCACCTAGATTGTATGATTCCTTGTTTATGATGTGGATTGCTTCTTCAACAATGAGAAATTATGAAGATAAAAGATGCCATGAAGGATGGATGACAATGATAATAAGCTCAATGGATGCTATGAATGCTCAAGTGCTCAATATTCTTAGGATGATAATGTAGATGCTATTAATGCTTGCTTCAAGTTAAGTATAGAATGAGAGGGTGTTTATATAGAACTCAACCAAAATCAATCAATGGTGGAGATTCAGTGGCTATGTGAAGGGCTAAGATTAAAAGATAGACATAGATGAGTGTGTAGATAACAAGTGGCAGAAAGATAGGGCTTATATGTGCTTGTGTACATAAAAAGTACTACATGTGAAAGATATTAAATAAAAGGACGTAGTACCACTTATCTTTTTAAATAAAAGATGCACACATGTCAGTTCATGAGATAAATGATGAGATAAATTAATTAAATAAATAAAATTTATTTAATTAATTGGAAAGTGGGTTTATGAAAGGAATTTTTAATTTAATAAATAAAATTTATTTAATTAAAAATAGATAGAAAAAAGATAATTAAATAATTAAAGATTGTTTAATTATAGCTTAGAGGAAATAGCTAATGAATTAATTAAATAAATTAGAATTTATTTAATTAATAGAAGAAATATATGTGTTAGGGATATTGCTCAAGAGTGTTAGACAAATGCAGATAATGTGTAATGCAATGTTTGAATGTTAATAATAATGAGTCAATTTTGGGTGTCTACATTTTCTCCTCTTTGATACAATGTTCGATAGAGCATTGTGTCAAAGAAGATACGATATGCATTCGATAAACAAGGCTATGCCCCAATGTAAATGGCAGGTGATGTCCCCTCAAGAGGTAGGCCAGGCTAACCAGGAAGGGTTGGGTTGGCTCACAATAAAATAAAAAGGCTAGAAACAAGATTGACATGAAGAAAATGAGGGTTGGGTGGGAGAAAATGGGATGATGCAGAAGAAAATAGGCTTTGGCACAGAAGAATTAGGGATTGGATAGGGCTATAAGTAGGTTCTGCAAAGGCAAATAGGCTCAGTTGTGCTCATTTGTGCTCAGAAAGCTATAGAGATCTAGAGCTCCTTAAAGTTGGTGTGCGACAAGAGTGGGAGAGCTATCAGGATGGTGATTCCATGCAGAGATCATTGTGCCAAGCGAGTGAGGACACATGGGTGACCAGAGGGAGCAGGCATACCGGTATGTATCAAAATTTTTGCTAAAAGCATGATTTTGATAGGCTAGAAGCATCATAAATGCACACACTTCACCATAAGTGACTAGGTCTTAGGATAGGTAGTTCAGGTCGCTTAGGTAGAAAAATAGGTCACTTAGGGTAGTGTAGATCACTTTTAGGCATGGCTTGCTTGCATATAGGAAAACTAGGTCACTTCCATTTGGCTAGCAAAGATATAGGCTAAATGTGCATATAGATAGAAATGGGTCACTTATGGGCAAATAGTAAGCACATATAGAGGTTAAGCTCGCATAGAAAGAAAAAGTACTCGTATATGGTAGATAGCTCGCTTATAGGCTAAGGTGATGTGCATAGAGAAATAGAGCTCACATGTAGTCCAACAGTGGTCGAATATGAGCAAGATAGGAGCGCATGTGGTAAAAGAGGTCGCTATTGATCAACAGATAGATGCATATGGTAAAATGAACCGCTTATGGGAGATGAAAGCTAGGAGAGCAATAAATGGTCAAATTTTGATAGCATTTAAGTAGCAGAATGGACTGACATGATGAATATAATGATATAGGATATACTACCACCTTTGTTATCATGGGAGCCACATCCTAGGGATTTGCGGTTAGTGAGATTGCTAGATGCGGAGGAGCGGCTAGTGCTAGAGATCCTTGGGTTGGAGCATGTATCGAGATTAGATCCAGTGTAGGCACATTGAGGATTGATGATGGCAATGGTGGAGTGTTGGATGAGCGACCATAGTTCTTTCTTGTTGCCAACAGGAGAGGCCATGATCACACTAGAGGATATATTTCAGATTCTGCGGATTCCTATAGATGGGGACCTAGTAGATTATGATCCTAATATGGGTCCAGCTGTATTCAGAAGATTATTCGGGACACCTCACATTAGAGTAGAGGGCTCAGAGATTTCGATGGTGAGGATGGAGGAGCTATGTGATAGACTGCAGTGAGTTGTAGTGGCTATCATCAGATGGCTAGTGGGAGATAGGTGAGCGAGAGGCTTTCCAGTAGGACGGGGGACAGTTATGGAGGGGATGTTCTCTTATGGTATGAGATATGCATGGGCAGAGTGTGTGCTAGGACAACTCTATCACTTCCTGCATGATTGTGCATATATGTTTGGAGCTAGCATGTCAGCAAGAGTTACAGTTTTGCAGGTATCGGCCTATGAGCACATCCCAGTTACGAGACCAGAGGGATGGGTGGTGAGAGCAGTGGGAGAGCTGTATGCGAGGATGTATAGAGGAGCTTTGACATACCAGCAATGTAGAGGAGTGGTATACTAGCAGAGGAGATAGGATGAGGTGGATAGTTTTGTATGGAGGCCATGGCTAGGATGTGAGCAATGGGAGGAGGATATAGAGCTTGTCTATGCTAGGTAGGTGAGATACATTTTTGGACGTGGCATTTATATTATAGAGTGCTATTTTCTAGAGAGGGTTTTGAGGCAGTACCAGTGGGTGATGCCATTTTTGGGAGGATGAGACAGGGGTTATTTGATTGGGAACCAGAGGTAGTGGTTGACACAGTGTTGGCGGAGAGAGATGGGATACAACCGGTTGTATGGCAGTGGGGACAGGGTCCTGTAGATCTAGGTACATTGCCAGACTATGATGCATATTGGACGATAGGTAGACTGACTCGGTTGACAAGGGTTGGTGAGATAGGGGAGATTGGGATGGAGAGACCAGTTAGGAGGAGATGATGATGGGCTCCACCAACGTAGGCTATTGTACCAGTAGCGCTAGGGATATAGATGCTGGGACAGATGCCAGGACAGCCTCAGATACTTGCATAGCCTCAAGGGTAGATATTAGTGGGTGATGATGTTGGGATTTAGCAGCTACAGAGGTGGATTAGAGAGGAGAGGAGACGGAGGTAGAGAGCATAGATGAGATTGAGGAGGGTTGAGATAGATAGACCCCAGGTGGTGAGTGGCTTGTGTCATGCTAGGGCTCAAGCATAGAATTACTAGGCTCAGTTACAGTTAAGAGCACAGGCAGGGGATGGATAGGATGATGGTACACTAGCTAGGGTGACAAGGGAGAGAGATGCAACCAGATAGAGTGAGCAGATGATGACGTTAGAGAGAGATATTGCGGTGTAGCAGGTGTGGGCTATGAGAGTAGAGAGAGATGGTCTGCAGGTAGAGAGGGATATGGCTGTGCAGCAGCTACAGGGGATGACCAGTGAGTGGGATAGAGCAGTAGCTGCATTGGGGATAGATGGGGCTATGATATACTTGGCCACACAATTGACACAGGTGCATGCAAAGCTTCAGAGAGTACAAGGTGAGGCTGAGTACTATAGAGGCTTATATTATGGGGCTCTGCTAGCAGAGTAGAGGCAGTCTACCTTCAGGAGTAGATCAAGGGCTTCAGGTTCATGGAGATCAGGTGGATCTTGATCAATAGCCTTAATGATGGGGCCACCTAGAGATAGAGGGGTAGGTGCAGGACCTAGCGGTGGTGGTCAAGGTGAGGGTGCTTCCAGTAGTCACTAGGGCTACCTTGTATATGTTGTATATTATGTTGTATCATGATGAGGCCTAGAGCCGATTGTACATACATTCTTTATGGCTCAGCGTGTATATGTAGACACTTGTATATTGACACATGTATATATATATATATGATGGTGCATTGCTAATCTATCTGATGTTGTAATGGATGCACTGTTGGTATTTTGATGGCTATGCATGTTGTATTTATATTTTCATGGATTATGTATGGATGTTTATGCAAATGACAATGAATGGAAAATGTATGATAATACAAATATGTAAAGGGTAATGATATGGATGGACTTATACATATAGATAGATGGTAATGAGATGATATATGATGGAATTATGTATGTCTAACACACTTGCTTTGTAGGATAGGGAGATGTGGACAAAGGATGATAGGAAATGATTGATTCTGGCTGAGGACTATATAGGTGAATAATAGGATGAATAGATAGGATGATGGGTAGCTTTTTAAGTAATTTCTCAAAATGAAAAGAAATGCAATCATTATGTTTGATATAGCATGTGGATGTTATGCACCAAGGTATACAACACCAAGGTGTCGAGATATCCAATGCACAACTAGCATGCTACAATCTTGTCTGAACACATGAGGTCAAGATGTTGAGCCAACATGCACAAGCTATGAATAACAACTAGTGTTTTGAGATGGACTTTGATGCTACAAGCAATGGTTTGAGCTTATCTCCACTACACATAATGACATCTTGCTAGTTATATGTATGGAGATAGTCTTGACATAGAATAGTCTCAAGTGCATAAGAGATTGTTTAGCTTCTTAGATGCTAGAGATATTGATATGTAAGATGCTAATCCCAACGCATACAAGATATCAATATGCATAGGAAGAGAATAAGATCATCTCACAAACATGGCATATGAAAGCAATATGACCATGCCGCATTCCTTACTTCATTACAACATACCAAGATATAGATAGATCAAGGCAGTCTTGATTAGGTATAGAAAAGGGACAAAAGATAAATTAAAAGATAAAACAAAAGATACTATCATCATGTTCTCTTGCCAAATTTAGGTGCTTCTAAGATGGATTTAAGCTAGTGCCTTGTTGAGAGGAAAGCTGCATCCTGTTGAAGGCTAAATTTGTTGATAAAATGTTATAGCAAATGTTGGCTTAAGGCATGTAGACAAATAGCTTCTGGCTTACTCTTGATTGGTTAAAGTGCTTGAGCTTTTAGTATACACATAGTTTGCTTCCTGCTTGAGCTGATCATAGAGAAAAATATGGAAGATGAAGAAAATGGGGTGGATCATCTGTTCTTGAGTACTGGAAATTTTCTTTGTATTCCAGACTGCCTACATACCCTGTATCCACAAGATCAAAGCACATTTATGATGAAGATGAGACATGATGAATATGTAGTTCTGAGTTTTATTGATGATATAAGTGATGAAAGATAGAAGAATGTGATATGAAATATTAGAGAATAATTAGAAGAAAGATGAAAGATAGGTGATGAAAAGAAGGGGCTATCATCTTAGCCTGAATCAGAGTGCTTCCTTCACATCTCAGATTGCCTACATACCCTATATCCACGAGATCAAGGCTTTAATGATAGAGCTGGGATGTAGTTCTTACTTATTATGCTGGTTGCTTGGATGCTTGCGTTGGCGATGTTTTACGATGGTTGAATGTTAGATGACCGCAAATTGATTGTAAAGATATGAATCCTGGTTGTAAAATGTTGGGCCACATTTGTCATTGGATAAATGCTATGGTTGAAGTTGAAAGTTTGTTGTACTATGAGCTAAGGTGTTTGATGTGTTATGAGCTAGAGATAGTGATATCCACTTCCAAATAAGAAGTGACAATGAAGAAGACGTGCGGTCAAGATGCTAAGGTGCCAAAAGAAATAATGATCACAACAATGTCTCAAGTATGATAGCTAGCATTGACAAAGGTGAAAATGGAAAAGTTGTTTAGTATGATGAGATGTGGAGTATGATATGGACTATGTAGGATAGGATGGAAAAATATGGTATGAAGACTAATGATCAAACAAACCAAGAAGACAATGGAGGTTGGTCACTACACATAGCACCTATTTTCTAGGTTTTCACTATGGTACTTATCCAAGGTGCCTATTTACCAAGTTTTCACTAGAGGATGGATTATTTATCTTATATTATTATTATTATTATTATTTTAATAGGATAGTTGAGATTCAAGGATAAAACTTCTTGAGATGAATGTTGTTGATTGGTTCATCCAAGGGAATGCCTTTAGGTGTTGAAAGAGTGTATGCACCTGATCCATAAACTACTGTGATGATGAAAGGACCAAGCCAATTTGGTTTAAACTTGCCCTATTTCTCCTGGTGTTGTTTTTTCCTCTAATTTTCTTTAAGGACAAGATCTCCAACTTGAAATCTACATTCTCTAATTTTCTTGTTGTAGCTGGATACTTGATATTCTTCCTCTGAGATGGTATGCTATAGAGATATTCGCAGTGAGGGGATCTTAACCTCGATAGGTAAAATAGCTTTAGTGCCATACAGAAGAGTATAAGGTGTGGCTCCAGTGGGAGTTCTGATACTTGTTCTATATGCCCATAATGCAGGATGGAGTTGTAGATGCCAATCCTGAGTAGCTTCATTGACTGTCTTTTTGAGGATTTGATGATTGTTTTATTAGAAGCTTCAGCTTGGCCATTGCTCTAAGGATAGTAAGGTGTAGAGAATCGATGTTGGATATGGAACTTGTTGCAAAGATCTCTAACCTCTTGATTCTTGAAGGGAAGACCATTATCTATGACAATAGCTTGATAAACTTCATAACGGCAAATGATGTAGTGTAGAATAAACTTAGATATTTGCTTGCCTGTGATATAGGTCATTAGTATGGCTTCCACCCACTTTGTGAAATATTCAGTGGTGGTGATAATGAACTTATGACTGTTTGATGAAGTAGGATGAATTTTACCTATGAGATCAAGTCCCCACTGCGAAAAAGGCCATGGAGTAATGATAGGTTGAAGTTCATGTGTTGGCGCATGTATTAAATCTCCATGTTTCTGACATTGTAGACATCTCTTTGCAAATTGTTGTGCATATTTTTCCATGGTTAGCCAATAGTATGCTGCTCATAGAAGTTTCTTAACAAGGCCAATGCTAGTAGAATGTGAGCCACAGACACCTTCATGTGCCTCACATAAGGCCACTTTTGCTTCCTCAAAGTCAAGACATCTAAGAAGGATACCATCAAGACTCTGGTGATAAAGGGTGTCTCCAAGAATAGTGTAACGAGAGGCTCAGTGGATAAAGGTTTTACGTTGGGTGTTGGATAGTTGAAGTGGGAAGGTTTGATTACGGAGATACTCATATACACCCTCATACCACGATGAATTGGGACCAACAATTTCACATATAAGCTCAGACTGTGGAACTTCAAATGCTAGAATCAAAAGTTGTTCTACCAAAAAATCACATTTATGTGTATTAGATGGCATGTCTAGAAGAGACCCAATCATAGCCATAGCATCTGCTACTCTGTTTTGTAGTCTTGGGATTTGTTCAAAAGTGATATTGTCAAAATATGTTTTGAAATCATCAACCATTAGCTTGTATGGAAGAAGCTTCTCATCTTTTGTTTGATATTCATCTAAAACCTGTTTGATAACCAGTTGAGAAACACCAAAGACTTGTAACTATCTGATAGCCCATTGTACTGCCATGCGCAAACTTATGATTAAAGCTTCATACTCTACTATGTTATTGGTACATGGAAATGTAATTCTATATGATTTGGGTATACAATCTCCTTAAGGGGTAACAAACAAGATGCCCACTCCAAATCCATGTTGTGTGTATGATCCATCAAAATATAGCTGCCACTGTGTTGGAGGAGTTAAACTGAACAATCCTTCATCAGGGAATTTCAGATACATTGGATGAATATCTGTGATGGGTGCTGCAGGTAATTGATCAACAATGACTTGTCCTTTGATGGATTTTCAATCCACGTATTGTATGTCAAATTTACTTAAGATCATGGCCCATTTTGCTAATCTTTCCATGAGAGTTGCTTTAGAAAGAAGATATTTGAGTGGATCCACATTAGATATAAGCTTTGTTGTTTGGTTTAGCATATAGTGTCATAACTTTTGGGAAGCAAACACTAATGCTAAACATGATTTTTCCATAGATGAGTAATTGAGTTCATATCCCACAAGAGTTCTGCTAATGTAGTAGATGGCTTGTTCTTTTCCTGAATCGTCATGTTGAGCTAGAAGGGCACCCAATGCTGCTATTGTTGATGATATATAAAACAATAATGGATGATCAAGTATAGGAGGTACTAACACAAGTATCAAAAGCTTGTTGACACTTTTCATCCCACTTAAAAGGTTCACCCTTATGAAGAAGATGTTGAAAAGGATGACATTTATCTTCTAGTTGTGAAATAAATTTGCAGATAGACTGTAGAGCTACTTGAGATTTGTTGGTGGAGGCATTTCCATGATAGCTTTTACCTTAGCTAGGTCCACTTCTATCCCTCGTAAAGACACAATGTATCCCAACAGTTTTCCAGATGTTACACCAAATACACATTTCTTTGGGTTTAGTCTAACTTGATATTTTTCTAATCAATCAAAGATTTGTGCTAATACCTGTAGATGTCCTTCTCTTGTCTTAGATTTTCCCAGGATGTCATCAACAGTCTTCCATGATAGTATGAAAAAGGTCATGAAAAATAATTGTCATCGCTCATTGATAGGTAGCTCCAGTGTTCTTGAGACCAAAAGGCATTACCACCTAGTAGTATGTGCCCCATGGACAAATGAATGATGTTTTATCTTGATCTTCCTCTGCTATTCTGATTTGGTTATATCCTGAAAATCCATCCATCAAAGATAGCATTTCATGTCTGGCTATAAGATCTACAATATTATCTATACTTGGTAGTGGAAAGTCATCCTTAGGACATGCTTTGTTAAGATCTCTAAAGTCTGTGCAATAGCGAACTCGTCCATCAGGTTTTGCTACAGGTACCAAATTTGAAACCCATTTTGGATAATCAATAGGCTTTATAAACTTTGTTTCTAGCAGTTTCTAAATCTCTGCTTTGACCAATAAAGCTACATGTGGATGCATTTTGCACAATTTTTTTGGATAGGTTTTGCATTAGGAGATACTGGTAGATGATGTACCACAAATGATGGATCTAGACCTGGCATGTCAGCATAAGTCCATGCAAAATTTATAGCTCTTCTCATAAAAAATGTTGTGAAGTCTCTTCTTTCTTGCTCTGATAATGATGCTGCCAAAAAAGTGATCTTTGGATTCTTCTCTATACCCAAATTCATGTCTTGTGATTGTTCAACTAGCATGGTTGATTTCTCATGATAATCAGTGGCAACAGGAAGATCAAATCCCCCATCCTTAGGTGTCTTGGAGAGGTTGTCACCTTCAGATATGTCCTTTATTTTTACTTTTTCATGGTCAAAAGGCACCTTTCGGTTTTCACCTAGTGACCTATTTTGTTTGATTTTATTTATTTCACTTTTGTGACTAAAGGATTTGATACTTCCGCCAAAATATGCTAGTTTAGGTAGGTCCATCATAAAACCTACTTTATGACCACCCAATGGAATGCCTTTTCATAAACCCATGAATTCTAGAATAGCTTCATCATTTTCAAATGTGTCTAATATCGGTGCCCCCTATTTGTCCCAATTGACGAGGTTAGGATATATGAGTGAAAAGTTAATGGAGGAATTGTTATGGCTAGAGGAAGCTGCAAAAATCATGAAGATGGACTGTTCTTGGAAAAGGTCGGTAATATGAAGGGAGGAGTCATCGATAGTATCCAAATTAGAAGTCTCTCCTACCAAGGAAGGTCTAGTGTTAGTATTGGAAATACACTTAATGTCCTTGAGTCATGGTACCTCTGACTGATAACCAAGGCCTTGCTTATTAAACTTCTTAGACACAATAATGGGTTTTGTAGGTCCTTGTTCCTATGATCCCAATCCACCATGTCCTTTGTAGCCCATGTTCTTTATGATGCAGAACCCATTGTTGTATCTCTCCACTTCAAGTTGAACTTGGTCATTTTCATCAAAGAATATCCAAGAGTCTATATCATCAATGTCTTCATCATCCAAGAATCTACCTTTTATGAATACTATGGGTGGAGCTTTGATGACAGCAGGGGATGAAGTTGGTTTGGATGTAGAAGGCTTACCATAAGATTTAGGAGACAATGGGAGGGTGCCAACATAACAAGATGCTTGCAGTGTGTACTCACCAGGGCCATGTTCGGTGTACTTGATATGGAGGTTGGAGGCAGCTTTGCTAGATGATGGCTTTAGTAGGTCAGATGGGTCTACATAGGATGAAGATGGATATGCCTCAATGTTGATAGGAATGCAGTTTAGATTCTAATATTTAGATTGAAAGGAACAACAAAACTCAAATGGATTGGGATCAGCTTGGATAGTAATCTCAACACCATTATGTGGAAATTTAAGACATTGATGATATGTAGAAGAAATTGTCTTGAGGGCAAGTATCCATGGATGACCAAGGATGATGTTATAAGGAAGGTCAATATCAAGAACCTGACAATAGGTTTCTTTGGTGACCGGCCCAACTTGGATAGGTAAGAAAATAATCCCTTCAGTATCTCTCTTGGCATCATCATAGGCTCTGATAGTAATAACCTTGGAGGTGTCAACATCTTTCTTAGAATATCCCAATTGTTGAAGTAACTTCAAAAAACATATATTAAGGCCAGTTCCACCATCTACCAAAATTCATTTGATACGGCGTTGTTTAACAAATACTTTAATGTGGAGGGCTTTGTTGTGTGAAGGATGAATGGAGGGATGAAGATCTTTGTCAGAGAAGGTTAAGTGACAAGGGGTTGCAATGCTAGCGACCATAGATTGGAATTGTGTGATATCAATATCATTAGGCGCCAAAGATTCTTGTAGGGCTTTATTAAGGATAGCTTTATGAGCAGGAGATATGTGAAGCAACTCAAGAATGGATATGTGCATGGGTGTTTTGCCAAGGTGATCCTAGATATTATAGTTAGAAAGGGATCTAGGAGGATGAACAGGTGCTCCTTGGATAGTGACTCGACCTCTTCAAGTGGTTACAACACAATCAAGTGCTTTGCCTTAGATAGTAATGGTAGAGATGCGAGCATGGTCAATGTAGCCAATGGTAGATGATTCATAGTTGTACTGGATGGTGTTCCTGACATGAGGGTTACTTGTTTTATCAAGAGATGGAATTGGATTCTTGAAAGTCTCTAGATCATAGTTTGATGTTGATTGTTGTGTAGGTTGAGTTGTTGAAGGTGTGACCTTGATTAAACCTTGATCAATGCAATCTTGGATGACATGTTTTAAGTGCATACAACCATTTGTTTTGTGTCCTTTAACTCGATGGTAATCACAATACTAATTTTATTTGTGCATCTGATAACATAATATCGCTCTCTTGGAGAAGCTTTTGAAAGATAACTTCCATAGGTTCCGCTAATGGTGTAAATTGTAGGTGTGGATTGGAAGTTTGTCGTTGTCACATTTGTTGAAAGGGTTGTGTTGTTGTAGAAGCTACTTGAATCTTGATGGGATCTTTCATAGTTTGTATGTTCTTTGCATCCACAACACCATCGTTGACAACATTCTCATTTTTGTTCCAAAATCTAGACTTATCGTTGGAGTTTTGAGGATAGTTTTTGTTATCACGAAAGATCTTGATAGTTCCTTTAGCAATTAAAGCTTGTTCAATGATGATTCCTTTGGAAACAAGTTCATCAAAGGTGCTAGCACTTTGCAATTATAACTGAAAAGATAGTTCGGGATGAAGATTTTGAACAAAGATATCAAGTTGTTGCATCTCAGATATTTCCCATGATAGTTTGCTAGCCATATTACGCCATCGTTGAGTAAATGAAGAAAAGGCTTCACTGTTGCACTATTTATTGTTGACAAGGTCATTCATGTTTACCTCATGTTCAATGTTGAAATCAAAGTGTGATCAAAACTTATTCACTAATTCTGAAAAAGACTTAATTCCTAGAGGTAAATGAGAGAACCATTCAAGAGCTTGTCCCGCTAAGCTTCAAGGAAACAGTCTCAAAAGATATGTATCGTCATAAGCAACATCAAGACATGCCACAAAGAATGCTCTAAGATGGTCTTCTAGATTTCCTTTTCCTTTGTACTTATCAAATTGTGGAATTTCAAAGTGTGGTGGAAAAGGTATCATATGAAGAGATTTGTCAAATGAATAAGCGCATATGTTTTCCAGAGAAAATGTCTTCTTGCCTTGTCCTACCGCTTGATTGATCATTTGTTGAACATCCGCTAAAGATAATTGCTATTGTTGCAAAGGGGGTGAAACATGGTATGGTGTATATTGAGGTTGTTGTTGTGGGATATATGAAGCCATGACCATTTGTTGGGGTTGCATACTCACAATATATGTCAAAGGATTGGCGTGTGACACATATGTGTTTGAGGATTGCTGTCCTTAAGACACAAGCGGCAGTTGAGTATATTGTGATGAATTGGCACCAAGATTTGGCATCACATGGGAATTGGAAGATGGATTGACACTAGTTAGTGGTTGGGAAGTTGGAGTTGGATTTGTAACATGGTAAGTGATGGAAGGATTGGTAGATGCAAAAGAATGATGGACGCTTGGATTTGTATTTTGGACAACATGGGGATTGGCATGTGTCATGTGTTGGATGATAATAGGCAAGCCTTAGGTAGCATAATATGGATTAATAGTGTGTGAAGGATTGGAAGAATATGATGGCATGGATGTGAGTTGCTCAACATAAGTGACCGTATTGCTAGGATTAGCTTAAGAAATGATAGGAGGATCACTCATGTCAATAAGGCTAACATTGGGATTATATGGTAAAATGGAGGGATTAGTGGAAGTGGTGGAAAGTACATTGGAAGTTGGTATATGGGATATGGTATTCATATGGGATATAGCAAGTTGTGATGGTTGTGAAGCTTGGGTTATTGGTGTTGTTGGGATAGTTTGGGAGGTTTGTACATTATGGGATATGGGAATAGCTTGTGATGCTTGGAGCGTTTGCGCTTGGGCCACATGGACATCTTGTGTTACTTGAGGCATGGAAACGGTCATGCTGGGAGGAGGAGTATGTTGAGGAACATGAAAAGGTGGAATGTTGAGATTTTGTGACATGAGAGGGAGCACATTAGTTGGCATTATCAAAGGTTCTAGAGTGTGCTCCAAGCGAGGTAGATCAAATGAAGAAAAAATAGGCAATGAAGGAGATGTGTTGGAAGATGGAGCTTGTGATATGATGGGAGATGATGTGACTATAGTGGATGGTCCCTTTGTAACAGCAGCAGGAGTGTTTGGATCTTGCTCTTTAATAGCAAATATGTTGAAATCTTTTGGTAATTTAGCACCCATGTAAGTTGCAAGAAGTAGTGATTAGGCTCGATATAATAAGTCTCTCAACTTGATCCCACACATGAGTATCCCAAAATTTTGATAAGTCATCTTGCGATTGTTCTTCAAAAGTCTCCAAAGATGTTTGAGGTTGCACTTGTTGTGAAGATGACTCTCCAATGGTGTACCCTTGAGGCGTAAACATATGAGGAGGCATACCAGTCATAAATTAAGTTACATCCTTAAGAGGTGTTGATCTAATTTGTTGCATCTCATCTTGTAATTTGGCTTCCATTTCAGCTCTATATTGACTCCTAGTTTGAGGCATGATGTTGATGATGAAAACTTGAATTTTAGCTTGTCAAAGTTTTGAGACCCAAAAGATAGTTTTCTAGTTATTTGGTTGGTTGTTTTGCTTGGTTGTTGATGTGTTTGGTTGATTGGTTTGCTTTGGTTGGTTTGTTGTTGGCTAGTTTGTTGTTAATTTGCTTGGTTGATTTGTTGTTGGCTAGTTTTCCCTAGAGAATAGCTCACACACACAAGGCAAAAAGTTGTTTGCTAAAAGTTGCTAAGTTGCTAATGTTGCTGAAGCTAAAGCTAGAAGATATTGTTTTGCTGATTGATCGAAACAATTGGTTTGATGTTTAGGTTGCTGGTTTGGGATCTCAAAAAGATGAAAAGCTCATGAATTGTGATAGATTGGTAAGCTCAAAATAGGAGACAAAGTCTACGTATCTGCTAATGATCAGAGACAGGTCTAAAAGCTAATGCTGAAGCTAAGCAAAATGGATCTATGGCTAATTCAACTGAGGCAATAAGAGTTGCTAGTATTTGACCATAGGCGATAGGTAATAGCTCATATACGACTCAAAAGAGGCCAAAGATGACTGATAATAGCTCAAATATGGACTAATTTAGGTTCTAACAGCAGGTTATAGTGTTAATCAAAAGTGATCTAATTTTTCATAGGCGGTGACTATTGGCTTAAAAGTGAATTACTGCTAATCGAAAGCGATGCAGGTTAGGCCAAAGGTGATGGATTGTTGTTCAAAGGAGAACTACTTTAGATAGGAAGCAACTGATGGTTGTTTATAAGAGACTCTGTTTAGGCAAAAAGTAGCTAACTATGGTGTAAAAGTGATTCTGTTTAGGCAAAAAGTGGTTGTCTATGGTTTAAAAGCAATTTTGTTTAGGCAAAAAGTGGTTGTCTACTATTTAAAAGTGATTCTATTGTCTATATGTGGGTAGTTTAGGCTCAAAAGTGACTGTGTTTGTCAAGAAAGATGTCTGATTTGTGCTTTTTGACAAGAAAATAGTAATTACAGTCACTCACATTCACAACAATCACAAACTTTTACAACCTAGGCTAGGAAAGGACTGTATTTGTTGAATCCCCTAGCCATGCTTATTCAAAGCGGATAGGTTCAGGATCTTGGTAGCACCGGCTCCCCTCCACGACACACACTTCTCACACATACCAAGATCCAGATTTCTTGTAAGGCTTGTCCCCCCACCAAACCTTAGGATTGTCCTTACTATCTCTTCTAAGAACCATGTGAATCGGGCCAGCTTCAAAGGTCCCACCTTTTGCATCAACAAATAGAAGGTTTTTGGCTACTACACAAAGTTCTTAATAAGGGCATTCGTTCGGGTGGCTATACATGTGGTAGCACTACTGTCCATTATGGAGTCTCCCAACCTTCAAGGGTTGTGCCTTGGAGGGTTTTGGGGGAGGTTGGCTATCAGTAAACGCAACAACACCAGTTGTTTGTGGCTTTCGAGACAAACATTTTTCTTATATAGCGGTTCAAAAGGACTTGGCTTTAGCCCGTTCCTACTTGGATTGTATCCCTTCTCACACCGGGAAGGCAGACCCTCTAAAGATAATAACAAGTTCTCATATACCCAAGATCCATTTGATAGGCAAGGGGAGAGGATACTGTTGTTATTAAATTTGGGTTACAATCACTCACATGCCAGCAATTAAAAAAAAGATAAATTAAGCACAGAGCAAGCAATGATTCATTTTAAGCACCAAGCCCAAATGTTTTTAATTGAGTGATAAACCACAAATCTTGGACCAATCAAAGCTGCAATAGATATGTTAGTAGTTTGATAACCTCCCTTTCTTGGACAATCGATAAGATGATGCACAAATACCTAATTAGTAGCCAAGAAAAACAAACTGCCAATGATACAGACTGAAAGCAACACAGTTTACCAGAGGCGATCCACTGTCAATCAAAAGCAATCTCCATTTTGTCATAGTTGAACTACTGCAGGTCAAAAGCGATTCCAAAAATGCCAGATGCGAACTGGCATGAGGCAACTATTTAAGGTGCATAAGGAACATAGATCTGTAAAAGAAACTGTATGCAACAAAAGCCTTAATTCTACAAAAAAGTGATTCAATTATCTAAAAGCGGCCATTGTCATGTCAAAAGCGATTAAGTTAAATGCAAAGGTGACCACTGTTAGTCTAAAAGTGATGTAGAATAAACAAAAAGTGATCATTGTCTACTTATAAGAGATCTGGGAATGGCTAAAGGTGGCAGATTTCAGTGCAAAAGTGACGCGGGTATGCAGACAGTGATGATTTTTTGCTCAAAAGCGACAGGAACTTGCCGTAAGCGCTCAGAAAATCTGATCTTCATAAAAATAACTTCAAACAGCAAAGTTAATCAAGGACGTGAGTTCCACCAGGTGTGCCAAAATGTGATAGGTAAAAAATTAGGTTAATAAGATCAAGCATAGCCATGAAAACCTAACCCTACCATCATTAAAAAATCTAATCCAAATGAAACCAACAGTATGCAATTCAAGCACAATATCACCTAGATTGTATGATTCCTTGTTTATGATGTGGATTGCTTCTTCAACAATGAGCAATTATGAAGATAAAAGCTGCCATGAAAGATGGATGACAATGATAATAAGCTCAATGGATGCTATGAATGCTCAAGTGCTCAATATGATCAAGATGATAATGTAGATGCTATGAATGCTTGCTTTGGGTTAAGTATAGAATGAGAGGGTTTTTATATAGAACTCAACCAAAATCAATCAACGGTGGAGATTCGGTGGCTATGTGAAGGGCTAAGATTAAAAGATAGACATAGATGAGTGTGTAGATGACAAGTGGCAAAAAGATAGGGCTTATATGTGCTTGTGTACATAAAAAGTACTATATGTGAAAGATATTAAATAAAAGGATGTAGTACCACTTATCTTTTTAAATAAAAGAGGCACACATGTCAGCTCATGAGATGAATGATGAGATAAATTAATTAAATAAATAAAATTTATTTAATTAATTGGAAAGTGGGTTTATGAAAGGAATTTTTAATTAAATAAATAAAATTTATTTAATTAAAAATAGACAGAATAAAGATAATTAAATAATTAAAGATTGTTTAATTATAGCTTAGAGGAAATAGCTAATGAATTAATTAAATAAATTAGAATTTATTTAATTATTAGAAGAAATATATGTGTTAGGGATATTTCTCAAGTGTGTTAGACAAATGCAGATAATGTGTAATGCAATGGTTGATTGTTAATGATAATGAGTCAATTTTGGGTGTCTACAATGTTAACAATGGATTTTTCCTGCATACACATTCTGGCACGCCTAGTGGGACCATTCACTTGATCAATTTTTTTATTACTAAAAGTCATTTTCTGAACTTCAGGTATAGTGTGCCTTTGATCAACAAGAAATCACATTTGAACAACAGTTGATCGCCTTTGATTGGGGAAAAATTGCATATACGTAGTCTAAAATCACCTTTGAATAGTAGCACATTGCCTTTGGTCTAGTGGGTTGCCTCTGATATATTTAGGGTTTTAACAGTTTCTTTTTGTAGGGTCTAGGGTTCGAGTGCCTTTGATCAACAGTAGATCGACTCTGCACAATAGTAGGATCACCTTTGCATAGCAGCAAATCACCTTTGCACAACAAGAAATCACCTTTGGTAATAGTTTAGTCACCTTTGCATTTCTGATAATCACATTTGGTTTTCATCATACACCTTTGGTCTGCCTTTTGTAAATTTAGATTTTCTAGAAACTAATATCTATCTATGCAGCTTGTCAATCAGTTTGTCAAAGAATGGAGACTCTGAAAAACTACTAATTTATCTTCTGTAGGTTCGATCGCTCAAAGAAAAATGTTGTTTTCCCACTAAATTAGGAATATTTAGAATTGGTACTTAAAAATAATCTTTGCATGCTCTGTGTTTGTTTATCTTTCTTGTTTGTTTGTTGTGTATGTATGTAACCCGATTTAACAACAAGAGTATCCTCTCCACCTACCTATTCAATGGACCTGGGATGTATGAGAAATTATTGTTGTCTCTAGAGGGCCTACCTCCCATTGTGAGAGAGAACGACCCAAGCTGTAACAAGCTAAATCCAAGCTCATTCAAACCGCTATATAAAAAATGTGTTTGTGATGAAAGTCATAAGCAACAGGTGCAGATGTATCATACCAACGAATGTCTCCCTTAGTACCCTTATGGTGCGTGAAAACCCATAGAGCATAACCTCTACAAGCTGGGAGGCCTCCTATTTGGAGTGAATCACCACACGTATCACCACCTAAATGAATGCCCTTACTAAAAACCTTTGTTTAGTAGCCAAAATCCTTCTATTTGCTAGTGTAGGAGGTCAGACCTCTGAATCCATCCCACATTCTCATAGTTCAAAGTAGAGATAGCAAATTCTCTTTGGGGAATTCAAAGTTTGGTATGCCTGAGAAGTGTGTGTCATGTAAGGGGAGCTAGTGCTACCAAACTTCTTGTTAGGGATTGCATGTAGAAGATATCAATTAAATGCAAATAATGATTAAATAGAGGAATGAAAATACATAGAAATAACAACAGTGAGAGACAAGTTTTAACATGGTTCACCCAAACTTGGGCTACATCCATGAACAGAGAGTCCAATATTATTACCCAGTAAATCAAACTAATTATAACCAACGATCCTTACAACTCAATACCCCTGCAAAATGCTACAATACATCAACAAAAACTCTAACCCTTGGCTTCTTTTATCAAGCCTTGCTGCGCATGGACCCCACAAGGGGCACTGCCCCTTGACCCCATCTTGAGGATGCTGCCCCCAAACCCTCGCAACAAGTGCTGCCCCTCGATCCTGTTAAATAATTTTGGGGGAAACCACGCTGATAAAAGTGGGGTAAATTTAATCTTTGAGTCTGATTAGGCTCCATATAACAACAATCTCCCACTTGGAGACTGATCAGACTCCACACCATATCATATCCCACTTGGAGACTGATCATAACTCTGTTGACCCTGTGGCTCCCACTGGAAATAAGCACCCTAGACTTTGCTATTCTAATTTTTTTTAGTCTTGAAGACCAACCAAAGATGAAGAGGAGCTTAACTTCTCCCTTGTCACTGCCTTTGTAAACATATCTACTAGATTTTCATCTATATGTATCCTTTCCAGCCATAACTGTCCATCATCCAACATTGATCGAATGAAGTGATACCTCAACTATATGTGTTTGGTCTTTAAATGTAAGGTAGAATTCTTTGCAAGATGTATGGCACTCTGGTTGTCTGTAAACAAATAACTATTAGCCTGTTGTTTACCCAATTCTTCCATGAAAGATTGCAGCCATATGATTTTCTTGCTTACCTCTATTGTAGTTACATACTCTGGCTCCGTGGTGGATAAAGCAACCACCTTTTGCAACCTAGAGATCCAACTCACTACTGTCCCACCTACAGTAAAGACATAACCTGTAGTACTCCACCTGGTATCAATATCCCCTACCAAATCTAAGTCCACATAGCTTGCTAAATCAATATTAGAGCCCCCAAAACATGTATTAGTGTATGTACCTCTCAAATATCTAAGAATCCATTTTACTGCATTCTAATGCTCCAATCCGGGATGACTCATATACCTACTTACGACTCCTATAGTATGTGCAATATCTAGTCTCGTGCATACCATGGCGTACATTAAACTTCCTACAACTAAAGAATATGGTACCTTAGACATTTTTTCTTCCTCCTCTTGTGTCTTAGGACACATCTCCTTAGTTAATTTCAAATGACTAGGCAAAGGTGTACTGATAGCTTTTGCATTCTCCATATGGAATCTCTGCAACACCTTTTCAACATAATCAGCTTGAGATAGCGTCAATTTTCTATTCTTCCTATCTCTACAATTTTTCATACCAAGGATTTGTTTTTCTGCCCCCAAATCCTTCATAGCAAATGATTATGCTAACTGTTGTTTTAACTCTCTTATGTGATCCATGTTAGACCCTACTACAAGCATGTCATCAACATATAAACATAAAATAATGTAGTTGTTATTATCCAACCTCTTAAAATAAACACAATGGTCAGAATTACACCAGCTATAGCCTTGCTCAGCCATAAAACTATCAAATTTTAAATACCATTGCCGAGGTGCTTGTTTCAAGCCATACAAACTCTTCTTCAATCTGCACACCAGTTTCTCCTTACCATTGACCTCAAATCCTTAGGGTTGTTCCATATATATCTCCTCCAAATCACCATGGAGAAAGGTAGTTTTCACATCTAGCTATTCCAAATGCAAATCTTTAGCAGCCATAATACTTAAGACAATACGAATAGAAGTCATCTTAATAATTGGAGAAAATATCTCATGAACATCAATACCTTTTTTTCGTGCAAATCCTTTTACAACTAACCTGGCTTTACCTCCATCTTCCTCTTTCAACCTATAAACAAATTTATTTGGTAAAGCCTTTTTACCTGTATGCAAGTTACATAATTCCCAAGTCTAATTTTTTAGCAAGGAGTCCATTTCTTCTTTCATTACAAGCTCCCATTTACCCTTTGTATCCACCTACATAGCTTCATCATACCCTTCCAGTTCACCAGCATCTGTTAAAAAAATAGAATACAAAGAGGGAGAAAACCTTTCAGGAGGTCTACTTAGCCTTGTTGACCATCTAACAGTCATTGGAGTTTGTGGTATTTTGGTGTAGGAGCACCTACCTTATAGTGGCCTCCATGAGGCAGTGAGTTAGTTTTGAGTCTTGTTGATGTTTCCAAGAAGGTCTTATAAGACCAATGCATGTAATAAGGTCTGAGTTGACCATGCTTTACTATTTTTAGATAGTTTGTTTGGACAGTTGTTTAGTTTGTTAGATCAGTTGGGTCTCCCAACTGCTTGGAGGCAAAAATAGTACTACTGTGAGTAGTTAAATACCCCCAGAATCAGGTCATTTCAGGACAAACAGAGTGAGAGAGGGTGAGACATACTAAGGAGTTAGATTGTGCTATGGAAAACATAGTATTGTACTTGCATCCTTTGAAAGTAATAAAGAGATCATGTTTGTGTCAATTCTCTATTTGGATTTGATTGTGTAATTGAGTTGCTGTTCTGGTGGTTGCATGGATTCATTTATCCATTCCACTGGTTGATTCATCAAATCAGTGGAATGGCTGTGTACAATAGTTTAGGATTTAGTTTGCATTTTCTATTTGTTTGCATGCATGTCTACAGGATCGCAGTCGAGAGGTGTTGAGAACCCTAGCATGGGTATGTACCAAGTCGTGCAGGTTGTTAGAGTCTGGAAGGTTGTCCAGGAAGTGGATCGGGTCATCCCAGGGAGTTCAGCAAATCAGAATGGTGAAAATCCACTAAGATTGGTGTATTCGTCGCATTTGCATCATTATGATATTTCTGCGTATATCCTGTAGTTACATCAAGCATCAGCTTGCGTATATCTTGATAGTGGACATCAGGTTATGTTGCATATATGTATCAGGTTATGAGTATCCGCCTGATGGAGATAAGTCATGAATATGATGCAGTGCATAGTTGGAGTGCATATTTGTGAAGATGATGCAGTCGATCGCATAAGGTAAATACGCATCAGGGTGATAGGGAATTAACACTAGGTGGATCGCAGGAGGAATATTTAGCAGAATATTCATAATGTGCATAAAATTGGAGTATCGTCATCAGGATGTTTCAATATGACCTGATAAGTTATATCCTGATGCTGGTTGTGTAGGTGGGTCAAATATTGGGGTGATGTAAGCATCAGAGGAGGTGCATGAGGTTGTCATCATCAGGATATGTCGTCATCAAGATATATGGGAGGAACCTGATATTTTATATCCTGCTGGTAAAAGGTGCGGATGATGCCGAACATCATGATGCTATAGATAGAGTTTGGCAATAAGGTGAATAGTGATCATCAAGAGGATAAATAGTGATTGTCAGGAGGATAATTGTGTTCACTGAATATGATGATGCTGCTGATAGGCGAAAGGTCGAGGGTTGAACTGCAGGAGGATATCGGTCAGCAGAGAGAATATGATGATGCTGACAGGTTTTAGGTTTGGGTGCATAATTAGTAATGCATAGACATACATGCCATATGTTAGGATTTTAGTGTTGGTGCCTCTGCATCATAGTGGTATCAAAGCTTAGTAAAAGGTCTGGGCTATTTGTGTGTTGATTCTGTCACTGAGAAGACAGAGGTAGAGAAGTGAGAGGTTGACAAAATGCCTCCGAAGGGTAATGGTACTGAAAGGGAGTTGCAGGAAATGAAGGAAAAACATGCCAGAGAGATGAGGAAGATGATGGAGCTTGCTGAATCATTGCAAGCTAGGCTTGTAGCCTTGGAAAAGAATAAGAAGAGGGAAGTGGAAGACAGTGAATCAGAAGAAGATGAAGATGCTATTGAAGAGTATGAAGAGGTAGCTGAAGATCTGAATGCTGAAGACCAAAGGTTTGCAAAACTATTAAAGGCAGTGCAGAGTGATAAACCTGAGGTAAAGGTTGATGTTTCCAAGTATAATGGAAGTTTGAATGAAGATGAGTTACTGGATTGGATTGCTGCACTTGATAATCACTTTGAATGTGAGGATGTTGCTGAGGATCAGAAGGTAAAGATTGCAAAGACCAAGTAAGGAGGTCATGCTTTGGTATGGTGGGATTATGTACAATCTGAGAGAAGAGAAGGAAACAAGGCAAGTCAAAGATCACTTCATGGGACAAAATGGTAGCAAGGATCAAAGGTAAATTCTTGCCCAAGGATTATGCAATTCAGATGTTTAAGAAGCTGCAATTTTTAAGGCAGAAGGAAATGGATGCGAAGGCATACACTAAGGAGTTTTATAAGTTGAGTATGAGATCTGGTCATCATGAGAATGAGGTTGAAACGGTTGTCAGATATTTGGCTAGCTTGAGATTGAACATATAGGATGAGTTAGTTTTAGCTAACCCTAAGAGTGTGGAAGATTGTTATCAAATGGCAATTTGGATTGAAGAAAAAATGAATAGAAGACAAGATAAATCCATGAGAGGAAGGGATAGCAATATGAGGGGAAGAGGATCAACCCCTACAACAAGGCAAACTAATCAGGGTCAAGAAGACACTAGTAAAGGATAGGGACAGTCTGATTTCAGAGGTGGATGGAAGGGTACTAGAGGTAGATTTGGAAGTGGTAGAGGTTCTACTACATTTTCAGGAAAGTGTTACACCTGTGGTGAGTTTGGTCATCCATTTTTTTAAATGTCCAAAAAGACAAGGTTCGTCATCCAGAGATGATAGAACGAATGACAAGAGAGTACAACTTGTACAAGAAGAGAAAGTAGAGGAAAGTGTGCAAAGTTCAAACACTTATTACGGAGATACAGCTCCTGACAATTATGGATATCCTGAAGAGGGAGAAGCTTGATGCTAAGGAGAACTAGTTTGCAGACATCAAAGGATATGATGCAAAGAAAAGCTCTTTTCAAGACCACATGCAAGAGCAAAGGTAAAATATGTAAGGTTGTCATTGATACTGGTTCAACAAACAACATGGTATCTCAGGAAATGGTGGATAAACTGAATTTGGAAAGGATTCCACACCAACACCCTTACAAGGCATCTTGGGTGAGTGATAGTCAATCACTTTTTGTATATGAACAAGCATATGTTGATTTTTAGATTGGAGCATATCATGATAGAATTTTGTGTGACATATTGCCCATGGAATGTTGTCACCTACTGTTGGGTAGGCCATGGCAATTTGATAGGAGGGTAGTGTATGATGGGTATGCAAATACCTACACCATCAAGAAAGATGGGAAAACTATTATGTTGATGCCATTACAGAAAGAAGCTACAGTACAGAAGGTAGCAAAAATCATTTTAGTGGGAAAGAAGGAATTTGTGAAGATGCCTACAGCAGTAGGCATAAAGGTAGTTGAGGACATTGCAGGGAAAGAAGTTGTTAAGGACAATAGTTTGAAGACAGTTTTAGTTTTGACTGACAGAGGTCAGTAGCAGGTTCAGAAATAGGTTTGCAAATAGCAACCAGTTGAGTGGCATGACAAGGATGTTCTCATAGTTGGGACTATTGTTTGTCCTATAAAGGTTGAAAGAAAGATAGATTTGAACATTGCAGAAGTTCAAGAGGCAGTTACTAAGGTCATTCAACTAGGTATTCAGACAGAGGTGCTGGTAAGACAACCTGAAAAACACCGGGTATGTGTGAGAAGGGCCTACATTGATAGGCATGAGGGTTTATTTGCAAGACAACAAGCTACAGTTCATAAATCTTGGAGTAGCCAATAGACAACAAAGGATAAAGCTAGAGTAGTTCAGACCTCTAAGATGACAAAGCGTAAAGGTGGAATTCTTCCACAACCTAACTCATGGGACATGAGTTCTTTTTCTGTTGGGGAGTATGGTGCAGGAGCACCTACCTTACAGTGGCCTCCATGAGGCAGTTAGTTAGTTTTGAGTCTTGTTGATGTTTCCAAGAAGGTCTTATAAGACCAATGCATGTAATAAGGTCTGAGTTGACCATGCTTTACTATTTTTAGATAGTTTGTTTGGACAGCTGTTTAGTTTGTTAGATCAGTTAGGTCTCCCAACCGCTTGGAGGTGGGTCTCCCAGCCACTTGGAGGCAAAAATAGTACTACTGTGAGTAGTTAAATACCCCCAGAATTGGGTCATTTTAGGACAGACAGAGTGAGAGAGGGTGAGACATACTGAGGAGTTAGATTGTGCTATGGAAAACATAGTATTGTACTTGCATCCTTTGAAAGCAATAAAGAGATCTTGTTTGTGTCAATTCTTTGTTTGGATTCCATTATGTAATTGAGTTGTTGTTTTGGTGGTTGCATGGATTCGTTTATCCATTCCACCAGTTGATTCATCGAATCGATGGAATCGCTATGTACAATAGTTTAGGATTTAGTTTGCATTTTCTGTTTGTTCTCATGCATGTCTGCAGGATTGTAGTCGAGAGGTGTTGAGAACCCTAGCATGGGTATGTGCTAGGTCATGTAGGTTGTTAGAGTCTGGAAGGTCATCCAGGAAGTAGATTGGGTCATCCCAGGGAGTTCGACGGATTAGAACGGTGAAAATCCACTAAGATCGGTGTATTCGTCGCATCTACATCATCAGGATATTTCTGCGTATATCCTGTAGTTACCTCAGGCATCAGTTTGCATATATCCCGCTAGTGGACATCAGGTTATGTTGCATATATGTATCGGGTTATGAGTATCCACCTGACGGAGATAATTCGCAAATATGATGTAGTGCTATTTGGAGTGCATATTTGTGAAGATGATGCAGTCAATCGCATAAGGTAAATGTGCATCAGGGTGATAGGGAATTAACACTAGGTGGATCGCAGGAGGAATATTTGGCAGAATATTCGTCATGTGCATAAAATTGGGGTATTGTCATCAAGATATTTCAATATGACCTAATAAGTTATATCCTGATGCTGGTTGTGTAGGTGGGTCAAATATTGGGGTGACATAAGCATCAGAGGAGAGATGCATGAGGTTGTCATCATCAGGATATGTCATCATTAGGATATATGGGAGGAACCTGATATTTTATATCTTGCTGGTAAAAGGTGTGGATGATGCCGAACATCATGATGTTGCAGATAGAGTTTGGCGGTAAGGTGAATAGTGATCGTCAAGAGGATAAATAGTGATCATCAGGAGGATAATTGTGTTTGCCGAATATGATGATGCTACTGATAGGTGAAAGGTCGAAGGTTGAACTGCAGGAGGATATCGGTCGGCAGAGAGAATATGATGATGCTGGCAGGTTTTAGGTTTGGGTGCATAATTAGTAATGCATAGACATACATGACGTATGTTAGGATTTTAGTGTTGGTGCCTTTGCATCATATTTCTTGTTATTTTTATGGAGCATGAGGAACCACTAGAACATCACTATCTAGAGTATCATCCAACACCACATAATCCTTTTCTTTCTTCTCATGTTGTTGCAATTGATCTTTGTACAACACCTTCTCATTGAATACTATTGCAAGTATGTGTCTAATTGATGTTGTCATTGATGTCAACATATTCTTGTTGTCATTGGTGTCAACTTTATCTTATTCTATTATTTGTTTAGAAGACCTATATGTTGAGGATATTGAGAAAATTAGCCTCTCCAGAAGAAACAAGTGAGTTACAGAGAAGTACAGTACAAACGGTGAGTTGTATGTTGAAGAATAGTCCGGTAAACTACTCCGCATTTATTCATGCTTAAAGATAGTGGTCTGTGGATTGGAAGTAAGTTAGAGGTATGTTTGAGGATGCTACATTTCAAGTCTGAGCCATTCGCATGAAGATTTGAGTGAGTTCTATTCACCAAAGTCAAGGCTACTTTTTTTGTAAGTTCAGTTGAGACAAGAAGACAATATTTCACTCTGCATTGCTCCGCATTAAAGTATTTGGCTCTGTGGTTCTAGAGGGAAGTCTGGGATGATGATAAGCACCTACAGTTGCAATGGTTCATGGTTTGGTGGTCCACAAGCTATCTTTCTTTTATGACAGTTGAAGACAGAGAAGTTCATGTGTTCTGTTGAGAAGATTCCTATGGATAAAGTGGTTAAGTTTCGTGTAGTTTCTCTTGATGATTATATTGTGCTTGTGGATGTCTCCTAATCATGTTCCTATCTAGATTTTGGTCTGCGTTAAGAAATTGTGATGGTGTGTGAAGATCATTCCCAGTTAATGTAGCGTGTAACCAGTCTTGGCTGATCTAGTTGATCCCGGTGATTGCGGGGATCTCTAGAAGATTATGGAAGTGTGTTGTGGTGTGGAAGATCATGTTTGAGTCCCAACTAAGGCATGGCATGATCCACATTTCATTTTATTTGCATGATGTTGCAATAGGTCAAGACCTATTTTGTAAATGTTTGTAATACCAAGTTTGGAGATTGTTCTAATGGTTGATGTTGACCTTGATGATCATTCCAAGGTTGATGTAGTGTATAAATACTTGTAGCTAAGTTGTAGAAAATGTGTCCTTGAGAGGAAATGACAAGATATTAAGAAAGGTCCAAAGGTAGAGTAGAGAAGAGGCGGAGGAAAGAAGAGGAAGAGTAGAGAAAAGGAAGAGCAAAAATGAGAAATTATTTATTCACAATAAAGAAAGGTGTTGATTGTGGCAGTGAATCCAGCAGTAAGCCACTAGTAGGGTTTAACATCCCTTATTGTAATCTTACTAGGTTTAGGGTTAAGGAAGTGAGTCTGCTAGACCTAGTTGTTCTTTATGGAAGTAAGCCAGTATGTTTAGGCTTGTGGAGTGACCAAGCCTGAACATCACTATTTCAAGATTGCAATATATATTGAGAGTTAATACTCTCCATGGTTTTTCCCCATCTTGGGGTTTTCAACGTAAATTTGGTGTCTCTTGTGTTTAATGTTGTATTTGTGGTTAAGTTTTTGATTTTATGCACTCATGGTTAAATTATAATAATTGTGGATAAGTGATGAATGTTTAGATTGTAGAAAGTGTTTAGGATTTTGTGACAACTGATTCACCTCCCCCTCTCAATTGTTCAACGCATATCAACAAATACAACATCCCTACTTCTCACAATTTTTTGATTTTCAAAATCCCAAAGCCTATAACCAAATTCAACAATCCCATAAAAATGAAGGTACACTTTTCTTGATTTTGCATCTAGCCTAGTTCTATTTTCAAAATCTATATGTGCAAGTACTTCACATCTGAAGGTTTTGAGAAAAGAATAACTTAGCTTCTTACCTGTCCATGCTTCCTCTGGAATACCATAGCCCAAAGGAACTGAAGAACATCTATTAATTAAATATACAGTGGTGTTGACAACCTCTACCCACATGTTTAAAGGCAGCCCAACATGCAATCTCATGGTCCTTGCATGCTCCATTATTGTCCTATTCATGCGTTCAACCACTCCATTCTCTTGTGAAGTCCCTGGAACTATTTTCTACCTACGAATTCTATTAAAGGAACAATAATCCTCAAATTCATTGCTGCAATACTCACCACCATTATTAGATCTAAGACATTTTAATCTTTTGCCTATCTCATTCTCAACCAAGCTTCTCCATTTCTTAAATGTTTCAAATACATCAGATTTCTACCTAAGGAAATAAATCCAAACCTTCCTAGTTGTATCATTTATGAATGTAACATAATGTCGAGAGCCACCAAGAGAAGATACCTGAGTTGGTCCCCATACATCTGTATGCACAAGCTCTAACTTTTCATCTTTCTTTTGCTTCCAATCCTTGAGAAAACTAACTCTCTTTTGTTTTCCATTCACACAAATTTCACAGAAATCCATATTAATACATTTCAGACCTAGTAAAATTTATTAGAATGAAGTACCTTCATACCTTTTTCACTCATATGCCCAAGTCTATCATGCCACAGTGTTGTCTCAGAACCTCCAGCAACTATTTTAGTCTCTTCCTACAAACCCCCAACAACTATTCCTGAACCTATTTGTTTTTTCTCTACAACAGCTAAAGTAGAAGGAATGGTATTACCTGTACAAAGATATAAGGTGCCTACTTTCACACCTTTTGCTACTATTAAGGCACCTCTTGAAACCTTCCAAATTTTATCAGTAAATGTAACAGTGCAACCTTCATCGGTTGTTGCCCTACTGAAATTAAATTCCTACTCAGCCTTGGAACATGCCTTACCTCTTGTAGTAGCCAATGATTCCCATTTTGCAACTTAATCTTGATTCTTCCCTTTCCAACAATCTGACAGGGTTCATTATCTCCCAAATAAACTAGTCCAAAATCCCCTTGGACATAATCAAGAAAATAACTTCTATGGGACATAGCATGAAATGATGCCCCTAAATCTAAAACCCATGAATCATCAACATTATCTAGGGAAAGAATCAAAGTATCATCTTCAAATTTATTACTTAACACATTTGCCTCCTTATTGCCTCCTTGTTTGTCTCCTTCTTTATTCTTCTGAGACCAACAATCTTTCTTCAAATAACCTAGTTTCCCACAATACCAACAATCTTTTTGTCCTCTGGATTGGGATCTCTTGTCCTTTGATTTTCCTCATGACTTCCCATGACCTCCAGAACCTTTTCCTCTCTCCTTTGATCTGCCCCTACTCTCTGCATTCAAAACACTACCTAATGTGGACCCTCCTAAGCTTTTTTGTCACATTTCCTCTCAAAGGATAACACCAATAACATCATCAAATTTCAAAGTGTTTGAACTAGAGATAGAGTTACTTACATCCATTACCAAGCTATTCTAGCTTTCTAGAAAAGAACATAAAACCAAGAGAGCCCTCACCTCTTCATCAAAATTCACTTTTATATAAGTTAACTGACTAGTAATCATATTAAACTCATTTAAATGATCTGTCACAGATCCACCTTCAACCATTTTTAGATTAAACAAACGCTTCATGAAAATACCTTATTTGAGGCTGAGGGATTTTCATACAATTTAGCCAATGCTTTCATCAGTTCACTTGTTGTCACTTCTATTATATTGAATGCCATAGATGGTGTCAAGCACAACCGAATGGTTCCCAGTGCCTTTCTGTCGAGAAGATTCCAATCCTCATCAGTCATTATTGCCAGTTTCTTGGCTATTCCTTCCAACGGCCTCCATAAATCCTTCTAATAGAGATAATCCTCCATCTGCATCTTCCATAACTGGTAATTTTGCCCATTGAATTTATCTACCTTCAATTTACCCTCATCCACCATTGCTCCCACTCAACTGCGAGACCTTCTTGTAGACGATAATCAAACACAACCTGCTTACCACTTGTTAGGGATTGTATGTAGAAGATATCAATTAAATGAAAATAAAGATTAAATAGAGGAATGAAAATACATAGAAATAATAATAGTGAGACAAGTTTTAACGCAGTTCACCCAAACTTGAGCTACATCCACCAACAAAGAGTCCAATATTATTATCTAGTAAATCAAACTAATTATAACCAGCAATCCTTGCAACTCAATATCGCTGCAAAATGCTACAATACATCAACAAAAACCCTAACCCTTGGCCACTTTTATCAATCCTTATGTCAGTTACAAAAATAGGGTTTTTTTATGTTGACCAATGGAAAAATAACTCATGACGCCTTAATAAAATAATAAAAAATCATTACAGGTTTTGGGGGCATTGCCCCTGGACCTCGTAAGGGGCACTACCCCTTGACCTCATTAAATGATTTGGGTGGAAACTGTGCTGATAAAAGTGGGGTAAATTAACCTCAAAGTCTTATTAGGCTCCATATAACAACACTTCTAAGCTATCCGCTCTGAATAAGTGTGGCTAGAGCAATCCAAGTGGGAATCCATTAGATATTGTCTATGCCAACCTAAGTTGTTAATGTTTGTGAATGTTTTGTGTATGAGTGTTTGCCATCTTGTCTTCTTGTCAAAAAATTGCCGCAAAACTATCAAGAACAAACTTGTCACACAAAAAATTACCTCTGAACAATAGTAGATCACCTTTGAGCTATTCCTAATCACCTTTGGGCTATTCCTAATTGCCTTTGGGCTATTCCTAATCACCTCTAAACAACAATAGATTACCTTTGAGCCATTTTTTATCACCTTTGAGCTATTCCTGATCACCTTTGGGCTATCTCTAGTCACATCTGGTTTATCACAAACTACTATTATACTTTTTGGTCCAAATCTCATTTTCAATCAATCCATCAAACTTTAGACATCAAATTTGATCATCCATAGTCAATACATCATCCTAGTCAACTATCTAACAGCAATTAAATCAACAAACATCATCATCAAAATCCTTTGGTTTAGTCATTATCTTTGGGGTTGTCAAACCCTTATCAATCCCTTATCATTTATCAACCAATCAATTTATCCACTAAAACCAATCAATCAAATCTGACTGAGCTAAAAAAATCCATCAATCACACTTGATCAATCTACCCAAATCAATCAATCTAAAAATCCCATCTCTCATGCCTCAGACCAGAAGCCAATACAAAGCAGCCATGGAAGCCAATCTTAAACAATTTCAGTCTACCCTGCTTAAGGATGCCTCCCAATTCACAATTGGAATGGATCCTAGAATTTTCATACTTGAGGGTTATGTTGTTGGACCATCATCATCATTTGACCAAATGCCATCATACTATGTTGTTGAGCCTTCTTATCAAGAATATGAGGAGTCCCAAGGTGATCTTGAATCCCTGAAAGAATTTGATGCTTTATAATCTATGAACAAGCTCCCAGAATCTGACCTCGATCATTTCATGTTACAACTGGCTCAACGAGGGGCTAAATTACCAAGTAATTATGACATAACTACCATTCAAAAACCCAACCCTATCATTGAGACCAATGTTGCTACAGAAAATCCTATGTCTATCATCACCATGTCTACCAAGACCACGATACCCTCAACACCATCTCTACCTAGTCAACCCACTCATACATCTCAAACATCATCTGCATCTATGAGACCAAGTTAAACAAATGTTACCCCATCAATTGAGCCTTTAATAACACCATCCTATGTATTTACTTTAGAGCTCTCTAATTTGAGTGTGCCACCCATTCATGTGTCACATTCCACTCCATCTTCTTCAATGAATGCTATCTCTACCCAAGTCACCCAAGTATCAAATCCAAATCCAAATGTGTCACATGTCAGATCATCTCATGTATCTAATGCATCATCCCATATTGTCATATCATCCACTCACTCCATTTAAACCTCTCATGCCATGGCTAATCTCAACACCTCTCTTATTGATCAACCTATTGTGCCAAATCCATCATCCAACAATTCGTATGTTGATCAACTCATGACTCTTGGACCACAACTATCCAATAATCCTACATCCCATGTCACTCACACTTCCATCCCTCATACCCCGTTAATCTCCACTCAACCCATGCATTATACTAATTCTTGATTTGGTACTAATGTGGCATAGACCTATACTGTCAACCCATCATCTAGTTCATATGTACCTCCACCACCTGGTGGTCAAAATCAAAAAACAACCAATCCCTCATTTGATGCTCATGTGGCACAGACCTATAATGTCAATTCATCATCTAGTTCATATGTACCTCCATGACCTGGTGGCCAAAATTGAAACACAACCAATCCTTCATTTGGTGTTCATGCAACACATACCTATACTATTAATCCATCATCTAGCTCATACATAGCTCCACCACCTGGGGGTCAAACTCAAAACATGTACACCCCACCATACAATCCATCACAACAACACTCTTTGAATGAGCAATTAATGTATCAGATGCCTCAACCCACCAACCAAAATCTCATACAACAACCTCAATCATCAACACCCAATTTCACACAGGAATTAATCAACCTCAGACAACAAGTTGCTGATATGTCTTTCTGTCAAACAAAAAAAAAATTCTTTCGAGGATGTGTGTCCATACCCCTTTGATAAATCACTGCAAATGATATCCTTTCCCCCACATTTTGAAATGGCACAATTCGACAAATACAAGGGGAAAGGAGATCCTAATGATCACCTTAGAACATTCTATGTGGCTTGCCTAGACATCGCATACAATGACACATATCTCTTGCAACTATTCCCTCGTAGTCTCATGGGACAAGCCATGGAGTGGTTTTCCCACCTGCCCCCAGGCATTAAAACTTTTAAAGAATTAGCCAGCAAATTCGTCTCTCACTTCGTATTCAACATAGAAAACAAGGTTACCATGAATGATCTAGTCAATAACAAACAACAAAATGGTGAAACTTTTTCATCCTTCATTCAGTGATGGAGAAACATGGCTAGTAAACTCTCTTGGTACATGCAAACAAAAACAAACAGCAAACATAAAAAATTAAGAAAAAATCAAAAAATCAAAAATCACAAAGAAATATAAAACAAACAAATCAAAACACAAAAAAAAAAACAAAAAACAAAAACAAAAACAAAACAAAACAAAAATCAAAATGAAATAAAAAAAACAAAACCCAACCTTTTCAATTAAAAATGTTTTTAGGTTTTTAAAATTAACATTAATTCTAATTTAGAGTGTAGGATTTAGTTTCATTTAATTTTAGAGTTAAACTTAGATTTTAGGTTTTTCATTTTAATTAATCTTAGAGTTAAAATTAGATTTTAAGTCTGTATTTTTGGCTTTTAGATTTTTTTTAATTTTTCATTTAAATCTAGGGTTTTATGCTTTTGGTGTATTTGTGGGTTTTTTTTCATCTAACCCTTTTTTAGCTAACGTTTGTGCAGCATGTGGCATTCAGAAATAACAAACACTTCTCACATTTAAATTTTGGTGTTTTAAAATGAACAATCAAACATTTAAATTTGGTGTTTTTAAAATGAACCAACAAATCAAACATTTCAATTTGGTATTTTTAAAATGAACCAAAAAATCAAACATTTCAATTTGGTGTTTCTAAAATGAACAAACAAATCTCACACTTCAGTTTAGTGCATTAAAATGAACAAACAACTTACACATTTTGTTTGGTGCTCTAAAATGAACAAACAACTTGCACAGTTCATTTGGTTCTCTAAAATGAACAAACAACTCACACATTTCCATTTGGTGCTTAAAAATTAAACTTTCACATTTAGATTTCGATGCTTTAAAATGAGAAAAATTGTTTGTCATGTCTTGTGCACTTGCACTTTGTGAGTTAGTCTTGTCTCCCACCAGTTGGTATGTATCCTCTCCCCTCGTGACATTATGCAATTGACAGTGTACGAGAAATACCAACAGCCCAAATTTTTTTTTTTAGTAGAGAAGGCTTTCCTTAGGACCTCCTCAGCCAAGGGACAACCTTCAACACATTTTTTCCAGTGGGCTATATATAGAGGGGAGAGTGAAAGTTGTACCTCAATCCAATCATCATTGTGTTTAGTGAAATCCTAAAGGGGTGATACCAAGATAGGGGCGCAGGGTTGGTCTGAGTATCTTAACTGATGTTCCTGACTCACACTTTTAGACATATTGGTGTTTAGGGAGTACCTCCACTACGAACCCTTGTTATAGAAGCCTAGAATCCTTATTGGTCGTCTATGTAGCTTGATGCAAAGTACAGTATCATGCTTGAAGTTACTCACCATGTACCATCATGAATTATAGATTAATCCATGGAGATAAAGTCTCCAAAATGAGAGTGTGAAGGTGTGCCTATGTCATTGAGCCTCTATCACCGGAACTCAATCTCTTCATTCCTGAGAGTGGAAAGCCCCTAGTGTACAAGGACCTTTTGTACATTGGAGAGGTCGATCCTATGGTATTGAGTTGTGGGCCCAAGTTATGCAGACACTCCTTACTTGAATAAATTAGGGTTGTAAAGTGTGTTTTCAACGTGTTTTCAATGTCAAATTCTAATAAATGAGTCACTTAACATGTTGATGTTAAGGACAAGCCTAGTGTCCATACCAAGTATAGTCCCACCGGTCATGCCAAAATGTAGCTGTAAATTTAACTATAAAAATTATCAAACAACCACAACAATAGAGTTAATAAAATGAAATCAAAATAACTAAAAATTATCACTAAAGCCTAAAATAGATTTCATTCAATATAAAACTCCATGGCTCTCCTCTCTTTTGCCTTGGGAGTAATGGCTTGGGTGAAGAAGCTTGCTCTCAAACTTTTTTTGCACAATTCATATGAAAATTTTGGTATAGTTTCGTTGCATTCTCAGAAGTGTTAGAGGAAGAAAAGCAAAATGGAGGGTTTATATAGAATTTTTGGTGGAAGAGAAGTGGGAAAGTTGCCATTATGCAACAAAAGATAATTTGGAAGTTAACTGATGTGGATTGGGGAAAGTTTCTAACATGGAGAGGAGACTTGGCGAGTACAGTCTAAATGAATCTTGTTGTGTGGAAACATTGCCCTTGTCACCTAAATCTTATGGCAAGTCATTGGTATCCAAAGACACTTCATCTAAAGCCACTATCACTATATCTCCAACTGTGTTTATCCAATCAGGACTACGTGATGAAGATGTTGATGGTGACATTTCCTCTTGGATCTTCTATGATGAGAATGATCAAGTCTCTCTAGAAGTAGAACGATACAACAATAGATTTAGGATTATCTAGAATATGGGCTATAAAGGAAAAGGAGGACTAGGATCATAGGAACTGTAAACACAAAAATCAGGCATAGCCTCCATGAGGAACCCTATGATGATTCAAATACTTGTCACGTACATGTAACCGTGAAATAATATCCTTTAAGCAGCAAGTCTCTTGATGACGTGTCCTTTTGTCTTGTCTTGTGTTGTTTCCTCTTTGTTGATTTCTCTCTCTCCTCATTTGTGACGCTTTTTGACACTTGTTAACTTGTGTTTTCTGAGCTTTTGACCCTGCTCCTAAGCCTTGTGAATGTCTTGTGGATGAGTTTTCACCTTTCCACTTTGTTTTTCATCTAGTGCAACTCCTAGAAGCCTTCTAGAGGTCTCCCGATCCATCTCCCACTTTTGGTTTTTAGTTCTACCCAACCAATCCAAATCTCCCCCTATTATTTCCAGATCTCCCCTAGGAGATCCTACAGACACAAGTGGAGATATGGATTCTTCCACATGACTGACATGTTTCTTGATGCAAAACCCCTCCTTTTCTTCTCTTCTTGCATCTCCCAGCCTGATTTTTTGCTTCTGACCTAGTCTAGCCCAGATCTCCCCCGGGTGACCTAGGGTCATCCCCTAGGTGACCCTACTGGCAAAATGGGTGACCCTACCATTTTTGTAGCCGTGGAAAAACTTAAGTTTCTCACTCATTTTTGATTCATTTTTGCCTATTTTTCTTTCTGTTTGCATGATTTTTAATGCCTAGTATAGAGTTAACTATTTCATGCACCCACACATGCATAATTAACTCCATTTTATATATAATTATCTCCTCAATCAATCTCATGCATTCTTCTAACTCCATTTCTTTTTTAGTGATAAGCTATCATTGCTTCATCACTCTCTAATCAATTGAGTTCACTGGGTAATCAAACCAGTTCACTCCCTAGTTAATCCTTGTTAACTCATCAATCAAATGAGCTAACTTCTCAATCAATTCCACCTCTCATCCCTTCTTCTAATATATAAATACCCCTCACCTCTTCATTATTTTCCAATTTGAGAAAGTTGGAGAATACTCTTCTCATCTTCACAAGCTTTTTCAAGCTTCTTCATAGGCCTTTGAGCCTCTTTCTTCATTTCTTTCTTTAGTTTTCCAAAGATTCAAAGCTTTCATTGTTTCATAGCTTCAAATCTCTTCCATGGAGGCAAATTCATTGTGCACACAGCTCTTGCCAATTTTGCTCTCCAACGTAGCATTCAAATGCTCTTATAGGATGAAGTTACCTTTTGCTTTATTTGTTTAGCTAGGTAGCATCACGATGCTTCATTATATGCCATTGTGCTCAATCAAAGCTCTCATTGAGCTCATACAAGATTCATCAAAGCTTCGTTCTACTTCTTTGTGCCATTTTATTGTCAAGAGGATCACTCGCTATGACAAAAGCATTCGAGGTTGCTAATTGCAAGGATTGCTGAGGGTAGTGGAGTCAACAAATCTTCATTTCTCTCAGGTTCCTTCATTGTTTTTGTTCATTTAATAGTAATTAGAGAATCAAATTTCCTCTTGGGAATAGTAAAACATTACTTTTTCCTTGATAATTAGATCTGACATGTTAGATTAATTGCTTTCAGATTTCTAGATCTAGATTGTTAGAAGAAGCATTTCCCATTTTTATTATATTAGATTACTTTAAAATCATTGAAAACACAAAAAAAAATATAGGTTAAACTTTGCATTGGAAAAGTCATATAGAATTGCATACATATTTCTCTTTCATAGATTAAAAGCATTTTTATTTCCAAAATACTAAAAAAGGACAAAAAAATGTTTTGCATATCATTTAGTTTGCATGCATTTAGAAACCCTAGAATAAACAAAATTGCAAACCCTCAATACCATCACAAGGTAACCACAGTTAAAATGATCCAATCAAACCCTCAATCCCATCATGAGGTAAAAGAAAGCAAAACACAAGTCAAACCCTAGGTCAAAAACCTAGATCTAGTTAAGGTTAGCAATCATATAACTTCCTCCCTCTTAGCTCTCGAATGTGCCTAGGAGTGAGAGGAGAGTGGGTGAGGTAGCCATGACAAGATCAAGGAGATCCATCCATGACCTCAACAAAAAACATTTGTTCTACCACAAGGAGACCCATTCGTCCTCTTGTTGTTAGAAGAAACTAGACAACACTAGATACAACAAGAATACATTCAACACATACAAAGACAAGAGAACATAAATGAATAGAACTGCCTACCCACGTAGAGATGGAATCAAAGGAATCCAAATAGAAGAAGAGAAACTAGTGACCCTTTGGTTCATAGGGTTATCTCAACTACAACAACAATTAAATGAAGCATACAACTAAGCACACAACAACAAAGGCCGCAGTACTTGCCGACCCCTCTCCATGAAGTCTAGCTCTCTAATGAGCTAGACCCTCATTGTGTCTTACCATCTCTCAACTAGCTAATTCCACATTAGCGAGAGTGATGTGGCAGATCACCTCATGGCAAGGAGGGAAGGGTCCATGTGCATGTCAAAATCTGACCCGACAGCCCTAGGCAACCAAAGTCATGATTTTGAGTATACATATTTTGGTGAACCCAACATTGATGTAGAGCCAAACACCCTGACCTGCATTTCCCTTGGTATGTCTACACTTTACTTGCCTATCGGCTAGACATCATACCATCGGTTGACCAAAATACCTTTACTTCGATCACACCCCTTACTCTGACAGCTCTCTCTTCGCTGTGAATTACTTCCATTGGTGTAATACCCACCATCGGTGAACATTCATCTCCTCACACCGATGTGCTGATGACTCTCCTCATACATGTAAGGTTGGACTTGCTGCTGGCGGTTTCCCTTACCGCTACTACTGGTCACGCTTTGCACCTAACTCAATGCATCTACGCAATGCATATGCGCAACATACATTCAAAACATGCAACCTGATTATGTATTCAAGAGATGTAATCAAAACATGCATTCAGAATATGTTTTGCCAAATGTACATTTGACCATTGACTTCCTTGTATTTGAACCCGATGTACATTTGTGATGTACATTCACCACATACAACTATAATATTCACTTACGAGATACACATGAACATTCAACTGTGATATACACATGAATTGACCCTGGCATACATTAGTGATATACACACAAAATGCATACTCAGTGAAAGAACGCGAGTCTTCACTAATTTGAACCACTGCAAACTCTGTAACTTCCCAAATCTTTGACTTCACCAACCTAGCACATGATGGTGCTAGGATCTATCTGCACCCGGTACACAATCCTACAAAAATCCAAACAAAGAAATCAAAGAAACGAAAACACTGTACATCCATTCCACCGATTTTGAAGAAATCTAACTAGTGGAATGGATTAAGAAATCCATCTTGGCTACAAAATAGTAAATTGATTTCACACAAAGAAACCCTTGAGAAATCAAATGACAGAAAGATACACAACACTTTGTTTATTATGCTTTCCAAAAAATGTGCATATAGATGCTCTATTTCTCAATTACAATCACACTATTCTGATCTCTCTTACAACTCATTACCATCGATGATCTCTAGGGTATTTATCTACTCACCTTGAGTAGTACTGACCTGACTCCAAGTGGCTGGGAGACAACCTCCAAGTGGTTAGGAGATCATAACTGACTAACAACCTCTAACTGCCTAACAACCTTTGAGATTATAGCTCAACAAGTGTCCTCGGGACTTACAACATAAACCTAGATACAAACTAAAATAACATGCATTGGTCAAATAGACCTTATTACATGAATGGTCTTATAGGACCTTATTGGAAACAACAAAATGAACATCAAACAATTGAATGCCTCATGGAGGCCACCTTGTGTTAGGTGCTCCTGTACCATACACCCCACCTTGAAAAGAACTCATGTAACATGAGTTAAGGCTTTGTTTTGCTCCACCTTTATCCATTATTGCTTCATGTCTTCCCCATGATCTCTGGATTGCAACCTACTTCCATGGAACCAAAGACTCATGCCCAACTTTGTAGACTCTACTCACACCTTGCCATGAGTGATTGCTTGCCACCAGACCTACCCTTTGCTTGCCATTCTTTCTTATGGGCATCTCTATTTGAACACCCACATGCAAAACCTTGTTGGATGCTTCATGTAATGCTGCTATGGTAGAACATGTTTGCCTTTCAACTCTTGTTGGTGCTAGAGGACAAACAATAGTCCCTACGAGGATAGCATCCTCTTCTTTCCAATCAACCTGTGACTGCTTGTAAACCTGCTCTTTGACCTTCTGCTTATCCATCTGACCTCCATCAATCAAAACTAAAACCTTCTTCAAACTGTGATCTCCACTCCTGGAGATATCCTTAACCTGTTGTGTCTCTTCTACATTGATCTACACAAACTCTTTCTTACCCTCTAAAAAAAATCCTGGCTGCCTTCTTTGTTTCAACATCCTCTTGTAATGGTGTCATCACAAAAGTCCCCCCATCCTTGTTGATGGTGTAGGTGTTAGTATATCCATCATACATTGTTCTCCTATCAAATTTCCATGGACTACCTAAAAGTAGGTGACAACATTCCATGGGAAAAATATCACATAAAACCCTATCCTGATATTCTCCAATTTAAAAATCAACATATGCCTATTCATATACCAAAAGTGATTTACTATCACTTAACCAAGATGCTTTGTAAGTGGTTTGATGTGGAATCCTTTCCAATTTCAATTTATCCACCATTTCCTGAGATACCATATTATCTGTTGAACCAGAATCAACTACTACCTTGCATAGTTTACCTTTAGTTTTGCATTTGGTCTTGAAAAGAGCTCTCCTTTGTAACATGCCCTTGGATGTCTTCAAGATTGTTCTCCTTAGCATCAATGATTCTCCATCTTGAGCTAGGGCTGCACTTCCTATTGGAGGGTTAACACTCTCAGCTACCTCCTCTTCTTGCACATATTGAACTCTCTTTTCACTCTTCCTATCACCTCCTGATTTGAACCTTGCCTTTCTGGACATTTGAAAAATGGGTGACCAATTTCATTACAATGATAACATCTCCTAGTGTACAAAGATAACTCTCTTTTCACTCTTCCTATCACCTCTAAATCTGCCTCTTGTGCCTTTCCATCCACCTCTGAAATTAGACTACTCCTGTCCTTTACCAGTCTCTTCTTGGTTAGACTCACCACTAGGCCTCTGGTTAGGACTTCTTCCTCCAAAATTGCCTCTAAAATTTCTGTCACCTCTTCCTCTATTGTTCTCCTCACTCTTCCTCTTTATCTGCTCTTCAGCCCTTAAGGCCATTTGGAAGCACTTGTTCACTGTGTCTGGTGCTAAAATACTAATCTCATCTTGGATGCTCATCCTTAGGCCATTCAGATATCTAGACACGTTCTCTAACTCTTCTTCTTGTCTCTTTAACCTGAGACTGAGTTTATGAAACTCTTATGTGTATGCATTCACATCAAGGTCCCTCTGCTTGAGGTTCTGTAGCTTCTTATACATCTGTACATCATAGTCCAGGAGTAAGAACTGTGCCTTAAGTTTGGTCTTCATCCTTTCCCAGGAGGTTATCATATTCTTCCCCTCCTTGACTCTCTCTCCTTGTTCATAATTCCACCATGCAAGAGTAGATCCCTGCAATATTTCCTTTGCTAACTTAACCCTCTTATCATCAGGGATTTCTTTATATTCAAAATGATTGTTCAATGCCTCAATCCAATTAACCACTCTTCAACTTCCATACTTCCACTATACATAGGTAACCCATCTATGGTGTCCCTATTGACTAACTTTAATGCATTTAAAAATGCCCTCTGGTCTGCTAGTATTTCCTCTATCTTTTTACTAGTTTCGGCAATTTCTGCATCGCCTTCATCACTGTCACTTCCAGCTTCCTTCTCTTTGCCTTTGGACTGCTTGAACTCTCCCAACTTGGATGCAAGTATCTCCTCGATCAGCTTCTTAATGGCATTCTGTGATATACTTTTGGGAGGCATCCTCTCTGCCTCTATCTTGCTTTCCTTGTCTAACATAAACATACACAGACAACACCGAAACACCAACACTCCTGCAAATCCTCAATTTGATTTTCTGCCCAAATCTTTTTCAAGCTCTGATACCACTATGATGCAGAGCCAAACACCCTGACCTGCATTTACCTTGGTATGTCTACACTTTACTTGCCTATTGGCTAGACATCATACCATTAGTCAACCAAAATGCCTTCACTCCAATCACACCACTTACTTTGACAGCTCTCTCTTCACTGTGAATTACTTCCATCAGTGTAATACCCACCATCGGTGAACATTCATCTCCTCGTACCGATGTACCAATGACTCTCCTCATACATGCAAGGTTGGACTTGCTGCTTCCAGTTTCCCTTACCGCTGCTACTGGTCATGCTTTGCACCTAACTCAATTCATCTACGTAATGCATATGCATAGCATACATTCAAAACATGCAACCCGATTATGCATTCAAGGGATGCAATCAAAACATGCATTCAGAATATGTTTTGTCAAATGTACATTTGACTATTGACTTCCTTGTATCTGAACCTGATGTACATTTGTGATATACATTCACCACATACAACTGTAATATTCACTTGCAAGATACACATGAACATTCAATTGTGATATACACACAAATTGATCCTGACTTACATTAGCGATATACACACAAAACACATACTCAATGAAACAACACGATTCTTCGCTGATTTGAACCACTACAAACTTTGTAACTTCCTAAATCTTTGACTTCGCCAACCTAGCACATGATGGAACTAGGATCTATCTGCACCCGGTACACGATCCTACAAAAATCCAAACAAACAAAACAAAGAAACGAAAACACTGTACAGCCATTCCACCGATTTCAAAGAAATCTAACCGGTGGAATGAATTAAGAAATCCATCTCAGCTACAAAATAGTAAATCGATTTCACATAGAGAAACCTTGAGAAATCAAATGATAGAAAGATGCACAACACTTTGTTTATTATGCTTTCTAGAAAATGTGCATACAGATGCTCTATTTCTCAATTACAATCACACTGTTCTGATCTCTCTTACAACTCATTACCATCGATGATCTCTGGGGTATTTATCTACTCACCTTGAGTAGTACTAACCCGACTCCAAGTGGCTAGGAGACAACCTCCAAGTGGCTGGGAGATCACAATTGACCAAAAACCTCTAACTGCCTAACAACCTTCGAGATTATAGCTCGACAAGTGTCCTCGGGACTTACAACATAAACCTAGATACAAACTAAAATAACATGCATTGGTCAAACAGACCTTATTACATGAATGGTCTTATAGGACCTTATTGGAAACAACAAAATGAACATCAAACAGTTGAATGCCTCATGGAGGCCACCTTATGTTAGGTGCTCCTACACCAAACATGAAGAACAAATCCTTTTAATATGGTATCTTTCACATTTTTTCACACTTCACAATGTTTCTTGAAAAAAGTCAAAGGGAATGTTCCCTTGAGTAAAGTTACAAATTCAACACAAATCCAAAGAGATCTTGACAATGTTGACCAAATCAAAACACAAGTGAACAATCAATCTCAAATCCATCAAGATGATCAACCCATAACAAGCCATAAAAAAATGGCTAGTGAAATGGACAATGAAGTATGTTGTCAAGAGAAGTATTTACACAAAGCTCACGGGAATCACCCCTCCAATGAAAGTAGCACATGTTCAGATCCAATAGCTTCAATCTTTAATCAATCAAACTCAAAAGACTCAAAGGGGATCTAAAAAGATCCCCACAACATTGATGAAATCAAAACATGCCTAGTGAGTGTTCAGTATAAAATCCATCAAAAAGACCAACCCATAACCAATGATTTGAAAATGGCCAGCGAAATCGATAATGAGGTGAGCCATAAAAAGAAAATCTTACAAGAAGCTTGGGGGGTACAAAAACCCCTCCACATAGTACATCAAGATAAAAAGTCCACAACATGTTAAATGTCATTAGAAAGAACAAATAGGCTCACTCAAACCCCAATGCAAAGCAATCCATTACAAGGTGAAAAAACTCAAAGAATGGACAAATCCTCACTCATAGACCTTATAGAAAGTTTGGTCCAACAAATTGAGACTCTTGAGGCTAGGAGGGTTGAACAAAATTGCCAAAACAAAATTGAGGAAAAACCTTGGGCACATGGAAATCATTTCATTGACAAGATCAAATCAAACCAGGGGGCAACACAAAGTCCCCCTCATCCAAACTTCCATGAAACATTCATGCCTCCCTTACCCTCACCATCCAACATGGCAAGTCTCAATCAAATAGGTGGGATTCCTATGACACAAGATCAACCAAAAATGATCCCACCCAATATTCAAAACATAAAAATGACACCATCTAGTCATCCAAAATTTTTAGGACATCAGTAATCTAGCATACCCTTCCAACAAATGCAACAAGATCTACCTGAAGGGGTAATGTTTGGAGGACCAAAATACTCTACACATAACTCCCTCCTAGGAACATACCTCAAGTATTTAAAGGAGCCTCTTGACTACAACATTCGTCAGGTTATACTACTACGGCCTCTCCCTGAGCTTCCAAAATTTTATGGAGATGGTGATCCCAACTCTCATATCAAGGTTTACATCATGGTAGTGCAAGAACTCCTTCCTTGGGATGGGGTGGTAGCAAAGATTTTTCCAAAAACTTTAGAGGGTACTGCTCTAGATTGGTACTATCAACTTCTAGAAGCATCAATCCACTCTTTTAGGTAACTCATTGATAAATTTGTGACTGCCTTTGACATAAACAAATTGGTCAAGATAGGAATACAAGAATTTTTAGCAATCAAACAAGAAGTCAATGAGTCAATTGCACATTTTATCACATGATAGAGGAAAGTTCTCTATTCTTCAACTAGTACACCAAACATGGATTATAGAGAACTTTCTGATCTCTTCTTACATGTTCTCAACAATGACATATGAGAACAAGTACAAAAACTTCCTTATAAATCATATGAAAAAGCACTCGAAAGTGCCCTTAAAATTGACCAAGCTGCTATTGATAGAAGAAGAAGGGAGTATGATTCAAATGGAAGGTTGATAAACCATGATACAAATGACAAATCCTCAAAAAATGATTAAGACATAGATGGATCAACAAACACGTCACCATCAGGCAACTACAATTGTGACTATGATAGTCATACAAATTTGGGGAACCAAAATGTCAACAACTATCCCCCAAAAATCAACCAGCATTTGTACAACAATTGTCATAAACATCAAGACCACAATCATGATAAATATTTCTCATTTCACAAGAGAAGGGGGCATTAGATGAAGTCATGTCGGGGGTACCATCACTTCATATCAAACCTCCCAAAACATCAACAAAAAGGATTCATAGACACATTCTACCAAGATAAGGAACTTAGTCCCAAAATCCATCAAAACACCTTAGGCCTTGTGGAATTAGATAAAGATCAAGAAATTTGTGTCATACAAGGACCAGAACAACTAGATGACACCAACAATTCAAATTTTTCTCACATGCTAGATCTTATCAAGAGCTCTCCTACGCACAAAAGAGCTCTCCTCAAAGCCTTAGATCTAGGCCATCTAGTCCAAAACACTCCAAGTGAAAAGTGTTCTTCTTCAACATTTGATTTTGAAAAGTTACCCTCAGATAATGACATAGCTAAATAGGGTGATCTTCCCCTCCATCTAATAGTCCAAGTTCAAGATTGTTCCATTAAACATGTAATGATTGATGATGGGTCTGCAATCAACATGGTCTCCTTTTTGCTTCTTCAAAGAATGGGTTATAATGAAACACAAATCACAAAACAAACTTCCATCCTTAGAATTCATGATAATCCAGACATTTGAACCATGGGTAAGTTCAATCTTCAAATCACATTAGGTCCAAAAACCCTCCCAACTAAATTTTATGTCATCAATGAAGAAACCACTTACAACATGATCCTAGGAAGGCCTTGGATCCATAGGATGAAGGCCATTCCCTCCACATTATTTCAAGAAATACACTTCTTGTACATGGGACAAACCCATGTCATCAAAGGAGATCCTGATCCTTTCAACCTTTATAGAGTTGAACAAGTCAAAAAGAGGGGAAAGCCATGGAAACCACTAGTGACCCAAAAATCAACACTTTTGAAAAAGGAGAGACATCAAAACAAGTTGAAAATGTCTAGCTAAGACCTCAAAATGTATAGGAAAGGGGGCAATAGGAGAATTCTCCTTCGATCCCCACTCAACAAAGTCTTATGCTCCATTCAACTCAGTGGCCATTCCAATCAAACCAGACATAAACATCCCTATGGTTGAAATTATAACTAAAGAAGAAGAATCAAAATCCACACAGAAACTAGAAGAGTCAACACCAACATCATTTGCCCTTCAAAATTTCAAAACAAACATGGGAACTCACCAAGAGCAGAAAATTGTAAAGCTAGGGTGCAAATCATCAAACAACGAAACATGTGAGTACACAAAACTCTTCACTAAATACAAGGACATTTTTACAACAAGTCTTTGAGTGTCCTTGCAAAGACTTTCAAGTGAAGTTTAGATCAAGTTGGATAGGTCCACACATAGTTAAGGAAGACATCAGAAATGACTCTACCTCTTGTGCATTATGGAAGGAGAAGAGTTCATCTCAAAAAATCATAAAACATAAAAACACAAAAAAATTATTAAAAAAATGTCAAAAATAATTTGTTTCTTGCATTTTTGTATCATTATGTTCATCTTGTATTACTATTAATGACTTTCTCTTGTACTATTTTCTTTTTAGTAAGGAGTCTAATGTTGTCTAGATATATGTCATCCTTTCAGGACCTAGAGATTCCCCATTTTCACAATTTCCATTATCCCCTTTTCATTCCTAGTGATTCTAATCAAAACCTAGCTCTTAGATTTACACTAATCCCAGTCTTATGAGTCAAGATTACAGGTCTAAGAAAAGTCAATATTCAAACCTACAGTGTTCAAAGGAAGCTTGCAAGTAGACCTTCCCAATTCTTCCCTAGTAGTAGAGAAGTCCAACTAGATTACAAAAAGTTTAGGTGGTGCTCAACTCCTTATCTTTCTTGGCCAAAAATGTCAGGAAGATCAAAACTCTAAAGGAATTAATCTAAGATCCAAGTGAATAAAAAAATGAGCGATCAAAATAAGAGCATTGAAAAAGTGAGAATTGAGAGACCAAATCATTTGCATAGCAAAAGTTCTGAAAAGCATTCATTTCTTGAAAAGTCAAAATCCAAAAAAATGAGAAAATCAAGTGAGGAAAATACAAAAAAATTGAAAAAGAAAAAAAAGGAGAGATACAAAAAAGGGTGAAAGAGAGAATATTGTTGAATGTCCATACTCTTGGGTGGAGATCAATCTAAGCTTGAAGCCTCAAGGGTGACATTCTAACAGAGAAAGAAAGGTACAAAGCACACACACACACACACTAGCTGAGCAAAACCAAAGAGTCTAGTAGTCTCTAGGATCATCTTCTACCAAGGGACCCTTGTTCTTTCCTTTTTATCCTTTACCCTGGGTCTACCTTGCTTGCCATCTATGATCTAAGTCTAGCAACACCAATAAAATTTGCTACTTGTCTAAGTTGAAAGCTTGTTAGATTGTTTCATCTAGATAAGGATTAGTGTTTAGCCTTTAGCAAAGCTAAAAATAAAAAACGTTCCATTTTCACTCCCACTCCCCACTTGAGTTTTCCTGAATCCTATCTCAGAGCCTTGAATAGATCTCTTATATTAGGACAACTCGCAACCCCCTAAATTTAAAATCATATCTAAGAGCAGTCACATTGTTTGTTTCACATTATATTCAGGCCAAAATTAGGAAAAAGAGTCTCAAAGCAATAAATTCAAATGTCATATCTCATGACTTTCAGTAAGAGTAAATGTTTCATTTTTAGCATTTCTTGTGTTATTGCATCTGCATATTGTCACCTGTATTCATATATATATGCTCAAAAAGACAAAAACAAATTGCATCATCCATATGTGATCATCTTAGGTATGCATTCTCATAAGCAAAATAAAATCTCCAACCAACCATATGCACAAAATGGAAAGTGAAGTACAAGATGTTGACTAAAGCTATTTATGGATCTCATCGAATCAAGTCTTGTAACAATAAAGTGTAAAACAATGTCTGAGCACTAGTCACTCCTCCAACAAGTCAAAAGAGCAAACCTGTATAATCAAGTACATGAGTCTCCCCATGCAAGGGGGTAAGGGTAGAAATATCTTAAATATAGGTTTCCCAAAGACCTCAAGGAGTGTCAAATCAAACCTTTGCAAAATCTTCACAAAAACCATAAAAATTAGAAAAATTGGAAAAACCTAAAAAAAAATTGTAAAACATCAAAATCCTTAAAAATCAAATATGTTCTTCAAAATCTACAATAAAAAGGAGAATATATTATCCTCTCTAGCTTAGCATGTCTTCTTTTTCTTTTATGCATCCATTTCATGCATCATTTTGTGTGCTTTCATCCCTACAGGTCCAAACCGACAAAGGCAAACAACTAGACGAGCTCAAATGATCCATGATAAGTTTGTTATTCATTTTGATGTATTTAAATATTGGACTAATACTAGTTATTGCAAGTACAAATTGCAGGAAAATCAACAATAGGTAAGGCCTACTTTGGGAACGGTGCCTACCTTTCATGTAAACTACTATCCCTAAGGGGGCAAATATGTAAGCATAAAAATCACACACAGGTTCCATGAGGACCCCTATGATGAGTCAAATCCTTGTCACGTACATGTAAGTGTGAAATGATGTCCTTTAAGCAGTAAGCCTCTTGATGACTTGTCCTTTTGTCTTGTCTTGTGTTGTTTCCTCTTTGTCGATTTCTCTCGCTCCTCATTTGCGATGCTTTTCGACACTTGTTGACTTGCATTTTTTGAGCTTTCCACCTTGCTCCTAAGCCTTGTGAATGCCTTGTAGGTGAGTTTTCACCTTTCCCCTTTGTGTTTCATCTAGTGCACCTCCTAAAATCCTTCTAGAGGTCTCCCGACCATCTCCCACTTTTAGTTTTCAATTCTGTCCAACCAATCCAAATCTCCCCCTATTATTTTTAGATCTCCCACGGGAGATCCTATAGACGTAAGTGGAGATCTAGATTCTTCCATATGACTAACCTATTTCTTGATGCAGAACCCCTCCTTTTCTTCTCTTCTTGCATCTACCAACCTATTTTCTGCTTCTGGCCCAGTCCAGCCTGGATCTCCCCCGAGTGACCCTACTGGCAAAAGGGGCAACCCTTCCGTTTTTGTAGCCATAGAAAAACTCGAGTTTCTCACTTGTTTTTACTCCATTTTCACCCATTTTTCTTTCTGTTTGCATGATTTTTTATGCCTAGTATAGAGTTAACTATTTCATGCACCCATGCATGCATAATTAACTCCTTAATAAATCATGAATGCATTCTTCTAACTCCATTTATTCTTCAATGATAAGCTATCATTTCTTCATCACTCTCTAATCAATTGAGTTCACTGGATAATTAATCTAGTTCACTCCCCAATCAATCCTTGTTAACTCATCAATCAAATGAGTTAACTTCTCAATTAATTCTACCTCTCATCCCTTCTTCTAACCTATAAATACCCCTCACCTCTTCATTATTTTCCAAGTTGAGCAAGTTGGAGAATACTCTTCTCATCTTCACAAGCTTTTTCAAGCATCTTCACAGGCCTTTGAGCCTCTTTCTTCATTTCTTTCTTTAGTTTTCCAAAGATTCAAATCTTTCATTATTAGATAGCTTCAAATCTCTTCCATGGAGGTAAATTCATTGTGCACATAGCTCTTGCCAGTTTTTCTCTCCAACTTAGCATTCAAATGCTCTTACAAGATGAAGGTAGCTTTTGCTTTATTTGTTCAGCCAGGTAGCATCACGTTGCTTCATTATATGCCATTGTGCTCAATCAAAGCTCTCATTGAGCTCATACAAGCTTCATCAAAACTTCATTCTACTTCTTTGTGTCATTTTGTTGTCAAGAGAATCACCTGCTGCCACAAAAGGATTCGAGGTTGCCAATTACAAGGATTGCTGAGGGTAGTGGATTCAACAAATCTTTATTTCTCTCAAGTTCCTTCATTGTTTTTGTTTAATTAATAGTAATTAGAGAATCAAATTTGCTCTTGGGAATAGTAAAACATTACTTTTTCCTTGATAATTAGATCTTACATGTTAGATTAGTTGCTTTCAAACTCCTAGATCTAGATTGTTAGCAGAAGCATTTCCCCTTTCAGATTAGATTACTTCAAAATCATCAAAAACACAAAAAAACATAGGTTAAAATTTGCATTGGAAAAGTCATATAGAATTGCATACATATTTCTCTTTTATAGATTAAAAGCATTTTTATTTCCAAAATACTAAAAAAGCACAAAAAAATGTTTTTCATATCATTTAGTTTGCATGCATATAGAAACCCTAGAATAGACAAATTTGCAAACCTTGATAGCATCACAAGGTAACCGCGATTAAAATGATCCAATCAAACCCTCAATCCCATCATGAGGTAAAAGAAAGTCAAAACACAAGTCAAACCCTAGGTCAAAAGAAACCCTAGGTCAAAAACCTAGATCTAGTTAAGGTTAGCAATCATACAACTTCCTCCCTCTCAACTCTCAAATGTGCCTAGGAGTGAGAGAAGAGTGGGTGAGGGCTATACATCATGAGATCGAGGAGATCCATCCATGACCTCAACAAGAAAAATTTGTTCTACCATAAGGAGACCCATTTGTCCTCTTGTTGTTAGAAGAAACTAGACAACACTAGATACAACAAGAATACATTCAACACATACAAAGACAAGAGAACATAAATGAACAAAACCACCTACCCACATAGAGGTGGAATCAAAGGAATCCAAATAGAAGAAGAGAAACTAGTGACTCTTTGGGTCATAGGGTTATCTCAACTACAACAAAAATTGAACGAAACATACAACTAATCACAAAAGAATAAAGGCTGTAGTACTTGCCGACCCCTCTCTGTGAAGTCTATCTCTCTAATGAGCCAGAACCCTTCCATTTTTTGCCTCCTCTCAACTAGCTAATTCCACATGAGTGAGAGTGACGTGGTAGATCACCCCATGGCAAGGAGGGAAGGGTCTGTGTGCGTGTTGAAATCTGACCCAACAGCCCTAGGCAATTGGAGTCATGATTTTAAGTGTACAGGAACAAGGCCCTCTGAAACCTATTATTGTTACTAAAAATTTTAATAGGCAAGGTCTAGGGTACGTAAAGGAGGGTCCGCCTTCCTCAAAGATTAAGTTTATCCTCGAAGAAGTAGCTAAGGCCTTTCCAGTAGAAGAGATCACTAGTCAAGATACCATTGAGTACTCTTCCTTCCATATCACTGAATTATTCAAGGAAACATCCATTTTCATGCTATCATATACCTCACCATCCATACCTTTTGACCTTCAACTTGTCTATCCTAGCCTAATTGATTGGGACCAACAAGGGGCACCTGTCTTAGACATATTTCAAAATGATGAAGCCATAGCAGAATTCATGGGATTAAGGAAAGGTTTACTATTGGGAGATCATAAAGTGGGATTCACAATTGACCTCCCTCAATTGGCATATTTTGGTGGAAGCATCAAATCCTCTAGTCACAAAAATGAAATAAACAAAATAAAAAATGAGAGGTCATTAGGTGAAAACCAAAGGGTGCCTCTTGACCATGGAAAAATAAAAATAAAGGACATATCAACAGGTGATAACCTCTTCGAGGCACCTGAGGATGGAGGATCTAACCTTCCTTAAACCACAACATATCTAGAGTAGTCACCTTTGTTGATAGAAAAGTCTCAGGAAATCAATTTGGGCTCCAGATAGGATCCAAAGACCACATTCTTAGCAGCATCATTATCAGAAGAAGAAAGGGTTAATTTCATGACATTTTTCATGAAAAGAGCAATCAATTTTGTATTGACCTATGCAAACATGTCAGGTCCAGACCCTTCACTTGTAGTACATCATTTGGCGAAATCTCCCAAAACCAAACTGGTTAGACAAAAGATGAGAAAAATGCATCCCCAAATAGCATTATTGGTCAAAGAAGAAATCCAGAAGCTATTGGATGCAAAGTTCATTAAACCCATTGATTATCCTGAGTGGGTTTGCAATCTTGTGCCCATTGCAAAACCTGATGGACGAATTCACTACTACAATGATTTTAGAGATTTAAATAAAGCTTGTCCTAGAAAGATGACTTTCCATTACCAAGCATCGACACAATTGTTGACCTTATAGCAGGTCATGAAATGCTATCACTGATGTATGGGTTCTCTGGGTATAATCAAATCAGGATCGTAGAAGAGGACCAACATAAAACGTCTTTCATCTGTCCATGGGACACCTAATGTTGGGTTGTAATTCCCTTTGGTCTCAAGAATGCAAGTACAACCTATCAATGGGCCATGACCGTCATTTTCCATGATCTCTTCCATACCATAATGGAAGACTATGTTGATGACATCTTGGGAAAATAAAAAACAAGAGAAAGCCATCTCCAAGTATTGGAACAAATCTTTGACAGGATCAAGGAGTACAAAGTGCGATTGAATCCCAAGAAATGTGTCTTTGGTGTCACCTCTAGAAAATTATTGGGCTACATAGTCTCCCAAAGAGGTATCAAAGTAGATCCTAACAAAGTAAAGGCTATAGTCAGCATGCCTCCTCCATCAAATCTGAAACAACTTCAAAGCCTTCAAGATCGATTGCAATCCATCTGTAGGTTCATCGCACAACTCCTAGACAAATGCCATTCTTTTCAACACTTGCTTCAGAAAGGAGAGACTTTTAAGTGGGATGATAAATGCCAACATGCCTTTGATCAGATAAAAGAATATCTCGCAACACCTCTTATATTGGTACCACCTATTCCTGAGTGACCTTTGCTTTTGTACACTTCTTCAACAAGAGTTGCCCTAGGGGCTCTCTTAGCCCAACATGATGACACAGGGAAGGAACATGCCATCAATTACATCAATAAGACTCTTGTGGGTTATGATCTTAATTATGCATTAGTGGAAAACACATGTTTGGCTATGGTGTTCTCCACACAAAATCTATGATACTACATGTTGAACCAGTCAACAAAGCTTATATCAAAATTTGACCCACTTAAGTATCTTCTCTCTAAAGCAGTTCTTATAGGTAGGATAGAAAAATGGGTGATGATCCTCAGTGAGTTTGATATTGAATATGTTGATCACAAAGCTATTAAAGGACAAGGCATCATAGATCAACTAGCAGAAGCACCAATGGCAGACATCCATCCCATTCATCCTGAATTCCCTAACGAAGAACTATTCAATGCTTCCCCTTCAAAATTTTGGTAACTACACTTTGACAGCTCCTACACCCAACATGGATCTAGAGCTGGGATCCTCTTCATCACTCCTCAGGGTGATTATATTCCAAAATCTTATAGAATTGTCTTTCCATGTACAAACAATATCGCAAAATATGAAGCCTTAATTACTAGATTGCGTATGGTTGTCCAATGGGACTTCAAAGAATTACAAGTATTTGGATACTCTCATCTAGTAATCAAGCAAATCCAAGAAGAATATCAAACAAAATATGAGAAGCTTCTCCCTTATAAACTAATGGTTGATGATTTTAAGAAGCATTTCTCTAATATCACATTTGAACAAATTTCTAGGTTCAACAACAAGGTAGTCAACACTATGGCAACCATTGGTTCTCTTTTAGACATGCCTACCAACACACAAAGGTGTGAATTCTTAGTTGAACAACTCCTAATCCTAGCCTTTGAAGTACCGCAATTAGAGCTCATCTATTAGATTGTTAGTCCCAATTCCCCCTAGTATGAAGACATCTATGAGTACCTAAGCAATAGTACCTTCCCTGTCCAACTTTCCAACACCCAACGTAAAACCTTCATTCACCGCGTGCCTCCTGCTATACCATACTTGGTAAAACCCTGTATCACAAGAGTCTAAGTGGTATCCTACTTAGGTGTCTTGATTCGAAAGAGGCTAATGTTGCTTTACGAGGTAAACGAGGGTGTCTATGGATCGCATTATGTCGGTCCTAGTCTTGTCAAGAAACTTCTAAGAGCTGGATACTATTGGCCTACCATGGAGCAGGATGCTTAGAAATTCACCAGAAGATGTATCCAATGTCAGAAACATGGAGACCCGATACACTCCCCAGCACATGAGCTCCAACCTCTTACCGCTCCCTAGCCATTTTCGCAATGGGGACTTGACCTCATAGGGAAAATCCATCCACCCTCCTCTAATGGCCATAAGTTTATTATCACTACTACAGAGTACTTTACCAAATGGGTGGAAGCCATATTGATGACTTATATCACCAGCAAGTAGATCTCAAAATTTATCCTCCATTATATCATTTGCTGCTACGGTATCCCATAAACCATCATTACCGACAATGGGCACCCCTTTAAGAATCAGGAAGTCTGAGACTTGTGCCAAAAATTTCATATCCAACATAGATTTTCCACACCCTACTATCCTCAGTGTAATGGCCAAGATGAGGCCTCTAATAAGATCATCATACAAATCCTCAAGAAAATGGTTAATGAGGCTGGTCATGATTGGCACCTCCAACTGAATCCCACCTTATGGGCTTATTACACCAGTATCAAAACTCCTACTGGCACTACTCCCTATGCCCTTGTGTATGGTATTGATGCCATCCTTCTTATAGAGGTCAAGATCCCTTCATTGCGAATCTCACTCTAGCACATTATCTTCAATGAAAAATACATAGCATCTCGACTCAATGAATTAGAGCTATTGGATGAAAGATGAATCAAAGCAATTAATCATCTATAGGTTTATCAAAATCATCTTTGCCATAGCTATAACAAGAAGATTAAAGAAAGAAGGTTCTAGGTGGGTGACCTTGTCCTAAAAGAGAACTAGATAAATCTGTGGAACTGAGAGAAACAGGGCAAGTTTGAACCAAATTGGCTTGGCCCCTTCGTGGTCACATCAGTTTATGGCTCTGGGGCCTATACTCTAGTAACTCCTGATGGCATCCCTTTAGATGAACCATCAATAGTGTTCATCTTAAGAAATTTTATCCTTGATATTTTCATCAGAAAAATACAAAAAAATCATAAAAAGTCCTAAAAAATACAAAAAATCTAAATATTCCAAAAAAAATCATCCAATGGTGAAAACTTGGCAAACAAGCGCCTTGGATAAGTACCATAGTGAAAACCTGGAAAACAAGTGCTATGTAGAGCCAGCTCTCACCATCTACTTAGTTATCATTTATCACCTGTCTTCATAATAAACTTCATCCATCCCATCCTAAGTTTCCATTCATTTCATAATAAACTTGTCCATCCATAATGAACCTGTTCCTTTTCCATCCTTAAGCTTTATTTATATCATGGTTTGGACATTGTTGAAGTTGATGTATCATTGGTTCCTAGCATGAACTAAGTCATACTTAGCCATCCTACTCCATAATAAATTTCTATTCACTTTTCCACAATAAAATCTTCCCATACTGAGGGCACTTGCTTGCACTTTAATTCTGGGTAGATACTTCAAGCATCATCATCTACACATCATCTCATCAATAAATAATCGTGAACACCTTGTACCAACATACAATTAGTCATTCCCATCAATAATAACTCACATCTCATCAATAAAACAATCCTCTTCATCTTCCATCATCATCATCACAAATCAAAACTACTTATCATTTCTATCGCTAAAAGCCTTGATCTCGTGGATACAGAGTATGTAGGCAATCAGGGATATGAAGGAAATACCTAGATTCAAGCATAGGTGATACTCCTCATCTTCCATCTCATATTTCTTCTATCATTCATCTCTCACATCATCAATAAACACCCAGAACTACATATCATCATGTCTCATCATCATCATACAGTGCTTTGATCCTGTGGATATAGGGTATGTAGGTAGTCAGGAATACGAAGGAAGTATCCAATATGCAAGCACTGATGATTCATTCTTCCATCCCCTGTCCATCTTTCCTATCTTCCATCTTCTTCTCTTTGACTATCTCAAGCAAAATCAAATTGTGCAAGTCATGATAGCTCAAGCACTTATCAAATCAGGGGTAAGCTAAAGACATTTGTCCACATGCCTTAAGCCAACATCTGCTATATCAATCCAACATCTTAGCCTTCAACAAGATATATATTTCCTTATAACAAGGTGCTATCCAATCCATCCAAGAGCACCATAAATTTGGTAAGAGAACATGATGGAAATGTCTTTTGTTTTCTTTTGATTTATCTTTTGTCCCTTTCTAATACCTAGTCAAGACTGCCTTGATCTATCATATCATGGTATGTTATGATGAAGTATAGACTGGGGCATCGTCATTTTCTTTCATATGGTGTGTTTGTGGGATAATCTTATTCTCCTACTATGCCTAATGGTATCTTGTACATGTTGGGATTAGCATCTTATATATCAATATCTTTTGCATCTGAGAAGCTAAATAGTCTCTTATGCACTAAGACTATTCTATGCTAAGACTATTTCCCATACATATAACCAACAAGGTCTCATTATGTTTAGTGGAAATAAGTTCAAACAGTTGCTTACAAAGTCAAAGTCCATCTCGAAACAGCTAATAGTCATTTCTTGTCTCTTAACAAGATTGTATTAGTTTGTAGTGCATTGGATATTTGACACCTTGGTCTTTATACCTTGGTGCATAATGTCCATATGCTATATCAAATATAAGGACTACAAATCTCTAATTTCATATGTAACCATCTAAAGTTGCTTTCACCATCCATTCTTCACTTGATTGATCAATAGTTTCATCATCTTCTTGGGCTTCATGATCTCCCTCTTCCTCCTACAAAACAAGTGTGTTAGACATATCTATGATCATCCATCATCATATAATAATTGCATCACCCATATCATTTATATCAATTTACCATATATCCATCATTTATATTAGTACGTCTATGCATTTTTTCATGTTCATTATAAGCATTGCATAACATCATCATCATCATAGCATCACATCATAATCCTAAGCATATTCATCTATATATATAACCATCATAAGCCAATGCATCTCATCATTCAAAAACATAAGGAAATCAAAATCCATAACACATATGCATCCATAACAATAGGAATCATATATCATCATCAAAATCAATCATCATATATAAGCATCAGGTCAATGTACAAGTGTGTATAATATACAAAATAAATTGATATATACAAATATGGCTAACAAAGAGCCATCAATATACATATATGGGCACACAGGCCTCAAAATAATACAAAAATGATATAGTGTATGTACAAACAAGGCTAGCCATGGTGTCTCAGGTGGGTGGCACTCCCTAAGGAAGCCTCACCCTGATCTCTGCCTACACGCCTTGTGCCTACTGTGTCTCTGTGATGTGGTGTCCCCATCACTGACCCCACTAACCTGGATCCACCTGTCCTCCTAGAAGCTAATGCACCAGAGCTTCTCCTAAAACTTGGTTGCCTCTTATCAGTTGGTACTGCTTAAAAGTATAAGCTACGATAGTACTTTGCCTCAGCCTGAGTAGTCCCCACCTCTCCCTATGCTCGTGTCAGCTATCTATCTAGGTACAATGTCACTTGATCTATACCTAGTGTAGCTATGTCATCATCTCTCTCCCCTGCCAACATTTGTGCTCTCTGCATTGTTGCATCTCTCTGTGCAGTGATCCTTGCCACCAAACCATCATCAGGTACAGCTTGTACCTATGCCCATGCTTGTACCTATGCTTGTGTCTATGCCTGTACCTATACCTGTGCCTGTGTCTATGCCTGTACCTATACCTGTATATGTGTCTATGATTGTGTTTGTGCCTATGCTTGTGCCTGTGTAGCCTACGCCTGGTAGGCCTACACCTGTCCTCTAGCCTATCTCCTGGAAACTATCACCTTGTCCCTATCTATCTCAGAACATCTTAGCCTGGCATGTATTTGTATCCTCCTCCCCATCTCATTTTGTAGCTATCATCCTAGTTAGGTCACTGCGACATCTCCCTGATTACCTCCTACTCCCATAGCCTGCTACTACTATGGAGGAACTGACACCTGTATGTGTCTCAGAACCTACCCTGACACCTATTGTTGTGCCCCTACTTGAGCAACTAGTCCCTGTGGAAAAATTTGTACTCTCAAAGGATGCCTCTATCCCCTCCCTCTCCTCCTCACTAGCCCGTGAACTGCTACCTCTCCCATCTCTCCTAGCCTAGTCAATCGTATGGGCTTGTGTATCAACCAATATGAATCATACTCAGGAGTAGTGCCTAGATCAGCTGTCCTTGTAATCTAGTCCCACACCACCAGCTGCAATGCCTCCACCTCTACCAAAGCTACATCAACAACAATCTCTAGACCCTAATCTGGGATCTCCCACAGTGTGCGCCCAAAAATGGCATCTCCAACTAGCTTAGCCTGGGGTAAACCAAACTATCACAGTACTCTCTCAGACAAATATCTCTTGATCACATATATGCTCCGCCCAAAAATATAATGAGGCTTTCAGGCATACAACAGCTCTGGTACATCATCATCCTAGCTCTCGTAGTCCATCCATGGCCTCCAGGTAAACTGATCAAGCTCATCTAATGTCCGCTGCCAGTATACCAGTGCATGAAGCTACCTATATGTCATCACTCCATAAATGTGAGCATAGGGCTATCCTGGCATCCTTTGTCTCAAACCAGCTGGCGTTGCCACTGCTTTGTGCTCATAAGCCCATACATGTAACAATGTGACTCCTGCAAACATGCTGGATCTAAACAAATACGCTCAGTCCTGAGGGTAATGATATAACAGTCCCAGTACACAAGGACCCCATGCACATCAAACCCTATACTCAAACATGCCCTCCATAATAGTACCCCATCCTACTAGGAATCCTCAAGCTCGGCAATCTAGAACCAAAAATCTGATAATGGCAACCACAACTCTCTACAACCGATTGCACATCTCCCTCATCCTCTGCATAGGAATCTCGTGATCCTTAATTCCTATATTTGGAGTCCCAAATAATTGTCAGAATGCATTAGACCCAAGATCTAGATCATAATCAACTCAATCCCCATGGATCAGAATCCATAAAATGTACCACACATCCTCTAATGTGATAGTAGTATCGCTAATTAGGAATAGGAATGAGCTATGCTAGCTGTACCAACGCTCCACGCTAGCGGTCATCAATGTCGTATGTGTGTGAATTGGCACAATCCATGATACATGCTCTAGGCCAATGATCTCCAAGAATAGGTGCTCATTTGCATCTAACTGTCCCACCAATCCCAAATCTGATGGGTGTACCTCTTGTGATAACAATGGTCATAAAGCAACCTGCAATCATCCAAACGACTCAGTATCTATGACCTTTTTTAGCAAAACCCTAAACCTACCTATATTTGACCAAAGGTGGCCTATTTTACCATAGGCAACTTAGTCCCTGTCATAGGCAACCTGATGTGCCAAAGGCAACTTACTGTCATTCAAAGGCAACTAGGTTTACCAAATGCGATCCATTGTCGATCAAAAGAAATTTTTTGCACCAAAGGCGTACGTGCATGATATAAACCCTAACTTATGACCATATGCGCATCAGAAAAGCCATATGCGACTAGCCCACACTCATATATGACTTTTTTCGCCAAAGGTGACTTACTGTCACTCAAAGGTGCATCACCTAAACCTAGTGGCCTTTGGTGGCACGGATCTATTTATGACACATTTGACCAAAAAATAATGCAAATGGTAAGGTTTTTGACACATACCAATGTAGGAGCTCTTGTCGGTCACCCGTATGTCCTCACCCTCTTAGCCCCATGATCCTCACGTGGAATCGGCATCCTCAAAGCTCTTTGTGAGTCTGAAGCACTCTAAACACTCAAAGCTCAAGATTTCTAAAATCAAAAGGCACAAATGAGGTAGAATTGACCCTTGGATCCTATTTATAGGGCTCTAACCCTAATTTTTATTCTAAACCAAGCCCTAATTCTTCTATTTCATCCCCATTTTCACCCCACCCAAACCCTATTTCTTCGTGTCACATTAACCTAGTCTATCCCTTCTCTGTCCTCTTGTCACAAGTCAACCCCACCTTTCCCAGTAGCCTAGTTTTCCTCTTGAGGGGGCATCATCCACCAGTTTCATTGGGGAAAAGCTTGTTTATCTAAGGTACCATATCTTCTTTGAAACAACACCCTAATGGACATTATCTCAAAGAGGGGCAAAATGTAGACACCTAAATATACCCATTTCATTATTTATGGGTGCCCACACCTAGTCCTACCCTATTTTAGGCCAGGACCAATTTCAAAGTGTTAGTTTATGACCATTATTTAGGGCCTATGCTGACACAGTAAGTTTAGATTATGAAATTCTTAGTAGGAATGTTTGTAGTTGCATATATAAGCATGATTAGTGATTCATTTGTAAACTAGATGAACATTTTGATTGACAAGCTTATGTTAAGGTGATTCAAGGCATTCATTATGTTGCAAAGTAGATTTTGTGTTGTTCTTTTGTTTGTATTTGCAGATTTAGCATCTATCTCCTCATGGCATGAAGAGAATCTTCCTTCCATGAGATCTTCACTACAAGGTGATATCAATTTTGTTTTCAATTATTTATCATTTAGATTTTGCCTCTATCTCGTAGGGATATGCACTTTTTATTTGACAACAGTGTTTGGAAGACTTGAATGTCTCTCTGGGGCTTGACTAAGGCAAGCCTCTAAACACCACAACCCCCCAACCCATTTTTCCTTGATTGCAGGTTATAGGTTGTGAAAGTAGAAAAAGTGGAGTTGCAAGAGAGTAGTGTAGACTGTCAAAATTGCAAATCAGAGAATAAAATAGGGACTTGGACTCAGCTACCCACTCATTAGTCCTCCAAGTCCCGCAACAGGAAAATCTCTAGAATAGTAGGAACAAGTTGTAGACAAGGTTTCTAGATCTTGACAAAAACTATGGCACTGGACTAGGGTAACCACTCATTAGTCCTCAACTTTTCCATTTTATGAACTTCAAAATCTGGTATGCATTTGATTGTCATTTGATATCTTTATGTGCAATCATTTTCTGTAATTTGTCTGTTTGTTCACGAATTCATGTAATTAGGGTTTTGAGAATAATTGGGATTAATTAACAACTAAATCACACAATTCCAATCTTCCCCTATGTTTCAAGTGACAGAAGGCTTGTAGTAGGTTCCTTTACTCAGCTGGAAGTCCTTGAATGTTTAGTGGTGAAAGAAGGATCAAGACAATAACATAAACCATTGAAAACAAACCCTCTACATATTTTACCCTAAACATTTTGGTGAACCCATGTTTTTAAGGAATTTTGCACCTTTCTGAGTTGTGTACTTCATATTTACATTCATTTCATTGTTCATCTTATTGCATTTGAAAAATTACAAAAAAATTGAGAAATTGAAAAAAATGAAAAAAATTGGCATTTTTAGCCTGCATTTTCAAATAATTTGAATTAGTTTGCATTTAATTTCAAGAAATTTATGTCATTATTATCAAATCTGATTTAAAATACAGAAATTCATCATTCATCATTCATTTATATTGAATTTTCATGCTTAAATTGTTGAAAATTGCTTGAAACTGTGCATTTTTTCATATAACCTAGTTTTGCATTAGCTAGGGTTTGTAGTCAAAATCATATTTTAGATTTTACTACCATTTTAAAACACTCATTAGGATTTATTTCTAACTTTAGTGTTGCATCATAGTGGTTTTCTTGCAAAATTTCATGCCTAGGGTTGAAAAACCTTGCTTTTTCACTAGATTTTGGCCTTATCATCTCTCTAGATTTGCATCATAGGCATGTTGTGAAAAATCCTTTTGCAATAATTGTCTTTTATCAGGGTTATTATCTACTTCCCCTCCTAAAATTCTTTACAACACCCATTTTATTAGGCCTTTGCATTGAAAATTTGTGAAAAATTGCATATTTTGGCTATATTTTCACTAGGGTTTGACTTAGATTGGCACTATAAGTGTGTTGTGATGGATTTTATGGCTTTAGGTGACTGATATTACTGTTATAATCTTTTGCACCTCCTAAAATTCTTTACAACACCCTTTTTATTGGGTCTTTGCATTGAAAAGTAGTGAAAAGTTGCATATTTTAGTGTATTTTCACTAGGTTTTGACTTGTCATCACTCTAGATTTGCATCAAAAGTGTGTTGTGAAGGATATTATTGATTTATTGGACCGATATTAGACATACTATTTTCTTCCCCTGATCAATTTCCTTACAACACCTCTTCATTCACTTATTTGCATTGAAAAAAGTTGAAAATCAAGCATTTTAGGTCACTTTTGCATATACTTTTCCATTTAATTTTTGCATCCATATCACAAACCACTCAAATATAATCTTGCATACACTTGAAAGAACACATGTGACATCATATGATCATATTTTTTTAAATCTTGCATTATCTTACATTCACATTATGTGTCTTAACATAAAAACTTGAATACACCTTCTTTGAGAAAACTTGCAAATATACCTTGTTGTGATTGTATTACACTTTGGTTTGTCATGGATCTTGTGTGTCCTTTAAAACCTCTATTACCACTCAAAAAAGTGTTCAAAATTTCAACTTATCTCACATCTAAGGTACCTTTGAGCTCTTTTAAGTTAGCATCATGGATATTTCTTGTTATTCATCTTTGGAAGATTTGTTTGCATATATCATAGACATTGATAATTTGTCAAAACTTACTCATGAATATCCTCAAGTCCTAAAACAAATAGCATGCATATATGATGTTGATATTTCTATGTGTTCGCATATTAAATCCTTTGCTATATTTCTAATTTTGACAGTTTCACAAGCCTCATGGGAATATATCCTACAATATTAGATGATATCACTAAATTTATAGCCAATAGTACATTTATTAGTGATGATTTTAATATGTTAGATAAAGCCCTAATGAAATTATCTCTATTGAACATTCCACTATGCCTCCTATTGCTAATACATGTGATAACACTTAATGCTACCTTATGATCTCTCTCCTAAATTTGTTCCTACTTATGAGGACACTTTGGCACAAGAAGATGAATTCATTGAAACATCCTTTAATGTCATACCACCATATCTTCATTCCAATTCTCTCTTTGGCCAAGATGAAGTATTAGTGAGAAAAGAGAACCCTCTAACAAAGAACATTCCATGGACAGATAATGAGCATCCCATCGACCTTCCTCCTTTAGTTGATAGTTCACACACCTTGGATATCACTAAGGAAGAGAAAACCCTTAATCTCCTTCCTTTGATCAAATATTAAAGTCATTTAGATATCACTAAAAATGCAAACATTAATAATCAATTCTCACAATACCTTACCTTCCCTTCATTCCTATGTTCTCTCTTCAAAAGATATATCACTAATGGATGAGGAAAGGTCTTTTGCATTAAATCCCTTATGGATGGATGGTGGGATCAATAAAGACAAATCACTTCTTCTACCTCTTAAGAGGATGGTGAATAAGTGTATTTCTCCCTCCCTAATCCACACTCATTGTAGCACCTATTATAGTTTCTCTCAAGGGTGGCCTCCTAGATATGCATGTTCTTAGCATTGGGATCTATCAGGTAAGTATTTCTAACCCTTTACCTCCATGTTGTGTTTCCCCCGTGATGTGTTATGTGTTGTTCAAGCCTCCTGGGATGACCCTTGATTCTCTTGTAAGGTCTAGGATACTAGGAGACCACCTCCATTGTGACCATTCTTCTATATTGCTTCTCCTCTATTTTCACTATTGTGTGTTGTGTCTTATGGACATAACATTGCGGTTGGTTACTTGGGGGCACCCTCCTATGTGACTGTCCCTAAGGCACTTGTTTCTTGTCTCTCAATTTATTGTTTCCCTTCCTCTAGTGTTTCTATCTAGTGGGTGGATGATGGAAAACATATTATACTGATGCAGACCTACTGTCCCTTTAGCGAGAAATAAAAAATTGGACTTAGTTCCTACATGACAATGGGGTTGATATATATTATCCAATGCCTGGCTAGTAGAATCACTCTATGTGATATTGATGTTGTCTTATCACACTTACAAACCATAACAATACTGCTTCTCAGTGCACTTTGTTTGTCTTTGAATCTCACCTTGGTTACACACGATTTTGAGATTTCCGTGGTATAACCCCACAGTTATACTCGATCTCTGAATTCGTAGTATAACCTTGGCTCGTTGTGTGAATGATCATATGCATTGTTATTTATCATGATTATATGGGCGCTAACAATTTTCTTGTAGGAATGTGTTTGTGGGAACATTTGGTGATCGTACAGTACATGTCACCTCTGGGGGGCATGGGCTTTGAGAGATCTTATGTTCCCTTGTGTGTTTTCTTCCTACCTTAACATGCTTGATATCAATGCCTAAATTCACCACCTTAATGTGGGGGCATATATAAGGTAAGCTATTTTAGATGTTAGCAATGTGCTTGTTCTCAGGTGCAATCTTAAAGACTGGTGGTGATGAGTCCCTCCTACACTCTGAGATTTGTTTGAAATCTATCAGAATCATTTAAGCCCTCTGTGGAGATGGGATATTGTACATATCCTTTTTATCTTAAGCCATCTGCAAAGGTGGGGATGGTGTATTTCTCATGGGGAGTGCACATCCTATCATTTTCTAAAAGTCCTCTGCGGAGGTGGGGAGCAGTTCTGTGACTAACTCAACCCTTAAGCATGTCTTTAGTGATTGTTGTGGCAAAGCCCAATCATCGGTAGGTGCCTGTAATGTGCCTGAGATGGTGATGAAAATAGAAATAGGAACACTCCATCACTTGTCTTCCATGTTTTCTCTATGTCTTCCAAGTGTGTGTTTATTGCATGTTTGTTCCCAAGAATAGTCTTAAATATCAGTGGCAATGAGTCCCTCCTATACTTTGGTATTTGTATGGCATGTTTGATTTGTATTGTGTGTTTGTTGGCCCATATGCAGTCTTAAAGACTAGTAGTGATAAGTCCCTCCTACATTATGGGTGGTGTGTTTACTTTCCTTGTACTTGCATTTGCATTTCATATATATGAAAATGAAAAAGAAAAAAAATCATCAGTCTTCACTGCATTCACTGTATTCTCTATATTTTGTGTGTCTTAAATACTCTCTTCTCTATTTTTGTGTGACTATTATCTTCTTCATGTTTTGTATGCCTGTTATTGTCTTCATTGTGATTGGTGTGTCTTCTCCGTGCTTGTTGATCGTACTTTAATGCATGTATTGGCCTTGTGTTTATACATACATTAAAGTGGGGGCAAAATGTTACGTTGGAAAATGTCCCCTTGGGGGCTTTTCCCTCTTAAGGTTTAGTTCTTAGGTCCTTTAGGATGCATTTAGGACATCCTGCATGTTAATTTGACATCTCAATTAGAAAACCTTGAAGTTTCATGGCAAATGGGACCTAGGGGGTACACTTGACATAAATCCTACCTTAAATAGGGGGAGGACATGGGCACTCGCGTCCTAGTCCTTTCCTATTTTAGGTTAGGACCAATTTCAAAGTGTCAGTTTATGACCATTATTTAGGTCCTATGCCAACATGGTAAGTTTGGATTATGAAATTCTTAGCGGGAATGTTTGTAGTTGCATATATAAGCATGCTTACTAATTCATCTGTAAACTAGATGGACATTTTGATTGACAAGCTTATGTTAAGGTGATTCAAGGCATTCATTGTGTTGCAGAGTAGAATTTGTGTTGTTCTTGTGTTTGTATTTGTAGATTTGGTATCCATCTCCTCATGGCATGAAGATCATCTTCCTTCCACGAGATCTTCACTAAAAGGTGATATCAATTCTATTTTCAATCATTTATCATTTGGATTTTGCCTCTATCTCGCAAGGATATGCACTCTTTATCTAAGAATGGTGTTCAAAAGAGTTGAATGTCTCTTTGGGGCTTGACTAAGGCAAGCCTCTAAACACCACAACCCCCAAACCATTTTTCTATGATTGCAGGTTACAAGTTGCAAAAGAAGAAAAAGTGGAGTTGTCGGAAAGTAGTACAGACTGTCAAAATTGTAGATTAGAGAAGAAAATAAGGACCTAGACTTAGGTTCCTGCTCATTAGTCCTCTAGATCCTGTAACAGGAAAATCTTTGGAACAGTAGGAATAGGTTGTAGACAACATTTCTAGATTTCGACAAAAACTATGGCACTGGACTAGGGTGCCTGCTCATTAGTCCCTAACTTTTCCATTTTATGAACTTCAAAATTGGTATGCATTTGATATCTCTGTGTACGATCATTTTCTGTAATTTGTCTATTTGTTCACAAATTCATGTAATTAGGGTTTTGAGCATAATTAGGCTTAATTTAATAACTAAATCACACAATTCCAATCTTCCCCTATGTTCCAAGTGATAGAAATCCAGTAGTAGGTTCCTTTACTCAGCTGGAAGTCCTTGAATGTTTAGTGGTGAAAGGAGGATCAATACGAAAACATAAACCATTGAAAACAAACCCTCTGCATATTTTATCCTAAACAATACTATGTCTCCCTTCCTTTGGATGAAATTCACTTAAGTCGCCTCAAAGTTTGTTTCAGACGTTAACTTTGCTAGACCCTGTCCTCTAACTAGTTTAGACCTTGTCCTATAACTAGTTTGGTAATCTATACATTAAGACATCAATGTTGAATTCCTGGATGTTGTATATCCATCTACATCTTCTCCCAATCAACTCTTTTCACCCAAAAATATCTTTAATCATTACATGTGGCACATATGCTACTATAGCTACCCCCACCAAGTAGGGTCTAAAGTTCTTCATATCTTCACCAAGGCATATGCATGTTTTTCCATAATATCCTATTTCAGTTCTATAGCCTGCAAGGACTTGCTAGAGAATGCAATTGGTTTCTCATATCCTTCATCATTCTTTTTCAAGACTACTATAGCTATAGTGTGGAAAGATGCAAATGAAAATAGTTGAAAGGGTTTAGAAAAGTCAGGTGACTTCAATAAAGGTACCCTTTTTTTGTTGTCCTTAATATTTTGAAATGATTTTTTGGCTTCATCACCCCAAGAAACAATTTGCCCCTTCTTCAACATTTTCAAAATGGGCTTCACATTTTCTACAAAGTTAGTGACAAACCTCCTTACAAAGTTTATCTACCCAAAGAAAGATTGAATTCCTTTGACATTTTTGGGAACTAGTATTCTATCAATGGATGCAACTCTTTTAGGATCAATCATGATCCCATCTTTGTAAAGAATATGACCTAAAAAAAATCCTTCTACTACCCCAAACACACACTTCTTTGGATTTAGGGATATGTCAAACTCCATGCTTCTTTCAAAAATTTGTTCCAAACAACAACAATGATGCCCTTCCTTTTTTGAATAAGTGGTTAGATCATCATAATAAATCACCATTATGACATTAATGAGATAAAAAAAAGCTACATACATATCCCTTTGAAACATGGCCCCTGCATTTGTTAATTTGAAAGGCATTATGATGTATACATAGGTACCCCATGGAGTAGTGAATGTAGTTTTATACTGTTCAGACTCATTGATCATCACCTAATTATGACCAAGGAATCCAACCATCATTGATAGGATCTTACAGTCAGTTAGCCTCTCCAATATGGCTTCCATGTTTGGTGTTGGTCTCTTACAATGACTTAACAATTGAGCTCTTAAAATTGTAACTCAAAGATCAGACATCTGAACTGAGTAGCTATATTAATCACTATGGAGATGCATTTCACTTGTCAACCCAGGGACGTGAACTTGAAATGGGTCAGCATAGTATGTGCACTAAGAACTTTAATGTAGCCATGTTCATTCTATAGCTATGAAAGACATAATGCTGAAGATAAACTACTAAAAAGAAAATAACAGGAATACTGAATATTAACCAACAACTATTCTGGAATCAAATTCATAACACAAAGTAACAATCTGGGTGAACAAACAAAAAACTACTCTATCTGCTTTGGCTGCAGGAATAGACACAGAATAGAATTCTAGTGGCTGCAGGAACATTCAATGCCAAATTTACTAAACACTTAATAGAAAATACAACTAAACTAAAAGGTGGAATTCTCACCAAGTGGGTCCCCTTGGATGAGTGTTCCCTAAAACAAATGTAAACTCAAAAATGTGAACTCACAACTTTATTTTATTCATTCGAAAGGATGAGTACAACTAAACATGATAACTGTATTACTAAAAAATGGATAATGCAAGTACAATCTTCAAATAATCAATAACCAACCCCGTAAAAGGAGTAACAGAGTCTTATTTATAGAAGAAAGACTACTAACTAACTAGTAGGGCGATCAACTCCAACAGAATAGGAGGACGCCACATTATGGAAAACATAGAAAGTGGAAGGAAGTTACGCATGCAAGGAAATTGGGTCAAGTGAGTTGCTTTAACATAGATTTAGCATAACTATAACTCCTAAATTCACTCAAAAGATATTTAAGATCAGTTACAAAATGGTTGCTTTCCCTCCATTTGATATTTGAACGGCCACCACCTTTGACTTTTATGGTAAACGACCATCCAACAGAATCTTCCTCACTTTATGGATGCCAATTATATCTGCAAAATAATGTTAGTACACACAAATAATTGCTCATTCGTAACCACCTTGGAGTAATATTCATTAACCATATGCAACATTAACATAGATAGTTCAAATAGCATGTCTTTTGCCATCAAAGGATATAAGAAATTACTTATGCTCAACAAGTTATAGTTTTGGGGGGTAATGACATAGAAAAACCAAGAGTGAAGTATCAAAGTCCAAGATAGCTACAACAAATAGACAATAAAGTTTAACAAAATATGAGTCATAAACTAGACTCATCATTTGGTAAAGGATAATTGTCTTTCAACAATGCAATATTTTAGTTTCTAAAATCTACACAAAGCCTAATGACCTCGTTCTTCTTTCTTACAAGAACTAAATTAGATACCCAAGTTGAATGCCTAATGGGCTTGATAATCCCACCTTCACTCAACTTAGCTAGTTCTTGCTACATTTTGGGCCTTAGAGTAGGGTTTATGGACCTTTGTTTCTACCTAAATGGTTTTGCATCTAGTTTTAATGGGATTTCATGTTGGAAAAGGTCCTCCCTATATGCCTTAAGATAGTCATAAGACCATGCAAAGACCTTTTTATATTTCTTGAGCAAAGCAATCAGCATTGTCCTAATCTTGGGATTTAATGACTTACCTATGTAGACATATTTTGGTTGGGCTTTAATCCCAAGATTTACCCCCTCTAAATCATTTTGATGTACTAGTGTTGTTTTGGCAATTTGTGTTAGGAATATACAGGTAGATCAAACCAATTCCACATAAACCAAACGAGATAATGATGCATACAATCTTACAGATTTACCATAATGCAAAGATCAATAGACAATCAACAAGATAACACAAGATATACCCTAAGAAAACCCTCTTTGAGGAAAAAAATTAGCCTCCAAAAGCATCCATACTCAATGTATTATTCAACAATAAGAATTTACATTGCACTCATAGAGTCTCCATGAACACTTCTAAAATATCAAGCTCCTCTACTGTAACCTCCATTTATCCAAGAATGAATCCAAACATCCCATGCCATGATTTACAATGTGCACTCATAAGAGAAAACTCAATACAATGATAGTCTCTCACACAGCCTATAAAATAAGAGCCAACCCTAACCACTAACCTTGTGCTTGCTTTTATAGACTCAAGCTCACACAAATACAACTTGTGGTATTGGATAATAACTATGTGAGTCAAAACCATGAGAAAAAAACCATTAACCCCAAAATAATAAATATTTATTATTTTGTACAAATAATAAATACTTGTCTTATGTCTCCCAATGTTAAATACAACTTTTACGAGTGATAACAAATAAATATTTAATGTGGCTAAACACATCACTTAAGATGCACCACAAAAGAATATTTATTTTACATAATTAAATTAATTAATATTATGCAAGGTGAACACCACCTTTTTCCCAACATTCTCCCACTTGTATACATTGCATAAAGGTCAGTTAATGAAATACATCATCATAGGCAAACATGAAACCAAATGAATCTCCAACATGCTCTCATGCTCCATCATGATACCTGCAATAAAATCAAAGTAACCACCATCTCGAGTAAGAACTTCTCTCATCCTCCAATGTGCCACCTATGGAAGAAAAGGAGCAATCCAAGGTGAAGATGCACCAATCCAAAGAACACTAGCATCAAATCCAAGTGATAACAAAGTCTCCAAGCAGCTATCAAAGGTAAAAACCCACATGATTGGAAATATCACCACAACATATGCTAATACATCCAACCATCCATACCTCATAGGTATTAACAACATCAGTAAACTCATGCCAACAACATATCAAACCCATATACTGCAATAATAAGCTCCATGTATAAAACCCGTCAATGAATAACACATACATCCAGGAGCTCCCACTGCATGGGTAATGTCAAATTTGAAAATAGATCTAAGACATACCAAGTCTACCAATCAATACTCAAACCAAAATGTGGCTAATCAACAAGCCAATGTAGTATCAAGAACAATCACAATGATCCACACATGCAAGATAAATCAATGCATAGTGTCTCACAACATGTCACCATAATTATCCCAAGTCCAACCATATCAACATGATCCTCCAAAAAGTAGCCATAAGACAAAAGAGAGTAAATCTATAAATCATAATGTCCTACCAACACCTCAAAGTGCAAAGTTGTGTCAAGTATGATCTCATCTAGAACCCCAGATGAAAAAGCCTCAACAACACCCAATCATTCAAAATCATAGATCAAATGAATAGATGTAACATGTAACCAACATGGATGTAAGCTTCTCTAATCAAGGTAGAGCAAACTCATAACCATTCCATAACTAGGAATAAGCCCAATCACATCCCCTAAACTTCTCATAATGGAAATTATAAATCAAACCATATGAGAAAAGAGATAACCATGCCAATGTCCCTCAAATGAACAAACCAATAACCATAGCTCAAGATCCATAACCATGAGAATATAAAACATAAAGCAAACTGCATCTAAAAGGATGGGCAATACCTTATAGATGATAAAATGCCGAGTAGACCAAGAGTGGGGAACGAGAATGCCTCTCTAGGATGCAACAACTCACAAAGACTCTCAATAAGAACAGACTCATCTAGGTCAATAATGAACTCACATCCTTATCTAGGTGTAGGCTTCTCGGTCTATCTTCTAAAACCTCCAATGAGTAACTGTCTCAACAAGTGTCTCTAATCCAAAGAGAACTCCAACATCACCTAAGTCTCCAAGTATCCAAGGGTACCTCCATGATTAATCCATGCTAAACTCCAAATGCAACATTATACTATCATGAAGCTCCCAGGCACATGATCAATGTACTCAATACCAAGAGAACCTTACAAGATCACTGTCAATGCTCCTATTGCAAAATCAAGAACCCAATCATGACAACATGATCTAACATCTCCTCCAAGGAGATCACATGCATCAATTGACTCATCCTATCTTAATAGAACCATACAAGACCAAAGTCAAAGTTCCAACTGCACATCTATATAATCAAGGAACCCATCATGACATCATGATCTAACATCTCCTCCAAGGAGACCACATGCATCAATGCACACATCATGTCTCAAGAGAACTTGTATCATGCTAAAACTCAAAACCAATATCAAGAGTAAATCATGACACAATACCAACATCTCTAAACAAAGGATAAACATGTCAAACTGACAAGTCATAAAAAACACCTCAACCAAAGACACCAAGAGTCCACCATGGTAAACAAGGATGTCAAAATCTCCAACAACATGAAGATAACCATCTACTAACAATAGAACTTAGGATGTCAAAGCACTCTTGCTGAAACAAGAATCATAATCCAAGAGCCCCTCCAAGACACCCACAACCACTAAAGAAGATCATCCATCACTAATGATGAATCCATATCCCTGCCAAAGCTCCCACCGAAATGTGACACTGAGATATACATGGAAATAAAGTAACCATCTCATAAATGAAGATCATCCATGGCCCCAACACAATCAAGGAATCCTACTGTAACATCAACAACTCCCAAAAGATAAAGTAAAACCATGATCTCCAAACCAAGAAGATAAAACCATCATTGTCAAAAGCTCACATAAAACCATGTATCTAAGCTATCCATGACATCATGATAAACATGCTATAAGTCCCAATAACTGACTATCCAGGCACTCTAATCATCCGTCCTCTCATATCAATGCAACATACCAATGTACACATGACCACAAACAAGGCCAACTAAAAAAGTCTGCATAAACACTGAATCAATCTCGTGGATAAAGACAGTCCACATACGAGTCATCTCACTATAGCAAAGGGGTAGCTAATACACAAAACTATATAACTTAAAGATCCAAAAGACATGTAACATGCAAACTCATCATCACATTAGTAACCTACAAACTGGGATATCAAAGAAGACAATCTGTAGACTCTAAGACTAAAACACCAAATCAATACTAGATTTGATTTGCCAAACAAGTCCACAACACATGTAACCATAGTCAAGGAACTACCAAGCATCCAAGAGATACGAACAATCCCCTAAAACAACACCACAACACCACCTGTAATCATGAATCAAACATGATAGCCCATACTTGTCAATCACATACATGATCATATCGTATCAATGCAAAAGTGTACATGCATATCCATGACACCATAATCATCATCAACACTATAGTTGTACTCAACTCCCACTAAAATGAGACTCCAAGTCTCACACGTGTATCAATCATGTCCTCAAACCAGAAGACAACCTATGTATCAGTCCCCATCAAAGGTCAAACTCTAAAAACACCTGTAAACCTGTAACTGGAAGCACAAATTTGAAAATATGCTATACCATACTAATGGTCACATAGAAACATACACTCCCACAAGTTTGTGCCAAAAAATCCATCCAAATGCTCTCAAAATCGCACCCTGGATATCTGGTTCCCACAAGTGATCAAACAAGTATCAAACTCTCTTTGCACACCAAACTAAAAATCTACATGATCCAATATGTAGTGCACAATAGTAGCTCTCCAATGCCTATCCAAAATCAAAAATCTAATTCTGTATCCAAAAGTCATAAGCATAAAATTGTCTCTAAGCAATGTCTAGCTTCAAGGCACCAAATTCTAACACAAATAGAAAAATCTAACAACCAAACTTCCATCACTAAATAGTGCTCAAAGAGACATTTCCGACGCCTATAAGAAGTTGAAGCACTGATACCATATGTGAAAGTTATGCCTCCCAGAAGAAAAATGCCCTCCAAGGGCTAAAAGGGGACCCATCTGTATGATGACATCATCACTATATCCTACTAACATCAACATGACTAGATGCTGACACAATCACTGATGTGGTACTGACTTGGCATTGACTTTGACTAGGCAGATATCAAAAAAGTTTTAAATTTATTTTATTTATTAAGCTCTGCAAACATTAGGGTTTAATACTTTTTAAGGGTTCAGATATAAAAAAATTATATATGAAGTCGGGTAAAATGGCTATTAAAGCCCTACAAACAGTATTTTCAAACCCTAACTACCCAATGGAGCCCTAAAAACCTAGAATCAAGCAAGAAAAATAAGTAAACATGAAACCCTAGGCTAATACTGCAAATCCTTCATTGTTCCTATGATGCTATGACTAACTAATGCACTGAGATTTTGTGGGTCTGCAAATGCTATGGAGAGATCAAGTGTCAACAATGACAAAGTTGACTTATGCAAATGGCAAGATGTCAAAATGAGAGGGTGAGGGTGATTTTATAGAAGAGGAAATTGGAATGGAGGGTTGTGATTAGAAGTTTACTTGGAGCCAATATCAAGGGCTAAGAATGATTAGGGTTTCCAGCCATTAGAGGACAAAATGAAATTGGAATGGAGGGTTGTGATTAGAAGTTTACTTGGAGCCAAGATCAAGGGCTAAGAATGATTAGGGTTTCCAGCCACTAGAGGACAAAAGCCAATTTTTTATTAGAAGAAATGGTGAGGTGGGAAGTGATTTTAAAATTAAATAAATTATATGCATTTATTTAATTTTTTAGAGGAAAGGGGTAATGTGATGTGTTTTAATTAAATAAGTGTGGACTTATTTAATCAAGGTAAGGTTGATAATTTAAATAAAAAGGTATTTATTTAAATTATAGAGGGAATGTGGACGTTAGACTAATGAATAATTAAATAATAATTAAATTATTTAATTATGGAGGAATTTAGAAGAAAAATTGCTTAAATAATTCAATAAATAAAATTTATTTAATTACCACTGTAAGAGTGGGAGATGAATTAATTAGATAATTAAAATTATTTAATTAATAGTGGAATATGAAATAATTGAAACGAATTATGTGTAAAAATAATGTTCGCGGGCTTAGGACATTTTTAAGTGTCTACATTTTGCCCCTCTTTGATACAATGTCAAATCTGGAGTTGTATCAAAGAAAAAATTGAGAAATGTGCTCTAAACATGCCCCAATGTATTCTAGGTGAAGTGTGATGGCCTTATGCCCCCTCGAGAAATTTTTCCAATTTTCTAAAAAAGTTTCAAAAAATTTGGAAAATTTTCTGAAAAGTTGTGTCCCAAAGTGATCCAGGAGTGAGAAAATGACCATAAAAGGTGCTTGGGGCATGAAAAGAAGTCACCGGTTGCTCAATGTTGTGAAAAAGGAGCCCGCCTAGTCAAAAAGCCCTATAAATAACCCTTGGGGGTCCATACTCCTCATTTGTGCACTTTGAGTTTAGAGTTTTCAAAGAGAGTAGAGAGGTGATTTTCAGTGTGCTTGTGGAGCTCTTGCTAAAATGTCACCTGTACTGCTTCATCAGCATTATGGGTCAAGGATTTAGACATACAGTCAGCTCCCTGGGATAGGCATGCCAGTATGTATCTAACCCTAGCTTCTCATTTTTTACATTTTTGGGTAGATTTTAGGGCCCAAAAAGAGGGCACGCATGCAGTGCACTTGTGTGCACCACCTGCACTATGGCATGTAACACGTGTGCTTAGCAGCACAATGCATGCGATATGGTATGATACATGTAGTTTTTGGGACCGCATGCATTCACCAGTGCACACCTGTGCTTAGGCCAAATGCATCTACTAGGTGTGCTACCTGGGGTAATCAGTGTGACGCCTGCGCCAAAGTGCAATGCATAGGTTTAGTAGCGCAACACATGGGCTAGAGTGTGACGCATGCATTGAGTAGTATGATGTCTGCGCTTATCCGCCATGCATGGGAACAACAATGTGACACATGGGTTGATTTGGCCACTAAGATGAATTTTACCCTAATTTTTGCCCCTATTTGACTGTAAATGTTGTATTTGTGGTTTGTATATTGACGTGGTGTGTTGTCTATGTGAATACAGGAGAGATTACCACCGAATTACACACAAGAGAGCCATCCTACCGAATATCAGTTGTGTGACTCTCTGTCGATGGCTGAGCGGGACACTCTCAACACCCTAGGACTGTACGGTGTTGCATTTATGCCCGAGATTCTGGCTAATCAAGGTCTATTGAATGCAATGCCTAAGAGGTGGCATTATGAGATGAGTTCATTTCATTTTCTGATAGGGGAGGCTACCATGACATTGCTCGATGTTTGGCAGATTCTTCAGCTACCTATTCATGGAGATCAGGTGATACATAGTCTGGAGACCGAGTTCCCTACACTTTGTTGATTATTCGAGGTAGATGATGATATAGCCTTGGGTGTTGAGGAGCATGAGATTCCCTGGGACACATTGACAGATCAATATGATCGGTTGATTTTGGTTTTATGCACTTGCATCGGAGGCCTCATATGTCCAGATCAACATGGCCATGGAGTTCTCGTTGGCTGGGGGGAGATGTTAGAGGACATGATGGTAGATGCCACAGTGTATGCATGGGGACCCTGCCTCCTAGTGTAGTTGTATCACCAGTTGCATATAGTTGTCTTTCGTGGTGAGCGGTTGATTAGCTGTAGTGTGACTCTACTGATGATATGGGCATGGGAGCATATTCCTAATGTAGGCCACTAGTGGAGTGGTAGATTTTGGATGAGTTGCCTTATGTTTTTGGTTACACTGGGACAATTCCACAGGTATGTATGGGTGATGTCAGATATTGGATACATGCCATTGATCATATGGACACATTTGTTTGGAAACCATATAGGGAGTGTATAGGTGGACAGAGGATGTCGAGCAGTTACCGTATTGCAGATATACTCAATATTTGATTGGTTCGATTATGCATGTACAACACATTATATAGCATCATCTGCCATTGTGGGTACTCAGACAGTTTGGAGAGTGGTAGGATGAGCCAACTGACATTACAGAGTTTGTGCGGGTTAGGAAGGAGATTGTAGTTTGGGGACCGATGATTGCAGTCTAGACAACCATAGCTGAGATCACTAGATTACAACCATTGCAATGGGGAGCTGATGACATTGCTGATGTGGGTACCACTCCCGCATATGATGCTTGGTGGGAAACCCATAGGCCATTTCCTTATTTGCACCCTGATGAACTAGCACTAGTAGAGAGGTTGGGACATGGACCGAGAGGCAGATTCAGAGATCATGGCCAAGGTAGAGGCCAAGGGGATGGTGGTAGCAGTGGTGGTGATAGAGGAGGAGATGATGGTGGAGTGGGTGGTGGTAGTGGAGATAGGGGTCGAGGAGGCTGAGGCAAAGGAGATGGTGGTAGAGGGAGAGATAGACAATGTAGGGATGCTGGACTTGCCCCGATTTAGGAGGAGGGAGAGGAGGCAGTAGGATAGGTAGCTCCTACCATAGGGGAGATGCAGGTGGGGTGGAGAGGAGGATGTAGTGATGGAGGATGTCAGTGGGGGAGAGGAGATGGAGGAGAGTGAGGAGGAGGAAGATGAGGAGGAGGAGCGAATCAGGGGTCAGGCATTATAGGATGTGCCGATTGTGGAGGTTGGGGATGACAAGGAGGAGGAGGAAGAGGATGTCAGAGATTGAGGAGGGGACTTGGCTGCCCAGGTTGTAGTGATGCAAGCCTAGATGGAGACTATGTAGGCCCAAATGTACGGTATGCGACAGTGTATCTAGGAGGTAGAGGGTCAACTTGTCTAGAGGACGGCTGAGAGGGATATGGCTATGATCAAAGCTTAGAGGGCAGAGTAGCAGAGTATTGATCATGCAGCGATGATGGGTGGGCCAACAATAGATTTTGCACAGGCTTTGGTCAGGTTAGGGAAAGAGGCACAATATTATAGAAGCCTGTATGAGGGTTCAGTGCTAATAGACTAGAGGGCACCCAGTTTTCAAAGTAGGAGTGCTAGTTGATCACATTCGCGTAGGTCACACAATAGTGTGGGGCACTCTCAGAGACAAACCTCACCATATGATAGGCCATCTAGAGCTAGGGCCAGATCAGAGCACAAGGGTCCTCCAACAGGGCCAATAGGATCAGGATGTCACACCAATGCTAGCTAGGCTATTTTGATAGTCATGATGTATACACATTTGATTGAGCCTACGTGCTCTTACTTTATGATTGAGTCTGTGAGCTCCATTTTTGACACACATATATGTATTTAGACTGTACTGTGACACATTTTCGATGATGATATATATATGAGATGGACCATTCTGATCGATTTTGTTATTCCCATATGCACATGATGTGATGGATGTTTTATGATTATGGTGCTATGTGTTATGATTTATGATTCATGATGATGCAATACTATGATGTTTATATGATGTTTATGATGTGATGTATGATGTTATTCTTAGATGCATGTGTTGATGTGATAGATGTTATGCAATGGTACTTTATTTCTATGTGATGCTCATGTATAGATGCAAATGTGTATGTGATAAATGGCTATATGCTAGATGTAGGGTTTTATGTAGATGATGATGATTTTATGTGATTTAATGCAATGTTTATGATTATGATTAATTATGAGGATGATGATTATGAGAATGATGTTATTGATGGACTAACATGTGTGCATGCAGGTGATGCAATCTAATGCAGATTTTTTGTGTGTCATAGTAGGATGAAAGAGGATCAAAAAAAATGTAGATGAAGAATGAAGATTGTCTTAGAAGAACGGATTTAGACTTGTCATGATAGATTTTGAGCTTTCTTTATGCAGTTAGTTCTTATCATCATAGTGCTTATTTTATCAAAGGATGACAAATGCCATGGCATGTTAAAGGCCAAGGCACAAAGTGTGGTCCCTTGTGAGATAGACACAAAATAGACAAGGATTGTCAAGCTCAGACTATGTCACTAAGGTACCTTGTCAGATCATGTGATGAGAACAACTGAAGGTGTAAAATTCCTAATACATGGAAGTATCTAGCCATTCCAATGCATATGATGTTTTGATTCACACCCAATAGTATCCCAATCACACACAAGGAACTTAGTTTCCCCAGTCGTCGTGCCAAGACAAACTGTAAACAGCAATAAAAAAGAGATTTTGCTCTATCCTCACTTCTCTTCATCACATAGGGACTGCCTTAAGAAGCATAAGAACGAGACTAAGGAAAAACAATCCAAATGAAAGATAAGACAGAGTCAATGGCCATTAGGTCACTTGCTGAGTGTGTAGGTGTTTGCTTGATTGATGATGATTGATTGGATAATGCCTGGTTTTAGGATAGGGAGCATGTCGTATAAGACACCTGGTTTGGTTTTGACAATACGACCACTAGTGTAAGGCAGATGATAGGCTTAGGACATCTCATATAAGACATGTGGCCTAGTTTTGAGAATCTCACATGTTGGGAGATGGTTGATTTGTGATGATTGATATTGTCCAAAAGATGAGACGTATCGTCTAAGGCGTAAAGCCTGGTTATAATATGTCCCATGCTTGTTGTCAAACATGTAATTTGGGTTGTTGGTTGGTCATAGTGATGTTTGATTATTACCATGTGAGTGATGAATGACCATGTTTTGGAAATGTTAAACTATCTTGTTTGATTGTTTGCATGTTTTTTTGTCTTGTAAGGGATTGATTGTTTTGTCAGGTCAAAGTGTCCATCTCTTTAAAGGACAACTTACTAGGATGGTTCTAACTTGATGGGCCCTAAGGGACTAACCTAGTACCTCAGGGGCTCATCAAAGATGGCATTGCCTATGTGACAACTCAAAGGCAACATAGTTTGACAAGGGTGGACTTAGTTTGGCCTAGGACCTAAGGGGAATGCCTCGGGGGTGCATCAAAGATGGCCTTGCCTATGTGAAAGCTTAGAGGCGTCGTAGTTCAACCATGTGGGTGGGTGATGTGACCTAAAACTTAGGGGAGTGCCTTGGGGGTGCATCAAAGATGGCCTTACCTACATGAAAGCTCAGAGGCGTCATAGTTTAGTTTACTAGATTGACATTGTTTATTGCTTGGGATTTTTTTTGGTTGACTATTTGATTTTTTTGTGGTTTTTTGACATTTTGTGATGTTTTGGTAATTTTGGGAATATTTGGATGTTTTTGGATTTTTGAGTAATATTTTAATGTTTTTGTATTTTTTAAAATATTTGAATGTTTTTGTATTTTTGAGGAATATTTGGGTGTTTTTGGATTTTTTTGGAAAATAGGTGTCGTCCAATATTGATTTCAAGATCAAAAATTGCGCCCAACTAGGTGCATGATAATGTTATGGCAAAGGCGAGGTGGGGGGAAATGTGAAGACACTAAATGTTAATTTATTTCAAGCCATGGGATGGACAATGGGATTTATTATAGGTTTTGGAATGTGGATTATGTGATATGGAGTATGCAGGGTTTATTGTGAAATATAGAAAGCAAAATCGAGTGATGGTAGACAATGGAGCAAGGATCAACTACACATGGCACCTGTTTGCCAGGTTTTCACCATGCTACTTATCCAAAGTACCACAAAAGTGGTTTTCACTTTTGGATAGATTATTTCTCTTTACTATTTTTTGGTTGTCTAATAGTGCCACTGAAGTGGTTTTCACTATTGGACAATTCTTTTTAATTTTTTTCTTTTTTGATTTTTTCTAATTTTTTAAGTGTAATATCATCGAAGGTGCATGCTATTAATGGGTTATAGTAATGGTTCACCTTCAAGAGTGGCCAGTTGATATGCACTAGATCCATAGGTTGTGGTGATGACATAAGGTCCTAGCTAGTTCAGCTAAAATTTTCCTAGCTTCTCTCGTTCCATCTAATTTTTAGGGTTTTCTTTGAGGACGAGGTCACCAATATTGAAATGTTAGACTTGAACCCTTTTGTTGTAGCTGCAGTAGAGATGATTCTAATATGCATGTAAATGGGTTAAGGTGTTTTGTCTCCTTTCATCTAGCAACTCTAGTTCATGTAGTCGGGATGCTCTATATCCAATTGGCATGTGGATGCTGGTGCGGTAAGCCCATAGGGCGGAATTAAGTTGGATATGCCAGTCATGGCCAGTGTCATTGACAGTCTTCTTTGAGGATTTTTATGATGGTTGTGTTGGATGCCTTGGCTTGATTGTTGCCTTGTGGGTTGTATGGATTGGCAAAGTGGTTGAATGTGGAATTTTTCACAAAGTTCTCAGACATCCTAGTTTTTTAATGGGTGGCCATTGTCCATTACAGTGGATTGTAGGACACCATACTGGCATATGATGTAGTTAAGGATAAACTTAGTGATTTGTTTACTAGTAATGTATGTCATGGGGATGGATTCAATCCACTTTGTGAAATATTCAGTGGCAGTGATAATGAATTTATGGACGTTAGCGGAAGTAGGTTGGATTTTTCCCATGAGGTCAAGTCCCCATTGAGAGAAAGGCCATGGAGATGCAAGTGGCTATAGGTCTTGAGCTAGTGCATGTACAAGATCTCCATGTATCTGACACTATCTACATTTCTTTGCAAAATGGTAGGCATCCTTTCCATGGTAGGCCAGTAATAACCAGTTCTGATGATTTTGTTGGCAAGGGTAGGACCACTTGAGTGAGCTCTGCATATACCCTTAGGTACTTTACATAGGGTTGTTTATGCTTCCTCAGTGTCAAGACATCTTAGGAGGGTATTATCGAAGCCACGGTGATAGAGGGTGTCACTGATGATGACATATTTGGTTGCTTGGCGAATGAAGGATTTTTGTTGGTTAGATGAGAGGTCAGTAGGTAAGGTTTGGTCATGCAGATAGGTGTAAATGTCATTGTACTAAGGTGACATGGGACCAACAATCTCACAAACTAACTCATATTCTAGGATATCAAAGGCGGGGACCAATAGTTGTTCCATCAAGAACTTGAACTAAGTTGTATTACTTGGAATGTCTAGGAGAGATCCAATTGTTGCCATTGCATCGGCTACTTGGTTCTGAGCCCTAGGAATCTTCAGATCAAAGAGAACTATGTTGAAATAGAGCCTAAAACTATCCACCATCCTCTTGTATGGCATAATCTTTTTGCCCTTCATGTCATATTGATTGTTGACATGTTTGATGACCAATTGTGAATCACCAAAGACTTGTAGTTTCTTTATTTTCCAATTGACGGCCATACATAATCCTGTAAGTAGAGCCTCATATTCAACAATATTATTTGTTCACGAGAAGGCTATGTGGAATTCCTTAGCAATGGCATCACCTTGAGGTCTGATGAAAAAGACACCTACTCTTGAGCCATGATTGGTATAAGAACTATCGAAGAATAGTGTACATGTATTAGGTACCTCTAGAGCAAAAATAGACTTATCAGGGAAATCTGCAATTAAAGGATGGTTGGCTATTATAGGTGCTTTTGCTAGCTGATCTATGATAACCTATCCCTTTATTGCTTTTTGGTCCACATAATCTATATCAAACTCACTTAGTAGCATGACCCATTTGGCTAAGCGTCCTATGAGGGCTACCTTGTTAATCAATTACTTTAGAGGGTCAATCTTTGTGACTAGCTTCAATTTATGATTCAGCATGTAGTGACACAGTTTCTGAGTGGTAAAGACAACCACAAGACATGAGCATTTAATAGGGCTGTAATTCAGATCGTATCCCACTAGTGTTCTACTGATATAGTAAATGGCTCTTTCATTTCCCTGTTCATGATTTTGTGCTAATAATGCCCCCAAAGTTGAAGATGTAGTTGATATGTACAATAGCAAAGGTTGTCCTAGAATCGATGATATGAGAACTGGTGGTGACATTAGATAATCCTTGATCTTTTGAAAAGCATTGTGACAGCTGTCAGTCCATACAAAGGGGACTCCTTTGTGGAGCAAATGTTGGAATGGCTAACATTTATTGGCAAGTTGGGAGATGAATCTCCTTATCGACTATAATTTTCCCTATAGGTTATGCAATTGCTTTAGAGTTGCTAGCGGAGGCATGTCCATAATGGCTTTTACTTTAGCGGGGTCTACCTCAATGCCCTGGTGAGAGACTATATATCCAAGCAATTTTCCTAAAGTGACTCCAAATACACATTTCTTAGGATTCAATCTGACTTTATATTCCTCGAGTTGTGTGAAGATTTTGTCCAGAACTTCTAGGTAAGTTCTTCTTGTCACTAACTTAGTGAATAGGTCATCTACATAATCTTCCATGTAGGTGTGTATATAATCATGAAAGATTGTGGTCATATCCCTTTGATAGGTTGCTCCTGCATTTTTAAGTCTGAAGGGCATGACGTTCCAACAATATGTGCCCTAAGGGAAGGTGAAAGCCATCTTGTGCTAATATTCAAGGGCTATTCTTATCTGATTATACCTCAAGAAATTATCCATTAATGAAATCATTTCAAATCCCACGATGAGGTCCACTATGATGTCAATATTTAGCAATGGGAAATCGTCCTTTGGAAATGCCTTGTTTAAGTCTCTAAAGTCTTCATAGATTCGAATTTGTCCATTGGGTTTTATAACTATCATAAGGTTGGATATCCACTCTAGGTAGTCAATGGGATGGATGAATCCAACATCAAGTAAATTCTTCAACTCTTCTTTCACAAAAAGGGCTATTTGCGGATGCATTTTTTTGAGCTTTTACTTGATTGGTTTTGCATTGGGAAACAATGGTAAGTGATGTAGAACAAGCTACAGATCAAGGCCTGGCATGTCAACATATGACTAGGTGAAGTTAATCTAACATGCAGTGAAGAAGTATGTAAACTCTAGCTTCTTCAGTGAGTGATGTAGCAAAGTGAACAATCTTGGGAGCATCTTCTATACCAACATTGGATTCAATAATTTGTTCCACTAGCAATGGTGATCTCTCATGTGCAATGGGAAGCACATCTAGCCCTCCACCCTCAGGTGCCTCAGAGAGGTTTTCACCCTTGGATACATCCTTTATTTTTACTTTTGTATGATCTAAGGGTGCCTTGTGGTTTTCACTTTCTTTTTCTGTTTTGTTTTCACTTTTGCAACTAGAGGATGGAGTAGACTCTCCAAAGTATGCAGAGTTTTCCAAGTCCATAATGTAGATAACCTTATGGTCTCCCAGTGGTATGCCTTTACAAAGTCCCATGAACTTGGTGATAGATTCGTCATTCTCGAATAAATCTAAATTAGTTGTTGTTTGCTACTCCTAGTCTATAAGTTTTGGGTGAATGAGAGGTAAGCCATCATTAGTGTCAAGGAAGCTTAGGGAAATGGGGGTGAGAGTTCATATGGAGGTGTTATCCAGATCGCAAAAGATACTGATCCAGGTGGCACCATCAAGTAATTCGAGGTGGGATGATTATAGTTTAGGCTTAGGAGGATCCCTCTATGTCTCGACATCCTTGGAGGTACTTGCATCCCCTCCTAGAAGTAACTTAGTACTTGGAGCATTTTCTCTTCATGAGGTATATCCTAACCCTTTATTGCATAGCCACATAGTTGGTTGAAGAGGTTCCATTCATCCATTTCCATTGGGTCCAAGCCCACCATATCTATCGTATCCTTTCTTTTTAACAAATTCATACCCTTTACCATATTGTTCTATGGGCAACTTGATATGTTTGATCTCTTCTTCTTCCTTATAGAGTCAGCTAGAGATGTTTTCATTGACGTCCTCTCTACTTAACTCACCCCATTTTGTGAATGTGGTGGGGGCAACAGAAATAGTTTGCTTCAGCGAAATGGGGTCATGCTTTCCTCAAGACTTGGGTGATGTAGGCAACTTTCTGATGCAATATGATCTTTCCATCTTGTATTCACGGCATCCTTTGTCTTGGATTTGGATTTGAGGGTTGATTAGTGGAGTAAAAGTGGTGATGGATTTGGATAACGCGGATAGGTCAACATAATTGGATGAAGTGGATGGTGTGATTCCCCTATTGATAGATACTTGATGTTGGAGTACCTCTCTTAGGTGGCTATAGTATTGAAAGGCATCGAGATCACCTAGGATGGTGATTTATGTGCCATTATAAGGGAATTTGATACATTGATGGTATGTGGAGAGGATGGCTTTCATGGCATGGATCCATGGTCGGCCAAGGATGAGGTTATAGGGAAGCTCAACATCCAAGACAATATGGTATCCTATGTGGCAAGTCCAACCCTTACAAGTAAGGTGATTACTCCTTTAGAAGAGCACTTAGCATCATCATATGCCTTAATAACAATTCTTATGGTTGGATTGACACAAGCCTTAAAGTAGTTGAGTATTATTACCAACTTTAAAGGACATATGTTTAATCCTGCTCCACCATCTACTAGGACTCATCAAATTTTGTGTTTATTGATGAAAACTTTTAGGTGTAGGGGATCAGTGTGGTTAGATCAGTGTGGCAAGTCACGTTCTATGAATGTCACATTGTTGATGGTGGCTAGGTGTCCCACCATGGTCGGTTTACATTTAGTTCTGTTGGGATGAAAGATTCTAGAAGTGCTTTATATAGAATAGCCTTTTGTTCTGGTGAAAGGTGAAGTAGCTCGAAGATGGAGATTTGGGCTGGAGTCTTGTTTAAATGATCCAAAAGGTTATATTGGCCTTTTGCTTATGGGATGGATGTATTGGAAGGATTGGAGGGAGTGCTTTGCAACATTATCTTAGCTTTGTGGGTGGTGATGATGCATTCTAGACGAGTCTTTATGGTAATCATAGAAATGGTATTATCATACGGATGGATGATATTGATGGTGTAGCCATAAGCAACATTATTGTAGTTAATGCTCTCATGTAGTTTGGTTCCTGATGAGGAGGCTTTTCCTGATCTATGATTTTGAAATGGATCTATGAAGATGGTATGATTGGTGTTGGAGGAACCAGATGGTTGATCCACAGCTATATCACCCTTGTCAATGAAGTCTTGAATGATATTTTTCAATTTGTAGTAGTTTGATGTCTTGTGACCTTTGATTCAATGGTAATCATAGAATTCACTGTCATTCCATGAGAGCGGTTTAAAGGCTAGGTTGTATTGTTTAATTTCCAGTAGTTGAATGAGGTTGTTTTGTAATAACTTCTTCAAGATCAATTCAATTGGTTCTACCAAAGGTGTGTAATCGCATCAAGGGGTATTATTCCTAGAAGGTGGTCTCCTTTGATTATTTTGGATTGTGTTGGCTGATTGTTGTTGTGGTTGTAGTTGTTGTGGTTGTTGCGCTTGTTGTTGTCATTGGACATGTAGCTGATTATTTGTTGTGGGAGGTGCTTTGAGTGTGATGACAAGACCAGCCCTAAATGCCTTACCATCTACCACCCCATCATTGGTAACATTTTTATTTAAGGCCCAAGTTTTGTTCTTGTCATAGGGTGTGCTTTGAGTGTTTTGATTTTTGTTGAAAATTTTGATCATTCCCTTGGTGATGAGATCTTTTTCAATGGTAGTCCCCTTCTTGACAACTTCTCCGAAGGAGGTGCAGTAATGGATTTGTAATTGATGCATAAGCTCTTTGTTAAGATTTTCAATGAAGATGGGCACTAGTTGATTCTTGGGAATGTGACAAGGGAATTTACTCACGAGGCCCATCCACCTTTGGAAGAAAGAAATGAAGGTTTCTCCATCCTCTTGTTTTGTTTGGCACAAGGTGGCAATGTTTTATGTCTCTTTCTATGTTGTAGGAAAAGTGTAATATAAACTTATCTACGAGTTCAATCCATGTTCATATTCCCATGGGAAGATGTGCAAACCATTCAAGATCTTGTCCAATGAGGCTCCTTGGGAAGAGTCTCATTAAATATGTGTGATCATAAGCAATCTTGAGGCGAGTGGTATGGAACTCGCATACGTGTTCAATGGGACTCCCCTTTCCCCTATATTTGTTAAAGTTCGATGTGGTGAAATTTGGGGGGAAGGAGGCATGTAAATGCTTTTGTCAAATGGATATGGACATAAGTCCTCCATAGACTATGGCTTCTTTATCCCCAAAACTTGTAAGCTTGAGAATTGTTGCTTTAGTTTGTCCAACTCTTGAGTGAGGGCTTCGACGGGTGCGTTGATAGTGTTTGTGATCGTGTGTTGGTGTGAGTTACCTATGCTTAGTTCCAATGTATTTTGCAGTCCCAAATTTGTGACAATTGGGTTGGCATTTGTGTTGAAAGGTATATGTGATGAAGATGAGTTTAGGTTTTGGTTGGTAGGTACATATGTAGTATGGGGATTAATGTTTTGATAATGGGACAAAACTTTAGTGGTATGTTGGTTTTTTATGTTATGAGGGTTTGTTTAAAAGGTGTGGTGAGTCTTTTGGACATGGTGGGTGTTTTGCTACAAGGCACTAGCATTTTGGTTAACGTTTTGACAGTTTTGGGGAATGGTGTAAGTGGTACCAATGTTTGTATAAGTGTTAGCCATAACATTGTTGTTTTGACCATTTGGGTCTACATATTGTTGATTCATGGTATGGCTATGAGTGGCATTAACATTCATGTGGGCATGGGAAATGACAATATTGTTTTGATTTTGTGGATCTATGTAATGATATTTCAAGATATCGCCATGTGTAGATCCAAAGTTTGTGTTTTGGCCACTAGGATCAACATATTGTTGATTCAAGGCATTGTTATGGGTGGTATTGGTGTTTGTGAAAGCGTTGTTGTTTTGATTTTGTGGGTCTATGTATTGATGGTTCAAGACATTGTCGTGTGTAGTCCCAAAGGTCATATTTGAGTTTGACATGGTGTTGGTGTTTTGACCATTAGGATCAACACAGTGTTGGTTCAAGATATTCATGTTGTTTTGATGTAGGAGCATCTAGAAGCATTCAGGACAATTGAGATAGTTGACAGTGAAGTTGCAAATTGCAGAGAGAGTGACCTTGGAGAATTTTGGCATTCAAATATTAGAGGCTACGGATCTAGAATTAACATCTAGACATATTCAGTTATAACATATAAAGAATTTAGATCATTTGGCTTTGATTCCAGAAATATATCGCTATCGAAAGATTGACTATTTTTGCAGAACAGAGCTGACTGTGTTCAGTGGAGTCTAAATCAGCTTGTGGATCAAATCTATGACTTGCAAAGCAAAAAGGAGCATTGTTTGATGAAGTTAAGGACTTGGCCGACCTTCAATGGTGATCCGCATAAAGTTCTATGCAATTGTGGAGCAGTGCCTTATGTTTAGGCCCGACCTATTTTGTACATGTTACCTAACTAGCCATTTCAATTAGGGCAACTTGATCATGACTAGAAGACTTGTGGAGAATATAAATGAAGGATAATGATTTGTTACAAAGGGGGATAGCGAGGAAGTGATCGATAACATGAAGATATGAAGTGAGATCTGAAGTTGTTTTGATTCAGAGGAGTAGCAAAATAGAGTAGAAGGCAGAGTAGGAAGTAGAATGATCTACAGAATAGAGAATTGAGTTGTATAATATTGTTGTATGAATATTTTGTAATCCCTAGGTTGTGGCCTAGCATTTGTAAAACCCTAGAGGCATGAGTAATTTGATTTGAACTATAATATAGGAAGAATGAACTTTGAAGGATGGGTTTTTCCCTATTAGGGTTTTCCTAGGATACATCTTGTGTTATGTGTTCATGAATATCTTTTACATTTCTATTGTTTAGCTGTTAGCTTCCATTGCATATCTATTAAGATTATGGTGTTGTTTGGATAGGTCTACAAGGTTGGACAGTCCTTCACTAGACCCTCCTACCTTGACTACATCATGTTTTGACCAAGGGGATCTATACTTGGATTTCGTAGATTCAAGTTTGCATTTGATGTGGTGTTTTGTCCCCTAGAAGTCACTATGTGCATATTTCATGTCCTTTTGTTATGGTTCATATTCATCGAGACAAAAGGATTTGGGAAGGCCAATGGTTGGGACATAACATTCATATTGTTGGTATCAAATGTCGCATGGGATATTGTGGAGTCTTGTGATGTTTGTCCCATAGGGATAGTGGCAAATTCTTGTGTTGAATTGGTATGGCTAGAAGAAGGTGTCATTTGTCCTTGGCTTTGAGCAGCAATATGAGATGGTGACCCTACAATCATGTTAATATCTACCCCATGGGGGAGCCCAATACCATTTTGCAAGAGTTTCATGAGGTAACTTTGGGCATTCACGTGATTCATCTCATCTAAGATGTGCAACATCCTAGGGTCTTGGGAATCTTCTTCAATTTCTTTTTACGTTATTTCTTAGTATTTTTCTTGGAAAAGGATGTGCTCAAAGGGATTACCCATGTTGTATGAAAACCTCATGGTGTTTGCGGGGTGTTCTAAGGATTCTCCCTTCCTTTTCTTTTGCAACCTTTTCTTGACCATATATGACCTACTAGTTTATGAAGGAGAGGAAATGGACTTATCCTAAGGATGAAAATGTAAGGTTTATATGCTATGTTTTTGGTATTTTTGGGACAATATGGTGATGCAAAGAACTATGCAATATTTTGTTCTTTTTTGAGATATAAGTTTGCCTAGTGATGCTAAGAATAAAAATACTAAGGATATTTTTGGTATTTTCTTAGGACACTAAGGTTACACTTATGTAAATGGGGGATGCAACTAATGGTGGGTAATAGTCTATGAAACTAAGGGAATATGCCCAAGACTATAGTAGAGGCTAATGATTTTAATCTTCACAAAGTTTATCTCCAATAGGATACCATTGTCTACTAATGACCTTCGAAGTACTAATTGATTTTATCAAGACCTTGGAATTTTGATGCGAGAGGAATGGTTGATTAAAGTGAGCTCGTGAGTATGGGAGTTCACTTTGAAAGGTGAACCTAAACTAGACAAATGAGTATTAGGCCCACGCTATGATTGATTGGGTAGAAATGATGCCAAGGTCTTTTGGTCTAATTTTGTACTTAGGAAGTAGTCACACTTTGACAATTTCTCCTTATGTTTTAACTTTAGGAAGATTAATTTTTTGGAATCCTCTATTGATGTCTAAGGCTGAAATCCTAATGTTCTAAGGTTGCCTAAATGATATGGTCAATGTAGGAGTGAGATCTAATTCTAAATGGGGTTTGTGTATGCAACTTAATCATAAGAGGATGAAATGATTTTGCAAATGGATCCTAAAGGGATGGAAAAATAGTAGGTCTGAAATGTTTTTGAGATGGTTGCAATTGAATTTGATTGGGAGAATAATGTTTCAAAGGTTCCCCGAAGGTTTCCAATTTTTTTGCAGGTGCATGCATTACATAGGCCTGCAAAGGCATTGCAGAACCTGGTAGAGGTGTTTCACTATTTCTTATGCATTGTAGGAAGCCTCTTATGTGTTTTACTAAGTTGCAGATGTGTTGCATAGTTTATGTGGAGCATAAAGTCAATTTTCTAAGTTTATTTGGCAATTTGTCGTGTAAATTAGAAAATACATTAGTCATAAAATCACTCAGCATTCAATTTTGGCTGTGACTCTTTGTTTTGCAGTTTTGATGAGTTTTGTAAACACTTTCAAAACATGCACAACCCTAGGCTATCAAAGACAATATTTGTTGGATTCCCACTGTGGATAAATCCAAGCCGCACTTATTCAGAGTGGATAGCTTAGAAATTTGGTGGCACTGGCTCCCCCTTACATGGCACACACTTCTCGAGCACACCAAACTTTGAATTCCCAAAGGCCCAAAGACCTCAAGGAATTTTCTATCGCTACTTTGAACTACGAGAATGTGGGATGGCTTCAGAGGTCTGACCTCCTATGCCAACAAATAGAAAGATTTTGGTCACTAGCACAAAAGGTTCATAGTAAATATCTAGGGGACATGCACATTATGAGCATCCAACAAACTACTTAAAGCTTTAACTTACCCTACTAGGAGTTTCATATACACAAAGGTATGCCTCCTTTCGAGCTAGCGTTACACAGTAAGTGCTAATACCAGTTTGGACTTGGCTTTCACCTTATCCTATTTTGTATAGTGGACTAGATGAAAGTATCACTTGGGGTCACAAATGAGTTCTCCTTGTGGATTGGTCTCAAGAGCAGGCCCACTCTAAAAGGTTACACAAAAGCAAGACAAGTACATGTTTTTGATCTCCAGGCTCATACTAAGATGCAAGGAGAGAGCATACACATGTAACTTGCTCACACTCGCATGGGGTTCATTTTTTTATTCTTTATACATGTAGTGTGATTTATGCAAGTGGGGTGAAGAGATTTTGATTCCCAAGGTCACCAAATGGTGCGAGGGAAGAACATACGCTTTTCCACTTCACAAATAAAGATCACAGAACATGGCAAACAAAATGCAATTTCTTTTTATCTTCTTAGATGAGTGAAATATGCAAGTTCTTTTTAGACCAAATGAGTTTGATATGCAAATTTGTTGTTCTTTTTAACTAATGCATGAAAGATGCAAGATTGTTGTTCCTTTTAGCCCAAATGAGTGAAAATATGCAAGGTTGTGGTTCTTTTTAACCCCAAATGAGTGTGGTTTATTTTAATCCAAATGAGTAAAATATGTAGGTTGCAAATAGATTGTAGTTACATATTTTAAACCCAAATCAAAATGTTCGTAAATAACCACACACATATATGAAATAATATGAAAACCTGGCAAAACAATTAGTGATTCAAATCAAAGTTTTCCTCCAATGCCATAGGCTACAAACCAAAGATTAGTAATAGGGAATAAAACCCTAACCCTACTATGAAAAAATAGAAAAAAACGTGAATGAAAGCAACATGAAATTTTCTATTGTTTTACTAGTCACATGCAGTGCAATAAGGGTCATAGGCATCATATAGAGTCACGCAGGCAGTGCAACAAAGGTGCCACACAGAATTGTGACGGTGTTGTACACAGAGGTGACTGCATCACATAGAGACATGCAATCATTATAGCAGAAGCATCGTAAAAACCTTCGCAAGCATCGCATAGACTTGCACAAGCATCATATTGTATTATGCAAACAAAAATTTGACAGAAAAACCCTAACAGTGAATAAAAAACATGTTTCAGTGATAAATTTTGAACCCTAGGGCTGTAAGGTTGTTTCCTAAATGCCATAAAGATAGTAAACTTTCAAGCATTAATAGGATATACCCAAATTTTCAAGAAAGCTAGCAATAAACGCTAGATGTAAACACTTGAAATATCAAACCCTAATTCTCTTAAAAAACCCTAATGAGATAACCAGTATAAACTAGAGGGTTAACAAAACACACAGAGCATCAGAAACAAGTTAGAATTCTGTAGAACCAATTGGGTTAGGCTCATAAAAATAGTATTTTCAAATGCTACTAAAGCTCTACAAATAGTATTTTCAAAGCCTAACTACCCAATGGAGCCCTAAAAACCTAGAATCAAGAAAGCAAAGCAAGTAAACATGAAACCCTAGGCTAATGGTGCAAATCCTCCATTGTTCCTATGATGCTATGACTAACTAATGCACTCAAATTTTGTAGGTCTGCAAATGCTATGGAGAGCTCAAGTGTTGACAATGGCAAAGTTGACTTATGCAAATGGCAAGATATCAAAATGAGAGGGTGAGGGTAGTTTTATAGAAGAGAAAATTGGAATGGAGGGTTGTGATTAAAAGTTGACTTGGAGCCAAGATCAAGGGCTGAGAATGATTAGGGTTTCTAGCCACTAGAGGACAAAAGACATTTTTTATTAGAAGAAATGGTGAGGTGGGAAGTGATTTTAAAATTAAATAAATTGTATGCATTTATTTATTTTTTTAGAGGAAAGGGGTAATGTGATGTGTTTTAATTAAATAAGTGTGGACTTATTTAATCAAGGTAAGGTTGATAATTTAAATTAATACGAATTTATTTTAATTAGAGAGCGAATGTGGACGTTAGACTAATGAATAATTAAATAATAATTAAATTATTTAAGTATAGAGGAATTTAGAAGAAAAATTGCTTAAATAATTAAATAAATAAAATTTATTTAATTACTAGTGTAAGAGTGGGAGATGAATTAATTAGATAATTAAAATTATTTAATTAATAGCGGAATACGAAATTGAGATGAATTGTGTGTAAAAATAACATTCGTAGGCTTGGGACATTTTTAAGTGTCTATAATATCCGCTGTTAAAAGTTTAAAAAACCTATTGCCATTACGAATTTTTCTACACTGTCTACAGATTTTTTTAAAAAATTGTTTTGAAAAAGCTTATACGGGTTGCTGCTGGGCAGTCGCTTGGCTAGGCTAGCCAGCCCTGACTGGGCGGCAGAGACTAGCAAGCCTAAGGCTCTGCCAGCCTGGCACCTCCAGCTGATAGGCCTATCATGCCTGTCGTGCCGTACCTGGCGTAGGCGCATGCCTACGAGTATGGTGTCTGCAGACCCCACCCCCCAAAAACTTAATTTTTCTTTCACAAATACCATTTCTATAGTAATGAATTTTTTAATTTTGATTTTTCAATAACTATAGAAATCTTGTGCAAGAAATACAAAAATTATTATTATTATTATTTTTTGTGTGTACCTGCAAGTTGGTACAACCGAACTGGGGAGGGGCAAAAATATTTCCCTAAAGCTCTGGTGACCAAAATAGGTCAAATTTTATATTAATCTTCGCCTCTTGAGCCTCCTGGACTCAATGGCAAGGTCTGTTTTGTCTTAGGAGGTCATCTACAAAAATTCCTCCTCAAAACTCTCATATTAAAGCACACAACTAGGAAACCCTTTGCCATGAATTTTCACCTTTAGATTTGCAATAACCATAACAAATCTAAAACACCCACAACCCCAAATCTGCAAAACAACAACTTGCACAAATTCTTATATCTTGTATTGTCCAAAATATTTTCTACATTGCCGTGGATTTATCTTTGCACCAGATCTACACAAACAAGGGTTATACCAAAGCATGGATCTGTGAAAACACCCAAAACCATAAATGTATAGATACATTACATGCAATCACATACAAGCAAAATGCAAGTACATGCAAGCCATGAAAAATCCTTCAATCTCTAATACCACTTGTTAGGAATATACAGGTAAATCAAACCAATTCCACATAACCCAAAGGAGATAATGATGCATACAATCTTACAGATTTACCATAATGCAAAGATCAATAGACAATAAACAAGATAACACAAGATATACCCTGGGAAAACCCCCTTTGAGGGAAAAAACCTAGCCTCCAAAAGCATCCATACTCAATGTATTATTCAGTAATAAGAATTTACAATACACTCAAAGAGTCTCCATGAACACCTCTGAAACATCAAGCTCCTCTTTTGCAACCTCCATGTATCCAAGTGCATGAATCCACACATCCCATGCCATGCTTTACAATGTGCACTCACAAGAGAAAACTCAATACAATGATAGTCTCTCACATAGCCTGTAAAATAAGAGCCAACCCTAACCACTAACCTTGTGCTTGCTTTTATAGACTCAAGCTCACACAAATACAACTTGTGGTATTGGATAATAACAATGTGACTCAAAACCATGAGCACAAAACCATTGACACCAAAATAATAAATATTTATTATTTTGCACAAATAATAAATACTTGCCTTATGTCTCCCAATGTTAAATACAACTTTTACAAGTGATAACAAATAAATATTTAATGTGGCTAAACACATCACTTAAGATGCACCACAAAAGAATATTTATTTTACATAATTAAATTAATTAATGTTATGAAAGGTGAACAACACCTTTTTCCCAACAATTTGTCCATCATTACCATCAAACACTCTCTCTAAAGCAACTAACCCTCTTCAAATTTTGTTTGTCTTTAGATGGATAATCTCATTCCCAAATATAGTTTCCTTCCTATCTACTGTCTCAAAAAAAATCTGGAAATTAATTTCTTGCCCTTAGTATTCATCAATACAATTCTTGAACTTGTATAGGTCTTGATCATCCCTAAAAACTTGCTAGTGGCACACATTATCCGAGATAGAAGGTTTGGTCAACACCTCAACCTTTGAGATTCCTGCTAGGGTTAAAGCCTCTGATATGATTGTAGTGTTAGATAGAAAATAAGCCATTATATTTCTACTTATCTCTACCCAATCAATGGAGGAAGCATCAAACTCGTCTATTGTGTCCCAGATAGTGTTTCTATATTTCTTGAGTCTCTTGTTCTTAGAAGCATATTTGGATTTGATTTATGAAACAACCAATTCAGAATCCCCTGGGACTTTGAGCTTCTTAAATCCATGCTTAATGACCATTTTCAATCCTAGGAGCAAGGCTTCATACTCAACAATATTATTAGTGCATTCAAAACCCAATTTAAAATATGATCTGAATGTTTTTTTAGAAGGGGAAACAAGCACAACCCCAACTCCAAAACCCCCTCTAGAACAAGTTCCATCAAACTACATGGACCATAGGCCATCGTTATCAAGGGAAGTCTAGATATTTTCATCTTTCTACTCATTCTGATCAATCTCAAATGCCTCAATTCTTAAATTATCCATATTAATATCTAAGAATCACATCAGTTCATCACCCTCCTCAATGCCATCAATTATCTAAGGAGACTTCTTTTCTCATCAAACCTTACTTCTTTTCCATCCATTGGAATTAGGGCATAGGAAGAATCCATCTGATTACTTCCTCCAATAGTAGAGGCCCATTTTCTAGACATCAACATTCCATATTGAGGTGGAATATCCACTACTATGATATTCATATTATACTCCTTGTGTGGATAAGCTGCAAGTCTAAAGCTTATATCCTTTATGACTCCAATGACAGTGACTTCCCTAGAGTCCACAGAAAAACACTTCCTATAATCCCTAGCAACTTGTAAGCCTAGTATTTCCATTACTCCAAGTGGCATTATGTTAGTAGAAGCCCCTGAGTCAATCATATAGTTCTTAACAAACCTCCCCTTTATTAGCAAGGTGACAAAGAAAGGGTCTACCTGGGATGGGAAATTATGCAAAGTAGTTCCCAAATATATCTCTAGTATTTTGGAACTCCATTTCTTAACTCCTGTGATGTCTTTCCATTTTCATCAAACTGATTGATGTTCTCATTATTTATCCCTACAATATTGAGGTTTGCCTCAACATAGATAAGGCCATGTCCTTATGCTTTGGGATTCTCATCATTTCTAGTAGAGGGACTATCACTCTAATCTAGCTAAACACATGAGCCATATCCAAAGGGACATACTTAGGAAGAACACTGATATGAGTTGCATCAGTGTTTCCAATGGGAGTCTAAGATGCACCTTCCTTATCCTTAGTATGATTACTTTCAATAAGAACTTTCTTAACATAATTATTTTCAGCTAACACTTTAGCCCTAAGATGTGGATTATGATGAGGATTATGATCTAGATTATATGTTTCACCACTATTTCCTTTGACTTACTTTGAGTACCCACATCTTTCTTGGCATTAGGGGCATTCTTCTTTTCCTTAATAAAAATACTACCTACATTTCCCATGGTACTACTTTCCCCTTGAGTCTTTTTACTTATCAAGTTGTAGTCACTCTTCACCTAAGTGATCTTGGTAGTAGTTAAGGCTCTTATCTTTGTTGCAAGTATGTGCCTAATTGGTGTTGTCATTGATGTCATCATATTCTTGTTGTCATTGGTGGAAATTGTATCTTATTCGATTACTTGTTTAGAAGACTTGTATGTTGAGGATATTGAGAAAATTAGCCTCTTTGGAAGAAACAAATGAGTTATAGAGAAATGTAGTATAGATAGTGAATTGTATGTTGAAGAACAGTCTGGTAAACTACTCCGCATTTATTCCTACTTGAAGATCATGGTCTTTGGATTAGAAGTATGTCTAAGGATGCTACATTCTAGGTTTGAGCCATATGCATGAAGATTTGAGTGAGTTGTATTCACCATAGTGAAACCTGCTTTTTCTGTAAGTTCAATTGAGACAGGAAGATAGTATTTGGCTTTGTATTCCTCTGTAATAAAGTATTTTGCTCTATGGTTCTAGAGGGAAGTTTGAGATCATGTTAAGTGCCTACAGTTGCAATGGTTTGTGGTTCGGTGGTCTACAAGCTATCTTTGTTTTATGATAGTTTAAGACAGTGAAGTTCATGTGTTCTAGTAAGAAGATTCCTATGGATAAATTGGTTAAGTTTCATGCAGTTGCTCCTAATGATTATAGCATTCTTGTGGATGTCTTCTAATCATGTTCCTATCTAGACTTTGGTCTACATTAAGAAATTGTGATGGTGTGTGAAGATTGTTCCCAGTTAATGTAGCATGTAACTAGTCTTGGCTGACCTAGTTGATCCTAATAAACGCAAAGATCTTTGGAAGATTATGCAAGTGTGTTGTGGTATGGAAGATCATGTTTGAGTCCTAGCTAAGGCATGGCGTGATCTGTATTTTATTTCCTTTGCATGATATTGCAATAGGTCATGACCTATTTTGTAATTGTTTGTAATATCGACCTTAGAGATTGTTCCAATGGTTGATGATTGTGATGCTAAAAGCCATAGGCAGAACTCTCAAAGAAAAGGAAATTGTTATGAAAATACTCAGATCTCTGTCCAAGTCCTACTATCACAAGGTGGCCATGATTGAAGAATTCATGCAAGTAAAAATAGTTAACAGGGATCAGTTTCTTGGTAAGCTCACTACTTTTGAAATGAGGGAGTTAGATGATGCTCTACCAAAAGTTGAGACTGCCTTCAAAGCTAGTACTCCTGGAAGTACTTCCAGATCATAAAGGTATAAGGTAGAATCTAATGATGAGTTAGATGAAGTTGAAGCGAACTTTGTAGATAGACTATGAAGAGAATCTGGTAAGTATAAAGGAAAATTATCTTTCAAATGTTTTTCTTGTGGTAAAGTAGGTCATTTTGCTTCTAGATGTCCTGAAAGAATTGAAAGAAATAGAAGAAGATATGAGAACAAGCCTAGGATCCAAAATAAGTGTTATTATGTTGAAGATTTTGATGATGATGAAGGAGTATCAGATAATGATGAACCAAATAATGCTAATTCCTCTGTAAATGAATGCTTGTTCATTGTTATTAAGGAAGATCTTGTGTCTACTAATTCTTCTAGCTATATGAAGGAAGAAAAACTAGTGAAAGTGCTTTGGCTGCTCAGGTCATTAAGGACAAGGATGAATGGCTTATTGATAGTGGTTGCTCTTACCACATGACTGGTGACAAAAGTAAGTTTGTAAGTTTGGAAAAATATGATGGTGGACTGGTTAGGATTGGAGATGATACAACTAGTAGAATTTGTGGGAAAGGATTTATTTCTTTTGATGGCAAGCATAATACTGAAGATGTCTTGTATGTGAAAGGATTAAAGCACAATATTCTAAGTATGGTTCAGATGTGTGACAAGGGCTATGACTTAAGCTTCAAGGACAATGGATGCAAGATCAGGGAAAGCTCTGAAACAATCAATACAACTAGTAAGAAGGCCAAAGGTAATATCTATCACTTGAAAGGAACCAAGAACTATTGTTTGTTAACTCAGACTGATGAGAGTTGGTTATGGCATAGAAGGTTGTGTCACATAAATTTTGATAATATTATGAAGATATGTACTGCACAGATTGTTAGAGATATGCCTAAGCTTGTGAAGCCTGTTAATCCGGCTTGCAAGGAGTGTCAATTTGGGAAACAGACAAGAACAAGTTTCAAAAGCAAGGATCAATTAGTTGGAGGACTACTTGAGCTAGTGCATATAGATTTGTGTGGACTTACCAGAGTAATAAGTTTGCAAGGAGACAGATATTTCATGTTGCTCATTGATGATTATTCTAGAATGACTTGGGTCACCTTTTTGAAAGAGAAAGTTGAAGCTCTAGATAAATTCAAGGCATTTAAAGCAATATTTGAAAATGAGATGGATTTGAAAATCAAATGTTTGAGGTCTGATAGAGGAGGAGAGTTCACATCAAATAAATTCAATTTCTTTTGTGAAGAGCATAGAATAAAGAGGCAGCTATCTGCCCCTACAACTCCACAACAAAATGGAGTTGTTGAAAGGAAAAATAGAATAGTTCAAGAAGCTGCTAAAACCATGATGAAGGAAGCTCATCTTCCATAAGCATATTGGAGAGAAGAAATTCATACCACAGTGTATATCCTAAATAGAGTTCAAGTAAAAGGTAACAATTCAAAAACTCCTTATGAATTTTGGCATGGTAGAGTTCCTACTGTGAAATATTTCAAAGTTTTTGGTAGGAGATGCTATATCAAAATAGAAGAAGATTTAGGCAAGTTTGATGCTAGATGTGATGACAGAATCTTCCTTGGTTACTCCACCAAGAGCAAAGCCTACTGGTGCTATACTAAGAGGCTAAATAAGATCATTGAAAGTGCAAATGTTAAAAATTGATGAATGTAAGGAAAAGTCTTCAAAATCAAGTGGATATGAGTTAGATGATCCAGATGTCTTAGAAGTGGTGCAGCATGAAGACATCATAGATGAAGAAGAACAAGCTTCAGTAAGTGCTACCAAAAATCCAAGATATGTAAGAATCAGTCACTCTGAAAATCAAATCATAGGAGATAAGAGAAAAGGGATATTAACTAGAAAAGCTACAGAAGAACAAGTAAATTTTTGTCTGATCTCTAAGATTGAACCTAAAATTGTGGAGGACACATGCAAAGATAAGAACTAGATAAAGGCCATGGAAGAAGAATTGATGCAGAAAGAGAAGAATCAGACTTGGGATCTTGTTCCCAGACCAACAGACAAAAATGTAACTGGTACAAAGTGGGTCTTAAAAAACAAAATGAATGAGAATGGCGAAGTGGTAAGAAACAAAGCAAGATTGGTATGCAAAGGATACACTCAGGTTGAAGGAATAGACTTTGAAGAAACTTTTACTCTAGTAGCAAGGATTGAAGCAATAAGGATGTTTCTAGCTTTTGTAGCATACTAAGATTTCAAGGTTTATCAAATGGATGTAAAGTCTACCTTCTTAAATGGAGAGTTGGAAGAGGAAGTCTATATTGAACAACTGAAAGGATTTCAGTCATCAGAACAAGGGGATATGGTATGAAGATTGAAGAAAGCATTATATGGATTAAAACAAGCTCCTAGAGCATGGTATGCATGGTTGGATAGGTACCTAATATAGATAGGGTTCTGTAAAGGTACTATAGATAGTAATCTCTACTTCAAGATTAATGATGAATAAACCATGATTATTGCATTTTTTGTTGATGATATTATTTTTGGAGGCAATGTAGGTATGTGCTTAGTTTTTGTTGGAGAAATGCAAATTGAATTTGAAATGTCTATGTTTGGAGAGATGAACTTATTTTTAGGTTTGCAAATAAGTCAATTAGATAAGGGTATCTTCATTTCTCAGTCTAAGTATGTGAAAGAGTTAAAGAAATTTGGGATGGAAGACTCTAAACCAGTATGAACACCTATGATAACTAGTTGTAAGTTGAGAAAAGATGATAACTCACCCATGGCAGACCAAAAAAAGTATAGATCTATGATTGGAGGATTACTTTATCTGACTCAAACCAGACCTGACATAATGCATGCAGTGTGTCTTTTGGCAAGATTTCAGGCAGAACCCAAGGAATCACATGTGATGGTAGTCAAGAAAATTCTGAGATATTTAAAAGGCACAATAGATTATGGTTTGTGGTACCCTAGGGACAACGAATTTGTTCTCAGTGCATATACTCATGCAGATTGGGCTAGAGATGTGGATGACAAAAAAAGCACAAGTGGAGGTGCATTCTTCTTGGAAAAAAGATTAGTATCTTGGTTGAGCAAGAAACAAGATTCAATATCGCTGTCTACTATAGAAGTGATGCAGTCAAGGTAGGAGGATCTAGTTAGGGACTATCCAACCTTGCAGCCTAAAGAATTAACACCCTGATTGAAATAGATATGCAACAGAAGCTTGCAATTAAATAATAGAAAGATAAAATAGATTCATGAACATATAACACAAGATTTATCCTGGGAAAACCCTAATAGGGAAAAAAACCTAACCTTCAACACTCATCTTTATATATATTGATCTCAAAACACATTACACATGCCTCAAGGGATTTACAAATGCTAGGCCACAACCCAGGGATTACAAAAGATTCATACAACATATTCTTTCATGATTTCTTTCATCTACATCTCAATTCTCTGCTCTGCAACTCATTCTGCTTCCTTCGCTACCTTCTACTCTGTTCTGCTACCCAATCAGATCAAAACAACTTAAGATCTTGTTTGTATTCTTTGTCCTATCAATCACTGCCTTCTAACAATTCTTTATCTCCTTTTTATATCATCCGCAGACTTTCAAAGCATCATCAAGTTGGCCTAATTACAATGTATATCTTATGTAAACTGTACACAAAATAGGTCAGGCCTAAACATAAGGCACAGCTTCAAAAATGTATAAAACTTCACATGGACCTCATTTAAGGTTGGCCAGGTCCTTAAACTTCATCAACCAATTCTTCTTTTCACTCCGCAAGTCATGGGAATGATTTGCAAGCTGATTCCACTTCACTAAACATAGTCAGCTCTGTTCTGCAAAAATAGTCAATCTTCAAACATCAATAACTTTCCAGAATCAAAGCCAAACGATCTAAATTCTTGATATGTTGTAATTTCCTATGTCTAGATGCTAAGTCTAGATCTGCAACCTCTCATACTCAAAATCTAGAATTCTCCCAGGTCACTTTCTCTGCATACTCAAGCTTTTGTCAACTGTCTCAATGATTCTAAATTCTTCCAGATGCTTCTACATCAGACTTATGGATGCTCCTACATTAGACTCTCAGGGTTATTTGAGAAGTGAGCCCCTTCTCTTAAGTGTGTATTAAGTTAGATTCAAGCTTCGGTGATCTCTTTTCAGCTACTTGCAATTGCCTCAAGGTCGGTGGTCTGTTCATGTCCACCCTACAAAACTACCTCCAATTCTTCTAGATTCGGTGTCTACCTACAAGCCTTGCACTGCCTCAATGATTAGCAGTCTGAGAAATTCTTCTCCACAAGTTGCCTTCAGATCAAATTTTGTTTCAATCAAATACATCCTCCAGAACAATCAAGTCAATACACTTTCTTAGTTTCTCTGCAACACTGTCTAATCTTTGGTTCTTAACACAATTTCATATGTATTCATCAAAATCTTACAAATTCCACTCTGCTTACATTATTTTTGTACTTCACTTTATTTCCCTTACCATAATCACTTCAATCCAGTACACAATTCTTCTCATTTGGTCTAAACTCTTTTCTCTGCTATGCTTTATACTTGTTCACACAACTTTCTTTTTTTGAACTATTTCAAATGATGATTCTATAAAAAAATTCTTCTCAAGATTAATGCTTCACCTTCTTCTAGTTTCTCTATAATACTCAATGATTCAAAAGGTTCTTCCTCCTCTTCTGCATGAACTATCTCTGCATTACTTATTGCTTCTCCTTTATTAGCTTCTTTGACAACAAGTTCTTGATGACTTTCCTTGCTTGATTCTTTTCTCCTCCAAACTTGAAAATAGGTTCTTGCAAATGGTCTTCTATGAAATCCTCAGTGTAATAAGAATTATGACTCCTGTCCACTTCTCCCATTGTAGTTTTAATTTCTTTCCTTGTTCTCCTCCACATAAGGTCTTCTTTCTTTGCATCCTAGTCCAACATATGAACATTTCAATCTATATCTCCTTCTAAACATACCAATAACATGTTTCCATTATTTTCCATCAATCCATCCATAGTTCTTCTATATACAACTTGCAATAGACTTCCTTCTCTTCATCTTGTTCCAACACAACTTTTCAGAATGGTTCCTCAATCCACATAATTTACAAGGGTGTATATCCCAACAAGATTCCTCTTCATGTCCATGCCTATTACAATGTGAACAAAACATACCTTTTCTACTTTAATTTGATTTAAAGTTTTCCATAACCTCCTTAGTTCTATCATATGCAATCCCTTCACTTGTTGATCTGATCATTGGTTCAATAGGCTCTATAATTCCTTTCTGTTGCTTTCCCAATCCTTGTCCTTCATATCCCATTCTTTGCATGATCTTGAAACCAATACCATCACTAACAACTCCAGGTTCTATCACATCATCATCTTTAATTTCACCGTCTAAAGAAACTTTTGCATCATCACATAAATCATTAGTATCACAAGAAACATCACACAATTTAGGTTTAGACCTCAAATTTTCATTCTCTTCTCTACATGCTACAAGTGACTGTTCTAGCTAATCTTTCTACTCTTTACATCTTTCAATTCTTCTTCAAGCGTTTCAAACTTGTCCACCCCTAGATATTTCATCTTCTCTAACAACTCTGAATTACACTTCTTGACTTTGCACAATTCTTCTTTCAAAATATACTTTTTGCACATTAGGGTTTCATTTTCTTTCTTTCTTTTCTTTATAGCTTTCCCCATTCGAAACAAATCAGACAAAGACAACTAAAAACAAAAGCTCACTCAGATCTTTCTTTCCTTGATCTCTCTTCTGCAATGATTCTTCTTTAGTTCTAGGGTTTCACACTTCATTTGATGGATTCACAATCAACTCAATAGATTCAAACCAACCCAATAGATTCGAAACCAACTTTGATACCACTTGATGCAGTCAAGGTAGGAGGGTCTGGTTAGGGACTGTCCAACCTTGCAGACTAAAGAATTAACACCATGATCAAAATAGATATGCAACAAAAGCTTGCAATTAAATAATATAAATATAAAATAGATTCATGAACATATAACACAAGATTTATCCTGGGAAAACCCTAATAGGGAAAAAACCTAGCCTTCAACTCTCATCTTTATATATATTGATCTCAAAACACATTGCACATGCCTCAAGGGCTTTACAAATGCTAGACCATAGCCTAGGGATTACAAAAGATTCATACAGCATATTCTTTCATGATTTCTTTCATCTACATCTCAATTCTCTGCTCCACAACTCATTCTGCTTCCTTCGATGCCTTCTACTCTATTCTGCTGCCCAACTGGATCAAAACAACTTAAGATCTTGTTTGCCTTTTTTGTGCTATCAATCACTATCTTCTAACATTCCTTTATCTCCTTTTTATATCATCCATATACTTTCAAAGCATCATTAAGTCAGCCTAATTGCAACGGCTATCTTATGTAATGTGTACACAAAATAGGTTAGGCCTAAACATAAGGCACATCTTCACAAATGCATAAAAATTTGTATGGATCTCATTTAACATTGGCCAAGTCCTTAAACTTCATCAACCAATTCTTCTTTTCACTCAGCAAGTCACGAGAATGATCTACAAGTCGATTCCACTTCACTAAACATAGTTGGCTCTATGTTGCAAAAATATTCAATCTTCAAACAACGATAACTTTGTAGAATCAAAACCAAATGATGTAAATTCTTGATATGTTGTAATTTCCTATGTCTAGATGCTAACTCTAGATCCGCAACCTCTCATACTCAAAATCTAGAATTCTCCTAGGTCACTTTCTCTACATACTCAAGCTTCTGTCAACTATCTCAATGATTCTGAATTCTTTCGGATGCTTCTGCATCAAACTTCTGAATGCTCTTGCATCAAAAAGTAGAATACATTGCAAAAAAATGTAATTGCACTCAAGTGTTATGGACGAAGTAGACTTTGAAGGACATCAGAGTTGTGTATGAAGATCCAATTACAATCTTTTGTGACAATACAAGTGCCATCAACATATCAAAGAATCAAGTGATGCATTCAAGGACAAAGCACATATCCATTAGGTATCATTTTTTGAGAGAAAAGGTGACAGAGAATGAAGTGAATTTGGAGTATGTTTCTACCAAGGATTAGATTGCAAACATTTTTACCAAGCCTCTACTTAAGGATACTTTTGTGTATCTCAGAGAAAAGTTAGGGGTTCTCACCTAGCCTACTCTAAACTAAGATGCACAATAGTGCATCAGTCCGGAGGTGCTCAGAGGTCTAGATTGATACTTTTAGGGCTACTTCTCAGGGGGAGTAGTCAGAGAGTTTAGAAGAGAGATTAGATCAAAGAATATGAGTTCAAGTATGTGCCCTTTGCCATTGATGTCAAAGGGAGAGAGAAGTCATGTGAAAAACTTAGAGTGTAGATGTGTAAGAGAAAGAGTGCAGATTTGTAAGAGAAAGGGGGAGAATTTTGGAGAAAGAAAGAGTGCAGGTGTGTAAAGAGAAAGGGGATAATCTTGTCTTGATGGTTGTTGTAGTTTTCCACATCATATGTTGCCATGAATGACAAAGGGGGAGATTGTTGCAAGTATGTGCCTAATCGGTGTTGTCATTGATATCAACATATTCTTGTTGTCATTGGTGTCAACTATATCTTATTCTATTACTTGTTTAGAAGACTTGTATGTTGAGGATATTGAGAAAATTAGCCTCTCCGAAAGAAACAAGTGAGTTACAGAGAAGTGCAGTACAGACAGTGAGTTGTATGTTGAAGAACAATCTGGTAAACTACTTTGCATTTATTCCTACTTGAAGATCATGGTCTGCAGATTGGAAGTAAGTTAGAAGTATGTCTGAGGATGCTACATTCTGGGTTTGACCCATACACATGAATATTTGAGTGAGTTGTATTCACCAGAGTGAAACCTACTTTTTCTATAAGTTCATTTGAGATAGGAAGATAGTATTTGGCTCTGCATTCCTCTACAATAAAGTATTTTTCTCTACAGTTCTAGAGGGAAGTCTGGGATGATGATAATTGCCTAGAATTGCAATGGTTCATGGTTTTGTGGTCCACAAGCTATCTTTCTTTTATGACAGTTGAAGATAGTGAAGTTCATGTGTTCCAGTGAGAAGATTCCTATGGATAAAGTGGTTAAGTTTCATGTGGTTGCTCCTGATGATTATAGCATGCTTGTGGATGTCTCCTAATCATGTTCCTATTTGGACTTTGGTCCACATTAAGAAATTGTGATGGTGTGTGAAGATTGTTCCCAGTTAATGTAGCTTCTAACCAGTCTTGGCCGACTTGGTTGATCCCAGTAATTGTGGAGATCTCTGGAAGATTGTGGAAGCATTTTGTGGAATGGAAGAGCATGTTTGACTCCTAGCTAAGGCATGGTGTGATCCATATTTAATTTCCTTTGCATGATATTGCAATAGGTCAAGACCTATTTTGTAATTTTTTGTAATACCGACCTTGGAGATTGTTCCAATGGTTGATGATTGTGATGCTGACCTTGATGATCATTCCAAGGTTGATGTAGTATATAAATACTTGTAGTTGAATCATGGAAAAGGTGTCCTTGAGTGAAAATGAGAATATATTAAGAAAGGTCCAAAGGTAGAGTAAAGAAGGGGATAGAGGAAAGAAGAGGAAGAGAAGAGTAGAGGAAGAGTAGCAGAGGAATTGTTATTCACAATATGGAAAGGTGTTGATCATGGTAGTAAGTCTAGCAATAAGCCATCGGTAGGGTTTAACAACCCTTATTGTAATCTTGCTAGGTTTAGGGTTGAGGTAGTGAGCCTACTAGACCTAGTTGTTCTTCATGGCAGTAAGCTAGTATGTTTAGGCCCATGGAGTGACCAATCCTGAACATCATTATTTCAAGATTGCGATATATATTGAGAGTTAATCATCTTCGTGGTTTTTCCCCACTTTGGGGTTTTTCACGTAAATCTAGTGTCTCTTGTGTTTGATGTTGTATTTGTGGTTAAGTTTCTGATTTCATGCACTCATGATTAAATCATAATAATTATGGATAAGTAATTAAATGTTTAAATTGTAGAAAGTGTTTAAGGTTTACCCCCCTCTCAATTGTCTGATGCATATCAACAATCTCTTCATCAGAGGATCTTCTTAACTAGACATTAGAATCCTTAAAGTCCAATTGAAAAACACACTCCTTATCTTCATTCTTACTAAGCAAAGTCTGCTATTTATAGGAACTTTCCAACTGTCCCTTATTTGCAATATCCTCATCCAAATCATCTTCTTCATCAGAAGTAACATATTCTTCACCAATAAAATTATGAACAAAATCCATGTTTATATTATGATCTTCACAATCCTCCATGTCATTACATTCATTACAAGGGTCAACATGGTTAGTCATAGACATTGCCACGGCACATGAGGTAGAAGAATGATGAGCCTAGCACACCAAACACCAAAGACTATCATCCACAGAATGCAGTCCCTCCCTCAAAGGATCGAGGCTTTCTTTAGAGAAATTCCCTCTATTATTAGGGGGAATTGGCTTTCCATTTTGCCAGTTTGTATTATATGGTTGATTTGACAGTCTAGGCATTCTTTCCTATCTAATAAAAGGAGGCTTATCATTTGGGGATCTCTTATCACTCCTAGCCATGGAAATATTCATTTCCTTGACTTCCTTCCACAACTTCTCATACTCATATGCAACAGGGGTCCTACTGCCTTGTCCTTTGTCCTGAGTGGTGAGCTTCATGTCACTTATCTTATGAAATTTCCATGAAGATTTTCTATTATTTTTAATGTGCAAAGTTGCCTTAAAAGCATCTCTGAGGGTTTGTGTCTCCCTATTTCTCAACTCATACCCCATTTTTGGGTTATAAGCATTCTGATAAATCACAAGACACATATGCTCATTAGGTCTCATATAGGGTGGAATATTATTATAGACCTTCATAAACCTAGCATTGAAGTCGAGAACAACTTCTTTATATCCTTTCTAAATATTTGTGAATTCATTAACAACAAACCATGGGTCAATGTTATCTCCATATTGCTCCTTAAAGACTCTCTTAAATTCATTCTAGCAATTGATGATTGCTTCTAGAAAGCTTTTGTACCAGTCTCTTGCATCTTCTGCTAATGATGCATAAATAACTTCATTACCACATCTTCAACTTCAACCTCAAAATTATCAATGACATTCATAAATGCCTTCAAGTGATCTTCACTGGACACAACATTGCTCCCTGCAAACTTAGGGACTATATGCCTAACTACATTCTCAATGGGATTTGGATAGTCAGGTATACTAGTGAAATCGAGCTACCTATACCTCTCTCTCTACATTGGTCTTCTAGAAAATGGATTTACTATTGGTTGCCCACCTTGATTATTCTGGTTCACTTGAGGATTTTGTGGGATTTGTAAATGTTGTTGGTATTGTACATTCTGGTTTTGGATATTCAGCTGTGTAACAAGATTTTTGGTTACTTGGGGACTTGGGTATTGCACCCCTCCTTGACCAGCATAAGGGTTGTAACCTACTTGTTGGCCAGATATTCTTGCATTTGCATTCTGTGGGTATTGTTGACTTTGGGGCTGAAATATGGGTATTGGCACTGTAGGATTATTCATAGGGACAAACACAGTTACAACAACTATAGGAAAGGTTCATTGTTGTAGTGCAGATGATGTAATTTATATCAAGGGAACTTGATGGATAGTGGATAAAGGATGTGACATGTGTTTCCTATTAGCAGCAGATGCACTAGGGGTATAATAACTACTAGTAGCATTATAATAACTTGTGACTTGTATTCTTAAGAGCAAGTCTTCCCTTTTTTTTAAAGATTTTGTTGGTTCCCAAATCTGTACACATCAAACTCTAAAGATTTGCCACTTCTTATGCTCAAGTTCAATGAAATACTTGGCCAACAAAGTGGGAGATTATCTCATATCTCCCCTGCACTTTAGGTTTTGCCACACCTAGGGGGGTATGCCCTTATTCACAACCAAAAGATTTATCTTTAACTAACTCAAGAAGAATGCTCTCATGTATGCACCAAGATTTGTAAGATAAACCCTAGATTGGCAATATTCTTGGATTATCTCCACTGGTTAAATCTAAGAACATGAAGCACCTAAACCTAAACAAAATAAAATAGATTCCATCCTAGCCAACCTAAGACCTAAATCAGCCACCTCCCTTTCTAATTCTTCATTCATTTAGTGTTGTGTGTTAGAAGTAGAAGTTATATTAGGTATAGAACACACATTTGCATCAGTAAATTTAGCTTTCCCAGATGAAGGGGAACCCAACATCTCATAAGGCGATGGGTTTTGGGATTTAGGGACAAATTGACTAATAGGGATGGGTACTAATTGAGAAGGGTTTTGTAGGGGCTGGTCAAACCTTGAGGATCACAAAGAGGTTTAGAATAATACATTTCATTTCCTTCAGAATCAACCTCATAACCAAGTACATTACGAGGAATAAGAGAAATATCTTGGCAGAGTTTCCTGATTATTATGGATTACAAGCCTAGAGAGCATGCATTCTAAAACAAGAGGATCTACTAAAACAAAAGATATTCATGATGATTTTTAAAGAGTAACCATTTTGATTCTGGTAGGGTTATGGCTTCCTAACTAATGCCTATCTAGGGTATAAAGTCCATCTCAGACATTAATTATATCAAACATATCAATTAGATTCAATCATAAAGGCTCCCAACATCAATGATTTACATTAGACATTCCCAATTTGAGTTCCAATCTAAACTCTACTTAAAGATCCAAAATAGTATATTCAAAACCCATGATTCTTGTTAAAAGTAATTTAATCTACCCCTTAAGCAAATGCCATGAAATAAGAATTTGACTATATCCTTGACACAAAAATGAAATTAATAAGACTTTCTATTAATTCCAGTGAGAGTTTGAATACAACATATGGAGACAAAATAAATCAGAACTTATATACTAAATCAGTCCATATTAATCACAACCTTGATACACAAAATATATCTGATAACATAACACTTCTCCTATTCCTTAAAACAACACTTTACAAATCAAGCTACCATACCTAAAACTTAGAAAACTTGAACCCTTCTTTCAAATGAGCACATCCCTTTTATAATTGCAAGGGGCCTCTTACATTTGTGGAGAGACAATGCAAAAAACCATGAAACCGTATTCTATTGAGAAAAGCATCATTTGAAAATTAAATCATTGCCCACAGTGGAAAGGCTAACAACTTTTTGTCCTTGTAGACACCTAAAAATGACCTTCGCATTACATCATTTGCATACATCAATTCCTCCTAAATCACTTGCATTCAATGTTAATTAAATAATTTAATTATTTAATTAATTTCATCAATTTCCTCTAAATCACCTAATTCCAATATTAATTGAATAAATTATATCTATTTATTTAATTTCATTAATTTCCACTTTATTCTTCTAAATTAAAAAAATTTAATTATTTAATTCAATTATATTCTTCCAATCTTCAAATTCACACTAATTATTTAATTAATTCATCACTTAAATTCCTCTTATCCACAATTAAATAATTTTAATTATTTAATTAATCAATTATTCTTCTAAATTTAAATAAATTATTCAAATTTATTTAAATTGACTTTATCTACTAAAAATAAATAAAAGTAATATTTTATTCATATTCCTCCATCATGCAAAATGAATTGAATGAATTTATTTGTTTAATTTAGTTTTATCCTCATATCTTATCCTTTCTTCAATCATGCACAATAAATTAAATAAATTTATTTAATTAATTTGTTTTATCTTTCAAATCTTCTCAAAATATCATTTTCTTCTTTGTGCACAATTAGTCTTATTTTTAGAACTTCAAAAAGTAAATTATAAGTTAATTGGCTTTAATCATTATTATTTTTATCATCAACTCATAAATTGGAAAAAGCATTCTAAATTTATGAAATCAAATCCTATATTTACCCTAGCAAGTAGTTAACTCAATAAAATAGATTTTTTCTTCATGACACATGTCATGTGCACATTCATCATGAGCTCTTGATTTATCTGAGCCATTGATTTCATTGATTTATCTCAACCATTGATCGATCTTTCCATGAAACCTATATAGACCCCCTTCATTCCATCAAAAATTTACTTCGATCATTTAAGCTTTGGGCATTCATACAATGCTTTGAGCATTATTATGCATCATTGAGCACATCATATATGTCCACTTGAATTGCAACCATGGTTTCACAATTCATTAAGCAATCCACAAAAGACTAAGGAAACAATACAATCTAGGTGAAAGATTTCTTTGTTTTGTATTATTCATTGATTACTAGTTATCATCTAGATCATTTTCTTGAAGGTTATAGAATTGATATCTATTATCATTGCTTGATTATTATTCACTTGATTTTTACCTATACACAGTCCTACCTGCTACATCTTTAAGCGTGGTAAATGAGTCATCATGTCATTTTCTCCTCTATCTTGGTGAGTAGCCACATGTCATATATCCCTAAATTCTTCTCCTTTTAAAGCATATACCTTTGAATCCATAATGTAAACTCCTCCTTAGTGGGCCACTTATGACTTAGGACCTTTTCTACTCGACCAACATGAGTAGTAAATTTGGCATCTAATAATACTTTTATTTCCTTGACAAAGTTACCCATGCCACTCTCTAAATTTAGAAGTTTATCTAATTCAACATTATAGCTCAATTGCTCTATTTTGGTGTCAAATGTAATGGCACTAACTACAATAGGCACAATGTTATCAAACTCCCTTTTCCACTCATCCAATGTTTTGTCAGATCCATCCTTATTCTTTATTGAAGGCAATGAGTAATTCTTGAGAGATTCAAATGATTCCACTTTAGCCTTCAAAGTCACATCAAGCTTACTATGAAAACTTGACACATCATTCAACAAGTTAATGACTTGAAAAGTGTTGGCTACATCATCTGATACATCTAGTTCTATGATGGTTCTACTATAGATGTGGGTAATCAATGTAATTCATGGAAACATGTAATTCAAAATCTCTTTTAGCTTGGATTCATTTTGCAAGTAGAAATTAGATGCCCTTATCAAATTTCCATAACATGCCCATGCATCATCTACATCAAGAAATTATTTATTTTATGTTCTAAGAAACCTTTGACCAATGTAATTTTCTAAGTTTTCAATTATTTCCTCAATTTATCTTCTCTACTAGTGGTATGTTCTAATTTATCATTGAGGTCACTGATAATTGTTGCATCATTTCCATGTCTAGATGATCTCATTGGGCTAGATGTAGAGATAGGTGAAAGCACTTCAAGTCTCATTAGAGGCACAAGGAATTTCAATTTGTTGCACTCCTACATTAATTTCAAGTTATCCTCTCTCAATTGCTTTACCTCTGCATGGAGCATTTTTATTGTTGCCTCACTAAGTTTTGTAGTAACAACTTCTAATGATGGAGCTTGTAGGGCCATTGTATCTATTAGTCTTCTTTAAATGAGCTGACCAATGAGCTCATTCATATCATTTGCAACCCTAGGCTTGTTAGCATTGGAGGCCATGGCCCAACTTTCCATGGCCTCATGATTTGCAATAACTTTACCCCGAAGACCCGATCAGCATGCTTCTTTGTCAAAGCTTCCTCATCAAAATCATTTTGCCTTCTAATTGTATCCATTACCACAATAGAGGAGATATCCCAACCTTATAACAATAAAATACCACTATCCTTTAACATTTTCCTAGCTTCATCTGGAGTAATTTAATTTGCATCCATATCCACCTCTTCCATTCCTTTCTTATCTATTTCATTTTTTTCCTTGTCATCCACCTTACCTTGTTCTTCATTCATCTTAGCCATAAAGGCTTTTGACTTCTTTTGTAATAGGAAGGCTCTGAATTCTTTAGTCTTGATAAAATTATCATCAGACAAGAATTCCTAACAAGCTAAAGCTCTTACATTATGTATTGCAGTGTTGCCTTCTTACTTACTCATCAAAGTTCTAGTTGGAGGTGGGATTAAAGTTTGATCTCTCTTAGGAAACTCACCACCTATTGGATCTCCTCCAAATTATTTTGATTATCACCTATTTCCTCTGATAAAGCATAATCGACCAATGGTTCTTTCATTACAATTTCAGCAAGGAGGAGGGGTTCCCAAGCATCCTTTGTGCTTTCTTCAATTTCTAGGGTAGGGGTTTCATTTACCCTTTCTTCTGTGTCATGTTGTTGCTCAAGAGACCTTGGCGCAATAGGCTTCTTCTTTGGGACAACCTTCAACTGGTTTGCATGGTCTAACAACATTTTCATCTTGATTATAGGATCAGTAACTTGTGGGAAGGCTCTTGGATATGACTTATCTACTAACACCCTTTGCCTCTATCCCATGAGAACCAACCCATAAGTCTACCTACTTTGAAATAAATCTTCCAGGGACATGTCATTTTTGAGTAAGTCATCTTGTTCATCAAAGAAGTGTTTAAAACTAGTCTTCTATTTTTCTCTTCTAATCTAGTCTATGAAGTATTCAGGATCATAATTCTTGTGATCCACATAAGGAAATCTATAAACTAATATTTTTTTTCTACAGACCTCATAACCTTCTCAAGAATGAATTACAAAATTGGGCAATTGAAGAGGTACATGCAAAAATGACCCCTTCTTTCTTCCTCTTAAATGATACTGGTTAGATTCATTAAGTTGCCACACAATCTCTAAAAAAGTAATAATGTTTGGCACCTTTTCTAGCAAAGGGTTTAACATTATACCCATATACTCAAATAACTATGGCATTAGAATATAAAAACTAGTCTCCCCAATTATGTCTCACTAAGCCATCTGGTACCCTCTCAAAAGGCCTATGAAAATTCATGATCTCCTTTGACAACCTAGGCATATTCTAGCTTAGTGATCCCAATATGCACTGTGAAAAGTACTTTTCAAACACTAAATAGTTAGCACTATTACAATAGACATCCCACAAGTGCACCATCCCCTAATTTAGTATGGGCTCACCATCCATAGTCACATGTTGCCTCAATTCTTTATCCCAATGTCTTATTCTATAAGACAATAAAAATGACACAGTAGTGAATATCTCTTAAATGTGGGAGCACGCCCTCCCATTTTACATGCTATCATATCATTATACAGCTGCTGGGCTAAATAAGAATCAAATTCATACCTCCTGAATTCAAACTTGTCTTGAATATCACAAATCATGACCAACAAGTGGTCTAGGATCTGATAGTCAAAATCTAGGCCCAAAACTTGGCACAGAGCCATATATGTCATCACAAAGTAATCCTCAAATATATCAATTCTAAAGGGTTCTTCATCTTTGTCACTAAACCCTACATTCTTGCCTAAACTCCTCTTTCTATGTACAGACAACTTGTAAGTTCTGTAGGCATATCTATTTTTCCTATAATCTTTTTTCAACTCTTCAATGTCAATTTTCTTATTTGCAATAGGGGAAAGATTAAAAACCCTAATTATCAAATCCCTATCCAATTAAAAGAGCAATTCACCCTTACTGTTAGATAACCTTTAATTTACTGAATCATACTCCTAACTAATAGCCTTGATTAAGTCACAATTCATAAACACATTTGGAACTACTAACCTACCCAGATCAAGATCCCATAGGTGTGAAATAGATCTCTCTCTATCACAGTGGTAGTAGACAAATTCAAATAACTCTTAGCCTCTAATACGTAGAACTACATCCCTTATGTGTCCCTAGAAGTCATACATCTTACTAGTGAGCTCCCCAATATCCTATGTTAGTTTACCCCTCTTAGGCAGTGATGAAGAGGGTTCATTTGCTTCTTGGGTTAGGTCTCTTTTAAGACAATGCCCCCGACCCCCTTTTAGACCCATGGTGAATTATTAAATAGAGTAAATTTTGAAGGACACTACCTGAATGGAATTTTATACTTTTACTTTGCAAGAAGCTGATCAATTTCTTAAGATTCAACTCATGTTGAACACCCAACTATTTTCTTCAATTAATGGAGGAGGACTCAATTACATACCAATTTTTCTCTTTGAATTCTAGTCAATAGCTTGAATTGTTATCTACACCACACCACAAATCACATCTAGGGTTTTGAGCGATTTGAAATTTTACAAATGACACTTAGCACAAATGAGAAAAGTCTTAAAATCCTTTGCCTTCTGCATTAAAAGCTCAAATGAATTTTATCCTGGCTTGTACATTGTGAATTATCACTTCATTTGAATATACGTCATCGATCAACACTAGGAGAAATCAATAGTCAGCGCACATTGAAAATACAACACAAACCTTCATTACAAAATTTCTTGGTGAAATACACAATGCACAAGCCATCAGATCATTTGATTAAAACACCATCATCAATCATCTATAGGGAGAGGACACATGTCTTCATGGCACATTCATGCATTCATGGTTTATAAACTGCTTCACAACCCTGTGTGAAGCACAAACCATTGGATTAGCCTTAGTGAAAAAGATTAAAACATTGTCATAGATCTTGACTTGGACTAGGGGGATAGGTGGCACTACTGTGCACCTGTGCAATTTTAAATTTCTTGAAATTAAAACCCTATGCACGATGTGCTCTTTAAGCTCAAGGCCAACATGATCAAATCATGTGGCATCTTCTAGACTAAGGACCAATAGGTGAATCTCCTCCGCCACTAAGATATGACCACCTATTAGCATCAGCATGACTCATGAATCTTTGGGGATGTGAGGACTTCTAAGGAACAATAAATTATGACAAGTATCACGCAAGCGCACCAACACAAGAAAACAAAAAGAAGACCTCAATGCAAATGTGTTTCACACTAAGTCAAATTTAGAATGGATGGACACTTGACATTTACCCATTAGTTTAGATTTTCAAAGGCTAAAGCCAATGGATAGCAAACAGGGAATCACTGGTTCTCCTAACACAAGGGATTGATATTTTCATGAAAATATAGGGGATAATCACAACTTAAAGTCCTCAGATTACCGACTAGGGAAGTCATTGACTGAATAGAACTATAAAACATTGAAAGACACAAAGGGTTTAGGGTTTTGGGGGAATGATATTTAACTTAGGAAAACACACCAAAACCCCTAAGATTTAACTAGTTCCAACAACTTTAACACTTGAGTTATGTTGAAAATGGAATAGCTACTTTGATGCATATTGTTCCTTTAGTCATCTATCTCTACATCTTAATCTCAACCATCCATTACACCTCTTAATCCTAGATTTGGTTTTCCCTTATCATTGCTATCTAGCAAAAAGGCTATCCAATTGCACTTCAATGCAACTATCTCCAAATCACATCAAAACATCCCATAAAATACCAAAAAATCTAAAAAATGTACAAATATACCAATGATCACAGCAATAAATCAAATGCAATGCATCCTTAATCCATACCAATATATTCAAGCAATCTAGTCAAATCATCTAATTTCATCCTTTGGTCTTGTTCCTAACCTTTCTATCAACCTAATCAATCACTTACTTATCCAATCATCATCATTAGGATATATCATTCCCTAATCTTTGTGTTGTTCTTGGGATATATCATTCCCACAACACTATCTTCATCATCCTCATCAATCAATCACTCAATCTTTAGTTTTTAGCTTGGGAGGGGAAGTAACCTTGTTTGTTTTTTGAATTATTTGTGCATGCTTTCTTTCTTGATTGTGTGTGTTTATCATTTTATCTTGCATTTGTATCATATCCTTGCAGCGTATTACTACAAATGACATTATGGTCTTCCATATCATGGTGCCCAATGGCATATGTTTGCTTGCGACCTTTCTATTTTGAGTTAGTTCTTTATTCATGAGACACATCATCACCTTGGTCATTATACCTTGGTTCATAATGTCTAGTTCTATATCAAACTATATGGTTGTTCACCCAATATAGCATAACGTATACTTCATCCATTTCATTTATCCCCTCTCTTGGACAAGAGAAAATCTATAAAATAGAGTGTTAAAGAGTGCATATCAAACATATCAGCATATCAAACATTCCCATCCTTCTAACTAACCTATCCTATCAAGGGGGCATCCCATCCTTAAATCATTCATTCTCATCATTCGTCTATGTGACTGGGGTATCCCTTTCTATCCATACCTTATCTTCTTTGAAATGATGTTACTTCTCTTATTTGCAACCTCACTTCAAAGAGGGGCAAAATATAGACACATAAAATTTTCCATATGTCACCTTGCAACACATTTGTCCTAGATCCTTTCATATCCCTATCCATCATCCAATTAATTAAATAAATTACTTTTAATTAATTAACCCCTTTAACATAATTCCCAAATTAATTAAATAAATTATATTTATTTAATTAATCCACTTTTATACCTTTTAGACAAATTAATTAAATAATTTCATTATTTGATTAATTTCCACTTGTCCTCATCCTCATCCACTTGCCACAAATAATAAATGAGTGTCCTAATATTCAAACTAAGTTTTCATCTCCACCACTCATTTCATACTACATCTCTCAATCCTATCCATTCACATAAGGATGCCCTAGAAGCTTCTATCTTTCACCTCTTAATCTCCACCATCCATTTTATATTTCACCTATTAATCTTAGCCATCTATCTCCATCCTCATCCTCATTCTCTTGCTGCAAATAATAAATGAGAGCCACAAAAGTCAAACTAAGTTTTCATCCTAGCCACTCATCTCATACTACATCTCCAAATCTTAACCGTTCACTTAAGGATGCCCTAGAAGCTTCTATCCTCCACTTCTTAATCTCTACCATCCATTTTATATTTCACATCTTAATCTTAGCCCTCCATTCTCACCTCTTAATCTCAACCATCTATTGCACCTCTTAATCATATCCCATCATCCAAGAATCTATAAATCAACCCTCAACCAAGCCATTTTCAAGATATCCACAATCTGAATGTAAAGTTATGTTGTCAATGTGAGCAAACAACATATCAAAGCAATATCGAATATTATTGGAGCATATCTATCATTTTCATTGCAACAAGGGATATTAGGGTAATATTGTAAATGTTATTTTTATTTCATTACCTTAACTCTTGAGTTATGTTGACAATGAAATAGGTACTTTGATGCATATTGTTCCTTTATGTTCATTCCATATTTTTGCATACACGCCTGCTAAAAGGAATGGAACTAAATAACTTTTGGTTCTAAAGATTGCCTTACAACATGATAGAAGAGAATACATACTGAAGTCCCATGGGATAAAAATAGAAAGATAGATCAAAGTTAAGATTTGGATCTCCAAGATCACACAAATGTGTGAGGAGAGAGCATATGCTTCTATTTGATATCAAACATGGCATACAAGATTAATTCGCTTAAGAAAATTAAATGTGCCTAGATTAGTGAAAAAAGTGATGCATTTGACAAGTTGTGCTACAAATAAATATTAGTAATTTCAAATGAAGTCTTGAACAAGAGGAAAGCTACAAAATAGAGTGTTAATTATGAAACACTCCTAAGAAAAGATTAGTCCAAGAGTCATATTAGCACACATTTCAAGAAAAGTGATGAACTTGTTGATAAATGTTTTCACACAAGCACATCAGAGTTAAAATTCACAAAGGAACCTTAGCTGTCTTGGAAGATATGAAGAATTCATTGAGAATTCTTAATCTCAAGTTTCTGTATGATCAGGTCTTGATCGTGTTGGATAGGTCAGTAGTTCGTTGTGAAGTTGTTTTTTCAAGGGGACTTACATGACTTAAGTGTTAAATGATGACTGGACTTGTTCAATTTATGTAAATAACAACAAATTACACTGAAATGAGTGGTCCTTTGCATATATTTACCATTCTCTTAAAAAGCTTTACATGAATTTCAATAAACCTGCTCTGTATTTCTATGAAAACTACTAAAGATCTTTGAAATTCACAATTATTTAACTGAATCCATAGCAATTCACTTATGATGACTGCATGTATGCTAATTATTTACTCTTTTGAGGAAAAGATAGAAAGGTTAGAGTTAAGAACAATGTTTAATATGATAGAATGCTCTACTCCACATGTATCATGAATTTGCTAATCCTGAATCAATTCAATTGTCATTAAATCCACACATGAAAATCTTGAGCAATATCACAAACATGCATATGGAATTGCAATCTTTGAAAGATAAACATACAAAATAATGCCTTAATCAGATAACATTTTGGAATAGACATAGAAATCTGATGTTTGCATTCATTCCATAGAAGAAAGTCACTTCAATTTTACAATGCATATATGACTTCAACTGAATTAATCAACATAAGCAACTCACAGATGTAGTTATAGATACATCAAGGAAGTAGGACATTCCACACATTCCTTCATACAGACATAGGAGACCTCCTTTCTACACTACTGATGCTCAAAGTATTCACCAAGAATCACTTCTTTTTGCAGTCAAAAGTAAAATTGCTAACTAAAGTCTTGTGCTAATTGCTACAAATCCCTGTGTAATTATAATACAAGTAGTAAGGGTCTTTATATAGGACAGACACCTTCCCTATGGTTACAAAAAATCTAATCAATGGTCCATATTCAAATTCATAAGATCAATAGTGGAAAGCTTTTCCCAACCATTCTTTCAAAATATCTCCTTAGAATATTCCCTTTGGTGCAAAGGATGCCATTGGGATCTTTTAAAACATGAAATATTCTCTTTCTTCTTTGTTGACTTTATTTTGAGAACAAAATAGAAAAGACCAAAGAATATTTGAATAACAAGAAAGGGAACTACTTGCTGCCACTGGTATTTGCTCTTGGATCTTCTCCTATTCTCTTCAAATATCTAGTGTATCTGGCCACTAATGTTGTAATGGATGTATGAGTGTTCTTTTGACTTTCTATCCATGTTTATTGTTACAGTTCAACACTTTCTTTCAGTATCTTTTCTTGCTCCTCTACATCTTCTCTAGTCCTCTGATATTTTGTCACATTTACATTCAACTCCATAATAGAATCAATCATTTCCTTACTCAAATTGGTTGCAAGGTTCCCTGGCAGGGTAAATAAATAGCTTTTAATTCCTTCACTACCATGGCCACATCATATACTGGCATCTCTAAGAAGTCATGCCTAGTGCATCTCTGTAATACTTTTACCTATTTCCTCATCATGTCGCCAGCGGTTCTTTCTAACTCCTAGATATTCACAATACAATTTCTTAGAATTCCTCTTTGAAACTTCAATTCTAGTTTATGTTTCTACACTTGGTCTACCATTTGAAGTGTCAATACTCTATCATTCAGCAATTCTTCAATCTTTTCCTCCATAGCTTTGATCTGCTCCAATTCATATTTTTTTTCCTTTACTCTTGATCGACAATGATGTATATTAAGGCTGCAATTAATTTTCCCTGCTAGGGCAATGACCCAATTGGCAACTGCCTGCCTTATTATGTCCTCTCCTCTTTGTATGAATTCCTTGATCCAATCCTAAAAAATGTTAGCTTTAATTTTCTTATTCTCCATCCCATTTATCTGATCTTTTGATAAAATATCTAACTCTGTAGGTAATTCTGGTATACTAACTGTAGGGTCAAACATTCCCTAAATGAATTGTTGTAGCTGGACAATGTGTCCTTTTACATGCTCAAATTTGTTCTTATCTTTCTTCATTATTTCTATGGTCATTTAATTCATATCTTCCCATTCTACAATATGCTACTCCATCGTTACATACCCTATACCTAAGTGAAGTAACTTATAATCCTCCAAGCTCATTTCTCCTTTTGCTTTATCTTTCTATAGTATGGCTAGTTCTAGTGTTCTTGCCCCAAATGGATCTCTATTTATTAAAGACATTGTTCTTGCCTTTCTCTTCTCTTTCTTTGGTGTGGCACCACCCAACAGGCTCTTTATATCTATGGGAACTAACCTTGCATATGTCTTTTCTCTCCTTACTTCCTTTCCCATCCATGTTGGTGCATCTTCACTAGTCTCCATCACTTTCTCATCTATTACCTCCTTTTGAGGTTTCTCCATTTTTATTTGACCTTGTTTTTGTTGTTGATTCTGCTATTGTTGTTGAGGTGGATGTTCCTGATGTAGATCTTGAGGTCAGGGCATTGGTGGTTGTTCATCATCTTTTTGTTGCTCTTCCTCCTCACTTCCCTTTTCTTCTTCCTCTATTTCAATGTCCCCCCTGCTTCTTGTTCTGAATCTTCCTCCTCTAAACTTTCACTTTGATCACCTCCTACATTTTCATCTCTTTTACCTTCACCCTCTTCTTACTACTCTCCTTGAGACTCTTGTTGTTGTTGAGGGGGCTGATGTTCACTCTGTCTCTCTATAGGAAGTATTGTAGAAACTAAAGCTTCAGTAGCTTATTCTCTCTTCTCTTCTTCTTGACCTCCTTGTTCAACATTAATATCAGAAATATTTGATGAAATTGGTGCTTCCGCTGGCACCCCAATCTGAATAGGTACATTTCCTTGTATTGCAGGCACATTTGCCTATCTTGATTCTTCTTTTTTACTGAAAGATAAATCAAGTGGTGTACTTGATTCAGTAGCACATGTTTCCACTACCTCTTCACTTTTCTTTTCCTCCACTTCCTTCTCCATTATCTGCTATACAGCTATTTGCACTTCTTCAATGATATTTTGTGGCACTAATTTGCCAAAAGGATCTATTGTCTCCATGTCATCTTGCACACTTCCTTTTAACCTCATAGTGGCCTGTGTCTTTCTAGTAGAGGTCCTTGCACTATATTCTTCTAATAGACGAGAGCTCTTTGGTGTTATTATTTCCTCCTCCTTTCTTTCTCCTTCCTTGTCTATTCCAAGATGTTCTTCTTCATTTGTTTCTTCATCAGAACTATCATCCTTGATATCTACAATTTCACCCACCTTTTTAGCCTCTTTGAATCCCTGGGCTTTTGACTCTTGCAACTTCTCTTCATTCAATTCTTATTTGACTTTTATGTAACCTTGGATTCTTTCCTTATGTGTGGAATTTGTAGATATAGGTGTTTGTCTTATTTCTACATGTGGAGCGTCCACAATCACATTAGGTATTTACACCTTTCCCTATGGAGTATCTATACTCATAGCTGACACTAGACCCTGCTCTATTGTATCCATTGATCTTTGTACTTGTTCTGCAATGGCCCCTTGAATTAATACCCCTTCTTCTATGAATGTTCCAGAAGTAACTGTAACTATGATACCTAAGGCATATGGATACATGAGTGTTGTATGTTTGTTTGCATTAGCTATTCTAGTTTCTATAATCTTCCTTTTCTTGTCATAAAAGCACAGTAGGTCATCTTCATTTTCCCTGGCCCTCTTTTTTCCTTTCTTTTGATACATGTCCATGGTAATCCTTAAGCTCTTCTATCTTTTCATCCAACCATGTCTTAGAAAACAATATAACTAGTTTGGATATATTATCCAAGGATGTTTCTTCTAGTTCTTCCCAATTTGGTTGATTAATAGGCAATTGTGCCAACTCTTTACTCTCATAACTTTGGTGTAATATTCTACCATCATCTTCTTTGATTTCGTGGGGTACATTTATTCCACCCATTGTTCTCATATGTTCCAAAGTTAATCTTTGGTGAGCCCTTTTTCTTACTTCTCTTTCATCATCACACTCAGACCAAAAGTCTTCAATGTGAACCTAGTATCTAAATTTGTCATCAATAAAATTCTAGATCCTGTGGAAAGGATCAAAATGTCTTGCCAATTCAAATTCCTCAAATCCATAATATCTCAACTCTTTTTCTAATTGCTGAGCTATCTCTTCATTATAACATGAGTACCTGTCAATCCCCCATGGAAATTCTATATTTCCTGTGCTGAACTTCTTGTACATTTCAAAAACATTCATAATCTGTCTAGTGAATTCAAGAACAATCAATTTATTAGGAGGATATCTCAGTAATTTAAATGGTTTCCCCTCAAAACCCTTAGTTCTAATGTATGTGAAAGTAGAAAATTGAATATACGAACTACTATTCCAATTTATGGCACTTGTTGCCTCTTCTAACAACCTTTTGTCTTTGTTGCCTATCAAAACTAACACCAAATAAGTGTAGAACACATCATTAACCCTTGCATATTTCTACATTGCATTCTTCTCCTAGAGGTTAGGGTAATGATCATATACCAATTTATGGCCTGGATTATTTCCCAAGGTGCCCACTCTATTATTTCTTGCCAACGATGGTATTTTCACTACACATGATTAAACTATGTATGAAGATAGATAAAAATGCATGTGTTTTTTGTATCCCATCACTTGCTTTAGAATAGCACAACTAATAGCCTTTGCCCAATGGACTGCTCCTGTCTTTTCTCTTATAAATTGGATGATAGTAAACATCTAGGCCTTAAACTTCCCTGCATCCTTCATCCCTACAAGTCTGCTCAGCAGTGTGATTACTATATGCACCTCTTCATTAAAATCAATTCTATATAAATTCTTAGGTACCCTCACTACAGCTTTTGGTTTGTTCTCTGGTGGATACCAGCCATAAAAGATTGCACTTTTGCACTCCTTTTAATTATTTCTGAAGTTTAGGGCATATTGGTCTTGGTCCACATCCATCATCTAATCTTGAATCTCTAAGCCAAATGTTCTACCTATGCTGTCTATGGATAAGTCTACAATGACTACACCATTGTGCATCACTCTCCTAGTACTCATATCATATATGTTTATGCATTCTATCACCAGGTCCTTGGCCTCCATTGCCAAAGGAAAACCTACTGCTTTATATATTCTCATATCCCAAATATTCTTCATAGTTAGATAGGCATCTGGTGCCCTGATTTTCTACAATACGTCATCAGAATCAAACTCACCAATAGCTGTATCAGTAGCTATTCCTCCCATGCTATATAACAATGATGGATATCCTCTATGGAATGGAAACTCCTCTCTAACCACCTCTATCTTCGGTCCTTTCTCTGTTTTTGTCTTTTCTTTCTTGCCAGCCAGGCTTTGTATCTACTTTCTTTTGTTTTAGTGCTATTCTGCCAAGAAACTTATGTATTTTACCATCCCATTTTCATCCAATCTTAGGGTTTTACCATAGATTTTTACTCTTTTACATTTACCCTAGTGTTTTGTCATTTTCTCTATTTTGGAATTTTATAGATATAAACAATGTTTAAATCCCTTCCTACAACTAATTACAATATATGAATTAACTTTCATCATTTTCCTTAACTATAACTACTGCAATTAGATTCATTTCCAATTTAGCATAATTATAATGACATTTGAGGTACATACTTGAATTCGCTTTCCTAACTACTATACCATTGGATTTGATACACCTTTACCATTTTCCTGTAATGTCGTTGACCTCACTTTACAAATTTACTCCACTTACCTTAATTAACATTTTCCTTGTATGAGCTCTACAAATTTTATCTCTATATGCAATTGTAAGTAAAAACCCAATTGAAATTCACTATTATTTCCTTTTGAATCTAGGTTTTACTGCATTCAATGGAATTAATTATAGGTCATACATGTATACAATTCTTCCTTTCTATTCAAAACATGCCCATTTCAAATTTGTATCCGTTAGCACTGTATTTTCCTACTTTTGTATCCTAGATACAAATGCATCACTTAAGGTATAACAGATATAGTTCCTTTGTTATGCCCTAGATTCACTTTTTTCATCATAAAATATGTATTTGAAATGCCCTTTTATTTCCCCTTTTGTTTTTCCTTAATAATATTTTGCATTTCATTTTTGCATATCAGATACAAAACTACATGCATACAAATTTGGATTTCAAATGTTAGTGAATTAAATTAACATTAATTTGAATTCTAGGTTTGCACTTTATCCTTTATATTTCAGTTTGTATGTCAAATGCAAAACAACATTCATACAAATGCAAACTCCAAGGGTTTGTTAATTGGATTGGACTTTGTGTTAATTCTGACTTCATATCTATGTCTCTTGTATCACCTTCCTTTGTATATTGCATTCATACATCCCCAACATACATGTATGGTCCCTGGTGCAAGAGCACCTTATCCAGTTTAAGCCTCCATGAGGCAGTTTTGGTTTTCAAGATTAAGTTAGTGATTTGGTCATGTAATAAAGGTCATAAATTGATTTTTTTCAATGTATTGGAGTCTTTGATTAGGTTTCTAGTAGTCTTTAGAGTCATTTGTGAAGTTGCACAAATTGTTGTAAAAGTTGTCAATATGGTAAAAAGTGCAAAATTGCATAATGTAAAGAAGCCCAATGGTCATGAGCAGTTGAAAAGTAGTTAGAAGTTGTAGAGACATGTTGTAATGCCTATAAAAGGCCTTTTATCCATTTGGTACATGTGGGTGATGGAGGCTTGAAGATGGAATAAAGAAAATCACTATTTTTATGCATATTTCTATAGAAATTTGCTATTCTGACGTGTTGTATGGCCCTGTATAGATGTACCATGGCTTGATGTCTATTTGGATTGGAAGTGTGATGAATCTATTTCATAATGTTTTTTTTGTTTCATTCAATTTCATGAAATTATGAGATAGTTGTGGTTGTTTTTGTAAAAATAGTTTAAACTATCAAAACCCTGATCTAGGGTAAGCAGTGAGCATTCAAAAGTGTGTTTCTCCAATTTTGTCTAATGGAAAGTTCTAAAAAATAATGAAATGAAACTTCTAGATGTGTTTTCTCATATATTGAAGGTACAAATTTATTTGATGAAGTTTGGTCATATTTATGTGATGCCCTAGGACTGTTTTGACCCTGTTTCAGACTGATAAAGGGTAGAAACTTGAAGTTTTTTTTAATGTTTTATGGTAGTTTAAACAATCGTTATGGTAATTTGAGTTTTTGGAAGGTAACAATTGAACTTTTTGTACATTCTTGAAGTTAGTATTGATAAAAGAATGAATGGTAGTATCCTTAGATACCTCTGCCCTGTCAAGACTAAGTATAACAGTCACTGTCATGACTGTGTATGAGACAATTTTATCTTCTAAGAATGTTTACAAACCCTAGAAGAATGTTAAGTAAGGTGTTATGATTATTTTCAATCCATCATAAAGTTTTCAAGATCCATGTATTGAGAGAATGCCAAGAAGATTCAAAGTTGATAGTTTGGAATGCATAAATCAGGGTTAAGGGGTAGATTACCAGTCCATGTTTGGGATATTTGTTACAAGACAATATATGCTAGTCTTTAAATATGTTTTGAATGGTTCAAAGAGGTATTGAAATGTGTGTTTAATTCATGGGTTCTATGGTAGAATTCAAAGTAATGGACTGACTGTCATGAGTGAAGGGCCACTAGTTGTAAGGGAAGATTGTAAAGGCATTTAAATAAAGTTGTTAAGTTTGAGTTTTCAATGACTTTGTATGGTCTTATCTGGTTATATACATCATTTCAAAGTGTCTCATGTGATTAGTTTGTATAGATTGAGGAATGAAACAAGTTTCAGAGTTTGTAGTCCTTGAGGAGTCAATGTTAAGTTGAAGAAAGGAATAGACATCATAGCCATTGTTGTGAAATATGGTATCAATGGTTTGATTGCCTCCTTATATTGCATCAAAGTGGTATTAGAGCTTAGAAAGGTCTAGGAAGAGAGTTGGTTTTGTGTTTTGTGGTTGTGTTGTGGTTTTGTGCAGGTTAAGAAAGAACCTGGTTGTTGGTTGCCAAGAGACTAGGTTGAGGATAAGTGGAAAGGACCTAGGTGAGGCTAGAGAAGTTGAGAAGCAAGGAGAAGCTTCCTTGAGTAAAGAGAAAGTGGATTGGTTTAGGAGAATAGTGAAAAGTAGTTTGTAAGGTAAGGAGGTACCAAATATGAGGCAAGAGATGAAAAAGAGAAAAGATGAGAATATAGTAAAAGAAATGAGAAAGAAGGAAAAAGAGAAGGCAAGACAAGAGGAATTTGACCAAAAGATTAGAGAATTGACACAAACCATAGAAAGAATGGAAAGGGAACTACATCAGTGGAGCAGTTGGCATTTTCCATTAAGAAGAACGGTGCAATGGACCATTAGAAAGATCATGCAAAGAAGAAGTTAATTAAGGAAAGCAACCATACAAGAAGAGGTATAGTTTGAATCCAAGATTCAAGATGTGCAAGGTGAGAAACATGATGCTACAATTCCTTTGTTTGATGTTGATAAAGCTATTGATGTTAAGATTAATGATATGGATGTTGTTGATCAAATGATTGATGAAATTGTTGTTGATGAAAAGATTGATGATGAAGAGGATGATAATGTTAAGGTGGATGAAGATGGAGTGGGAACCTTGGTGTGTCCCCTAAGTACAAAGTTGAGAGTGGAGCAAATGTAATCTACCATGGAACAGGTCATAGGACATGATAGGATGAAAGTGAAAAAACCTAGTAGAATGGAAGTGAGTGTTGAGCAAGAATACTAGGAAGAATGGGTGTATGTAACAGGTAAGAGGTTACTTGTAGGTGGTGATGAGAGGAAGTTAAGAGAGCATAAGATAGGGCAGTCCATAATGAGGCATCCACATCAAGTTGGAAATCATGGATTATTGAATGTGAGTATATTCCAAGGGTGAAAATGAAACAACGACAGTTACAAGTTGAGAGGGGTATAGAGGTGCAAGGTTTGGTATATGTTATGAAGAGAATAAGGCATGTGAGTAGGAGTACATGGCAAGCACCCATGGATAATCCCTAAGAAAACATACTGGTGAATTTCAATCAAATATTTTGTACTAATCTTGTGTGTGCATGTCAAATAGCTTGGAGGACACCATTGATGGGTGTAGAGGGAGCAATGGAGTAGGTGACAGGTCCATTTGATAAGGACAAGCCATGGCAAGGCATGGATAGTCAAGGAGTAAAGAGAAGATAGAGTACATAACACCATGGAAGTATAATTCAACTCAGAAAGTTTGTAGTAGGCATGATAATGAGGAGGAGATTGGACCAGGTTATTCATTGGGCATGAATCTTTTCTATCTCAAGAGTATGGTGCAGGAGCACCTTGTCTAGTTTGAGCCTCCATGAGGTAGTTTTGGTTTTCAAGATTAAGTTAGTGATTTGGTCATGTAATAAAGGTCATAAATTGATCATTTTAAATGTATTGGAGTCTTTGATTGGGTTTTAAGTGGGCTTTGGAGTCATTTTGTGAAGTTGTACAAATTGTTGTAAAAGTTGTCAATATGGTAAAAAGTGCAAAATTGCATAATGTAAGGAAGCCCAATGGTCATGAGTAGTTGAAAGGTAGTTAGAAGTTGTAGAGACATGTTGTAATGCTTATAAAAGGCCTTGTATACATTTGGTACGTGTGGGTGATGGAGACTTGAAGATGGAATAAAGAAAATCATTGTTTTTATGCATATTTCTACAGAAATTTATTGTTTTGACGTGTTGTATGGCCTTGTATGGATGTACCATGGCCTGATGTTGATATGGATTGGAAGTGTGATGAATCTAATTCATAATGTTTTATTTGTTTCATTCAATTTCATGGAAGTATGAGACAGTTGTGGTCATTTTTGTAAAAATAGTTTAGACTATCAAAACCCTGATCTAGGGTAAGCAGTGAACATTCAAAAGTGTGTTTCTCAATTTTGTCTAATGGAAAGTATTAAAAACTGATGAAATGATACTTTTATGTGTGTGTTCTCATAAACCAAAGGTGCAGAGTTATTTAATGAAGTTTGGTCATATTTATGTGATGCCCTAGGACTGTTTTGACCCTATTTCAGACTAGTAAAGGGCAAAAACTTGAAGTTTTTTTGATGTTTTATGGTAGTTTAAACACTTGTTATGGTAATTTGAGTTTTTGGAAGGTAAAAATTGAACTTTTTGTGCATTCTTGAAGTTAGTATTGATAAAAGAATGAATGGTAGTATCCTTAGATACCTCTACCCTGTCAAGACTGAGTATAACAGCCACTGTCATAACTATGTATGAGACAATTTTGTGTTCTAAGAATGTTTGAAAACTCTAGAAGAATTTTAAGTAAGGTGTTATGATTGTTTTTAATCCATCATAAAGTTTGCAAGATCCTTATATTGAGAGAATGCCAAGAAGATTCAAAGTTGATAGTTTGGAATGCATAAATCAGGGTTAAGGGGCAGATTACCAGTCCATGTTTGGGATATTTGTTACAAGACAATATATGCTAGTCTTCAAATATGTTTTGAATGGTTCAAAGAGGTATTGAAATGTGTGTTTAATTCATGGGTTCTATGGTAGAATTCAAAGTAATGGACTGACTGTCATGAGTGAAGGGCCACTAGTTGTAAGGGAAGATTGTAAAGGCATTTAAATAAAGTTGTTAAATTTGAGTTTTCAATGACTTTGTATGGTCTTATCTGGTTATATACATCATTTCAAAGTGTCTCATGTGATTAGTTTGTATAGATTGAGGAATGAAACAAGTTTCAAAGTTTGTAGTCCTTGAGGAGTCAATGTTAAGTTGAAGAAAGGAATAGACATCATAGCCATTGTTGTGAAATATGGTATCAATGGTTTGATTGCCTCCTTATATTGCATTAGTCCCTACCTAATGCATACAATATTGAAACCTTTCATTACATTAGTTTTTCCTATACTTCATTTGTATATCCTTATGTATATCATATACATGTGCAGATACAAATATCTACGATGTTTAATTCTTAACCTTCTATTATGAATAACTGTACTTTGCCTCGTATTTAATGCTAGATTCAAAATAATGATTCAAATCAAGATAAAATAAAAGCATATCTAAGGCATTTAATCCTACTTGACCTTTGGCACGTACAAATTAATTTTCTCAATGCTGGGGTGACAAGCTCGCACGAATTTCATTAATGACCTGATCATTTGGATTATCAAATGTGGCTCTATTTAATAGCATCGATAATGAAGAATTTCATTTCATTCTTATAATTCTGCCAGCGGCAATCATGGAGACCCCTATCTATCTTTGTGGGGCCAGAAGGCAAATTGTTTTTCTTGGTTCCATTATAGACTCACACCTAAGGAAGCTTATCATGTAGCATGACGATCCTAGGCTTCACCCTCTTGAATTAGAGGTAGTTAAAATGATTTTGGGTAAAGATTTCCTTACCAATGAGGATAGGTACTGGGTGAATTCAGACGTAGCTTCACGATTCCTTGCCTCCCTTCTGGACCTGGGTGGTAATAAAGTAGAAATACTTCTATTGTTTAGAGATATCTTCAGGGCAAAATACTGTGTTACAGACCTAGACATGGTAATTGGGGCTGAACTTGGAGGTGGCATTCTATGTGCCTTAGAGCTAGCAATGATGTCTGTTCATGGCACTATAGTTCAAAGATTACCTTTTCTACTGAATATGTCTAGTTCGGGTCTGGGACGTCACCGTCAATGGGTGACTATTGGGTGAAATTTCCTTCGCTTCTCCTGTGGATTGGACCCAATACAGAATGGTGACTGGGTGATACAATTTTCCAACTTGGTCAGGGCTGGAGATTTTTATAGGCTTTCCTAGCTCTAGTAAGGTTTAGTCTCATTTTGGTAGTATTTTTGGGAACGTCTCGACAATCAAAAAAATCTCAGATGACCCCTTTTTCAAATCTAGGATTGTATCTGCACTTTAGATACAAACACACATACATGCAAATATACAATACAACATTAGCTCTAACTTTGAATTTTATAAACCTGATTGTATATTCCTTTTGGGTTCGGTCATGTATATTCTAAGATTGTATACTACAACGATGCATTACTAATCACATGTATTCTCTACACTGTATTTAATGTTCTCTTTAATTTTGGCCACATATATTCCACTATTTGTATATCAAATGCACAGATTTATACATACAATACAATATACAAATACAATCACAGAATATAGCATTTATTCAATTTACTTCTGAATATAATCAGGTCCAAGTTTGCATATTTTGGTTTAAGCACTTAAGATACATATGCAAAAGCGAAAAAAAAAAACCCTCTATGTCACGACACGATTACACAAAGCACCTCATATGCAAAGAAATTTGTATATGAGATACAAATTTATTTAACATTGCATTTCCATAAAAACTTGAATATCTCCCAAAATACAAGGAATTTCAAGTTGGTTCAAAAAGCAACCCTAGATCATTTTTTATGCAGATTTCACTAGTAACTCATGTTTCTCTCTAGTACTATGCATTTTGAATTTTTAAGTATTTCAAGCACCAAGTACATTTTCCCTTTATCATCAAGAAAGACCAAACCACAAGAAAGCAAAAGCAAACAAGGTCCTCATTTTGCTAGAGGGTAAAATGGGGCATTTTGTGAACATCACAATAGCTAGAAACCAAATAAAATAACCGAATTCAAACAATTAAGGAAATGCAATGAAATAAATCATAATTTCCAACTTCATTAAATGCAAGAATGTTATTTATCATAGAATGAATGTATTCAACAATGTACTTGAACTTTCCAAAATAATTTAAATGTGTACAATTGATTTATTCCCTCCTTTGGAAAAGTAATAAAGTAGTAAATATTTGCATTAACCTACATAGTTTGATTTAACATTTTAAGCCAATCCTGGATAGAACCTTGCTGCCAGTCAAGCATCCATAGCTCCGGCAAGGTTATCGCCTATAATTCCCCTAGATAGAGCCCCACTGTCAGTCAAGAATCCATAGCCCCAGTAGAGTTATCTAGAGGACCTTAAGAGAATAAATTATTTGTTCTATTGATTTCTCAATATTCTGCTTGGTATATAAAGCATATCATTTCAGCTCATTATTTGCACGGTAATAGGATCTGCTGCATAAGGCTAGGAATTATAGTGGTAGAAAAGGCCAATCTTTAGATATTTCACTTAATGCAAACATCTACCACCCCTAGACTAATTCAAAGAATCTTAATGTTTGTATTTATATGACTCTTTGAAGGCTTCATGTTATAGCTACTGAATAAAAACCTTCATAGATGAACAAACAAACCACATCCATGAAAATCACAACTAATGTATAAATTTCAAATGATTACCAGAATTTTCCAAATTTTACTATATTCAGTGGTCATATACCTGCCCTGGTATACCTTGAATCCAAATAAAGACCCCCAGCAAATAGAAACAAAAGAAAACAAAAAAAACAAAACCACCACACACAGAAAGAAAACCAAACAAACAAAACAGACAACAACAAAAAAAAGACTATACAACATTTACAATATGATACATAATGATGTTCAGATTCATATTCTAAGCCTAAAAATAATGTTTGAGGTGCCAACCATTAACAAGTAATAGTAAGTCCTCACTAGTTAGAGTTTTGAGCCTAAATGTATTATCTCCTATGATTTCTAAAATTTGTAATGGTCCTAACCACATTTTGTCAAACTTCCCATGATTTCCCTTCTTTTCATGGGCTTTGTCCTAGCATAAAACCAAGTCTGATATTTTAAATGTCTTAACCTTGGCTCTCTTATCAATCCACCTCTTGACCATAGCCTGATGTTTTGCAAATTTATCAATAGCCTGATCTCTCTTTTCATCCAACTGCGACAATTGAATCAACCTAGCCTCCCTATGGTCATCAAAACCTAGGTACTCATTTGCAAACTTCCATGTAGGAATTCTCAAGTTGACTAGGAGTATGGGGTTAGTCCCATATACTAAATGATAAGGAGCATTATCTAATGTTTCTTTGACCTTTGTTCTATCTACCCATAACACGTACTTTAACAGTGTGTTCCATTCTCTGGGGTTTTTAACAATCAACTTTTTGATAATATCTAGAAAGATTTTATTGGTTGATTTTGCCAATCCATTACCATGTAGATAATAATTTGATGAAAAATTAAGAACAATACCATATTCGAATGCCTAATTGGAAAACTTTAAAGAAGAAAAAGTAGGGCCGTTATCACATACCAGAGAATATGGCACTCCAAACCTTGTGATGATGTTCTCCTCCAGGAACTTGATGACAACTTTGGTAGTAGAGAATTTGCAACATGTTGCTTCTGTCCATCTTGTATAGTAATCAGTTACCATTAATATGAATTTATGTCCAGCTGATGATGGGGGGTTAATAACTCCAATGAAGTCAAGGCCCCATTGTGCAAATGGTCTAGATTCTATAACAGGTTGTAATGGGTGTGTCTGATATCTTCCTCTATCCACTGTAGTCTAGCATGTATGACAACTCTTGATGTGTTCCTCAGTATCCTTGAATATGGTGGGCCAATAATAACCCACCCTCAGGATCTTATGTGTAGTTGCTAGATGGGAACCATGTGTTGTCCCATACTTATCATGTAGCTCTAGCAGCACCTTATCTGCTTCATCTCTATTCAGACATCTCAAGTATATTCCCTCATGATCTTTCTTGAATAAAAGACCTCCTTGTATCATGTATCTTTGAGCTTTAATTTTCAAAGATCTCCTTTGAGAAGATTTCATTTATTTAGGATACTTTCCTGATATGAGAAATGTCGTAAGATCATCATACCACACTGGTGTACTACTTGTGTTCACAATGTACTACTATTTCACTACGTTAGGGTCTATATTGGCTATGGTTTGTATCAAGGCCTGACCTTTGACAAACTTCATGGGAATTATTTCCATGTCAAATTCTTGTAGAACTATTATCCATTTCACCCTTTTCTCTCTTGGCTCATTCTACATCAGCAGCATCTTCACTGCTACATCAAGCACTATGGCTTTTATTTGACTTCTCAAAATATAGTGTCTAAACTTCTTCACTACTTTTACTAATGCAAAGGCCTATCTCTCAATAACCAGGTATTTTAATTATTCATCCTTCAATGGGGCACTCATGAAAGAAATGGGATTTTCTTCATTTTCTTCCCCTTTTTGTGTTAGAGCCACTACACATGAATGTTTTAATGCAAAAGAATATATATATAAAGGCTTGGTGTAATCTAGACTAGCTAGTACTGGAGCATTAGAGATTGCTTCCTTAATATCTTCAAATTCTGCCCTAGCTACCAGTGTCCATTCTATCTTGGCATCCTTTTTTAACATTGCATTCAGTGGTTGTACAATTTCAGCAAATCCAGTAATGAATTTCCTAACAAAATTAATTTTGCTAAAGAATGACTTTAACTCTTTCTTACTGTTTGGTAACTATAACTTATTGATTTCTTCCACTCTGTCTGGATCAATGGAGATTCCATTTTTAGAAATAATATGTCACAGTAACTTACCCTCAGTTACCCCAAATACACACTTCTTTGGGTTCAAGGAAATCTCATATCTCTCACATTTTTTTAGTACTTTTCTCAAGTCATCTGCATGAGTAAACATATCCTTGGAAAACATAAGTTAAATCATCCATATAAATCACAATGCATTTGTCTGTTAACCCATGAAAAGAAATATCCATGGCTCTTTAGAATGTAGCATTTGCATTGATTAAGCCAAACGACATCCTTCTATATGCACAATTACCCCATTTACATGTGAATGTGGTTTTCAACCTATCTTCCTTATCTACCAAAACTTGGTTATAACTAGAAAATCCATCAAGGAAAGACGTCATTTTAGCACCATTCACTGTTTGTAAAACTTCATCTAAAGGAGGTAAAGGATAATTGTCTTTCTCATATGCCTTATTAAGGTTCCTAAAGTCAACACATAATCTGATGTCTCCATTTTTCTTTCCAATAGGTACTAAATTAGCTACTCAGGTGAAATGTCTCACAGGAAAGATTATCCTGGTAGACAATAATTTCTTGACTTCTTCAAAGATCAATGGTTCTAATATTGTATTAACTGGTCTTTGTTTTTGCCTAAATGGTTTTACATCTAGTTTTAGAGGAATCACATGGGTTATGACTAAGGTGTCATATGTTTTTAGATTCTCATACTTCCAGGCTATGACATGTTTGTATTCTTTCAATACTTTTGTAATCTCTTTCTTTAATCCCTCAGAGTAAGCTTTTCCAATTAATACATTTTGAATATTTTCTTATGTTCCTAAGTTAAAAGGATCACAAATACCCCCCTCTATTTTAGGAAGATCTTTTTGCTTAACCATCCCATCAAAATCAAAAATTCCTTCTAGCTCTATCACTCCCTTGGGCAGGAAGTTACTTTTTAGGTCAACTATATCCTCTTCATCCTAGGATATCTCTGGTCTTTCTTGCTCATCAATAATCTGGGCCTCAAAAACACTTGTGTTTTCTTCATCAGAAGAATCATGATTAGACTCAATGAACAAATTCATTCTCTTATCAATAGGCCTTGTTTCAAAGTCAAATGCCAAGATCTCTTCTATTTGGATTCCTTTGTTTGAAACTCTATAAACACCAAGCTCTATGGAAGCATATAGTACCTCATTTGTCTTATTGTATTCTATGTCATATGCTTCATCTTGGGTTTAGCCTCAATTCTAATTTGGTTAGGAATACCTCTCCAAGGCAACCACGTGTGTGAAAAATCAGTCGCCATGTATCCATTTAAGGTTTTTGACCAATCCCTACTCAATAACATACCGTAATTCATACAAATATCTACGACCTGAATGTCAATATTATTGGTTCACCCTAGGATCTAAGGCTAACTACATTTGAATGTGCATCAATTCTCCTACCACATTTACCTTGGATTTATCCAATTGAGTTACCACCTTCACTGAATTTGTAGGTGTGAGTCCTAAAGTCTTACAAATTCCTAATGGCATGACATTAGCCGAAGCCCAAGAATCTACCATGCAATTATGTAAATTCTTCCAAAAAATTCTCAAGGTTAACAGAAATGGAGGAGATTCCTTCTTTTTTGTATACATCACTACATTCATATTTGCAGGATGTTCAACACTTTTGCTCTTATCCTTTGTGTGTATGTCCTTGTTATGATTATCTAGGCCTACTGAATTCTCTCTAGGACCAGATTCATCTAAGGATTTCATGAATGCATTTCTCACTCTTGGACTTTTCAGTAACTCATACAAAGGCACATTGACTTTTATCATTTTAATTTCTTTAGACAATTAATTCATCAATTTAGAGGCTTCATTAAGTTCTAATTTACCTACCTAAAGCTTTAGTGATATTGAAATACTAGCGCCATGATAATTGGCTTTAGGAGGCATGAGATTATTACTTGCATACTGATTAGGTGGTGTATTGAGGTTATTTGGAGGTATGGGAGTAGTAAAAGGACCTCCAAGTTTGTTATTGTTTCTCAAGTTGTACGTATAGCTCCTTTGGGATTGTTGAAATGCCTGAACTTCATCTGGCTCACATAATGCTTCATTCTTAGTGTCAAAAGGTAACTAGAAAGTCTCTAACACTAAAGTTGATTCAGGATATAAACTTTCACAACAATATGGTTCATCCTCTCCTATCTGATCCTCTTCCCCATTTGTAGAGAATGTAAAACTTTCTAGGACCATGGATGACTCGTACCCTGAAGGCACTATCTTGTTCCCTCTTAGGAATCAAGAACTCATATGTAGGGGCCTATATTTCTACATTGAAGATACTAGCTACCAAATGAAACTGTGGTCAATTGAGTTTAGTATGAGCATTAGTATTATGGATTCTACACCAATTCTTAAGGGCTACATCTGCTACATGTACCCTAGCAGGCTGTTTAGATTCCTGATTATATGGATTCTCAAATGGAGAAGCTAGAGTACCATTATTTGGTCTGGTATTCCATACTCTAGGAGGTCTAGGCTAATTTCAATTCCTATTATCATTTCCATAGGTTTTGTTATCTCCATTAGGGCCTCTATTCTATGATCCCTATCCCTAGTTTTGATTTTGATTTTGTTTCCTATTAGGATTATGATTTTGAGGATTTCTACCATAAAAATTATCATTCCTCAACTGAGTCATTTTAGTAGTCAGCCTTCTCAAGTGATTAGTAATTTCCTTTAACTCACTTTTATCTTCCTGAGTTTTAGCTACAAATGTATCTTAAGGAGGTTGGAAGAATGACTGACCATTAGACTAGTTATTAGTGGCAACACTTCTAGTATATGGAACTATAGCACGAGTGGGGACTGGATTATATACTAGCACTTGAGTAGGTATTGGATTGAACATTGGAGTATGGTGCATCATAGCTCCATTCACTTGTTGCATCTAATTGAGAACTATGACACTACCTAGACTCACCAAAGGACTATAAGTTGTTTGTCTCATCTCTTGATTGATTTTCACTACCTCTCTATAAGCTTTTGACATGGTATCTACGGTAGGTGTGCTGGGTAAAATGGGATGAATAAAACTAATTATAAAAACCCAAAACATCAATGGAATGTGCAAAAAAAAAGGATTTAAAATAAGAGAGAGAGATACTCACAACCTTTTTACCTTGTGATTTCCATTGTTCGTCTATTCTTTCTTGATCTTTTGGTGATGAAGATGGCCCTCAGGAAGCTTTCTTCCTTGCTTCGATTCCTCAAGATGACAACGAAAGATGGCTCAGATACTTGTGGTGGTGAAGATGAGCTTCAACACAATGTGGAATGGATGATAGATGGTATGAGAGTGGGGGTGCCAATGGTGCGCTATGGATTCTACAGTATAAGTTTACTCGAAAGATGGATATGAGAGATAGAAGAAGAGGATTGTATTTATAGAGTTGTGTGAGAGGAGATCAATGGTGTAGAAGAAATAAGAAGATCAATGGAGGAGAATGTTTGAGAGAACATGCGTGAATAGAAGAAGGACATGTGTCATTCAAAAAGATGCTTTGTTGAGTTAACTGCTTTCTTGATGAGGATGAGTTCTTGTTTCTTAAATTAGAATATATTTTTCTAATTTAAGAGCTTTGTTGATAGCTTTAAATTAGTTAACTCAGTTTTTGCTTTTGTATGACAAGAAGAATTTATTTTTAGAAGATATTGAAGATTTTTTAGAAGATAAGAAAGCATAATTAAATAAATAAAGTTATTTAATTACTTGTAGATAATTTGGAAGAATAAATAAATTATTTAAATATATTTTATTTTTTGGAGATTTAATTTAAATAAATTTGCATTTTATTTAAATTTAGAAGAATGGATGATTGAATTAAATAATTAAATTTTTTTATTTTTTGGAGATTTAATTTAAATAAATTTGCATTTTATTTAAATTTAGAAGAATGGATGATTGAATTAAATAATTAAAATTATTTAATTATTTAGAAGAATAAAGTTGATATAGATGAAATTAATTAAATAAATATAATTTATTTAATTAAATGGGAGGAAATGAATCAAATAAATAAATTTATTTATTTATTTATTGATAGAGGAATATGAAGATGAAATAAATATTTAAAATATTTATTTAAGTAGAGTCATGTCATTTTTAGGTTTATACATTTTGCCCCTCTTTGATGCAATGTGTTTTATCACGTTGTTTCAAAGAATGAGAACTTTTGACAGTGATATATGCCCCAATTTCCCCCTGGTACAAGTTTAACGACAGGATGCCCTCTCAGGAGATTGGACAAGAAAACAGAAGAAAGCGTGAGATGGACAATCTCACAAAGAAGAAGGTGAACAACAGGTTAGGATGGAGAAAAACAAGACATGGTTCAGAGGAACAGACATGGGAAGTAGTCACAGCTGTCACATAGTCAGCTATGGTTCACTTGCTATATATAGGAGTTGGGTCCACAAGTTCTATTCATTTGCACACTTGTTCGTAGTTGATTGGTCTTTGAGAGCTTAGGAGAGTATGGGAGCTAGAGCAGTTGATAGAGAGATGGATATTTCACATGAGGAGCACCGGTTTGAGCGAGTCTGACAGTTTGATCATCTAGCCAAGGCAGGACCACCGGTATGTAGTTCGTCAAAACTCACTAAAAGTCATTTATTAGGCCAATAAATGCCTAGGAAAAAGAGATAGGACATATGCGCTAAACTGCAGTTTGACACATATGCACTCTGAAATGGCGCATATGTTGTGTAGTTGTGTATATGATAGTTGTGCTCATATAGGCTATGAATTGGTGCATCCATTATGGAACTGTGCATGTGACACTAGAAGCGGCGCATGTACCAGAACGATGCATACACGTCAAGGTTTGGTACATTCATGGTGAAGTGACGCATATGATATGGATCAGTACATTTGTCACCTAGATCATTTGCACTAGGATAATCAGTTGACTTAATGAAACTAACCCAATTGGCACCTTGGTCGATGCGTCAATTAATAAGTGATCTCTGAGATTGCCAAGAATCTAGTCAAGAGATGATATGCTATTTTGATTAATCTGATGTGTTAAGTCAATGATAGGATAGTTTGATTGCTTTGAGTAGGTTTTCTTGGATATGGATTTCTTTGACGTTATGCTTTGCCTAATTGTAGGAGGATATCTGGGATACCCTGATGTCATGAGAGTAGTTCCCTTTATCATTGTTGCAGCAGTATATGTTGATGGAGATGGACCGTGAGGCTCTTGGTGCTATGGGTCTTTATTACATTTGCTTCATGCTTGAGGTTTGTGCGAACTGTAGGTTGTTGACTGTAGTGGTGGAGCGATTCCACAGTTAGGATGGTACATTTCATCTACCGACCAGGGAGATGACGATCACTCTAGAGGATGTGTATAGGATTCTACACCTCCCTATTCATGGAGAGTTGGTAGAGAATGAGTCACAGCGTGACACTGGATTGCCTGAGTGTAGACAAGTGTTTGCTAACCCTGAGTTGGTTGAGCACGTGATTTCATGGCAAGACATTCATGATTGCTATGACTACTTCCCGAGTATAGTGGCAGGACTGATCGGTGGCGTAGTATGCCCCAATAGGAGGTCACACAGGTTCCCTATTGGTTGGGAGAGGGTGTTGGAAAGTATGATTACCGATGGGACACGGTATGCATGGGGTGTGTGCGTGCTAACACACTTATACAGGGATATACACCAGGTTGTGTATCACAGAGGGGCCAGTTTGTCAGCGGGTGTGTCTCTTTTGTAGTTTGGTTATGGGAGCACATAGCTATCACACGTCTGATATGTCTTTTTCATAGGCAGAGGGGTGAGCTCTACAACTATGGTTATGCAAGCGTGATTTCCCAGCACAAGCTGGGAAAGCTTGAGTATTAGAGACATGCGCTGGATAATGTGGATCTGGTTATCTGGCGCCCATACCTAGACTACGAGGTATGGGAGGATGAGGCTAGTGAGTTGCCATACTGCTTTCAGACATGGTGGCTTATTGGTAGGACAAGGTACATATTAGAGCGGCAGATTGTCAGCAAGGTACAATGGTAGTTTGGCCAAGTACAGGGCAGGCCACAGGGGTAGGCATGATTCGCGAGGACCCATGCAAAGAGATATAGGTGGGGTCCTGTGGCATCATATGAGGAGGCCTTGGCAGACTTTCATTAGATCCCTTATGCATCTTGGCTGATGAGGAGGGACATAGTACATGTAGGTATGACACCCGACTATGAGGAGTGGTTCACCGCTCATCCATTTCCTAGATATTTAGGACCTGGAGAGTTGGCTCCTCATATAGACAAGGAGGATTTAGATGATGAGGGTGGAGCTAGTAGGAGGATGAGATAGAGGAGGGGGAGAGGAGGTTAGGGAGATGATGGAGGAGATGGAGGAGGAGGTGGCAGACCGAGACAGAGGAGGTCTAGGGAGGGACCTTCAGATTAGCAGGAGGCTGCACAGCAGAAGGCTGCAGGGTAGGTGCAAGTACAGGTGCTAGTATAGTAGGTGGCACTGCTGAGGCAGATGTCACCACCATAGTAGGTGGCACATCAGCAGGTGCAGGGGCAAGTGCCAGCACAGTAGGTGGCATAGGGACAGGGACATGCAGGGTAAGCTCCGCAGCCTGACTTATAGCAGTAGGCCATGGTTGCTTTATAGGGTCAGATTAGGTAGTTGAGAGCCCATCTGAGAGCAGCAGAGTCACAAAGAGAGGAAGATCAAGGACAAATATCAGAGATATCCAGAGAGTGAGATACAACCTTGGCGAGTGTGCAGGCGATGAGAGTGAAGAGAGATGCAGCCGTGGTCGCCATGGGTACAGATGGTACTTCTAGCTATGGTACTTCTAGCTTTTTGGTTTCACAAGTGCAGCAGGCACAGACACAGCTAGCCTAGATACAAGGGGAGCTTGCCAGAACATAGGTTCAAACTCAATATTATAGGGGATTATATCATGGGGCAGTGGTGGTGGACCAGCGTGCACCTAGCTACAGGAGTCAGTTTGGGGCATCACAGAGGGCAGGTGGATCCCGATCTATGGCATCAGTGAGAGGTCCCTAGCAGTCAGGGGGAGACAGAGGAGAGGGAAGTACAGGGAGTAGTGCTCCACAGCAACAAGGTTAGCCAGACTTGGACACTTGTACTAATTTTTGATTTGATGTACACATTTTTTATGGCTTAGATAGCATGTTATGTATTATTTTGCCTCGAGATATGTATCACTATCGTTTTGTACTTTGTATATAGTACATGATATGACTCTGAGAGATGGACAGATATTTTTATATGTTGCACATTTTGGACATGTTTTATGCTTATATGATGATGTAGTTATTTGATGTTCTACATGCATGTGTTCTATGTTTATATTATATAGATGCAATCTATCTTATGATGCTTTGTATATGTGATGCACACTAGATGGATTAAGATGATTTGATATGCAAAATGCAAATGTGAGATTTTATTGATATGATTATGCAGCTCTATATGTATTTGTCTATGTTTTTTATTTTTGATATGATATATGGATGCAAATATGTGTGGATGACCTAATGCACTTACTATGTATACAAATGATTAATCGTGTGAATGACTATCTCATGTGATATGATATCTATGTTATGTTTTTGATATGTCCAAATGTACTCAATTGACGTAGAGATGATATAGATAGGTGGAAGAGAAGAAATGAAGAAATACAGGGTTTCATTTGATACACTACAGGATTTTCTTATTGCATGGTTGATATGGATTTTTGGATATGGGATGGATGCAGATTGTCATCTTGATATTGCAAGTTTTTTTGCTTTCATCATTGGGCACTTTTTGTTTCTTTTCATTTTTTGAAATGTTGTAACAAAATACAAGCATCTAGGTATAATTCAACTGAGATGACCTGAGTATTCCTTACATAGATTTTGATATAGCAAGTTGATACAAGCATCTAGTCAATCTTGAATCTAGATGACCTAAGTACTTCTTACGTTTCAACAGACAAGGATTGCCCCTTTTCATGTTCAGACCTCTGAAGTCCTCGATGATCTTTCACTAATCATGTCGTTAGACAAAAGTTATCACATTACTAAAGTTTAATCCACAATCAATAGACAAAGAAAAAAATTATGCCCCTATCATAGCATCTTTAGCTTTTGGAATCCTTGAGTAGAATAGGAAGACATAATGAGAAAAATCCAAGACTTTGTAAGTTAACCTGTTCACAAAACATTCTTGCATTAGATGTGTCTTTTTGGCATAATTCATATAGAATTAGTCTGAGTGTTTTGGTACATGTTTTACTTTGCTATGGACAGGTTGATGTTTTTGTGCCAAGATTTTTGTTTGGAAGCTTGCTTTGCTATGCGTGCTTGTCTAGTGAAAGGTAGCACAATCCTGTATTGGTATCCTCTGTAGAACATGTGGCATTCAAGAATCCAAATCCATAACCAGGTTGAGGAGTTGCCCCTAGTTTAGACAAAGGATCAACTTATTATGGGCGATATGACAAACAGATGTGGAGAGATGGACTCTAAGGGATTGACCTAGTGCCTCGGGGGCTCATTGATAAATGGCCTTGCCTACGTGATGATGCAAAGGCAATGTAGTTTGGGGTGAACCTGATGGACCTAAGACCTACGTGATGGCAAAGGTGCAGAAATGGTATGAACAGCAGGACAAACAACACTCGAAGGAAATGGAGAGGAAAGAAAAAAAGTGGAGTGGAGCAGAGCCTCGGGGGCGCATTGAAAATGGCCTTGCCTACGTGATAACTCAAAGGCGACATAGTTCGACAATGGTTCAAAGGACTAGTTGAAGATGAACGATATGATGGACACAAGAGACATGAGGTTACAATAGATGGAGGAAGTGGTTTTTCGCAGATAGCGCCTATTTACCAGGTTTTCACCACTTGCTTTTATTTGCACGAAATCTAAAAGTACACATGACACCTGTTTGCTAGGTTTTCATCATGGTACCTATCCTAGGCACCTGTTTTCCAGGGTCTCACCAGAGGACAATTTTTTTTGTTATTTTTCTATTTTTTTAATTTTTTTACTTTGTTTTTTATCACTTTTTCAATTTTTTTGAATTTTCTAAGGACTCCCTTGCATTGGGGTTTTAGGTGTAGTTCTTGCAAAGATGCATGCTGTTGATGGGATCATCAAATAGTTCACCTTCAGATGTAGCCAATTGATATGCTCCTAACCCATAGGCTGTAATGATGACATAGGGACCCAGCCAGTTGGGTTCAAACTTGCCTTTCTTTTCTCGATCTTGTTGATTTCTGGGATTTTCTCTGAGGACAAGATCACCAACTTGGAATACTTAGGGTTTTACCCTGTGATTATAGCTTCTGGACATCCTTTGTTGATAAGCTTTTAGGTGGTTAAAGGCATGTTGCCTTCTCTCTTTGGTAGCTCTAACTCTTGAAGTCTGGACACTCTGTACTCTTCATCAGATATGAGGCCTTTTAACGAAACTCGCAAGGATGGGATCTCGACTTCAATGGGAAAGATGGCTTCAGATCCGTATACTAGGGAGTATGGTGTTGCACATGTGGGTGTGTGGATGCTTGTATGATAGGCCCACAATGCTGGATTTAACTAGATATGCCAATCATGGCCAGCATCATTGATAGTCTTTTTTAGGATTTTCAAGATAGTTTTATTTGATGCCTCCACCTGGCCATTGCCTTGGGGGTAGTATGGGGTAGAAAAGCGGTGCTAGATATGGAATTTGTCACATAGTTCCCTGACATCTTGATTTTTGAAAGGTTGTACATTATCCGTGACAATGGATGAAAGGATACCATATCGACAAATGATGTAGTTCAAGATAAAAGAGACAATTTGCTTGCCTGTGATATTGGCTAAGGGCACGGCTTCAATCCACTTTGTAAAGTACTCGATGGTAGTGATTATGAATTTATGGCCACTGGATGAAGGAGGGTGAATCTTGCCCACTAAGTTGAGTCCCCACTGACAGAAAGGCCAAGGAGTTGTTAATGGTTGCAGCTCCTGTGCTAGTGCATGTATTAGGTTCCCATGGATTTGGCACTTCTTGCACTTCTTTACAAAATGATAGGAATCTTTTTCCATGGTTGGCCAGTAGTATCCCATGCGTATGAGTTTCTTGGCTAGGGTAGGGCCACTAGAGTGGGTCACACATATACCGTCATGCACTTCATTTAGGGCAGTTTGATATTCCTCACTATCGAGACACCTAAGGAGAGTACCATCAAGACCTCTATGATATAGGGTATTGGCGATAATGGCATACTGAGATGCCTAACAAATGAAGGTTCATTTTTGGTTACTGGAGAGATCAGGTGATAGGGTACTCTCTTTAAGATAGGCAAACATTTTTCCATATAGGGGAGAATCGGCTCCAACAATGTGTCAAATGATATGGGATTCAGGGGTGTCATCTGCAGGATAGGACACTAGCTCTACCAAGAACTCATAACGTGATTGATTATTTGGAATATTGAGGAGAGAGGCAATCGTGGCCATGGTGTCTGCAGCTTTGTTCTCAATCTTTGGTATCTGCTTGAAAGAGATCTTGACAAAGTATTCTTTGAAGTCATCTACCATTCGTTTGTAAGGGATTAATTTCTCATCTTTTGTCTGGTAGTTGTAATTTACTTGATTTATGACTAGTTGTGAGTCACCATACACCTGAAGTTCTTAGATATTCCATTCGATTGCTAGCTTGATGCCAATGACTAGGGCCTCATACTCTGCCACGTTAGTGCAGGGAAACAATAATCTGTATGATTTAGGAATGGTGTCACCACTAGGGGTGATTAACAAGATACTTGCTCCTGATCCATGCTGAGTGTATGATCCATCAAAGTACATTTTCCAAGTTGTCGTGGTTATGTGAAAGATAGATTCATTTAGAAATTCATAGTTCAAAGGGTTGTCATCTATTAGAGGTGCATCTTCCAGTTGGTTTGCAAGTACTCAGCCTTTTATTGTTTTCCTGTCTACATATTTGATGTCGAACTCACTGAGAAGCATGACCCATTTGGACAATCTACCTGTTAGGGCTGCTTTGTTGAGTAAGTATTTGAGTGGATCAATTTTTGCTACTAGTTTCACCAAATGTGACAACATATAATGTCTCCACTTTTGTGAGGCAAAGACCACAACGAGACATGCTCTTTCAATTGTCCTGTATTGCAATTCATATCCAACAAGTGTTCGAATGATATAGTATATTGCTTGTTCTTTCCCTTCATAATTTTGTTGTGCGAGGAGAGCTCCTAGAGTTGTTGGTGTGGCCGAGATATACAGTAACAAAGGTTTACCCTGAATTGGTGGCATCAATACAAGAGGCTTCATTAGATATTCCTTTAGCTGCTGAAATGCTTGTTCACATGAATCATCATATTTGAAAGGGACATTCTTATGTAGAATGTGGGAAAATGGGTGGCACTTGTCTGCCAATTGAGAAATGAACCTTCTGATAGATTGTAGTTTTCCCTGTAAGGATCTTAGCTAAGTGAGATTCTTAGGAGGTGGCATTTCCATGATGACCTTCACTTTAGCTGGGTCGACTTCAATTCCATTAGCGGACACTATGTATCCAAGTAGCTTACCTGAGGTAACTCCAAATACGCACTTCTTTGGATTGAGGCACACATTTAACTATTCTAATCTTTTGAAGATTTTGTCCAGTACTGCCAGGTGTCCTTCTCTTGTGAGTGATTTTGTCAGGATGTCGTCAACATAGTCTTCCATTATAGTGTACATCATGTCGTGGAAGATTGTGGTCATAGCTCCCTAATATGTTGTGCTAGCATTTTTCAATCCAAATGGCATGACATACCAACAATAGGTGCCCCATGGACATGTGAATGTAGTCTTGTGTTGGTCTTCAAGTGCAATTTTTATCTGGTTGTATCCAGAAAAAACCATCCATTAGTGATAGTATGGTGTGTCCTACCGTGAGATCTACAATAATGTTAATGTTTTGCAGGGGAAATCATCTTTCAAACAAGCTTTGTTCAGGTCCCTGAAGTCATTACATATTCAGACTCTACCATCTAGTTTGGAACCTAGTACTATGTTTGAAATCCACTCAGGATAGTCTATTGGTTTGATGAATCTGACATCTAATAGTTTCTTCAGCTCTTCTTTTACCATGAGGGCCACATGTGGGTGCATCTTTCTGAGTTTTTGCTTTACTGGATTAGCTCCTCGAGCTAAGGATAAGTGATGTATTATGAGATTCAGATCTAGCCCTGGCATATCTACATATGTCCAAGCAAAGTTGATTTGTTTCCTTTTGAAGAATTTAATGAATGCTGGTTTTTCTTGTGCTGTTAAAGACTGTGCCATGTGGATCATTCTAGGATTATCACCTATGCTAACATTGATCGGCACTATTGGTTCTATCAAGATTGAAGATCTCTCCTGATGTGTAAGATTAGGTAGAGGTTCAAGCCTTCCATCCTTTGACACCTTAGAGAGGTTTTCACCATTGGATATGTCTATTATTTTACTTTTTTCATGATCTAACACTGCCACAAAGTGGTTTTCACCATTAGATCTTTCTTTCATTTTGACATTTTTGAGACTGAAAGGCTTGGCACTCTCTCCAAAATAGGCCTTCTCTTTGAGTTCTATGGTCTCCTGCGGGTATATGATCTCTAAGCTCAAGATAGTCTATGATGGCTTCATCATTTTGAAAGGTATCGAGCTTAGTGGTAATACCTTGTAAGTCCCAATCTATGAGTTTGGGGTACACTAATGGTAAGGGATCATTGGGTTGGTCTAGTTTGATGGTGTTGATGGTTAAGATAGAGTTGTTATAAGCATGGGCAAAGTCTACAATGGTACTCTCTATTAGCAGATCTATCAAGGGGGGTATCATTATTTCCTCATGACTTTCACTATCGTTATTATGTGGGTTGGACTCTAGTGGTCTAGCCCTTGGACCTTATCTCACATTTGCATGGGTTGGGTCATACTCGTGGACAACATCAATAGTTTTTTCATCACAAGATAGCTTCAAGAGACTATCCCACTCATATTCATTAGAATCAGTCTCACTCCCCAATTGTAGTTACTGAATTTGATCAACCAGATTACTAGTAGATGTTTCTGGTTGTTTTCTTTTATTCTTATTTTCTCTGTTGGTTCTTGATGTGCCAGTGTAACCTAGCCCTATACTATCTTGAGCTATCAAGGTATGAGGTTGTATGGGTTCGGTGATACCATCTTTTCGTGAACCGAGTGGACCGTGTCCTTCATACCCCATTCTTTGTAGAATTTGAAATCCTTGCCCATATTGTTCAGTTTGTATAGTGTGATGGTCTTGTTGTGTTGATGAACTGCCTTCATCCTTGTATAACCATTGTAGGATATCCTTTTCATCACTCTCATCTTCGAGGCTTCCCCATTTGATAAATGGACCTTTGGTAGTTTTGTCTGTTTTGGATTTTCTTAGGGTAGGTCTTCCATATGATTTGGGAGATAGGGGAGTTGTGCTAAAAAGAGGGATTGGGAGATTGTGTACTCACCCATGCCCTTATCTTTGAGTCTGATGTCAAGTTGAGATGCCTTTGAAGTGGAAGCAAGTGAAGCTAGGTCAACACAAGATGAGGATGAAGCAGAAGCACGGTTGTTAGGGATCACAACTTCAGGTTTAGATTGAATGGAGTTGCAATACTGAAACGGATTGGGATCACCTTGGATGGTGATCTCTTGGCCTTAATAGGGGAATTTGATACACTGGTGGTATGTTGACAGTACTACTTTCAGAGCATGTATCCATGGTCTCCCAAGAAGAATGTTATATGCTAGCTCCATATCAAGGACTTGGCAAGCCACATCTTTTACTATAGGTCCCACTCTAATTGGTAAAGTAACAATTCCCTTGGAAGTTCTCTCCTCCTCATCATAGGCTTTGCTAGTGATTTTGTTTTTTTGATCTATAGCTTTTTCCACAAACCCCAATGCAAGGATTAGCTTTAAGGTACAAATATTCAAACCAGCTCCTCCATCGATTAGAACTCTTTTTATCTTGTGTTTGTGGATGAAGGCTTTGATATGAAGAGAGGCATTATGAGGTTGGGTGATTGACATATCATCATTTTTAGTGAATGATAGGGAGTGAGGTGAGGTAATGTGACCTATCATGGTTTGAAATTGTTATTTAGCTAGGTTCATTGGGATGGAGGCTTCAGAAAGAGCTTTGTCAAGTATGGCCCTATGGGACGGGGATAGACACAAAAGTTCCAGAATGGAGATATGTGTTGGTGTCTTATGGAGTTGATCCAGGATACTGTACTGATTAGCCGAAAGGGGCAGAGGATCCTCTAAGAGTGACTCTATTACTGCGGGTGGTAACATTACAATCCAGATCTTTGTTTATAGTGATCACATTGATGTGTGAATCACTTTCTGAGATGTGTTTAACAACATATTCAAAGGTGATGTTTGTATAATTGGCGTTGTTATTTCCACTGTTGTTTTGGTTGGAAGGCCCTCCCTTCTCATAGTTGCAAGAGGATCCTTGAATGCCCGGTGATCATTATTAGAGGTATGTCTATCAAGTGACACTTTGTTTTGCATGATCAAATCTTGGATAGTGTGCTTGAGTGCAATGCAGTCGTTAGTTTTGTACCCCCTGTTTCGGTGGTACTCACAGAAATCGTTGTCATTCCACCAAGGAGGTTTGACTTTTGGTTCATATTCCTGTGCTGATGGAAGTGTTATGATCTTACTTGTGATTAACTTCCATAGGGCAGTTTCCAATCATTCTCCCAAAGGTGTGAATTTTTTCCTAGGTTGAAAATTTGTAAACTGAGATTTAGTGTTTCTTGGTTTGTTTTACGGGGGGTTGTTTTGAGGAGTTGATAAGTTGAAGATTGGTTGTTTTGGTGCCACATTCTTGGCATCTACCACCCCATCGTTCACAATGTTTTTGTTCTTTGTCCAGAATATTGGTTTATCTACATTGGTGTTGGTACTAGGAGTGTCCTTATATAGCTTGATTTGACCCTTTGCGAATAAAGCCTTTTTGATGATTAGACCCATCTCAATGACCTTACTAAAGGAAGTAGGACATTGGATTTGTATCTGATAGCTTAGGTCAGTTTGTAAGTTATGGACAAACATTTCCAACATTTGTTTTTCAGGCATTTGATGTGGGCACTTACTTTCCAACTGTCTCCATCTTTGTAGGAAGGCGGTGAAAGATTCTCCACCTTTTTGCTTGGTGTTACAAAGATCTAAGATTGAGCTGTCATGCTCAATATTGTAGGAGAAATGTGTGACAAATTTGTCCACAAGTTCGCTAATGTTCTAATTCTGAGTGGTAGTATAGAAAACCACTCCATGGCTTGTCCTCCTAAGCTTCTTGGAAATAGTCGCATAAGATAAGTATCATTGTGTGCGACTTTGAGACATGCAGCGTTAAATTCCCTAATGTGGTCCCTTGGATCACCCTTTCCTCGATATTTATCAAATTTTGGCACCTCAAATTTAGAGGGGAAAGGTATCATGATCAAGGTTCTATCAAAAGGATATGGTGAAATATCCTCTAGGGAATAATGTTTAGTTGATGCTCCTGTTTGCATGTCTGTGAATTGTTGTTGTAAAGCTTGGATCTGTTGGGTCATCAAGCTTAAGGCATTTGTAGAAACAATGATTGCTTTGCTTTTGTCTGCGGGTATTTCCTTGTGTGTTCTTCCCTTAGGGTTTCTTTCTTCTTCAGGTTCTTTTAGAGCTTCTACGTCAAAATCTTTGGGGAGCTTGACTCCTAGTTGTGCTAGGTGTAGAAAAGAATTTGGTAGGATCTTGGGCAATTACCTTATCCGTTATACATTGAAACCTTCGGTCTTCATATGTTTGGAGGACCTCTTCCATAGAAATTTCCTCATCATTGTCGTGAGAGGTTGGAGTAGTTTTCTCAGCCATTTTAATCCATTTTTGCTTTTGGGACCTCGTTAAGACCATGCAAGGTGAATAGAGATGGGATGAAGTGAGTTTTGAGCAAGGGGTACTAGAATGCACCAAGATTTGAGCAATATTCTCCTTAGATCAAGTTGGTGTCAAACAAGTTGGGTGAACAAAACGATAGTCAAAGTAAGGATGATAGAAATCAGTTTACTTGATGTAGTCTAATTTTTCACAAGCCACTGGTGGAGTTCCGAGAGAAAAGGATAAGTGATCCTTGATAGTGGAGACTCACTAGGTTTGTTTAAGGTTTGATGCGATCAAGAATAGCTTGGTTCTAACCTTGTTGGATTTTGGAAGAATTTTGTGAGATTTTGGATGATGTAGTGTGGGAAAAGCAGCTATGGTGTGAAAAAAGAGGGAAATGGTTGACTTGCACAATTTTAATCAAATCTTGGGAAAATTGAGATAGTTTTGAAATGGGTTTCTAAAAAGTTGACAGTTTTTCTCTAAGGAAGTATGGAATAGCTCTCTGGATTAGATGCGCAACAATAAATGCACCGAAATAGAATTCACAAGTGCCATATGTCGAGGCAAATGCACCAATCTGGAAATTTTTATATGCGCTACAATAGTGTTCAAATGCACAGCAAGTCTTAGCATATGCGCCGTAAGTCACAACAAATATGTCATTCTGGTTTTCAGTTTGAGTTTGTAGAGTTTTGGCACATTTTTTTTTTAAATTCTATTTTTGGTTGAAAACTTGGTCTTTTCTTGAATTTTGATTTTCAATTATGGAAAAAGACATAGCAAGCGCATAGAATTTTTCATGATTTTTATCTTTTTGTTATTTTTTTGTATTTTTGGATTTTTTGACACAAGAACAAGTACAACCTAGGCTGGAAAGGATAGTATTTGTTGAATCCCCTAGCTGTGCATATTCAAAGCGTGTAGCTCTAGGATCTGGTAGCACCAGCTCCCCTCCATTGCACTCACTTCTCACGCATACCAAATGTAGGTTTCCTTAGGCTCGTACCCCCACCAAACCATAGGATTGTCCCTGCTACCTCTACTAAGAATCACATGAATCGGGGCCACTTCAAAGGTTCCACCTTTTGTGTCAATAAATAGGGATTTTTGGTATACTAAACAAATGGCTCTAAGTAGTCAAGGCAACCATTTGAGTGGTTACACATGCGGCAGTGCTACTCTCCATTATGGAGTCTCCCAGCCTCCAAGGGTTATGCCTTGGAGGGTTTTGGGGGAGGTTGGTTGTCGGTGTAACACAGCGACACTCGTTGCAGGAAGCTTTCGTCTCAAGCACAATTTATTTAAAGTGGATTGGTAGGGCTTCGCTTTAGCCTATTTCCACTCAAGTTCATTCCCACTTGGACAGGCGGGCATCCAAGGGCAGGCCCCTCTAAAGGTTAAACACAAGGAATAACAAGTCTAGCGTTCTAGTCACCCAGTAAAGGGGAGAGCATAAGCCTATTGTCATTCAATAGACACAGAAGACAATGATTAATCCAAACCTATTAAAAGGAAAAAAACTAAATGTGCTATCTACTTGGGAACTCACGCATTTGTTAACTTTGAAGTGTTTAAAGATATCAATGGTTCATTTCCATTTGTGAGATAGCAATGTTCTAAACTAGGAAATATAGCAATAATGCAAAGGTAGCAGTGGTTCAGTTACTATCCTCCTAGTTAAAGACTACATGAGATTTGCATGCATGCATTTTTTTTACTTTTTCCCCTAATTAATCTAAGATGAGATAATTAGTGCAGCTAAATGATCTATCCAGCCTCTAGTCCTATAAGACAAGCATTGGCATTAATTTGAAAACTACGAAAAAATTCCTAAAACCCCAGTAAAGAATAGATACACCTCTTAACAGTATGTATGCGCAGAAATAGAGACTGTAAGCACAGCTTTACAAATGTGCTAAAAAAGATGTCAAAAATGCAATAATAAGAGATAGAAGCGCCAATTTAACATATGTACCATAAAAAGGAATGTAAGCATTATTTCTAAGGGTATATGCGTTGGAAAACTGCAAGTGGTGAAACAGATTATAGATGCACCATCTCAAAGGATGTATATGCCATAGTACTGCAGGCATTGGAACAAAAGGTAAAAGCATTAGCTCAGAGGATGTATGCATCGTAGTACTATAGGCACCGGAACATAAGGTAAAACCACCAACTCAGAGGATGTATGGGCTAGAATTTTGTATGCACCATAACAGGTGGTATATGTGCCTCAGGATCGATCAAATGCACCGAATGAACCTGTCAAAAGCCTGTACGAAACCTGTATGGAACCTGTCACTCAAAAACTCAATTTTTTGGTTAGATTAGGGGCAAGGGCCCCACGGTGGGTGCCAAAAATGTGATGGGTAAAATGGGATGAATAAAACTAATTATAAAAACCCAAAACATCAATAGAATGTGTAGACAAAAAGGATTTAAAATAAGAGAGAGAGATACTCATAACCTTTCTACCTTACGATTTCCATTGTTCACCTATTCTTTCTTGATCTTTTGGTGATGAAGATGGCCCTCAGGAAGCTTGCTTCCTTTCTTTGATTCCTCAAGATAACAAGGAGAGATGGCTTAGATACTTGTGGTGTTGAAGATGATCTTCAACACAATGTGGAATGGATAATAGATGGTATGAGAGTGGGGGTGCCAATGGCACGCTATGGATTCTGCAGCATAAGTTTACTCGAAAGATGGATATGAGAGACAGAAGAAGAGAGTTGTATTTATAGAGTTGTGTGAGAGGAGATCAATGGTGTAGAAGAAATAAGAAGATCAATGGAGCAGAATGTTTGAGAGAACGTGCACAAATAGGACATGTGTCATTCAAAAAGATGCTTTGTTGAGTAAACTGCTTTCCTGATGAGGATGAGCTTTTGTTTCTTAAATTAGAATATATTTTTCTAATTTAAGAGATTTGTTGATAGCTTTAAATTAGTTAACTCAGTTTTTGCTTTTGTATGACAAGAAGAATTTATTTTTAGATTAAATAATCCTTTAATCTCAAGTATTTGACATTAGGATTTGACCTAGTCTTTTTAGGTGATCTTGGAGGAGTATTTGATGAACCTCCTACCTAGAATATTCTAGGACTTGAGATTAAAGGATTATTTATACCTTTTTTCCACTTGTCAGACAATTGTACAAAGATATCCCCTGGATTTGACCTAGACCTAGTCACTCGACTAGTATTGTTAGCCAATTTGTAGAAAGCACACTTTAAATCCTATCAAGCCCTCCTTCTAGTGACAAATAACTATTGATGAATGTTTTTACACATACATAGTAGAGTTAAAATTCACAAAGGAACCTTAGCTGTCTTGGAAGATATGAAGAATTCACTAAGAATTCTTAATCTCAAGTTTTTGTATGGTCAAGTCTTGACCGTGTTGGATAGGTCAATAATTCATTGTGAAGCTGTTTGTTCAAGGGGCCCTAGGTGACTTAATTGTTATATGATGACTAGACTTGTCCAATTTATGTAAATAACAACAAATTACACTAAAATGAGTGGTCCTTTGCATATATTTACCATTCTCTTAAAAAGCTTTACATGAATTTCAATAAACCTGCTCTGTATTTCTATGAAAACCACTAAAGATCTTTGAAATTCACAATTATTTATCTTAATCCATAGCAATTCACTTATGATGACTGCGTGTACGCTGATTATTTACTCTTTTGAGGAAAAGACAAAAAAGGTTAGAGTTAAGAACAATGTTTAATAGGAAAGAATGCTCTGTTCCACACGTATCATGAATTTGCTAATCCTGAATCAATTCAATTGTCATTAAATCCACACATGCAAATCTTGAGAAATATCAAAAATGTGCATATGGAATTGCAATCTTTAAAAGATAAACATATAAAATAATGCCTTAATCAGATAGCATTCTGGAATAGCATAGAAATCTAATGTTTGCATTCATTTCATATAAGAAAGTCACTTCAATTTTACAATGTATAAATGACTTCAACTGAATTAATCAACATAAACAACTCACAGACATAGTTACAGATACATAAAGGGAGCAGGACATTCCACACATTCCTTCATGTAGACACAGGCGACCTCCTTTCTACACTACTGATGCTCAAAGTATTCACCAAGAATCACTTCCTTTTGCACTCAAAAGTAAAATTGTTGAACTAAAGTCTTGTGCTAATTTCTACAAGTCCCTGTGTAATTATAATACAAGTAGTAAGGGTCTTTATATAGGACAGACACTTTCCTACAGTTACAAAAAAACCCAATCAATGGCCCATATTCAAATTCATAAGATCAACGATGGAAAGATTTTCTCAACCGTTCTTTCAAAATATCTCCTCAGAATATTCCCTTTGGTGTAAAGGATGCCATTGGGATCTTTTAAAACATGAAATATTCTCTTTCTCCTTTGTTGACTCTCTTTTGAGAACAAAATAGAAAAGACCAAAGCATATTTGAATAACAAGAAAGGGAACTACTCCCTGCCACGGGTACTTGCATTTGGATCTTCTCCTATTCTCTTCAAATATCCTATGTATCTGGCCACTAATGCTATAATGGACGTATGAGTGTTCTTTTGACTTTCTATCCATGTGTATTATTGCAATTCAACACTTTCTTTCAGTATCTTTTCTTGCTCCTCTGCATCTTCTCTAGTCCTCTAATATTTCTTCATCTTTGCATTCAACTCCATAATGGAATCAATCATTTCCTTAGTCAAATTGGTTGCAGGGTTCTCTAGGTAGGGTAAATAAATAGCTTTGAATTCCTTCATTGCCATGGCCACATCATATACTGGAATCTCTAAGCAATCATGTCCAATGAGTCTCTATACTACTTTCACCTATTTCCTCATCATGTCGCCAGCGGTTCTTTCTAACTCCTGGGTATTCACAATACAATTTCTTAGAATTCCTCCCTCAAACTTCAATTTTAGATTATGTTTTTGCACTTGGTTTTCCATTTGACGTGTCAATACTCCCTCATTCACCAATTTTTCAATCCTTTCCTCGATAGATTTGATCTGCTCCAATTCATATTTGTTTTCCTTTACTCTTGATTGATAATGATGTATATTAAGGCTATATTTATTTTTCCCTTCTAGGGCAATGGCCCAATTGGCAACTGCCTGCCTTATTATGTCCTCTCCTCTTTGTATGAATTCCTTGATCCAATCCTCAAAAATGTTAGCTTCAATTTTCTTATTCTCTATCTCATTTACCTGATCTTTTGATAAAATAGCTAACTCTACAGGTAATTCTAGTATACTAACTATAGGGTCAAACATCCCCTAAATGAAATGTTGCAGCTAGACAATGTGTCCTTTTAAATGTTCAAATTTGTCCTTATCTTTTTTCATTATTTCTATGGTCACTTTATTCATAATTTTCCAATCTTCAATATGTTTCTCCCTGGTTACATACCCCATATCTAAGTGAAGTAACTTATAATCCTCCAAGCTCATTTCTCCTTTTGCTTTATCTTTCTGTGGTATGGCCAGTTCCAGTGTTCTTGCTCCAGATTGATCTCTCTTTATTGCAGACATTGTTCTTACCATTCTCTTCTCTTTCTTTGGTGTGGCACCACCCAACAGGCTCTTTATATCTATGGGAACTAACTTTACATTTGTCTTTTCTATTCTTACTTCCTTTCCCATCCATGTTGGTGCCTCTTCACTAGTCTCTGCCACTTTCTCATTTATTACCTCCTCTTGAGGTTTCTCCATTTCTACTTGCCCTTGTTGTTGTTGTTGATTCTTCTATTGTTGTTGAGGTGGATGTTCTTGATGTTGATCTTGAGGTGGAGGCCTCGGTGGTTGTTCAACATTTTGTTGTTGCTCTTCCTCCTCACTTCCCTTTTCTTCTTCCTCTATTTTGGTGTCCCCCCTGCTTCTTGTTCTGAATCTTCCTCTAAACTTTCACTTTGATCACCTCCTACATTTTCATCTCTTTTACCTTCACTCTCCTCTTGTTGCCCTCCTTGAGACTCTTGTTGTTGTTGTTGAGGGGGTTATTGTTCACTCTGTCTCTCTGTAGGAAGAACTGTAGAATCTGAAGCTTCAGTAGCTTCTTCTCTCTTCTCTTCTTCTCAACCTCCTTGTTTAACATTAATTATCAGAAATATTTGATGAAATTGGTGCTTCTGTTGGCACCCCAATCTGAATAGGTACATTTCCTTGTATTGCAGGCACATTTCCCTATCTTGATTCTTCTGTTTTACTAGAAGATAAATCAATTAGTGTACTTGATTCAGTAGCACATGTTTCCACTACCTCTTCACTTTTCTTTTCCTCCACTTCCTTCTCCAGTATCTTCTATGCAGCTGTTTGCACTTCTTCAATGATATTTTGTGGCACTAATTTGCCAAAAGGATCTATTGTATCCATGTCATCTTGCACACTTCCTTTTAACCTCACAGTGGTCTGTCTTTCTAGTAGAGGTCCTTGCACTGTATTCTTCTAATAGGAGAGAGCTCTTTGGTGTTATTCTTTCCTCCTACTTGCTTTCTCCTCCCATGTTTGTTCCAAGATGTTCTTCTTCATTTGTTTCTTCATCAGAACTATCATCCCTGATAACTATAATTCCACCCACCTTTTTAGCCTCTTTGAATCCCTGGGCTTTTGAATCTTGCAGCTTCTCTTCGATCAATTCTTGTTTGACTTTTATGTAACCCTAGATTCTTTCCATATGTGTGGAAGTTGTAGATATAGGTGTTTATCTTATTTCTACATGTGGAGCATCCACAATCACAGTATGTATTTGTACCTTTCCCTATGGAGTATCTATAACCAACGTTGATACTGGACCCTACTCTGTTGTAGCCATTGATCTTTGTACTTGTTCTGCAATGACCCCTTGACATAATGCCCCTTCTTCTATGAATGTACCAGAAGTAACTGCAACTATGATACCTAAGGCATATGGATCCATGAGTGTTCTATCCTTGTTTATATCAACTATTCTAGTTTATATAATCTTCCTTTTCTTGTCATAAAAGCACAGTAGGTCATCTTCATTTTCCCTGGCCCTCTTTTTTCCTTTCTTTTGATACATGGCCATGATACTTTGAGCCTTAATCTCTTCTATTGTCTCATTCAACCATGTCTTAGAAAATAATATAACTAGTCTGGATATATTATCCAAAGATGTTTCTTCTAGTTTTCCCAGTTTTGTTCATTGATGGGCAATTGTACCAACCCTTTACTCTCATAACTTTGGTGTAATATTCTACCATCATCTTCTTTAATTTCCTAGGGTACATTTATTCCCTTCATTGTTCTCATCTGTTCCAAAGTTAATCTTTGGTGAGCCTTTTTTCTTACTTCTCTTTCATTGTCACAATTAGACCAAAAGTCTTCAATGTGAACCTGGTGTCTGAATTTGTCATCAATAAAATTCTGGACCCTATGGAAAGGATCAAAATGTCTTGCCAATTCAAATTCCTCAAATCCATAATATCTCAACTCTTTGTCTAATTACTAAACTATCTCTTCATTATAACATGAGTACCTACTAGTTCCCCATGGGAATCTTATATTTCCTATGCCAAACTTCTTCTTGTACATTTCAAAAATATTCACAATCTGTCTAGTGAATTCTAGAACAATCAATTTATCAAGAAGATATCTTAGTAATTTAAATGGTTTCCCCTAAAAACCCTTAGTTCTAATGTATTTGAAAGTAGAAAATTGAATATACCAAGTACTATTCCAATTTATGGCACTTGTTGCCTCTTCTGACAACCTTTTGTCTTTGTCACTTGTCAAAACTCTCACCAAATAAGTGTAGAACACATCATTAACCCTTGCATATTTCTACATTGTATTCTTCTCTTAGAGGTTAGGGTAATGATCTTATACCAATTTCTAGCCTAGATTATTTCCCAAGGTGCCCACTCTATCAATTTCTGCCAACGGTGATATTTTCACTACACATGAATAAACTATGTATGAAGATAGATAAAAATGTTTGTGCTTCTTGTATCCCATCACTTGCTTCAGAATAGCACCACTAATAGCCTTTGCCTAGTGGACTACTCATGTCTTTTCTGTTATAAATTGGATGATAGTAAACATTCAAGCCTCAAACTTCCCTGCATCCTTCAGCCCTACAAGTCTGCTCAGCAGTGTGATTACTATATGCACCTCTTCATTAAAATCAATTCTGTATAAATTCTTAGGTACCCTCACTACAACTTTTGGTTTGTTCTCTGGGGGATACCAGCCATAAAAGATTGCACTTATGCACTCCTTTTCATTATTTCTAAAGTCTAGGGCATATTGGTCTTGGTCCACATCCATCATCTGATCTTGAATCTCTAAGCCAAATGTTCTAGCTATGCCATCTGTGGATAAGTCTACAATGACTACACCATTGTACATCACTATCCTAGTACTCATATCATATCTGTTTATGCATTGTATCACCAGGTCCTTGGCCTCCATTGCCAAAGGAAAACCTACTGCTTTATATAATCCCATATCCCAAATATTCTCCATAGTCAGAGAGGCATCCGGTGCCCTGATTTTCTACAATACATCATCAGAATCAAACTCACCAATAGTTGTATCAGTAGCTATTCATCCCATGCTATATAACAACAATGGATATCCTCTGTGGAATAGAAACTCCTCTCTAACCACCTCTTTCTTTAGTCCTTTCTCTTTTTCCATCTTTTCTTTCTTGTCATCCAGCTTTGTATCTACTTTCTTTTGTTTTGGCGCCATCCTGCCAAGAAACTTATGCATTTTACCATCCCATTTTTGCCAAATCCTAGGGTTTTACCATAGTTTTTTACTCTTTTACATTTACCCAGGGTTTTGTCATTTTCTCTATTTTGGAATTTTACATAATTAAACAATGTTTAATCCCTTCCTACAACTAATTACAGTATACAAATTAACTTGCATCATTTTCCTTAACTATAATTGCTGCAACTAATTTCATTTCCAATTTAGCATAATTATAATGATGTTTGAGGTACATACTTGAATTCTCTTTCCTAACTGCTATACCATTGGATTTGATACACCTTTACCATTTTCCTATAATGTCGCTGACCTCACTTTAAAAATTTACTCTGCTTACTTTAATTCACCTTTTCCTTGTATGAGCTCTACAAATTTTATCTCTGTATGCAATTGTAAGTAAAAGCCCAATCAAAATTCACTTTTATTTCCTTTTGAATCTAGGTTTTACTGTATTCAATGACATTAATTACAGATCATACATGTATACAATTCTTCCTTTATGTTCAAAACATGCCCATTTCAAATTTGTATCCATTAGCAATGTATTTTCCTACTTTTGTATCGTAGATACAAATGCATCACTTAAGGTACAACAGATATAGTTCCTTCATTATGCCCTAGATTCACTTTTTTCATCATAAAATATGTATTTGAAATACCCTTTTATTTTCCCTTTTGTTTTGCCTTAATAATATTTCACATTTCATTTTTGCATATCAGATACAAAACTATGTGCATACAAATTTGGATTTCAGATGTTAGTGAATTGAATTGACATTAATTTCAATTCTAGGTTTGCACTTTATCTTTTGTATTTATGTTTGTATTTTGAATGCAAAACAACATTCATACAACTGCAAACTCCAAGGGTTTGTTAATTGGATTGGACTTTGCATTAATTCTGACTTCATATCTATGTCTTTTGTATCATGTTCCTTTATATATCGCATTCATACATCCCCAACATACATGTGTGGTCCCTACCTAATGCATACATTATTTAAACCTTTCATTACATCATTTTTGCCTATACTTTGTTTGTATATCCTCATGTATATCATATTATAGACACCTAAAAATGACCATGTCATCACTTCACTTGTGTGTCATCAAATCTATCTAATCACCTACATTTCAATGTTAATTAAATAATTGAATTATTTAGTTAATTTCATCAAAATCATCAAATTCTTCCAAATTTCCTAAATTCAACATTAATTGAATAAATTCTATTTATTTAATTAATTTCATCAAAATTAACTTTATTCTTCCAAATTAAATAATTTTAATTATTTAATTAAATCATTATCATCTTCCAATTTTCAAATCCACATCAATTGAATAAATTAATTATTTAATTAATTTATCACTTAAATCCTCTTATCTATAATTAAATAATTTTTAAATTGTTTAATTAAATCAATTGTTCTTCCAAATTTAAATAAATCATTCAAATGTATTTAAATTGATCATTCAAATGTATTTAAATTGAATCTCTCTTCTAAAAATAAAATATAAATCCAATATTTTATTTATCTTTCATCATGCAAAATAAATTAAATCAATTTATTTGTTTAATTTATTTAAATCTTCAAATATAATCTATGTCCTCTAATCTTGCACAAATAATTAAATAAATTTATTTATTTAATTTGTCTTTTTATCTTCCAATTCTTCTAAAAATAAATCTTATTCATCATGCACCCAAAATTAAATAAGCTATTATTTAATTTTAATCAAATCATGCAAAAAGAAAATTATAAATTGAGTTAATTGACTTAATCATTATTATTTTTATCATCAACTCATAAATTAGAAAAAAATATTTCTATTTTTATTAAATCTAAAAATATGTCTATTCCATGTCTTTTTTTATGTCAAATCATTCAATTAACTCAAACAAAAATATTTTTTTGTGTGACACATGTCAGGTGCACATTCATTATGAATTCTAGATTTGTCTCATCCATTGATTCTATTGAATTATCTAGACCGTTGATCAATCTTTCTTGAAACCTATATAAACCCCCCTCTTCTCCATAACAAATCCTCTTTGATCATTTATTCTCAGGCATCCATACAGTGTATTGAACATTCATCGCATCGTTGAGCACATTGAGTACTTTGAGCACAAACACAATCTACATCCGCTTGTTGCAAACATGGTTTGGCAATTTGAAGAGCAATCCATATTCGACCAAGATAAGAATACAATCTAGGTGAAAGCTTTCATTGTTTTTGTGTTAATTCATTGATTATTTGGTTGTTTGCTTAGATTGTTATCTTGATGTTATAAGGTTGAGTTGTTGATTATTTCATTGTTTTGATTATCTCTCGATCTCAATTTTATTCCTATACACATTCTCACATGCTCGGTGAGACCCACTAATCGCTTGTTTTCTTTAGAAAATTTGATTTTTTTTAAGTACAGTACGGAACAACATAGACAAACATAGCAAAATGTCTCTACATCATAGTAAAGCACCTCTAGTACCACAACAAAGTGCCTTCAGGCAATATCAAAGCGCCTTTGGTGGCACAGTCCAGTGCCTCTAGTAGAACAGTCTAGCACTTCTAGCATAGCAGTACAGTGCCTTTGGATACATAGGATTTTAAACTATTTTTCTTGATTTACAGGGTTTAAACTTATCATATTTTCATCATTGCTTATAGATCTTAGCTTTATCAACCATTATAGGGCATATTATTATCATGACATCATCTTTCAAATCTAGCTTTTTGATGAAATACTGAGTTTTGCAGATCTAGGATAGTGACGCGCCTTTGCACCGCAGTAGCGCACCTTTGGTATAACAGTAAAGCACCTTTGGTATAACTGTAGACACCCTAAAAGGACCAAGTCGTCGCACTACTTGCATTTCATCTAATCTTCACATCACTTGCATTCAACATTAATTACATAATCTAATTATTTAATTAATTTCACCAAATTCTTCTAAATCACATACTTTCGACATTAATTAAATAAATTCTCTTTATTTAATTAATCAAATCAAATTTCTCTATATTCTTCCATAATTAAATAATTTTAATTATTTAATTAGATCATTATCTTCTTTTCAAAATCTCAAAGTCTCCATTAATTAAATAAATCCAATTATTTAATTAATTCATCACAAATTTTCTCTTATCTAAACAATTAAATAATCCCATTATTTAATTAAATCAAATTCATTCTTCCAAATTTAAATAAATCAAATCAAATTTATTTAAATTCTCTCACTCTCCAAAATAAAATAAACCAAATATTTTATTTATTCTTCCAAATCATGCACAACAATTAAATAAATTTATTTATTTAATTTGCTTTCTTATCTACAAAATATCTTGCAAATCTTCTAAAAATAAGTCTTCTTCTCCATGCACACAAAATTAAATAATTTGTTATTTAATTTCCCTCAAATCATACAAAAGCAAATCTTAAGTTGAGTTATCTATTCACTCAACCTTGGTTTTGTCAATTTCTCTTAAATTAGAAAAAAACTTTCTATTTTATGAAAAGCATGTCTTATCTTTAGAAAAGAAAGTGTTTAACTCAAATAAAACAACTTTTGTGAGACACTTGTCTTCTTCTTATTCGTTGCACGTTCCTCAACTGTTCTCCTCCATTGATTCTTCTGAATTATCTGGACCATTGGTTGATCTTTGTTGAAATTTATATAAACCCCCCTCATCTCTTTCATTAAGTCTCTCTTCGATCACTTATTCTCAGGCATCCTTTAACAGCGCTTTGAGCATACATCTCATTGATTGAGCAAACTTCATGATCTCTTAACATTGATCTTTGAGCACACTACTTGCTTGTTGCAACCATGGTTTTGCAATACTATTGAGCAATCCACATTCATCCAAAGGGAACAATACAAATCTCAGTAAAAGCTTTCATGTTTTATTGATTTATTATTAATGGCTTTTATTTAGATCGATTTTCTTTATGTTATTGGGTTTTTGATTAGTTTAGCTTATCATAGTCAATTTTCCTCATACACACAATAACAGTCATGCACCTTTGGTCAGAAGTAGTGCATCTTCAATAGCACAGTTGAAAGCACTTCTAGTAAAACAGTAAGTTGCCTTTGGTAGCACAGTAAAGTGCTTTTGGTCAAATTGATTTATTTTTGCTAAACTATTGAGTTGTGGTGGAACTAATCATCTTTTTGCAGCTTCTTAGTACTCAAACAGAGCAAATGGGTTTTTCTAACATGTTCATGCAGGATGAGCTTTGAAGAAATTGCCAAATCTATCACACTAAGTCTTAGAAACATATTGCTTTCTTAAGGGACAATTGAACAAATCTTCTTTTTTTGCAATCTAATTCTTAGGAACATATTTCTTTCTTTAAGGGACAATGGACATGAATGTAAAAACACTTCAATTTTCTAAGGGACAATGGACATGAATGACAAACACTTCAATTTCATAAGGGACAATTGACAACTACAAATCGTGTGTGTTCCTAATCTAGTTGCACCTTATTTTTTATAACGCGACAATTGAACCTTTGTTTGGCATGCTTGAACTTACTTTTTAGTTATTCCTTTAGAAGGGCCTACTTTTTTATTACACTTCATCCAAAAGGGATGACCCTAAGTGGATTTTTCCTTTGAACTTCTATATAAGAGGGATAAGGTGAAAGTCAAGTCCTAACCGATGTCAGCCTTACTTTGTGGTGCCAAATTGAAAAGAGGTGTACTAGCACTTTGTGGAAATAATTTTCACATTGTTCAAAGTGTTTGATACTCTTAGTAGGATTGGTCAAAGCTTTTAGTAGCTTGTCACATTACTCGTAAGGCATTGGTCCCTCAAAGAAACTAAGAACCAACTAGATAGTGACTACCTATTTCACCTCTAAACATTGTGGTAATCATCAATGTAAGGAAAATTGGTATAAACCCCCAAGATTACTCACCATTGACTCCCTTGAGAAGAAATAGTATTCCCTTGGCTAGCATAAGCTCTTGTGATCTACTTGTAGCTTTCTAAGGGGAGGGTAAGATATCCCTACCTATCATCTCTCGCAAAGATACAAATGTCAGACACTTATATGGAATGACATTTGGTCAACAGAGAACGAAGTTGTGAGCTGATCTACCATAATGAAACCATGTCTCTAGGGATAAAACTACTTGAATTATTTGCAATTGTTTAAATACCTATGGACATTGGGGTTTTTTGTGAGCCTAGAACATACACTATCTATTGTGTCAGTCCTTTTTGCTACTTTGTTTGTTGTGTTTTCTTTTGTCAATGCAAAAACCAATCAAAATCCAATCCAAATCTATCAAAATTTGCCTTATAAACATCACTGACACTAGTCCAGTGCCTTTGAAACATAGTAGTTTGCCTTTGGTATAACAGTCTAGTGCTTCTGAAACACAATAACTCACCTATGGCAGCATAGTCCAACACTTCTAAAACATAGTAACTTGCCTTTGGTATAACAGTCTTGCACCTTTGCAACATAGTCCAAAGCTCTTTGGTCTAGTAAACTATTTATCAAATTGTCTTGCCCAATCTCAGCAAAATCACACCTTTTTTGTCAAACATCTACCTTTGAGTCCAAAATCAATCAAATTGTCTTGTCTTAGTGCATCCCATGGTAACCACTAGACTCCAACAATCTATGAAGGCTAAGGAAACTACCCCAAAGAAACGCAAATCACCTCCTCATACACCTCAACCAAGTCATTCCACCATGTCTCAAAAAGGCACTCCCCATACAACAATTGACATACCAACAAACTTTCAAAATAGGCCACAACATGACAAACCAATCAATTTCCAAGAGGGTAATGTCCCTTTGGTAGGTGTACCTCAATTTACTACTGGCATGCCTCATGATTTTGTCCCACAGGGTTATAGCATAGGTCAAGTCCCATCTCAAGAAGAGAAAAACTTACAAGAAGGTCAATCCTCTCAAGAAGATAGATGAGACCTTGATGAAATCATGCAAGATCCTAGAGCCATAGCTGCATTTGACAAACTCCTTAGTGAGAATCAAGATCATTTCTTTCATTTACTTGAGGAACAAGGAGTTAAACTGCCCCAAGACTTTGATCTATCTAATCTTAAAGATCAAAACAAATCCCATGACACTATGACTTCTATCCAAACTATGTCAACTATATCCACTCCTATACCTGAACAAATCTCACAAGGGAGAACAACCAATCCTTTCAACGCTCAATATGAAAATCCCCTTTATCAAAATCAAAATCCAACAGCAGAAAGACCAATATCACCACTCTTGACTCCTATGGAGATTTATAAACTATGATAAGAGGCTCTTCATCATTAAGAAGAATTAGCAAGACTAGTCACGCGAGCTAAACAAAACCAACAACAACCTCCTAGCATATCACAAATACCCGTATCAATTAAAAGTGGAACATTGGCCACCCCATCACGAGATGGTTTTCCACTAAATTACAATCCGGGAAACACTTATGTAGCCATGCAACAAGGGTCACAACCGACAGCACCCCCAACATCATCAACCCTTCGTATCACTAATCCAAACATAAACACACTCCCATAATATTCCCAAAACATCAACACAAACAACATTACTCCCTCACAACACTCCCAAAACATCAACATAAACTATGTCCCTCCACCACAACGGTCATCCCCTCTCAATCTCACCTATCTCAATAACCCTCAAAATCCTCAAAACCAATCTTCCTATGGCTATATTCCACCATCACAATCAAATCAAACCACATTCAACTTTCCTCCATGGAATCCTTTCTTCACACCACCTCAACAATATAAATGACAAAACTCTTTCATCATCCCTCCACAACAATCATAGAGCCAACATTCTTATCTAGCACCACTGCCACATGTGTAAACCAAAACAACCAAACCCAACCTAATCCAAACCAATCATACAACACATACGACCCAAATCAATCATACGACCCATATAACATCAATTCATATGGCTTCAACTACAATCTTCCCTATGGGCAACAACAACCACCCCAAGTGCAACAGGAGATTCTTCCAACACCCCCGACAACTATGGAGATTAAACTTACTGAGGTACAACAATAAGTAGCTGATCTTACATTTGGTCATACTAAGAAAACCTTCTCCTTAGATGAGGTTTGTTCTTATCCATTTGATCAGTCATTACAAATGATCCCTTTTCCTCCCAACTTCACTATACCCAAATTTGATAAGTACAAGGGAAGAGGAGACCCAAAAAACCACCTTAGAGAATTATATCTTGCTTGTATAGAGGTTTCACATAATGACACATATCTCATGCACCTCTTCCCTCATAGCCTTGGAGGTCAAGCTATAGAATGGTTCTTGTATCTGCCTATGAGTATCAAATCTTTTAATGAGCTTGCAGAAAAATTTGTTGCCTATTTCTCATACAACCTAGAACATGAAGTCTCCATGACTGAATTATGTAATAACAAATAGAAAAATGGGGAAACTCTCATCTCCTTCCTTCAAAGATGGAGACACATGGCTAGCAAATTTCCATTCAAAATACTGGAAAACTAGCTTATTAGCATATTATGTGCAAAACCTTAACCAAGAATTGGGTTTCCATTTGCAAATATGATGTAGGAGCATCCTAGGTTCAAGATCAATCTTGTATCAACCAAAAACATTTGCATTTCAGTTTGTTTGCAGTTTAGTTTGTTTCTTTTCATTTTCCAGTTCAGTTCAGGCAGTTCAGTCAAAAGTAGATTCTGTATTTTGGTCCAGAAGCATTTTTAAATCTTGTGAAGCAAGACTTAGCATCTACATTCATTCATCTACATCATATTCAGAATTTAGAGATCCACACTTCAATCCCAAAAAGATATCACTATTAGAAGATGATTGTTTCTCAGAGTAGAGCATCTAGATAATCACAAACAATCAGATGAAGGAGAAACTTGCGGAAGTAGTTCCTGATCTTTGAAGCCTAATGACACATCATTCAATGATCCTTGGTTTGTGGATGACCTTGCTAGGAGATCCGCACATCATTCCATTCATTTTCTGGAAGTGTTCTATACATTTAGGTCTGACCTATCTGTGTACACACATTACATCTCTTCTTTGGAATTTGTGATCTTCCTTGGCTAACATAGAGGAATCTATTGGTTCAAAGATGATATATATTGATGTAATAGATTCTTACAAAAGTAGTTCGTAAATTAATAAGTTCTAGATAGATAGCTTATTCATTTTCTAGGGAAGAAGCTTTAAATCTTTATCTTGCGCATGTATGTAATCAGCCTATGAGCCCTAATTGTAAGCCCGCATGTTGCCAGTCAATCTCTATTTGAATTCTATGATATATTGAATGACTAAATCTGCATTTGTTCTATTTCTTTGAGTTATTTTTGTTGTTTTTACTCTTGTTGTACGGTCCAAATAGTTCATTCTATGAACCCTCCTACCGTGACTGCACCAAGTGGTATTAGAGCGAGGTTTGCATCTTTGGGAGTGAATTGAGCGAATTTGGTGAGGGAATTCCGTAAGATCTTGCTATGGACAAATCACTGAATTGAGGTAGGTTACTTGTGTTGCAACTGATCGTTGATTGTGAGGCAATTGTCACCTTGTAGCTCGATCACCGAACCTGAGCTAGTTTACACTTGATCCTAGGAAGAATGTCGCTAAGGAGAGTTGCTACTATTGGAACACTGGCTAGTAGAATAGATGAGATGATGGAGATAATGAAAACAATGTGAATTTGATTGGTTGTTGTTGAAGAAGATAGGCGAAGAGGATTGACACCGAGACCTAATGTTGAAAGCGATCAGGAAGAAGAACTTCAATCTGTTGAACAAACTAGAAAAACCATAGAAGGTGATGAAGAAGAATAATTAGATCAAGTAAAGATGTTGCGAGCTATTTCAAATATTGGAAAGAGACCTAGAGTTGATGTGTCGAACTATACAGGTAATTTGAACCCTGAAGAATTGATTGACTAGATAAATGACATGGAAGAATATTTTGAATATGAGGAAATTGAAGATCCAGAGAAGGTGAAATATGCAAAGAGAAAGTTGAAAGGACAGGTTTCTATATGGTGGAAAGAAGTTCAGTTGGAAAGAAATAGAAGAGGAAAAGAAAAGATTACAAAATGGGACAGGATGGTGACAAAGTTGAAGAATCAGTTTATACCTACTGACTAAGAGTTGGAGTTGTTGAAAAGATTGCAAAACCTAAGACAAAAGGAGAAATCTGTGAAGGAATACACTGAAGAATTTCATAAAATGATCATAAGGATAGGACATAGTGAAGCAAGCAAGGAGAAAGTGGCTAGATACATCAATGGACTGAGATTGAACATTCAATAGGAACTAAGCTTGGTGAGGATGACATCTTTGGAAGAAGCATATCAATTTTTCCTAAAGGTTGAAGAGAAGATGAATAAGAGGCATGATTAGATATAGAGAGGAACAGGAGGTAAATTTCAAAGAGGTAGGACTTATTCCAAAGGAGACAAATCATATCTAGAGTAGAACAAGTTTGATAGCCCATTTGAGAAGGATGACAGAGATAACAATGTTTACCAAAGAGATGACAGAAATTTTTACCAGAGAGGAAACCCTAGTACATATTGGAATGAAGGATACAGGAGAGAAGGAAGACAATTGGATAAGAAGACATTCAAAGGTACTTTTTTCAAGTGTGGAGGTGAAGGACATAGAGCATTTGAATGTAATCAGGGTAGTACAAGTAAGAGGGTAGAAAATAGTGGAAGAACACCATATGTTGAAGAAGAACCTGTTGAATTAGATGATCCCTATTCAGTTGGTAAAACTGAGAAAGGAGAATCATTAGTGATGAGGAGAGCACTATTTCAAATAGAGGCAAATGAGGAACCACCGCAGAGGAAAAGCTTGTTTAGAACTAGATGCAAATCAGGAGGTAAGTGTTGTAAAGTTGTAATTGATAGTGGTAGTTCAGATAACCTAGTTTTAGAGGAGATGGTGACTAAGCTGAAGTTGGAAAGATTGAAACACCATAAGCCATATCAGATAGCATGGATTCAGGATGATCATAAGGTACTAGTGAGTGAACAATGTTTGGTGAAATTTCATAGTAGATCTTATCATGATGAAGTCTTGTGTGATATTATGCCTATGGATGTATGTCATATCTTGTTGGGTAGACCTTGGTAGTATGATAGAAAAGCTATACATGATGGGAGAAAGAATACATATACTATAACAGAAAATGGGAAAATAATTACTTTGATTCCTTTAGAAGATGATCCTAAAGATGTGGTATGCGGGAATGCTAGAATCTGTTTGGTAGATGGATGGAAATTTCTGGATGGTTTGAGACATGAGAATATGTGTTATGCCTTGATTCCTAAGAAGCCTGAAACATTGAAGAAAGATACTAAAGAGACACAACCAGAGGAGATAAGAGTTGATGATAGATTATGAAGACATCATATCAGATAATGTACCTGATGGATTGCCAACTATAAGGAGTATCAATCATCACATGGATCTTATACCGAGAGAAAGTTTGCCTAATAAAGCAGCACACCAGATGACACTAGTAGAGAATGAAGAATTGAATAGATAGATACAAGAGTTGTTGAGGAAAGGTTTGATCAGAGAAAGTTTGAGTCCTTATGTAGTACCTGTTGTGTTGGCACCTAAGAAAGATGGAAAATGGAGAATGTGTACTGATTCCAAAGAAATAAACAAGATCACAGTTAAGTATAGATTTCTTTACCTAGGATGGATGATATTATGGATTGTTTAAGTGGAGCAAAATATTTCACAAAGATAGACTTGAAGAGTGGATACCATCAAATCAGAATCAGAGAAGGTGATGAATGGAAGACTACTTTTAAGACAAATGAAGGATTGTATGAGTGGTTAGTGATGCCTTTTGGCTTGACAAACGCACCGAGTACTTTCATGAGATTGATGAATGAAGTTCTAAAGAAATTCTTGGGTAAGTTTGTGATTATATACTTGGATGATATTTTGATTTTCAGTAAAACAAAGGAGGAACATTTGTGGCATATTAGACAAGTTTTGTAGACAATGAGAGAAGAGAAATTACTGATAAACATCAAGAAGTGTAGTTTCATTAAGGAAGAGTTGGTATATTTGGGATTTGTGATTTCTGCGAACGGATTGAAGATGGACCCTAAGAAAGTGAAAGTAACCATTGAATGGCCTACACCAGAGAACATTGGAGAAGTTAGATCATTTCATGGATTGGCTAGTTTCTACTAGAAGTTCATCAAAAATTTCAGTTCAGTTTGCAACCCTATGATAGAGACAATGAGAGGTGATAGAAAGGATTTCAAGTGGACATCTATAGAAGATAAAAGTTTTGAATTGTTGAAGCAGAAAGTGACAAAGCAACCTGTTTTGGCATTACCAGATTTCAATAAGGTATTTCAAGTTGATTGTGATGCAAGTGGGAATGCAATTGGAGCAATAATAAGTCAAGAAGGTAGACCTATATCTTATTTTAGTGAGAAGTTGAATGAAGCAAAGAGAATATATTCAGTTTATGATCAAGAGTTCTATGCCATAATCCAAGCCTTGAAGAAGTGAGGACATTACTTGTTGTCTAAGGAGTTTGTGTTGTATACAGATCATTAAGCTTTACAATATTTGAACAATTAAGGTAAGTTGAATCAGAGATATATGAGGTGGGTAGAGTTCATGCAGAGTTATACTTTAGTGTTGAAACATAGGAGTGGTAAATCAAATAAAGTTCCTAATGCCTTGAGTAGAAGAAGAAACTTGTTGACAAAGATGAGAGTTGAAGTGTTGGGTTTTGACAAATTGAAGAATATGTATGAGGGAGACACTGATTTTGTAGAACCTTGGAAAGCATATAAGGAACCTGTTGTGATAGATAGAAGTAAGTGGTTAGACTATTTCATTCAAGAAGATATGTTGTTCAAAGGAAGTTAGTTGTGCACACCTAGAAGTTCAATGAGAGATAATTTGATCAAGGAGAAGCATAGTGGTGGATTGGTAGGACATTTTGGCATTGATAAGATAGTGGCTTTGGTAAGTGAAAACTACTTTTAGCCTTAGATACATAAGGATGTTCATAAATTTGTGTAAAGTTGTAGAGTTTGTCAAGTTGTAAAAGGGAGTAGTCAGAATACTAGATTATATAAACCTTTGACAGTACCGGAGAGACCTTGGGAAGACATAAGCATGGATTTTGTAATGGGATTGCCTAAGACACAGAGAGGACATGATTCAATATTTGTAGTGGTAGATAGACTTTTAAAAATAGCTCATTTCATACCTTGCAAGAAGACAACTAATGCAGTGCATGTAGCTAACCTATTTTTCAAGGAGATTGTGAGATTGCATGGATTACCTAAGAGTATAGTTTCAGACAGAGACACAAAGTTTGTTGGATACTTATGCAGGACACTTTGGAAGAAGGTGAAGATAGATTTGCAGTTTAGTTTATCTTTTCATCCACATATAGATGGACAAACAGAGGTAGTGAATAGAAGTTTGGGAAACTTATTGAGATGTTTGGTTGGAGAAAAGATAGGAAGTTGGGATTTGATTCTTTTACAAGCAGAGTTTGCATACAATAATTCAGTGAATAGGAGTACTGAAAGAACAACTTTTGAGATTGTTAACGGAGTGAATCCTAGAGGAGTAGCAGAATTAAGAGATATCAGTATAGAGGAAAAGAGAAGTGTAGAAGTAGAAGACTTTGTAGATCACATGAAGACAATGCATGATCAAGTTAAGAAGCATTTGGAGGATATGAACAGTAAGTACAAAGAGAAGGCTGATGAGAAGAGAAGACATAAGTAATTTGAAGTTGGAGAGGAAGTGATGGTGTACTTGAGAAAAGAAAGATTTCCAGTTGGGACATATAACAAGTTGAAGATGAAGAAGTTTGGACCTTGTAGGATACTCAGGAAATTTGATTCAGGAAATGCATATGAAGTGGAATTACTAGAGACATTGGGAATATCACCTATTTTCAACATTGTAGACCTTTATCAATATCATGAAGCAGATTTCAGTGACAACATGGAAGAAGACTTGAAGAAGCAGTTACCACAACAAGCACCGGAGCAGATTGAAGACATTTTGGACAGTAGAGTTGGATGCAACACTAGAGGAAGACAATACAAAGAATACCTTGTGAAGTGGAAAGGCAGACCAGAAGAAGATTAATCATGGATTTCTCAGGTTGAGGTGGACCATCTTAGTTCTCCCCTAGCCCCAACAAAGTGAGGGACTCACTTTTTCAATAACCCCAGATGTCTAATGCAGGAGCATCCCTGGTTCAAGAGAAAACTTGCATCAACCAAAAACATTTGCATTTCAATTTGTTTGCAATTTAGTTTGTTTCTTATCATTTTCTAGTTTAGCTCAGTCAGAAGCAGATTCTATATTTTGGTCCAAAAGAATTTGTAGATCTTGTAGAGCTAGACTTAGCATCTACGTTCATTCATCTACATCATATTCAGAATTTAGAGATCTGCACTTCAATACTAGAAAGATATCGCTATTAGAAGATGACTATTTCTCAGAGTAGAGCATCTAGCTAATCATAGACAATCAGCTGAAGGAGAAACTTGCAAAAGAAATTCTCGATCTTTACAGCCTAATGACACATCATTCAATGATCCTTAGTTTGTGGCTGACTGTGCATGAGGAAAATTGAGAGGTTGAATGATAAGATCATAAAAGTAATGATAATAACAACTCAATTACTCATAACATAAAGAGATTGATCTAAGTAAAAAGCTAATATCAATGAATAAATCAAATAAAACAAGAAAGACTTCACCTAGATTGTATTGTTTTCTTTGTAGATATGTAGATTGCTCAATAATGTTGTGAAACATGTTTGCAACAAGCGGATGTGTTTGTGTTCAAAGTGCTCAAGGGTGCTCAACAATGCAATGTATGCTCAAAGCATTTTAAAGGATGCCTGAGAATAAGTGATCAAAGAGGATTTGTGAATGAGATGAGGGGGGTTTATATAGGTTTCAAACATGATCGATCAACGGATGAAATAAATCTATAGAATGAATGGTTGAGATAAATCATATAACTCATGCTGAATGTGCACATGACATATGTCACTCCAAGAAGGTATTTTTATTAAGATAATTGCTTGCTTTAATAAAGATAGGATTTGATTTTATCAATTAGAATGTTTTTTTTTCTAATTCATGAGTTGATGTAAATAAGATAAATTAAAGCCAATTAACTTAACTTTAGATTATTTTTTTTTAGAGTTCAAAAAATAAGACCAATTGTGCATGAGTTAACATTATATTTTTAGAGGAATTGGAAAGATAATTAAATTTAAATAAATAAATTTATTTAATTGATTGTGCATGATTTTGAAGAATAGATAAAATATGAAGATTTAAATAAATTAAACAAATAAATTTATTTAATTTATTTTGCATAATGAAGGATAAATAAAATATGTGATTATATTTTATTTTTAAAAGAATTATTTTTAGAGGAAAAAGAAAATTAAATAAATAACTTTATTTAATTGTTTGTGCAAGATTAGAGGACATAGAATAGATTTGAAGATTTAAATAAATTAAACAAATAAATTGATTTAATTTATTTTGCATGATGAATGATAAATAAAATATTTGATTATATTTTATTTTTAGAAGATTTATTTTTAGAGGAAAAAGCCAAATATATATATATATATATATATATATATATATATAATTGTTTGTGCAAGATTAGAGGAATATGAAGATTTAAATAAAATACTTGATTTTATTTACTTTTAGAGGATTGAGATCATTTAAATAAATTTGCATGATTTATTTAAATTTAGAAGAATAATTGATTTAATTAAATAATGTAAATTATTTAATTGTAGATAAGAGGATTTGTGATGAATTAATTAAATAATGGGATTTATTTAATTAATGTAGACTTGAAATTTGAAAAAGAAAAATAATTTAATTAAATAATTAAAATTATTTAATTTTGGAAGAATAAGGTTGATTTTGCTGAAATTAATTAAATAAATACAATTTATTCAATTAATGTTGAATTTGAGTTTTGGAAGAATTTGATGAAATTAATTAAATATTTAGATTATTTAATTAATGTTGAAATGCAAGTGATGCGACAAATTAGACGAAATGCAAGTGATTCGAAGACATGGTCATTTTAGGGTGTCTACATTTTGCCCCTCTTTGATGCAATGTAATTTATAGTGTTGTTTCAAAGAAAATGATTGTTGAAGACATGATACAATTTTGATGCCCCAGTGTAGCTAGCTACCTCAATGTAGTTGGCGTAGGATGCCCCCTCGAGAGGAAAGACAGGGAAGCGATAGAAGAACTTTGTTGATGATTGATTAGAAGATTATGTTGGAGATAGGCGAGGTTGGGTTGATGATAGATAGAAGAAAGCATATAGGAGAGAACATGAGAGAAAGACAGTTGATCAATCTTTGCTTGAAAAACTATATAATGTCATGGAAAAATGGATGGTGTAAATGGATGAGCTTGTTGCAATGGTTTCACAAATGTTTATAAAAGAGCAATTCTTATTTTTGATATAGCACATGGATAGTTTTCCACCAAGGTATAAATGACCAAGGTGCTGTAATATCCGAATGTGTGGACATTGACTTTGTAAGCAAGTGATTTGAAGTTAGATCCCTTAGACATAATATAACCTTGTTGGATATGTGAATGAGCCATAGTCTTGAACATAAAATAAACTTCAATACATAAATGCAAGAAGAATATTAATATGAATATGCTAGGTTGTAACACTCACACAAGATAAATATGTTGCTAAGAAAGATATTAAAGATCATTCCTCAAACACGCCACACAAAAGCAATGACTATGCCTCCATTCCATACTGCATCGCAACATACGAAGATTATAGATAAATCAAGGTAGTATTGAATATGTATTGGAAAAAGGAACAAGAGATAAACCAAAAAGCAAATTGACTGACTTACAAAGTAAACATATAGTTGACATATTCTCTTGCCAAAGAGGTTGCTTAGGATAGATTGGATAGGATAGATAACAGCCTTATCGTAGGAGCTATGTGTCCGTTAAAGGGTGTTATCTGCTTAAAAGGATAATGTCTTATTTTAGGAAATGCAACATGTCATATAAGACATGTGTGTTGGTCTAATTTTGAACATGGAACATCCTGTAAAAGACAAGCTTATTGATCTGTTGCGTGGTTTGAGATTGATTTAGCTGATGTTGGCAATCGATATGTAGGACAGTATATGGCTCTGTAACTAAGTTGCTTTGCTTTAGGTTTGTTTAAGGACTTTTTCTTTGAAAGGATACATTTGTTTGTTGTTTTTTTGCTTGAGTTAGTGTGTGGCACCAGTTGGTGTTCTGATACTAGTGTGGTAGGCCCATAGGGTAGGATTGAGTTGCAAGTGCCAATCACGACCAGCTTCATTGGTTGTTTTCTTGAGGATTTTAAGAATAGTTTTGTTGGAAGCCTCGACTTGACCATTACTCTGCGGATAGTAGGGAGTTGAAAAGTGATGTTGGATATTGTATTGTGTGCATAAGGCATGGACACCTTGATTCTTGAATGGTTTCCCATTATCAGTGATAATGGCTTGGGGAATACCATACCAACAAATGAGGTAGTTAAGGATAAACTTGGCTATTTGCTTACTGGTGATATAGGTCATGGGAATAGCTTCGACCCACTTTATGAAATACTCAGTAGTGGTAATGATAAATTTATGTCCATTGGATGAGGATGGGTGGATTTGTCCTATGAGGTCAAGACCCCATTATGAAAAAGGCCATGGAGTAGTCATAGGTTGTAGTTCATGAGCTGGTGTGTGAATCAAATCTCCATGTTGCTGGCATTGTAGACACTTCTTAGAAAACTATAAAGCATCTTGTTCTATTGTAGGCTAGTAGTAACCTATTCTGAGTATCTTCTTAGCAAGATTAGGACTGGTAGAATGTGTGCCATAGATATCTTCGTGTATGTCTCATAAGGTAGCTTCAACTTCTTCCGCATTAAGACATTGTAAGAGGATACCATTAAGACTCTAATGATAAAGTGTATCACCCAGAATAGTGTAATGGGAGGATCGACGGATAAAGGTTTTGTGTTGGGTAGCGGATAGCTCAAAGGGAAAGGTACCGTGTTTAAGGTATTCATAGATATCTTCGTACCATGGGGAATTACGACAAATAAATTCGTAAATGATTTCAGTAGTTGGAACATCGACGACTGGTATCAACAATTGCTCAATCAAGAATTCACATTTATGTGTGTTTGTAGGCATGTCTATAAGTGACCCCACAAAGGCCATAGAGTCTACAGCCTTGTTATTCTCTCTTGGAATTTACTCAAATGTGATGATAGAAAAGTGTGGTTTGTAGGCATCCACTAGTTGCTTGTAGGGGACCAACTTTTCATCTTTTGTTTGGTACTCATCTATGACATGTTGAATGACTAGTTGTGAGTCTCCATATACCTATAATTCTGTGATATCCCATTGAACTATTGTATTGAGACCTATGAGGAGTGCCTCATACTCAACTATGTTGTTGGTGCAAGGAAATACAAGCTGATATGACTTGGGGATATAGTCATTTTGTGGTGTGATAAAAAGGATGTCGGCGCCTAATCCATGCTATGTGTAGGAACCATCAAAATACAACTTCCACATTACTAAGGTAGAAAAAGTTAAGAGATTTTCATCTAGAAAGTCAGATACCATAGGATGTAGATCTGTCATGGGTGCTTCTTCTAGTTGATCTACTAGGGCTTGTCCCTTGATTGCTTTACGATCCACATACTCAATGTCAAACTCACTAAGGATCATGACCCATTTAGCTAGTCTACCTGTGAGAGCTACTTTTGCTAGTAGATATTTCAATGGATCAATTTTGGCTATCAAATTTGTGTGTTGGTTTAGCATGTAATGCCACAACTTTTGGGAAGTGAACACTACTGCTAAACAAGCTCTTTCCATAGGTGAATAATTGAGTTCATAACCTACCAAGGTTCAACTGATATAATAGATTGCATTCTCTTTTCTTGACTCATCTTGTTGTGCTAGAAGGGCCCCAAGGGCTGCAGTTGTAGTTGAGATGTACAAGATCAAAGGCCTATCGGCGACTGGTGGTACTAAGACAAGAGGTGTAGCTAGATATTCTTTGAGCTGATCAAGAGCTACTTGACACTTATCATCCCATCGAAATGAGACATCCTTTCAGAGAAAGTGTTGAAATGGTTGACATTTATCTACTAGTTGTGAGATGAAATGCCTAGACTATAATCTTCCTTGAAGGCTCCTTAATGCTTTTAGGTTCTTTGGTGGAGGCATCTCCACTATAGCTTTGACTTTTGCTGGATCCACTTCAATGCCTCTGCAAGATACAATGTATCATAATAACTTTCCTGATGTTACCCCGAAGACACATTTCTTTGGATTGAGTCGTACTTGATATTTCTCGAGCCTGTCAAAGATCTGTCCTAGAACTTGTATGTGGTCTACCCGAGAAGATTTTGCTAGTATGTCATCCACATAGTCCTCCATGATGTGATGAAAGAGGTCATGGAATATCACTATCATTGCTCTTTGATAAGTTGCCCCTACATTCTTTAGACCAAATGGCATGACGCACCAATAATAGTTATTCCAAGGACAAGTAAAAGTTATTTTATGTTGATCTTCTTTTGCTATCATTATCTTATTGTAGGCGGAGAATCTATCCATGAGAGAAACTATTTCATGACCAGCGGTCAAATCTACCATGAGATTAATATTTAGTAATGGGAAGTCATCTTTGGGACATGCCTTATTAAGATCTCTGAAGTCGGAACACATGCAGATGCCCCCATTAGGTTTAGCCATAGGTACAATGTTTGAGACCCATTCCAAATAATCAATAGGCTTGATGAATTTGGCATCTAGAAACTTCTATATTTCCACTTTCACCAATAGAGCTATCTATGGATGCATCTTCCTTATCTTTTGCTTGACTAGTTTAACTATGAGATAGTGAAATACTAGCTTAGGGTCTAGCCCTGGCATATCAGCATAGGTCCATGCAAAGTTGATGGTTCTTTGTAAGAAGAAGTTTTTAAGATTCTTGTGCTCTTGTTCTAATAATGATGCTGCAAGGAATGTGGTCTTCAGATTTTGCTCTGTGCCAAGGTTTATCTCTGTAGAATCTTCCACTAGGAGAGCTAATTTCTCTTGATACTTAGATGGTAGGGGAATGTCAAATCCTCCATCCTTAGGTGCAAAAGTTGGGTTTTCACCTTTAGATACATCATTTGTTTTTACTATTTTGTGATCGAGAGGTGCCACAGTGTGGTTTTCACCTAGAGATCTTTCTTTATTTTTACTTTTGCGACTGGTGGATTTGGTATTCTCACCAAAATAAGTTGTTGGCTCTAGTTCCATTACAAAACCAGCTTTGTGATCACCAAGAGGGATACCATCCTAGAGTCCCATGAAATCAACAATAGCTTCATCATTCTGAAATACATCTAGAATGGGGGACCCTTGTTGGTCCCAATAGATAAGTTCAGGGTAGACAAGTGTTACTTTCTGGGTGTGGGTGGTGGATGTTAAGGATACGGATGATAGTATGAATACAGAGGATTCTATAAATAGGTTAGGCATATGGAGGGAAGAGTCATCGATGATATCCTCATTAGACATCGAATTGGCAGGAAAAGTTTCTACCACCTTGTTGAGGATACCCTCGATGTCCAAAGCGCGTGATACCTTTCTACCAAATCCTAACCCCTGTTGAGTACTTGTGACTTAGATTACAGGCATTAGAGAGAGTTGTTCTTTGTCTCAGTGATCACATTATTCACAGTGGTTTGTTCTTCACATCAGTGAGATAGTGTGTTGTGTTACTCCAACAGTTGGACATTGGCCTGATAGGCTCTATCGGTGTTGCTTCGATGTTTCCTACCGATGGTCTGAAGTCCCACTGATCGGTTCAACGGTTCAATTGTTCATCGATTAGTGCTAGTTCAAGGGTTCAAGGTTCTATCAGATCGGTGAGACTTATTATTATCAGAGCAACTTGGGAGACTACTTTCGATGTGTGGGGTCTTATCATTGAAGGGCTATTAGTATACTCTATCAGGCTGACTTTCACTATTGGCATGGTCTTGGGTTTCTTCTCTGATGTGCATAAGTTATTCTGATGAAGGATGAAGACTTGGTCATTGGTGAGACAAGGAACCATTGGTGTGGATGGTGGAGTGGTCTCCAATGGCTTGGGTTACTCCAATGAGGTTAGACTGGCATTGTCGGCAACAAAATTGTTGACGATAGTCTTACTGAGTGGTCGAGTATATAAACTGGAAAATCGACTGATGCATGTGGGACTAATGAATTCTCATGAATGCGAACAGTTAGAAACAACATTTTTGATAGTTGAATTGAATGGATGAAGTTGAATAGTTATGGGCAATTTGATTGCACATAAGGTAGACAACAAAGTTAGTTCTATATAATTCAATTTGGTAGAATTCATTCTGTGCGAGAGAGAAGTAAGAACAGAGTTCGAGTGTAGGGTGATGTCCTGTACTATATGCTGTTTGTGGCATGATAATAGTATGAAGGACTATCCTGAGTACCATGATTAGAACTGAGGAGAACTTTGTGTAGGGTTATGTTGTCAGTTATTCTTCCAGATGAAATAGGATGTTAATCTCCATGAAAGGGCTTAGTGCCTGAATTGTATTGTAACTATATTTTTTCTATTGATGAATAATACAATGGCGATCTGGGCTTTTGGAGTGTGGTGTTTTTTACCTGTAAGGGTTTTCCCCATGTAAATCTGTGTTTTTATTCTGTCTTTCATGTTTAATGTTTCTGTTGTTGAAATTAGATCTTGTTGCTTGTATTTCCTCTAAGGGTCAATGTTGGAAATGTTTTATGTCTATTTCCACTTTGTGGCATAGTTGTGCATGTTTTTTGAGGCAATCTATTGAAGACACCACTATTCTTAGAAATACATTCTGAGATGCTCTCATTTCCTAACAAGTGGTATCAGAGCCTCCTTCTGGGATCTACTTTGTTGCTCACATATGTACGTTTGTGTTCTGCATGTGTTTGCATGTAAGAGTTCCTGGTGTATAAGGTCTAGGTATTCCTTCTGTGATGATTTCTTAGTGTGACAAGCTTGAGGAAATCTGAAGGAGTCATCTGTTGTTTGATCCTTATTTCGAGTGAAGTCTGGCAGTTGATCTTGTTTTTTCTGTTTCAACAGTGCTTGAAAGATGAAGAGACTGGAGCAGGTCATGATGTGCCCTGAGGCTCTTAGTTGATAGTGTATAATCCTATTGCATGGGGTGGATTATGCTTTGTGGTTGTGTCTCTGCAATAACTTTCATATATTGGGTGTCTGTGTGAGAGGCTTCCTTGTGATATGAAGAAGTTTGTGTTGCTGCTCAGCCATGGAGAAGTGTGCTTATGCTGGATATTTGTTCCTAGTATTAGAAAGCATTGTTTCTGTTGCCCTAGTTGCATAAAGGCTATGGAGTTGATCATTGGAAGATCTAGGAGCTTCTGTAATAGCCTAATTCTCTTAGATGCATGTGCATGTTGGTGGTTAAGGAATTGGTCTACAAGTGGGCCTGAAGCTCTTGAACTGCTATTTCCTTAAATGGATATTTTGTACTTGCATGACTCAGATTCATGTTTATTAGATTTGAGGGGTTTTATAGTTTTTCCTTAAAATCTATGGTTGTGCATATTCATGATGATCCATTATTCTGGTTTAACTGTTATGGAGTTTATGTTGTAGACTTTTGAGTCATCCAGATGTGAAGTGGCTATGGATGTGCATGGGTGTTTCATATAACACAGTGCTTTTGCAGGTTTTACATGGACAAAAAAAAAACTTGTGGTTTAGTTGAAGCTGCAGTTAAGCTATTTTCTAGACCCTATTTTTTGGGGTGTTGCTGGATGAGATAGTTGCAGTCTTGTGGGAGTGTTAGTACATGATAAGTCACTCAGCATTTCTGTGGTGATGCTTTTATAGATTCCTTGACTATGGTACTCAGGTTGTGGAGTGGTTTGGCAAATCAGGTTGTAAGTAATCTAATATTTTTTGTCATGTTGTCTACATGGTTATTTACCTCTTGAGATCTTAGTTTTACAGTTTTCAGTGTGATAGTGAGTTTGTATGATGCATTGATTGGATCTATGAGTTATGTAGTTTTGTGGGCTGGCCACCTATCAAGCTACAGTGAGATGACTCGGATGTGGACTATCTATATTCACAAGATCGTTCAGTGTTTATGCAAACTTGTTAGCTGGCCTTGTTTGTGGTCACTTGTGCATTGGTGTGATTGCATTGAGATAAAAGGGTGGATAGTGTAAAGTACCTGAATAGTTAGTAATTTGTAGCATGTGTGTCATGATGTCATGTATAGCTTGGATACACAGTTCAGTGTAAGCTTTTGACAATGATGTTGTATTTTCTTGGTTTGGAGATCTTGGTGCCATTTGTTTTTATTGATGTGTTAATATGTGGACCTGGAAGATTTTCAGATAAGAAGATGTTTGGTCATGTTGCTTGGAAAGCTCAGTTGCCACAGTTTAGTGGGAGCTTTAGCAATGACTGCAATTTCATCACTTAGTGATGGATGATCTTCTTTAGTGTTGTAAATGTTACTAGGAGGAGCTCTTAGATCCTATTGCTGCAGAAGGGTTCTTTTGCATTTGCAAGGGCACTACTTGAGGATGGGTAACATCTTGGAGCCATGAAGGACTTACTCATTCTTTGGTTGAGGTGTTGATTGGTGCTTGACAGGTGAGAATTTGTTTGGTTCATGTCATGATATACTCTTGTTTAAGCATTTGAATTTTGGTATGATATTTCTCTTGAGACTTTGGTTAAGTTCACCTGAAGCATGGAATCTCCTAAGAGAGATGGTAAGATCATGATGTCATGATAAGTTCCTGATTCAGATGATTAGAGCTTTGATAGTGATCTAGTGATTCTCTGTGTGTTGGGTGCATTTATTATTTGCTTGATTACTTCATAGTGGTGTAGTGATGCAGTTGGAGTTTAGCATGAGGTGATTGTTCATAGGTACTCATGGATACATGGAGAATAAGGTGAGGTTGTAATTCTCTTGAGATGAGAGAAGTGTTGTTGATGGTTACTCTTGATGAAGATTTTAGTAGAAAGTCTGAGAAGCCTACACCTTATTTGGATGTGAGTTCAACAGAGACCTTTGAGGAGATTTCTCTTGGAAGAGTCATGATGGCTTGTATATCTTGGAGGAGCATTCTTATCCCCGCTCATGGTCTACTCGGTAGTTTATTACTTGAGAGGTATTGCCCATTATTTATCTTAAGTGTTTTATGCTTTCTTTCAAAGACATGGATCTTGAACTACTGATATATGGTTCTGGAGGATTCATTGTGAGAGATGGATAACATGATTATCTCCTTTTGCTTTTGAGTTTAAGGTATCATTCATTGATGAGAATTGTTAGGAGATGGTTTTATGGGCTGATTTCTTGAAATGGGAAATGGATTAGTTTGATCTTCTTTGGTTTGAGAGGCTTACATCTATGTTAGTTGCATGATTACATATGTTGAATTTGATCTCTAGAGATTGAATGTTTGTTTGGATGTTGTTATGTTGTTCTCTTTGGGGGTGTTGTGAAGGAGATCATACTTGACACAATTGGCACTTAGAGGTGTATGTAGAAGGTTTTTCTACAGGTATATGATGTACAGTGTTTCTCTTGGTCTCAGTTATTTTTCTAATGGTGTGGTTCACATTACATTGGTTTGAGGTTTTGTTCGGAGCTGAAGTGATCACTAGTTTGTGGTCAAGTGCTTTCACCTATGTTCTTGGGTGATAGCATGAAGGTTTTGTTATCTCTTTCATTGTTGGGTGTGAAAAACTTGAGAGATTTCTAGACTGGTGGTGAGATGTATAGGTTATTGATTTATAGATTTTGCATATCATGGTGGATGTTCCTGCAATGCTACATGATGAGTACACTCTCTATGTAATGCCATTGGTGGACTTTGTATGCCATGATCTTTTTCAGATCTACATTACCCATGCAGTGGGAGTTCTTGGATGTGTTTGGTCTTTTTTGACTAGTTGACACATGGAGCTTGTATTTGTAGTTGATGGGTGTCTATGTAGGTGGCATGAGTCTGCTAATATGAATACCTTCAAGGTATGGATGATTGGATGGATTAGCACTTTATGTGTGTGTTGTTTTTAGTCACGTGGGTTTTGTCCAGTTGGATGGGTGCAGTTAGTTTTCTAATTGTTGTTCTAGCTGATGTTCTATCCTATTTCTGGAGGCAGTATCAACTTTGGTTCTGAGCATTGATGGTTTCCTGTAATTCCTTCGTCAGGTGGGAGAATGTTGAGTACTTGTGACTCAGATTATAGGCATCAGTGAGAGCTATGCTTTGTCTTAGCGATCACATTGTTCACAGTGGTTTGTTCTTTGCATTGGTGAGATGGTGTGTTGTGTTACTCCGACAGTTGGAAATCGGCCTGACAGGCTCTATCGGCACTGCTTCGATGTTTCCTACCGATGGTCTGAAGTCCCACCAATTGGTTCAACATTTCATGAGTTCATCGATTAGTGCTGGTTTAAGGGTTCAAGGTTCTATCAGATTGGTGAGACTTATTATTATCAAAGCAGCTTAGGAGACTACTTTTGATGTGTGGGGTCTTACCGATGAAGGGCTATTAGTATACTCTATCGGGCTGACTTTCACTATCGTCATGGTCTTGGGTTTCTTCTCTGATGTGCATAAGTTATTCTGATGAAGGATGAATACTTGGTCATTGTTGAGACAAGGAACCATCGGTGTGGATGGTGGAGTGGTCTCCGATGGCTTGGGCTACTCCGATGAGGTTAGATTGGCATCGTCGGCAATAAAATTGCCAATGATAGTCTTACTGAGTGGTTGAGTATATAAACTAGAAAATTGACTGATGATTGATGCATGTGGGACTAATGAATTCTCACGAATGCGAATAGTTAGAAATGACATTTTTGATGGTTGAACTGAACAGATGAAGTTGAACAGTTATGGGCAGTTTGATTACACATAAGGTAGACAACAAAGTTAGTTCTATATAATTCAATTTGGTAGAATTCATTCTGTGCAAGAGAGAAGTAAGAACAGAGTTCGAGTGTAGGGTGATGTCCTATCCTGTATGCTATTTATGGCATGATAACAGTATGAAGGACTAACCCAAGTACCATGATTAGAACTGAGGAGAACTTTGTGCAGGGTTATGCTGTTAGTTATTTTTCCAGATGAAACAGGATGTTAATATCCATGAAAGGGCTTAGTGCCTGAAATGTATTGTAACTATATTTTTTCTGTTGCTGAATAATACAATGGTGATCTGGGCTTTTGGAGTGTGGGATTTTTTACCCATAAGGGTTTTGCCCGCGTAAATCTATGTTTTTGTTTTGTCTTTCATGTTTAATGTTTCTGTTGTTGAAATTAGATCTTGTTGCTTGTATTTCCTCTAAGGGTCAATGTTAGAAATGTTCTATGTCTGTTTCCACTTTGTGGCATAGTTGTACGTGTTTTTTGAGGCAATCTAATGAAATTAAATCTGTCGAAGACACCACTGTTTTTAGAAATACATTCTGAGATGCTCTCATTTCCTTACAACCCCTTCTTGTCTAGTTTCTTCATCACAATAATGGGTTCCATTGTTCCTTAATTATATTTTCCTAGGCCACCTTTGCCTTTATAGCCCATGTTTTTGACTATCCTTAAGCCATTGCATTTTTTTTGACTGGTATTGTGACTGGTTCTTTCTCCTTGTAGAGCTAAGAAGAGATGTCTTCAAAAGTTTCCTGGGCCAATAATTTTCCCTCTTAGAATTGAGTTATAGATGCTAGGGGAGGAATAATTTTTTTCTTAATTGTTTTGGCTATGGGCAGTTGGCCGTAGGATTTAGGAGATAGGGGCATCCGCCCTACACAACAAGATTTTGAGATATCATATTCTCCAAAGCCTATATCATGGATGTGAGCTTTGATTTCAGGGATAGGATGAGGATTGGGTTTAGTTGCAGAGGCTTTTGTCAGATTTTCAAAATTGACATATAATGGGGATGCATGGGCTTTGTCATTATTAGGCACTTGGTTGCAATTCTTATAACTACCTTGCAAGACACGATAGAATTCGAAGGGATTAGGATCTCCAAGGATAGTTATCTCGATACCATTGAATGGGAACTTAAGAGACTAATGGTACATTGAGGGAACAACTTTCATGGCATGGATCCATGGGTGTCCTAGGATAATGTTGTAAGGTAGCTCAATGTCAAGGACTTGGCACCTAGTTTCTAGCATGACAGGGCCTACTTGTATAGGCAAGTGGATAACACCTTCTGAACGGCGTTCCGCATCATCACACCCCTTAATTGTAATACTTTGATCAATGTTGACATGATCCTTAGAGTATCCCAATTGTGTAAGTAACTTTAGAGAATAGATATTGAGACCAGCACCACCATCTATAAGTATGCATCTGATCTTGCATTTATGGATGAGAACCTCAATGTGAAGGGCATCATTGTGACATGGATCATGAGATGGGAGGTCTTTTTCAGAGAAGACCACATTGTAGGGTGAGGCAATGTTACCTATTATAGCTTGGAAATCTGTGACCACTATGTTGTTAGGAACTAAAGACTCTTGTAGGGCTTTTTCTAGCACAGCTTTATTTGCGGGTGATGACCGTAGAAGGTCCAAGATAGAGATATGTGCTGGGGTTTTCCCTAGATGTTTGACAAGATTATAATTAGATTGAGTTGGGAGACTTGGTGTAGGACCATGAATGGTGACATGAACATGACAAGTTGTAACAACGCAATCCATAGATTTGCCTTTTATTGTGAGGGTAGATACACGACTTTCTTCAAAATGACCCACAATAGAGTCACAGGAAGTTGAAGCTTTGTGAACACCTTTACCTTTGTTAGGATTTTGACCTTGACCATGGTTAGGGAATGGCTCCTTATACATGTTGAGGTCTTTATTGGTGTTTTGAGTTGATGGTTCATCTTCAAAAGAGATTAGGTTTCCATCGATAAGATTTTGGACTATGTGCTTGAGTTTCATGCATGAGGAGATCTTGTGTCCTTTGCTCCTATGGAATTCACAATATTTATTTTCTCTGTACCATGCGGTTTTGTAAATAGGTTCTCCATATGGGGGAGCATCTGGTAAGGTGATAAGTCTATTGTTTATAAGTTTCTATAAAATAGTTTCAATAGGCTCTCCCAAGGGAGTGAATTGACGTTGTGGCAGGTAATCATGTTGAGGCCGCTCTTGTTGTTGTTGTTGTTGGTTTTTGTATGGTTGTCTTTGTTGTTGTTATTTTTTTTGAGGTAGAAGTTGACTTGGTTTGGAAAGATGAAGAGGTGTTTGCAATGTTTGGACATGTTTAGAATCTACCACACCATCGTTGACCACATTTTTATTTTTGTTCCAAAACTTGGGTTTATCGTTTGTTTGTTGTTGAGGAGCATTGTCTTTAGTTTCTTTGAAGATTTTGACAATGCCCTTAGAAATGAGGGCCTTTTCAATGCTGATTCCCTTGTAGGTAATTTCGTCAAAGGTTGTAGCACTAAGAATTTGCAAATGAAAACCCAATGCTTGGTTGAGGTTCTACACAAATATGCTAACAAGTTTCTTTTCAGGTATCTTGAATGGGAATTTACTAGCCATTTGTCTCCATCTTTGAAGGAAGGAAATGAAAGTTTCCCCATATTTTTATTTATTGTTGCATAGGTTAGTCATGGAGATCTCATGTTCTGTGTTGTAAAAGAAATGGGTGGCAAATTTCTCTGCAAGCTCATTAAAAGATTTAATACCGATGGGGAGGTGTGAGAACCATTCTATAGCTTGACCTCCAAGACTGCGAGGAAACAGGCACATAAGATATGTGTCATTATGTGAGACCTTGAAGCAAGTGAGATAGAATTCTCTAAGATGGTCTTTTAGGTCTCCTTTTCCTTTCTATTTATCAAATTTGGGAATAGTGAAATTGTGAGGAAAAGGGATCATGGGTAATGACCAATCAAATGGATAAGGACAAACTTCTCCCAAAGAGAATGTTTTCTTGGTATGGCCAAACATAAGATTAGATATTTATTGTTGAACCTCTGCAAGTTTTAGCTCCATAGTTGTGGGAGGGGTTGGAAACATCTCTTGTGGAACTAGCGGTGATTGTTGTTTCCCTTATGGAAGATTGTAGTGGAAGCCATGGGCGTTGGTTTTATAAGGGTCGTAAGATTGATTGGGGTCGTATGTGTTGTATGTTTAGTTTAGTTTGGGTTGGAATTGGGTGTTTTAATTTTGGGGAGGTGGGGGTGGTGCTAGGTAAGAATGTAGGCATTGTGATGGTTGTTGATAAGAGTTTGGTGGAGGAAAGCTAAAGTTTGTTGGGTTTGGTTATGATGGTTGAACATAGCTATGTGAAGTTTGGTTTTGGGAATGTTGTGGGTTGAGATAGGTGTGGGTTAGGTTGAGAGTGGAAGATCGTTGTGGCGGAGGGACATAGGTCGATGTGTTTTGTGATGGTGGAGGTTGATTGGGAAACGTGTTGAAAAAGGCTAGTGTCGATGAATGTTGTGGTGGAGGGACATAGGTAGATGTGTTTTGCGATGGTTAGGGTTGACTAAGATGAGGATAGGTATGATGGAGTGTAGAAGAATGTTGTGGTGGAGGGACATAGGTTGTGTTGATGTTTTGAGATGGTTGGGGTTGTATGACATTGTTTGGGTTAAGGATACGAAGGGTTGATGATGTTGGGGTGGTGTTTGTTGAGACCCTTGTTGCATGGCTACATAAGTGTTTCCCAGGTTGTAATTTGGTGGAAAACCTTCTCGTGATGGGGCAGCCAATGTTACACTTGTGATTGGTGTGGACATTTTAGGAGTTTATTGTATGTTTAATTGAGTTATAGCATTTTGTTTGGCTAGTTCTACTTGACGTTGGAGAGTCTCTTGTTGGTGTTTGTAGATCTCCATAGGAGTTATAAGAGGTGATATGGGTCTCTCTGCCATTGGATTTTGATAAAGGGGATTCTCATATTGTGCAATTGTTCTCCCTTGTGAGCTTTGTTCGAGTATGGGTGTGGTCATAGTTGACATGGTTTGGACCACCGTTATAGTGCCTTGGGTGTTGTTAGGCTTGCTAAGATTTGATAGATCAAAACCTTTGGGTAATTTGGCTCCTTGCTCTGCTAGCAAATGAAAGAAATGATCTTGGTTCTCACTAAGAATTTTGTCAAAGATGGCCATGGCTCTAGGATCTTGTATGATTTCATCAAAGTCTTATCTATCTTCTTGAGAGGATTGACCTATTTCAAAGCGTCGCTCTTCTTGAGATGGGACTTGACCTATAGTATAACCTTGTGGAACAAAATTTGGAGGCATGTTAGTTGTATATTGAGGTGCATTTACCAAAGGAACATTACCTTCTTAAGGATTGTTTGTTTGGTCATTTTGCAGCCTGTTTTGAATGTTGGTTGGTCTTTCTATTGGTGTTTTTGGTGTACCCTTTGGAGTCATGTTGGATTGGCTTGGTTGAGGTGTATGAGGAGGCAATTTGTGTTTCCTTGGGACAACTTGTTTAGCCTTCATAGTTTGCTGGAGTCTAGTGGTTACCATGGAATGCACTGTGATACTTTGTTTGAGATGCTTGCTAGGATTTTGCTATGTTTGTTTAAAAAAGATAATTTTGATGAATAGTTTACTGGACCAAAGGCGCTATACTATTTAACCAAAGGCGTTGTACTGTTTGACCAAAGGCGCAGGACTTTGTTCACCAAAAGTGAGCTACTATGTTACCAAAGGCATTGGACTAAGTTGCCAGAGGCAAGGTACTGCTATACCAAAGGCAAGCTACTATTAGACCAAAAGCGAGCTACTGTTATACTAAAGGTGCTGAAGTAGTTTTACCAGAGGCGAGGTACTGTTATACCAAAGGCGAGCTACTATTATACCAAAGGCAAGTTGTTATACCAAAGGCACTGAAGTAGTGTCAGTGAGTTTATAAGGCAAATTTGGATAGATTTTGTTTTGATTTTGATTAGATTTTCTTTAGAAAGAGAAAACACATCAAATAAAGTGGCAAAAAGGACTGACACAACAGATAGTGTATGTTCGAGGCTCACAAAAAGGCCAATGTTTCCATGGGTATAAGACAATTGCAAACAATTTCAAGCACTTTTTATCCATAGAGGCAAGGTTTCATTGCAGTAGATCAGCTCACAACTTAATTCTCCATCGACCAAATGTCATTCCATACAGGTGTCAGACATTTGTATCTTTACGAGAGACGATAGGTAGGGATATATCACCCTCCCCTCGGAAAGCTCAAGTAGGTCACAAGAGCTTTATGGTTGAGGGAATACTATCTCATCTCAAGGGAGGCAATGGTGAGTATCTTGAGGGCTTAAATTGATTCCCCTTGCACTGATGATTACCGCAACGTTCAGAGGTAGATTGGGTAGTCACTATCTAGATTGGTTCTTAGTAACTTTGAGGGACCAATGCCTTACAAGCAATGTAACAAGCTACTAAAAGCTTTAAGCAATCCTACTGAGAGTATCAAACACTTCGCACAATGTGAAAATCATTTCCACAAAGTGTTAGTACACCTCTTTTCAATTTGGCACCACAAGGTAAGGTTGACGCTAGTTAGGACTTGGCTTTCACCTTATCCCTCTTATATAACAGTTCAAAGGAAAACTCCACTTAGGGTCATCCCTTTTGGATTAAGCGTAATCCAAAAGCAGGCCCTTCTAAAGGAATAACTGAAATTGTAAGATCAAGCATGTCAAAGAAAGGTTTAATTGTCCTGTTATAAGAAAAATAAGGTGCAACTAGATTAGGCACACACACGTTTGTAGTTGTTAGTTGTCCCTTATGAAATTGAAGTGTTTGGCATTCATGTCCATTGTCCCTTAAGAAAGTAATATGTTCCTAAGACTTAGATTGCAAAAAAGATGTTTTGTCCTTTAATAAAGCAATATGTTTTCTAAGATTTGCAAAGATGATTGTTCAATTGTCCCTTAAGAAAGCAATATGTTTTCTAAGATTGCAAATATGATTGTTCAATTGTCCCTTAAGAAAGCAATATGTTCCTAAGACTAAAATTAATAGAATTGGAAATTTCTTCAAAGCTTTTCCTGCATGAAAATGTTAGATAAACCAATTTGCTCAGTTTGAATGATAAGAAGTTGCAACAAGTGATATTAGGTCCACACAAACTCAAAAGTTAGCAAGTGTTTGAAGTCATAGATTAAAGATGTGTCAATGAGTGGACTTAAAAAATAAAACTCAAGAAATCCTTGAAATGATATTACAACTGTGTAGAGGACAGAAAAATATCAACTTTCAAAAAAAAATATCACCTGAATCTGAGTCTGTTTGTGAAAATTATGAAGCTTGGAAGGTCTAAAAACTATGATGAGACAAAGACAATAGTGAGAAAATTAATTTTCTAGAAAAACAGAGAATCTTGAGAAAAAACTAATTTCACCACGATGTAGATCACAAAATTCTAGCCTATTTTTAAAAAAAAGCACTGAAATACGTGTCCGTATGACCAAGATAATGAGGTTTAAAAATCTCCTATTAGATCCAAATGCTCAATGAAGATAAGCCCCTTGTGACTGACTCTTGGTCACTAATGTGACCTGCTGCTGGGCTAGGGGGTGCTTATTTTAAAAGTCAAAAAAATAAAGATTTTTTTATAAAAAAACTTTTTTTTTTTAAACTTTGAAGTTTTTTATTGTTTTTTTTAAAAACTCATAAAGAATGAAACCCCAAAAGGTACGATGCCTTTTCATTTTTTTAATTTTTAAAACCTACCCAAAAAGGACAAGGTATTGTCATCACAGTAGTACGTTTGTGCTTTTTCTTTTGTTCAGCACAATACCTGTACAGCAGTACGTTTGTGTTTTTTCTTTTGTTTAACACAGTACCTGCACAACAATACATTTGTGCTTTTTCTTTTGTTTTTTGTTATTTTTTATTTGTTTTTGTTTTTTTGCTTTTTTATTTTTAGTTTATTTTTCTTTTTTTTAAAATTTTTTTTTGAAAAAAAATAATAAAAATAATTTATTTTTTTTAGGAAACCAAAGAAAGCATTTTTTTTACCTCTGTCCTGCACAATGACTGTATGGCCTCAGGTTACATGCCCGAGGTAAAAAAAAATTACCAAATTTTTACCTTCACCAAAATAGCCCAAATTATATGTTTTTCTTCACCTTTTGACCCTTCTGAATGCAACCGTGATGTTTATTTTTGCCCAGCAAGCTTCCTTTAAAAATTCATCTTTGGATCTCTCCTAGAAAAAGAGTTAAAAACCTGTGAAATCAAACTAAAAATTCCACAAATTTGAAATTAGATTAGAACCATGGGTCACATCGGGCATGCCAGAATGTGTATGAGGAAAATCCAGAGGTTGAATGATAAGATCATAAAAGTAATGATAATAACAACTCAATTACTCATAACATAAAGAGATTGATCTAAGTAAAAAGCCAATATCAATTAATAAATTAAATAAAACAAGAAAGATTTCACCTAGATTGTATTGTTCTTTTTGTAGATATGTAGATTGTTCAATAACTTCGCAAAACCATGTTTGCAACAAGCGGATGTGTTTGTGTTCAAAGTGCTCAAAGGTGCTCAACGATGCGATGTATGCTCAAAGCGCTGTAAAAGATGCCTGAGAATAAATGATTGAAGAGGATTTGTGAAAGAGATGAAGGGGGTTTATATAGGTTTCAAACATGATCGATCAATGGATGAAATAAATCCATAGAATGAATGTTTGAGATAAATCAAATAATTCATGTTGAATGTGCACATGACATGTGTCACTCCAAGAAGGTATTTTTATTAAGATAATTGCTTGTTTTGATAAAGATAGGATTTGATTTCATAAATTAGAATTTTTTTTTTTCTAATTCATGAGTTGATAAAAATACGATAAATTAAAGCCAATTAACTTAACTTTAGATTTGTCTTTTTTAGAGTTCTAAAAATAAGACTGATTGTGCACATGAGTTAACATGATATTTTTAGAGGAATTGGAAAGATAATTAAATTTAAATAAATAAATTTATTTAATTGATTGTGCATGATTTTAAAGAATAGATAAGATATGAAGATTTAAATAAATTAAACAAATAAATTGATTTAATTTATTTTGCATGATGAAGGATAAATAAAATATATGATTATATTTTATTTTTAGAAGATTTATTTTTAGAGGAAAAATCAAATTAAATAAATAAATTTATTTAATTATTTGTGCAAGATTAGAGGACATAGAATAGATTTGAAGATTTAAATAAATTAAACAAATAAATTGATTTAATTTATTTTGCATGATGAATGATAAATAAAATATTTTATTATATTTTATTTTTAGAAGATTTCTTTTTAGAGGAAAAAGTAAAATAAATAAATAAATTTATTTAATTGTTTGTGCAAGATTAGAGGAATATGAAGATTTAAATAAAATACTTGATTTTATTTATTTTTAGAGGATTGAGATAATTTAAATAAATTTGCATGATTTATTTAAATTTAGAAGAATAATTGATTTAATTAAATAATGTAAGTTATTTAAGTGTAGATAAGAGGATTTGTGATGAATTAATTAAATAATGGGATTTATTTAATTAATGTAGACTTGAAATTTGAAAAAGAAAAATAATTTAATTAAATAATTAAAATTATTTAATTTTGGAAGAATAAGGTTGATTTTGCTGAAATTAATTAAATAAATACAATTTATTCAATTAATGTTGAATTTTAGAGTTTTGGAAGAATTTGATGAAATTAATTAAATAATTAGATTATTCAATTAATATTGAAATGCAGGTGATGCAACAGATTAGACTAAATACAAGTGATTCGAAGACATGGTCATTTTAGGGTGTCTACACAGACCTTCCTAAGAGATCTGTACATCATTCCATTCATTTTCCAGAAGTGTTTTATGCATTTAGGTCTGACCTATCTATCTACACATGTTACATCTCTTCTTTAGAATTTGTGATCTTCCTTGGCTGACACGGAGGAATCTATTGGTCTGGAGGTGATATATATTGATGTAATAGATCCTTAGGAAAGTAGTTCATAAATTACTAAGTTCTAGATAGATAGGTTATTCATTTTCTGGTAGAGCTTCAAAGCTTTATCTTGCGCATGTATGTAATCAAGCCTATGAGCCCTAATTGTAAGGCCGCATGTTACCGACTGATCTCTATTCGAATTCTATAATATATTAAATTACTGAATCTACATATGTTCTTTTACTTTGAGTTGTTTCCATTGTGTTTACTCTTGCTACACAGTCTGAACAGTTCATTATGTGAACCCTCCTACTGTGACTGCACCAAAATACTAAGTGCTACAACCTTTGACAAGATTACCTATAAAGGCATCAACATCGAAAAATCCCTCATCACTAAAAGCATGGTCAAAATCTTCAAAGACAATAAAGACAATCCTCCCCAACAACAATCAAACGATAAGCCCAAATACTGGAACAAAAATAAAAACATGGTCAATAATGGTGTGGTGGATTCCAAACATGTCCAAACACTACAAACACCCCTTAATCTTTAATTGAAACAAAACCAACCTCTGCCTCAACAACAACAACAACAATGATGATGACGACATCAACAAAACCAAAACCAACAACATCAACAAGAGCGGCCTCCCAAGATTACCCTTCTAGGCATAAATTCACTCCCTTGGGAGAACCTATAGAGTCAATTCTATAGAAACTTGTGCAAATACCATAGGACCAAAGGACATAGAACCATATCATGCATGAAACTTAAGCACATGATCCAAAACCTTATTGATAGAGGTGAAGTCACTTTTGATGCACCTCCTAATCTGAACACCAATAGAGATCTCAACATGTATAAGGAACCATTCCCTAACCATGGTCAAGGTCAAAATCCTAACAAAGGTAAAGGTGTTAACAAAGCCTCAACTTCCTATGACTCTATTATAGATCGTTTTGAAGAAAGTCATGTGACTACCCTCACTATCAATGGTAAATCTATGGATTGCGCCATCACAACTCGTCATGGTTGTGTCACCCTTCGTGGGCCTACACCAAATCTCTCAACCCAATCTAAATACAATATTGTCAAACATCTAGGATAAACCCCTGCATAGATCTCTATTTTGGACCTTTGACAATCATTGCCCACACATAAAGTTGTGCTAGAAAAAGCCCTACAAGAGTCTTCGGTTCCTAACAACATAGAGGTCATGGATTTCCAAGCTATAATAGGTAACATTGCCTCACCTTACAATGTGGTCTTTTCTGAAAAGGACCTCCCATCCCATGATCCATGTCACAATGACACCCTTCACATTGAATTTTTCATTCATAAACGAAAGATCAAACGTATACTTATAGATGGTGGTGCTGATCTCAATATTTGTTCTCTCAAGTTACTTAAACAATTGGGATACTCTAAGGATCATGTCAACATTGATCAAATCATTACAATCAAGTGGTATGATGATGATGAGCATCGTTCCGAAGGTGTTATACACTTGCCTATACAAGTAGGTCCCGTCATGCTTGAAACTAGATGCCAAGTCCTTGACATTGAGCTATCTTATAACATTATCTTAGGATGCCCATGGATCTATGCCATGAAATTTGTTCCCTCCACGTACCATCAGTCTCTCAAGTTCCCATTTAATGGTACAGAGATCACTATCCTAGGAGACCCTAATCCCTTTGAATTCTATCATACCTTGCATAGAAGTTATAAGAATAGCAACCAAGTGACCCGTAATGACAAAGCCTATGAATTCCCATGTATGTCGACCTTGAAAATCTAAAAAAAGCCTCTGAAGTTGAACCCAATGCTAATCATATTCTTGAAATCACAACTCACATTCGTGATATAGGCTTTGGTGAATATATATCTCTTAATCTTGTTGTGTAGGGAGAATGCCCTTATCCCCTAAATCATATGGCCAACTACCCATAGCTAAAGTGACTAAAAAAGTAGCTATCCCCCCTCCAGGATCTCTAACCCAATTCCACGAGGGAAAATGATTGACAAAGGAAACTATTGAAGACATCTCATCTTGGCTCTACAAAGAGAAAGAACCAGTCACCATACCAGTCAAACAATATGGCAATGGCCTAAGAATTGTTGAAAATATGGGCTACAAAGGCAAAGGTGGCCTTGGGAAGGATAACCATGGTGACATAGAACCTGTAACGCCCCGCCAAGGAACTCTAAAGAACAATACAATTACACTATACAAATAGGACAATTTTTTTTATTTTTAATGAAACAGATAACAAAGCAACATTTAACATATCTAAACTAAGTAATGTTCTCCCAGGGTTCCATGGTTGCATCACTGACAAAACTACTATCATGTTCTCTCAAACATCATGTATTAACTAACAACAATAATTCATTCTGTATCTATTGCATTAAATGGATAACCATATACATTTCCATGACATCAGAAAAATAATCATCCAGAACAAGTACAACTACATTTTTTCCATACACGTGAGGATACAACATTACATTGTTTACACCATCTCATTTTGATTGCATTGGATTACATTCATTATGAATAATCTGATACACAGAATAGTACATGAGCATAAATAACTGTCTTTATAGACGGCTACAAGATCTACATCTTCTATAGGAGCTACAACCTTCTTGCTCACGAACAAAGCAAGGAAAAACCAATGGAGATAAAGCACATCCACTCGACCATGTGGAACCCTAAGGTCCACCCCCCCTACTAGGAGATAACATAAGGTCCCAAAACATCAAACAATCAGGTAGATAATTGACTAACAAGAACAAGGACTAATCATGACTCCATTACTACACATGACAATATCACAAGCAACTCAACACCACTTCTAGAGGCAACACACGACGAATGGGGAGAATACAACTAGGGAATGCTAGGCTACAGTAGGGAGAGTGTCATCACACGGTCCTAACATGGGTTATCCTGACAGTCTCACTAGGCGTCGGCCCCCATCTATGGTTATCCTGACATCCTCTCACTAGGCGCTGACCCCATAGGGTGACACATGCGGAATCAACTTTCCTTTCATGAGGACAAGGAAGTCAATTATGCCGACCAAGCCTTCTCAACCCATCCTTAGCCTAAACGAACACTATAGGCATGGGAGAGGAAATCCATTTATCTTGTTTATTGTGTAATTTACCCTTTTCCCCTAGTTCATTTTTAGGTTTTCACTTAGTTAACAACCTTCAATGGGTTATCCTGACAGCCACTTTGGGTGCCGACCCCGCATTGAAAGCCACTCCCCTACCTGCATCAAGAAACCCTAACCATCAAGCAAGAAAATTACCATCTTAATGATAAGTAAACATAAACAATGCAAGGCATTTACCTTCTTGCATAAAAAACATAATCACAACGACCAACCTTTACATCATTGTCCCAAAACTTTTAGTTAATCAATCGCAATAACCATAACAACACATATTCAGAGCAAGGTATGGGTCATCTTGCTCTCAAATCTCAACCATGAACAAAATAGTTTCTCATTACGATTACCAAGATCTCCCCATTACAATACTCACACAAACTCAATAGCAACACTTCCTTGAAGGAGATTTAAACCAATCATAATATATTCACAACACAGTATGTACATCATCTCACAATATCAGTTACTAAGACCCACATGCATAGACAAGAGACATCATGTTCTTACAACATCTTCATTTCAAGACACCTATCAACAGAATACATGCAATCAAATCATATTATCTTATGCCTCTGGAACCTAAACTTGACAATTTACACATAGACCAACTCACATGAAAAATTTTTCTTGCAATAAGCAATTTCAACTAATCAACTCATTAACAACATAAATTTTTCTTACTAGAGCAATTCAATCTCTTAGTTATCCAGTTACCTATAAGTTTTACTTATAAGGCTAAATTTCCAAGTACATGATTGTTTAACCCAATTCCAATCTTTCAATTTAATTTCAACTTAACAAAATCATTATGAAAAGATCTTTACAAAATAAATTAAACTAGATTAAATTTCATTTACACTAATTATTTTGTCATATCCATTTACATTTAATTGTATTAGCAACTAGATTCAAGTTATATCTCCACAAGAATTCATAAAACCTAGGTATAGTTTAATAAATATTAATTCTATCTATTATATTAAATCAATCATCAATTACATATAAATATATCCTTTAAGCTAAACAAATGCATAGGTAATATTAACTACAAATGCTTATAAATCAAATACTAATTACAATGTTTATACATCTAAATCCAACCTATTAATCCAATTCCTAGCTTGACAAATCATTATCAAGAAATCATATTAAAATCTATAATAATTTAAATAAAATTCATTAACAACTCAATATTACACATATCAATTGAAATAAATCAAATGCATCAAACATAATTTACCTATCTTGAGCATATGCATTATAATTAACTTAATAACCTATTTCAATGTAATAAAATCATTATATAACTCTTTACTTGGAAACTTCATGATATTAAACCCTAAACCAATGGGACACATTGTTTTGGCATACCTACGTGCATGCAGAACCGATTTCCTAAAGTGTGACACTGAACTTGGTGCACAGATTTGAACTGTAAGTCATGTGAATGATTTAGCAGAAAAATTAACTATTGAAATGTGCTTTAAGATACTAATGATCATTAATGATGTCCCTTCAGCAACCTACTTCTCTTCCTCACGTATCACAGTGTAATCTAAGGCAATTATCATTCTTCCTAAATGAATTAAATATGCACATTATGTAGCAGACTTCAATTCCACAATGTAACCATATGGCTATGCCTTGAGGTTAATTATCCAATGACTATAATACAATGACTTGACATAAAAGAAATATATGTGACAGATTCTCACTTAAAACAATTGACACTTCAACAATAATTGTATACAGCTTTGTTATAAGATAGTTGTGAGTGTTGCTAGGTATATTGATCATTTAAAAACACATTAGATGCTATTTTAAATTTCATAAGATGAACTTCATATTTAACCAGCTTGATTTTTGAATTCTTAGAACTGTATATTATTTTCTGCAAAGCTGGCAACGATGGGATTGTATCTTTTTTACCACGTAGGGAAGAAAACGTACTATATAACCTGGGCTATGCAGTTTGGACAATCACATTAAGACCTAATACAACTAGTAGCAAAGTGAGGACGAATTTTATGTATTCACACTATGTATATCTATATGTATTCAGAGAGAAACATTTTCCAAAGTACTAGGCTTGACCTCCATTGAATAAAGGTATTGGACAATGCCATCTCCTTTCTATTTTCAGTTTGTCTTCAGTCACATTTGAACCCCATATGTGCCCATGGTTGACCATCCTAGCCGGCGATCTAGAAGATACCCTAAACTTTGTCAATGAGATACATATTAAGTCTGCGCTAGTTGTGTTGTTAAGTTTTTCTTGGTGATTGTAGATCACATATGAACATAGGCTTAGGAGTATCTATAGCGACCCTACCCTTTTCATTGCGCAATCAACATCTAAACAGAACTGGGCATGTATGGTGATGTTTTTTTAATGACACATTTGTGAAACCTTAAATTTTCAAGATACATAATTTTGGTTAAATTTCTACTAACCTGTCTGAGGGTTTCAAATGAAGAAGGCATTTTGCTGCTTTGGTCATGGAGAGCAATCATAATAATCTCACCCAAGTTCAAGTCCATCTCAGGGTATAAGAGATGCATAACCTTGGGGACAAGTGGTGAGTTTGGTTTACATTTGAATGCAATGCAGATTTGAATATTAAGAATGTAATCCAAGCTCACCCCTCATAGCATTGAACAAAAATTTAGCAAGAGAAACAATTATTCAGCCAACCTGTCATAGAACATCATCAGTTGAGAAATCTGCGATGTCATCGCAGTCCTTTCAAATGTCATCAGCTTCCAATCTGGAAGACCAAATCTTAGCGGCGAGTGTGTGAAAATCATTTGCATTTGCGTTTACAGGGGGGCCTCTTCTGAGTCTTTTTAGTGTGGAAAGCAGTTCACGTTTGTTAGAGCAATGTATGAGTTCATCTCCAAAATTTTGAGGAGCGACAGGTCTAGGGTTCAAACTTTGCCATTCAGGTTCCCAGTCTAAAGACTCCTGTGGGTGGAATTTCTGAATCAAGGTTGATGTCAAAGCCCAGAGAGAGAAGGAGGGTTGCTGTGACTCGAAATTGAGATTGAGTGAAAAGTTGGGTGCTTCAAAATTGTCCATCACAAGATGTTGCCTTGCTAGACAGGTTATGGTATATTGGTAATGACCAAATGATGGGGTTTGAATGATTAAGGAGATCGATAAAAGATAGAGGATATGGACGTCGACTAAGCATAATCAATAGGGAAACGTAATATCAGATGTTTTAATATATCTGCCCTCCCCACACAATGCTAAAAGAATGATTGCAGGATATGCTCAGATGATATTAGAATGCACCAAAATGATGATCATAGGATATCACAAAACAATTCCAAATGTTATGATTACCAGATGTGCACAAACAATTATAGATAAAATGACTGTAGGGTACACACAAGATTGCAAGTAAAACCTTAGAGCATTTAAACAATGCAAAAAGGCAAGAGTAAGGGCAAATTTTGCAATCTGTATGACAATGTAGGCTATCTTGGGGTAATCTAAACTTGACATTGAGACACCAATTAAAACTGTGTTGGATGCATAGATGTGGTGAATGGGAAACAAATTATATTCAATTGAATCTAAAGCAAATGGAAAATGTGTGACAAGTCTCAAAACTATAGATAGTTTGGAGGTCAAGAGTAATTTCAAGTCTGCTTTTAAAGAATCTAATACCAAATCCTGAATAAATCCCATCAATGGAGGAAAACACAAATAATCTAATTCCATTAAAATTTCATATGCAATAGGCATAAAACATATACAGTTGCATACCTGAAGTTTCGTAAGCTTTTACCAGAGTCTCCTTTACTCTCCAAATGCAAACCCCCTCCCCTGCTCTTCCCAAAATCTTTCTCCTTCCTTCCACCTTTTCTCATCTCCCTGAATTTCTAGCAGCAACCTCTCCAATATGCTAGAAGCTACTCCCCACTACAATGCCTCCGCCATAATGAAATGTTCTCCCCCCTAACTTCCAGAACCTTCCTCCGCCATTTTAGGAGGTGAGCACATGATCCTATGCCAACTAATAACAACTATTTAATAAATTTATCCCTTTTACAACTCATGGTTTAATTTACAACTAAACATTATAATGTTTTATTTTATTTATTTTAATATTTTACTATAGATATATTTTATTATATATATATATATATATATATTATAATTATTTATGCCTTAATTTTATAACCTTTGAATCATAATACTATGTACTTTATTTTCATATTTTAATTTTTTTTTACAAACCAATTAAGCATAAGGTATGTTGAAAATCACAGCATTTCATCTTTCACAAATATTCCTGTGTTCATGAATAAGTGGATTGACGAGGTTGGATTCCTTGGGATATGGACATGAGGCCAATATCTAAATAATAGATAAAGTAATCAAAACAGAATAATATGTAATGACAATAATCCTAACATTTACAGACATGACTACTTATTTAAATTTATAAATACCCTCAATTAAATAAATTTAATAACTGTAATAAAATAATTCATATTCAAACAACTTTGAATAATTACCTTGAAATTGGTAATTATCAATTACCATTTTAACCTTATTAAATATTATTAATAATAATGATAATATGATGTAACCCTATCAAATATTATAGTGGATCAAATAATAGTATGACTATCTAACAAAATCTAGTCATACAACATAACCCACTGATCAAGACAACCCTTGAAAGCTAAATCAAACATGTTCACAAGCCAGGGCCAAAAACATACTTAACCAACACAATCCATCAAATATCAATTAATTGCAAGACCTCAAGCAATGCTAACTAACCAAACTGACATACTGACAGAACTGGCAGGTTGAATTGGACATGTCATGCATCCTGATCGAGGATGATGACTTGGGGTGTGGGACCTTAAGTTATCTTTGGAAAAACTTATCCATTGGGTTCAAGGCATGCTCAAACCTGTTAATTCAGGTGGAGTCAATGCCTGATACCTATATCCTGCAACAAACGACATGGTCAAGTATGTATAGATGCATATAAACTAGCACTATGTGGAAAAGGAATCACAACATTACAGGGCACTCGCAAGCGAGTGATACGACATTGTCCTTTCCACATCATATCAATCAAGATTAGATCAACACATAATCATAACCAAATCAAATCTACCTCATTATCTGAACAGAACCATGCACTGATCATATAGGTGCATGAAATCATAAGTGTCAAAAGTACCATCATAACAAATAAATCTAACAGAATTAGTCACATGAGATCCATTCTAACATATAACAATCGTAGTAAGATCGACATCTTAATCAATGTAATGCAAAACAATGTCAGAGCATATGCATTACCAGTGTCGCAATAGAGATTATCAATAAAACACACTGTCATATGAAACTACACATGGACGAAGCATCTTTCCTATAATGTATAACATTAATTGTCTACCTTGCCTTAAATATTCCTGTTATTTTACCTTCACCTTCATGTGCCTTGACCAGTTCACCTATACATCCAAGGTGAGAATGGAGGGGCACAACATCCTCCCTCCCTAAAAATTGACTTACTCCTGGAAGTCACAAACTAGGGTGGAAACATAACATATTAATATTACAATTTTCTATTGCCAACATACGCATTCACATTAAGCAATTGTTCCTAAGTCAACCACAATCATTCAATAAAGGCATAAAAGATATCAATTCAGGTTACCTTTAAGGTGTATCATGTGATCTACTTATAACCAATAGCACTTATTTCAAGAATGTCATTCAATTCAGGGATCAATATTTACATATTATCAAGGAAAAATACATCTCATTTCTTATTTCCACTATGGTTCCAACTAATTACTAACATGTAAAGTACAATTCTCCACGGAGTCCTCCCTTGTACATACTATCAGAGGTTCAAAATGAACATGATAGAAACAACACTTAACACAGTACGGGGCTAACAAAAACAAACATTCAGAATAGCCACCATTTGAAATTTTAAAGAAGGTGAAAACCCAAGTGGGAAAATAACCAAATCCAATCTTAAGTCACAAAATGCTGGCAATTTCCAACAATAAATCAAGTATAGAGAAAAGAGTTTTGGTGACCACTCTTGTCATAAGAAATTTCGAAGAAAACAAATTTACTATTAACCCCCAACATCACATGAAATAACTATCAAAATTTCTAAAACAACCAAAGTACAAAACAAATCCACATCACAATGTGACTAATTTTAGCCACAAAAAGGGAGTATCTGCTACACAACACCCAAGGACACAAGGTCCAAAATGTGTTAGAGAATGTACACCAAACATTCAGACAATTAGGTTACCTACACCCTGATATCTAAACAACTTTTATACAAGGATTTAAGGAAACAAAGTCGTTATTTATTTACAACAATTTCTACCTTTAATGTAATACAATTTCTTTATGTGAGGAAGAATAGACAATATCGCACACAAGAACATACTTATTCAAGACTATATTGGACTTCCAATATCAAATTTATGACACATGTGTCTAACACAAATTTTAATTTGTTCTCCTCCACACAGTTCTTACACATGCTTACACAATGGTAACTTTCATAACCCACCACAGGACTTCCACATGAGGTCACGGCCAGCTAAGAGATAGATATTAGATTATCAAGAAAGCACACAAAGATACCTCACACATGACAACACCACATAATCCACATAACTTGCAATGCAAGATGCCTCCAAATATTTAAATCATTCCAATACTTACAAAAATAATGCCATTCACATAAAGATGGTATGGTGCTTCCACACCCATAGCTAAACATAACCTCACAAGGTATGGTTACTTCACCAGACTAGGGAAGACAAAAACACCACTGGCCTTTCACAATACCCCACATAAAATGGGTTCAAGATATTCACATCACTAGAGGTGACAAATTTCAGTCTCCTGATTCTATGCACTAAAAGTAACTGTGCTTCTATCTTCTAAAGCACTAGAGACCACCAGAGGAACTTGAGGCCTCAACAATTAGCAAGCACTATTGTTTAGGGAACACATATTCTCAGATATATCATGACATTTTCGCATAACAGACACACAAGTAGAACAAAGCATAAAGGATTTATTTCTTCTACAATCAAGAACAAGTCTGTAAATTTGTCATACTTCTAACGCCATACTAAGGCTCTTAGGTGAGAGGTACTATTACCAACTCACCATAAGGACAAAAATGCTTAACCTAAAACAACGACAAGAACTAGAGATCCCAGAGTTGCAAACCCTACTCTGATACCAGATGTAACACCCTGCCAAGGAACTCTAGAGAACAATACAATTACACTATACAAATAGGACAATTTTTATTTTTAATGAAAGAGATAACAAAGCAACATTTAACATATCTAAACTAAGTAATGTTCTCCAAGGGTTCCATGGTTGCATCACTGACAAAACTACTATCATGTTCTCTCAAACATCATGTATTAACTGACAACAATAATTCATTCTGTATCTATTGCATTAAATGGATAACCATATACATTTCCATGACATCAGATAAAAAATCATCCAGAACAAGTACAACTACATTTTTTCCATACACGTGAGGATACAACATCACATTGTTTACACCATCTCATTTTGATTGCATTGGATTACATTCATTATGAATAATCTGATACACAGAATAGTACATGAGAATAAATAACTATCTTTATAGACTGGTACAAGATCTGCATCTTCTACAGGAGCTAAAACCTTCTTGCTCACGAACAAAGAAAGGAAAAAACCAATGGACATAAAGCACATCCACTCAACCATGTGGAACCCTAAGTTCCACTCCCCATGCTAGGAGATAACATAAGGTCCCAAAACATCAAACAATCAGGTAGATAATTGACTAACAGGAACAAGGACTAATCATGACTCCATAACTACACATGACAATATCACAAGCAACTCAACACCACTTCTAGAGGCAACACATGACGAATGGGGAGAATACAACTAGGGAATGCTAGGCTGCAGTAGGGAGAGTGTCATCGCACGGTCCTAACATGGGTTATCCTGAGAGCCTCTCACTAGGCACCGGCCCCATAGGGTGACACATGTAGAATCAACTTTCCTTTCATGAGGACAAGGAAGTCAATTATGCCAACTAGGTCTTCTCAACCCATCCTTAGCCTAAACGAACACTATAGGCATGGGAGAGGAAATCCATTTATCTTGTTTATTGTGTAATTTACCCTTTTCCCCTAGTTCATTTTTAGGTTTTCACTTAGTTAACAACCTTCAATGGGTTATCCTGACAGCCACTTTGGCCCCACATTGAAAGCCACTCCACTACCTGCATCTAGAAACCCTAACCATCAAGCAAGACAATTACTATCTTAATGATAAGTAAACATAAACAATGCAAGGCATTTACATTCTTGCATACAAAACATAATCACAACGACCAACCTTTACATCACAACACATATCAAGAGCAAGGTATGGGTCATCTTGCTCTCAAATCTCAACCATGAACAAAATAGTTTCTCATTACGATTACCAAGATCTCCCCATTACAATACTACACACAAACTCGATATCAACACTTCCTTGAAGGAGATTTAAACCAATCATAATATATTCACAACACAGTATGTACATCATCTCACAATATCATTTATTAAGACCCACATACATAGACAAGAGACATCATGTTCTTACAACATCTTCATTTCAAGACACCTATCAACAGAATACATGCAATCAAATCATATTATCTTATGCCTCTGGAACCTAAACTTGACAATTTACACATAGGCCAACTCACATGAAAATTGTGCTTGCAATAAGCAATTTCAACTAATCAACTCATTGACAACATAAATTCTTCTTACTAGAGCAATTCAATCTCTTAGTTATCCAGTTACCTATAAGTTTTACTTATAAGGCTAAATTTTCAAGTACATGGTTGTTTAACCTAATTCCAATCTTTCAATTTAATTTCAACTTAACAAAATCATTATGAAAAGATCTTTACAAAATCAATTAAAGTAGATTAAATTTCATCTACACTAATTATTTTGTCATAGCCATTTACATTTAATCGTATTAGCAACTAGATTCAAGTTATATCTCCACAAGAATTCATAAAACCTAGGTCTAGTTTAATAAATATTAATTCTATCTATTATATTAAATCAATCATCAATTACATATAAATATATCCTTTAAGCTAAAAAAATGCATAGGTAATATTAACTACAAATGTTTATAAATCAAATACTAATTACAATGTTTATACATCTAATTCCAACATATTAATCCAATTCCCAGCTTGACAAATCATTATCAAGAAATCATATTAAAATCTATAACAATTCAAATAAAATTCATTAACAACTCAGTATTACACATATCGATTGAAATAAATCAAATGCATAAAACATAATTTACCTATCTTGAGCATATGAATTATAATTAACTTAATAACCTATTTCAATGTAATAAAATCATTATATAACTCTTTACTTGGAAACTTCATGATATTAAACCCTAAACTGATAGGACACATTGTTTTGGCATACCTACGTGCGTGCAGAACTGATTTCCCAAAGTGTGACACTGAACTTGGTGCACAGATTTGAACTGTAAGTCATGTGAATGATTCAGCAGAAAAATTGACTATTGAAATGTGCTTGAAGATACTAATGATCATTAATGACATCCCTTCAGCAACCTACTTCTCTTCCTCACGTATCACAGTGTAATCTAAGGCAATTATCATTCTTCCTAAATGAATTAACTATGCACATTATGTAGCAGACTTTAGTTCCACAATGTAACCATATGGCTATGCCTTGAGGTTAATTATCCAATGACTATAATACAATGACTTGACATAAAAGAAATATATGTGATAGATTCTCACTTAAAACAATTGACACTTCAACAATAATTGTATACAGCTTTGTTATAAGATAGCTATGAGCATTGCTAGGTATATTGATCATTTGAAAACACATTAGATGCTATTTTAAATTTCATAAGATGAACTTCATATTTAACCAGCTTGATTTTTGAATTCTTAGAACTGTATATTATTTTCTGCAAAGCTGGCAGTGATGGGATTGTATCTTATTTACCACGCAGGGAAGAAAACGTACTATATAACCTGGGCTATGCAGTTTGGACAATCACATTAAGACCTAATGCAACTAGTAGCAAAGTGAGGATGAATTTTATGTATTCAGACTACGTATATCTATATGTATTCAGAGAGAAACATTTTCCAAAGCACTAGGCTTGACCTCCATTGAATAAAGGTATTGGACAATGCCATCTCCTTTCTATTTTCAGTTTATGTCTTTAATCACATTTGAACCCCATATGTGCGCATGGTTGACCATCCTAGCCAGCGATCTAGAAGATACCCTAAACTTTGTCAATGAGATACCTATTAAGTCTGTACTAGTTGTGTTAAGTTTTTCTTGGTGATTGTAGATCACATATGAACATAGGCTTAGGAGTATCTATAGCAACCCCACCCTTTTCATTGTGTAATCAACATCTAAACAAAACTGCGCATGTATGGTGATGTTTTTTTAATGACACATTTGTGAAACCTTAAATTTTCAAGATACATAATTTTGGTTAAATTTCTGGTAACCTGTCTAAGGGTTTCAAATGAAGAAGGCATTTTGCTGCTTTGGTCATGGAGAGCAATCATAATAATCTCACCCAAGTTCAAGTCCATCTCAGGGTATAAGAGATGCATAACCTTGGGGACAAGTGGTGAGTTTGGTTTACATTTGAATGCAATGCAGATTTGAATCTTAAGAATGTAATCCAAGCTCACCCCTCATAGCATTGAACAAAAATTTAGCAAGAGAGACAATTATTTAGCCAACCTGTCATAGAACATCATCAGTTGAGAAATCTACGATGTCATCGCAATCCTTTCGGATGTCATCAGCTTCAAATCTAGAAGACCAAATCTTAGCGGCAATTGTGTGAAAATCATTTGCATTTGCGTTTACAGGGGGCCTCTTCTGAGTCTTTTTAGTGTGGAAAGCGGTTCACGTTTGTCAGAGCAATGTATGAGTTCATCTCCAAATTTTTGAGGAGCGGTGGGTCCAGGGTTCAAACTTTACTATTCAGGTTCCTAGTCTAAAGACTCCTATGGGTGGAATTTCTAAATCAAGGTCAATGTCAAAGCCGAGATAGAGAAGGAGGGTTGCTGTGACTCAAAATCGAGATTGAGTGAAAAGTTGGGTGCTTCAAAATTGTCCATCACAAGATGTTGCCTCACTAGACAGGTTATGGTATATTGGTAATGACCAAATGATGGGGTTTGAATGATTAAGGAGATCGATAAAAGATAGAGGATATGGACGTCGGCCAAGCATAATCAATAGGGAAAAGTAATATCAGATGTTTTAATATATCTGCCCTCCCCACACAACGCCAAAAGAATGATTGTAAGATATGCTCAAATGATTGCAGAATGCACCAAAATGATGATCATAGGATAGCACAGAACAATTCCAAATGTTATGATTACCAGATGCACACAAACAATTATAGATAAAATGACTGCAGGGTACACACAAGACAAATTTGCAAGTAAAACCTTAGAGCATTTAAACAAAAGCAAAAAGGCAGGATTAAGGGAAAATTTTGCAATCTTTATGACAATGTAGGCTATCTTGGGGTAATCTAAACTTGATATTGAGACACTAATTAAAACTGTGTTGGATGCATGGATGTGGTGAATTGGAAACAAATTATATTCAATTGAATCTAAAGCAAATGGAAAATTTGTGACAATTCTCAAAACTATAGATAGGTTGGAGGTCAAGAGTAATTTCAAGTCTGCTTTTAAAGAATCTAATACCAAATCCTGAATAAATCCCATCAATGGAGGTAAACACAAATAATCTAATTCCATTAAAATTTCGTATGCAATAGGCATAAAACGTATACAGTTGCATACCTGAAGTTTCTTAAGCTTTTACCAGAGTCTCCTTTACTCTCCAAATGCAAACCCCCTCCCCTGCTCTTCCCAAAATCTTTTTCCTTCCTTCCACCTTTTCTCATCTCCCTGAATTTCTAACAGCAACCTCTCCAATATGCTAGAAGCTCCTCCCCACTACAATGCCTCCGCCATAATGAAATGTTCTCCTCCCTAACTTCCAGAACCTTCCTTCGCCATTTTAGGAGGTGAGCACATGATCCTATGCCAACTAATAACAACTATTTAATAAATTTATCCCTTTTACAACTCATGGTTTAATTTACAACTAAACATTATAATGTTTTATTTTATTTATTTTAATATTTTACTATAGATATATTTTATTATATATATATATATTATAATTATTTATGCCTTATTTTTATAACCTTTGAATCATAATACTATGTACTTTATTTTCATATTTTAATTTTTTTTTTACAAACCAATTAAGCATAAGGTATGTTGAAAATCACAACATTTCATCTTTCACAAATATTCCCATGTTCATGAATAAGTGGATTGACGAGGTTGGATTCCTTGGAATATGGACATGAGGCCAATATCTAATTAATAGATAAAGTAATCATAATAGAATAATATGTGATGACAATAATCCTAACTTTTATAGACATGACTACTTATTTAAATTTATAAATACCCTCAATTAAATAAATTTAATAACTGTAATAAAATAATTCATATTCAAACAACTTTGAATAATTACCTTGAACTTGGTAATTATCAATTACCATTTTAACCTTATTAAATATTATTAATAATAATGATAATATGATGTAACCCTATTAAATATTATAGTGGATCAAATAATAGTATGACTATCTAACAAAATCTAGGCATACAACATAACCCACTGAGCAAGACAACCCTTGAAAGCCAAATCAAACATGTTCACAAGCTAGGGCCAAAAACGTACTTAACCAACACAATCCATCAAATATCAATCAGTTGCAAGACCTCAAGCAACGCTAACTGACCAAACTGACATACTGACAGAACTGGCAGGTTGAATTGGACATGTCATACATCCTGATCGAGGATGATGACTTGGGGTGTGGGACCTTAAGTTATCTCTAGAACAACTTATCCATTGGGTTTAAGGCATGCTTAGACCTGTTAATTCAGGTGCAGTCGATGCCTGATACCTGCATCCTACAACAAATGACATGGTCAAGCATGTATAGATGCATATAAACTAGCACTAGGGTGAAAAGGAATCACAACATCGCAGGGCACTCGCAAGCGAGTGATGTGACATCGTCCTTTCCACATCATATCAATCTAGATTAGATCAACACATAATCATAACCAAATCAAATCTACCTCATTATCTGAACAGAACCGTACACTGATCATATAGGTGCATGAAATCATAAGTGTCAGAAGTACCATCATAACAAGTAAATCTAACAGAATTAGTCACATGAGATGCATTCTAACATATAACAATCATAGTAAGATCGACATCTTAATCATTGTAATGCAAAACAATGTCAGAGCATATGCATTACCAGTGTCACAATAGAGATTATCAATAAAACACACTGTCATATGAAACTACACATGGATGAAGCATCTTTCCTATAATGTATAACATTAATTGTCTACCTTACCTTAAATATTCCTATTATTTTACCTTCACCTTCATGCACCTTGACCAGTTCACCTATACATCCAAGGTGAGAATGGAGGGGCACTACAGAACCCATTATTGTGAAGAAGAAGCTAGACAAGAAGGGGTTAGAATTTGGTAGGAAGGTACCACATGCCTTGGACATCGAGGGGATTCTCAACGAGGTAGCACAAACTTCTCTCGCAAATTTGATGTCTAAAGAGGATATCATCGATGAATCCTACCTCCATATGACTAACCTATTCACTAAATCCTCTGTATTCATGCTATCATCCATATCCTTAACATCCACCACCAGCACCTAGATTGTAACACTTGTCTACCCTGAACTTATTGATTAGGACCAACAAGGTTCCCCCATTCTAGATGTTTTTCAAAATGACGAAGCTATTGCAAAGTTCATGGGACTCTGGGATGGTATCCTTCTTGGAGATCACAAAGTTGGTTTTGTAATGGAACTAGATCAAACTACTTATTTTGGTGAGAATGCCAAATCCTCCAGTCATAAAAGTAAAAATAAAGAAAGATCTCTAAGTGAAAACCACACTGTGGCATCTCCTGATCAGAAAATAGTAAAAATAAAGGATGTATCTGAAGGTGAAAACCTAATTGTGGCACCTAAGGATGGAGGATTTGACCTTCCCCTACCATCTAAGTATCAAGAGAAATCAGCTCTCCTAGTAGAAGATTCTACAGAGATAAATCTTGGCATAGAGCAAAATCTTAAAACCACATTCCTTGTTGCATCATTATCAAAATAAGAGCACAAGAATCGTACCAACTTCTTCATATAGTAAACCATCAACTTTGCATGGACCTATGCTGATATGCCAGGGTTGGACCCTTCACTAGTAGTTCACTATCTCACGATTGATCCAAAAGTGAAATGAGTCGACCAAAAACTAAGAAAGATGCACCCATAGATTGCTCTCTTGCTAGATGCAAAAATTATCAAGCCTATTGATTATCCAAAATGGGTCTCAAACATTGTACTTGTGGCTAAACCAAATGGGGGCATCCGCATGTGTTCTGACTTCAGAGATCTCAACAAAGCATGCCCCAAAGATGACTTTCCATTGCCAAACATTGATCTCATAGTAGACCTGACTACAGGTCATGAAATGCTTACTCTAATGGATGGATTCTCTAGCTATAATCAAATAATGATAGTGGAAGAAGATCAACATAAAACAACTTTCACTTGTCTTTGGGGTACCTATTGTTGGTGCGTCATGTCATTTGGTCTTAAAAACGCAAGTGCAACCTATCAAAGAGCAATGACAGTGATATTCCATAATCTCGTTCATCACATCATGGAGGACTATGTCAATGATATCTTAGCAAAATCTTCTAGGGCAGATCACATACAGGTTCTAGGACAAATCTTTGACAGACTCAAAAAATATCAAGTAAGACTCAATCCAAAGAAGTGTGTCTTCGGTGTAACCTCAAGAAAACTGTTGGGATACATTGTATCTCATAAAGGCATTGAAGTAGATCCAACACAAGTTAAGGCTATAGTAGAGATGCCTCCACCAAAGAATCTGAAAGCATTAAGGAGCCTTCAAGGAATGTTACAATCCATTAGGTGATTTATCTCACATCTAGCGCATAAATGTCAACCATTTCAACACTTTCTTCGAAAGGATGTCTCATTTTGATGAAATGATAAGTGTCAAGCAGCATTTGATCAGCTCAAAGAATATCTAGCTACACCTCCTATCTTGGTACCACCAGTCGTTGATAGGACTTTCATCTTATACATCTCAACTACAACTGCAGCCCTAGGGGCTCTTCTAGCACAACATGATGAGTCAGGAAAAGAGCATGCAATCTATTATATCAATTAAACCTTGGTGGGTTATGAACTCAATTATTCACCTATGGAAAGAGCTTGTTTAGTTGTAGCATTCACTTCCCAAAAGTTGTGACATTACATGCTAAACTAACACACAAATCTAATAGCCAAAATTGATCCATTAAAGTATCTATTTGCAAAAGCAGCCCTCACAGGCGAACTAGCTAAATGGGTCATGATCCTTAGTGAGTTTGACATTGAGTATGTGGACTGTAAAGAAATCATGGGACAAGCCCTAGCAGATCAACTAGTAGAATTACCCATGACGGATATACATCCTATGGTATCTAACTTTCTGGATGAAAATCTCTTCAATCTCTCTACCTCAATAATGTGGAATTTGTATTTTGATGGTTCCTACACATAGCATGGATCAGGGGCTGGCATCTTGTTTATCACATATCAAAATGACTATATCCCAAAGTCATATCGGTTTGCATTTCCTTGCACCAACAACATCACCGAGTATGAAGCACTCCTCATAGGTCTACATATAGCAGTCCAGTGGGAAATCAAAGAACTATAGGTATATGGAGACTCACAACTAGTCATTCGATAAGTCATAGATGAGTACCAAACAAAAGATGAAAAGTTGGTCCCTTACAAGCAACTAGTGGATGCCTACAAACCACACTTTTCTAGCATCACTTTTGAGCAAATTCCAAGAGAGCATAACAAAGCTGTAGATTATATGGCTTCTGTGGGGTCACTTATAGACATGCCTGCAAACACACAAAAATGTGAATTCTTGATCGAGTAATTGTTGATACCAGCCGTCGATGTTCTGACTACTAAAATCATTTGTGAACTAGTTGGTCCCAATTCCCCATGGTACGAATATATCTATGAATACCTGAAACACGGTACCTTTCCCTTTGAGCTATTTGTAACCCAACGTAAAATGTTTATCCGTCGATCCTCTTGTCACACCATTCTGGGTGATACACTTTATCGTCAAAGTCTCGATGGTATCCTCTTAAGATGTCTTAATGTGAAAGAAGCCAATGCTACCTTATGAGACATACATGAAGGTGTCTGTGGTGCACATTCTACTAGTCCTAACCTTGCTAAGAAGATACTTCGCATAGGGTATTATTGGCCTACCATAGAACAAGATGCTTTACAGTTTGCTCTTGAAGTGTCTACAATGCCAGCAACATGGGGATTTGAATCACACACCATCTCATGAACTACAACCTGTGACAACTCCATGGCCTTTTTCACAATGGGGTCTCAAACTTATAGGACAAATCCACCCATCCTCATCCAATGGCAATAAGTTTATCATTACTGCCACTAAGTACTTCATGAAGTGGGTCGAAGCCAATCCCATGACTTATATCACCGGCAAGCAAATAGCCAAGTTTACCCTTAACTACCTCATTTGTCGGCACAGTATCCCCCAAGCCATTGTCACTTATAATGAGAGACCACTCAAAAATCAAGATGTTCGTGTCTTATGCACCCAATACAATATCCAACATCACTTTTTCACTCCCTACTATCCGCAAAGTAATGGCCAAGCCGAGACTTCCAACAAAACCATTCTTAAAATCCTTAAGAAAATCGTCAATGAAGCTGGTCGTGATTGGCACTTGTAACTCAGTCTCACCCTATGGGCGTATCACACTAGTATTAGAACACCAACTAGTGCAACACCCTATGCCTTGGTCTATGGCTATGAAGCCATCCTACTTATAGAGGTCAAGATCCCATCCCTTAGAGTATCTATGCAACACCTGATTGATGGAGAGGAGTATCGCACTTCCAGATTAGCTAAACTAGAACTATTAGATGAGAGGTGCCTTGCCGCACTTAATCATTTCGATGTCTATCAAAACTGCCTATGGCACAACTATAACAAAAAGATCAAAGAAATATGGTTTTAAGTTGGTGACCTTGTCTTAAAGGAAAACTAGAGAAATCAAGAAGATTGAGAAAAGAAGGAAAAGTTCGAGCCTAATTGCTTAGGACCCTTTGTTATCACAGCAGCATATGGATCAAGAGCTTATACTTTAGCAACATCTGAAGGCATTCCTCTAGATGAGCCACTCAACAGTGTTCATCTCAAGAAGTTCTTTGCTTGATCCTCAGAGTATCCATGTCAAAAAAACAAAAAAATCACAAAAATTAAAAAAAATCAAAAAAATTAAAAAAAATAATTCGTCCTCTAGTGAAAACTTGGTAAACAGGTGCCTTGGATAAGTACCATGGTGAAAACCTAGCAAACAAGCACTATATGTAGAGTCAGCATCCATCATCTATTGAGTTTTATTCATTCCATGTCCATTTCATAATAATCTCCATCCTTCCATCCATAATAAAACCATTGACCTCTCTTGCATTTTCATTTCCCTATCTAGAATAGCTTGGAAATTTGTCAATGTCTCTTATCTTATGTCAAGTGATTCATGTCAATTATCATCATCTTATCTTATGTCAGTTATCCATGCCAATCATCATCTTATCCTATGTAATTTATCCATGTCAATTGTTAGCTTATCCTATGTCAAGTTATCCATGTCATCATCAGCTTATCCTATGTCAGTCATCCATAATAACACCTCTACCAGAATGGGGGCAACTCTTTTCTTAACCTAGGTCTAGGAATGGATCCTTGTTCGTGGTTCATCAACCATCAAAAAAAAAACACATCAACCATCAAAAACAAAAAACAACAAAAACACATCAACTTTCAAAGAAAAAAAAAATGAAAACACAAACACATCAACCAATCCATCATTCATATCAATTGTCTTATACATATGGTCACACTCTCGAAACCAAACTAGGCATCTTATACGAGGTGTTTCATTTCTGAAACCAGACACCTTCATCTTATCCTACATCATCAAACAAAACTAGAACTACATATCATCTCATCTCAATCTTAAGGCACCTTAATCCCATGGATATGGGTATGTAGGCAGTCTAGAATACAAAGGAAGTATCCAGCACTTAGGTACATAAGATATCACCATCTCCCCTCACATCATCTTATCCTACATCACCAAAGACCAGAACTACATATCATCTTATCTCAATCTTAAGGTACCTTGATCCCATGGTTATGGGTATGTAGGCAGTCTAGAATATGAAGAAGTATCCAGTACTCAAGTACATAAGATGTCATCATTTCATCTACCCAAGGTCAAACACCTTGACCTATCTCATCACTCTACCCAAAACTATATATTATCATTTTTCATCTTTCCTCATAATGTGCCTTGATCCTATAGATATAGGGTATGTAGGTAGTCTGGTATATGAAGGATGTATCCAATACTCAGGCACATACGATTCATTATTCTTTACCCATCTCAATCCATTGACATTCCATCTTTCTAACCTTCCATTTATCACAATTCATCCATCCACCTTGACTTTACTAACTCAAGTAGCACAAAAACTATGCATCCTTTCAAAGCAAAAGTATTTAATCAACCTGAAGCAAAGAAACCTACTTGCAGAGCCATATGCTATCCTACATATTGATTGCCAACATCTACTACATCAATCAACTTATCCTATCAAGAGATCAATACCCTTTAATGGATAAATCATTCCTACAATAAGGTTTTTGTCTTATCCTATCAACATATCAACACCCTTTAACGGATATATCATTCCTACAATAAGGTTATTATCTATCCTATTTACCCTATCTATCCAATCTATCCTAAGCAACCTCTTTGGAAAGAGAATATGTTGGTTGTATGTTTACTTTGTAAGTCAGTGAATTTGCTTTTTTGGTTTATCTTTTTGTTCTTTTCCCATTACCTATTCAAGACTACCTTGATTTATCTTTATCTTGGTATGTTGTGATGCAGTACGGATTGGGGGCATAGTCATTGTGTTTGTCTGCTGTGTTTGAGGAATGATATTTTATCTTACTTAGAATCATATCTAGCTTGTGTGTGTGTTACAACCTAGAATCTTACATATTAATATACATTTTGCATTTATGTATTAAAGTTTATTATATGTTCAAGACTATGGTTCATTCACATGTGTGTTACAACCTAGCATCTTACATATTAATATTCTTCTTGTATTCATGTATTGAAGTCTATTTTATGTTCAAGACTATGGCTCATTCACATTTCCAACAAGATTAAATTATGTCTAAGTGATCTAAGATCAAACTACTTGCTTGCAAAGTCAACATCCTCACACTCAGATATCACAACCCCTTGGTCTTTTATACCTTAGTGACACACTATCCATGTGCTATATCAAAATGAGGATTGTTCTTTATAAACATTTGTGAAACAATTGCAACAAGCTCATCCATTTAACCATCCATTTATCAAAATCATCATATAGTTTTTCAAGCAATGATCGATCAATTATCTCTCTATCATGTCTCCTCTATCTCCACTTTCTTCTATCTCCATCACCATCTGATGTATATCTACAAAACCACATGTTAAATACCACATATCATATCATTATCTGCTAGGAATTGCATGCAGAAGATATCAATTAAATGCAAAGAAAGATTAAACAGAGGAATGAAAATACATAGAAATAATAACAGCAAGAGACAAGTTTTAACGTGGTTCACCCAAACTCGGGCTACATCCACCAATAGAGAGTCCAATATTATTACCCAGCAAATCAAACCGATTACAACCAGTAATCCTTGCAACTCAATACCACTACAAATGTTACAATACAATATCAATGAAAACCATAACCCTTAGTCATTTTTATCAAATTAATGTTAGTTACAAAATAGGGTTTTTTTTATGTCGGCCAATAGAAAAAATAACTCCCAACGCCTTTATAAAATAATAAAAGTTGTTTGAGGTTTCGAGGGAGCTGCCCCCAAGACCCTACCCTGTATCATGATAGGGAGCACGCTAGGGGTGTTTCCCCTAGATCCCGCAATGGGCACTACCCCCAAACCCCCATTAAATAATTTGGGGGGAAACCACGTCGATAAAAGGGGAAAATTTAACCTCAAAGTCTGATTAGGCTCCATATAAGAACAATCTCCCACTTGGAGATTGATCAAACTCCACTCCATATCATCTCCCAGTTGGAGACTGATCATAACATCGTTGACCCTGTAGCTCCCACCAGAAATAAACACCCTGGACCCTATTGTTCTAATTTTTTGTTTTCAATTTTGAAGACCAACCAAAGCTAAAGAGGAGCTCAGCTTCTCCCTTGTCACTGCCTTTGTAAACATATCTGTTGGATTTTCATCTATATGTATCTTTTCCAGCCTTAACTGTCCATCATCCAACACCGATCAAATGAAGTGATACCTCAACTATATGTGTTTGGTCTTTGAATGCAAGGAAGAATTATTTGCAAGATGTATGGCACTCTGACTATCTGTAAATAAATAATTATTAGCCTGTTGTTTGCCTAATTCTTCCATGAAAGATTGCATCCATATCATCTCCTTGCTTGCCTCTATTGCAGCTACATAATCTACCTCCATGGTGGATAAAGCAACCACCTTTTACAACCATGAGATCCAACTCACTGATGTCCCACCTACAATAAAGACATAGCATTTAGTACTCAACTGGTATCAATATCCCCTACCAAATCTGAGTCTACATAACCTGCTAAATCAGTATTAGAGCCCCCAAAACATAAGTGTTTATTGGATGTACCTCTCAAATATCTAAAAATCTATTTTACCACATTCCAATGCTCCAATCTGGGATTACTCATATACCTACTGACAACTCCTACAGTATGTGCAACATCTGGTCTTGTGCATACCATGGCATACATTAAACTTCCTACAGCTGAAGCATATGGTACCTATTGGCAAGAGACACTATGTGGCTTCATGAGTGTTGTCATTGATGGCAACAAAGTCCATCCCACACATCCGCAGGACATGGCGTGTCTATACCAGAAGTCAGATTGAAGAGTATTTTGGTCTGGTGACCAAGAACAGAGCATGCAATAAGGTCTGACAATCAAGTCCAGATCTCTTAGAGGAAGTATCTCAGCAAAGTACGGACTTGGGGAAGTTAAGAGGTGTACCTTGACTGATACATACTAGACATTGAGCCTTCGGTGATGAAAGAGTAAAGAGATATGAGTACCTAAGTGTTGGGTTACTATTTGGCAGAGTAGACTAAGGAAGAACTGACCGGTAGAGCATCAAACCTTAATCCAGATGAGATATTGATGGTAATCAAGTTTCTTAAGGGATCATTCTTTATTGGCCAGCATAATTGATGACTTCTATAAGCATCTCTTTAATACGCATCACTTGGTAAGCAAGGATTCAGCTGACAAACTAGAGTTTGGGAAAATATTGAGTATTCCGGATGTCGACTAGAAAGATGTTGAAATCCTTTGTGTGGATATATATATACCAGATGTATTTTGATGAGAAGGTGTGTGTGGTAAAGAAAAGAAGAGAGCAATGTGGAAATAGTAATATAGGTCTGGTAGGTGACAGGACAACAGCACCAAAGAAGAGGAAGAATGAAGTGCAGTAAATCAGTGTATTGAGCCTAACTGGAACTGAACCTCAACATATGTGGATACTTCTCATCAATTCAAATATCTTGTTACTTTCTTTGTACCTTGTAGATAGTGAGTCTGTTGTAGGTAGTGAGCCTCTTGTGAGCAGTGTGCTCGGGTAGTGAGCCCTAATTGGCAAGTGCCATTTTGTACGATCTTATTCTTTTAACAGAGAATACAATCTTGGGTTAGTCACCCCGTGGTTTTTCCCTAAACAAGGTTTTCCACGTCAAAATCATTGTGTTATGTGTATTGATGTTATTTTTTCTTTCATGATTACGTTTGCTTATATGATTTGATGCTGCACTAATTGTTAAAGATGAACAGAAAGTTGAAGTAATTAAGATAACTGATTCACCCCCCCTCTCAGTTATCAACAATACCTTGGACATTTTATCTTCCTCCTATTGTGTCTTTGGACACATCTCCTTAGTCAATTTCAAATGACTAGGTAAAGGTGTACTGACAACTTTTGCATTCTCTATATGGAATCTCTGCAACACCTTTTCAACATAATCAACCTAAGATAGAATCAATTTTTTGTTCTTCCTATCTCTGCAAATTTTCATACCAAGGATTTGTTTTGTTTCCCCCAAATCCTTCATAGCAAATGATTGTGCTAACTATTGTTTTAACTCTCTTATGTGATCCATGTTAGACTCTGCTACAAGCATGGCATTAACATATAAACATAAAATAATGTAACAATCATTATCCAACCTCTTAAAATAAACACAATGGTCAAAATTACACTGGATGTAGCCTTGCTCAGCCATAAAACTATCAAATTTCAAATACCATTGTCGAGGTGCTTATTTCAAGTCATATAAACTCTTCTTCAATCTGTACACCAGTTTCTCCTTACCTTTGACCTCAAATCCTTAGGGTTGTTCCATATATATATCCTCCGCCAAATCACCATGGAGAAAGGCAATTTTCACATCTAGCTATTCCAAATGCAAATCTTCAGTAACCATAATACATAAAATAGTACGAATAGAAGTCATCTTAACAACCGGAGAAAAAATCTCATCAAAATCAATGCCCTTTTTCTATGCAAATCCTTTTACAACTAACCTACCTTTAAATCTTTTCTTACCTCCATCTTCCTCTTTCATCCTATAAACCCATTTGTTTGGTAAAGTCGTTTTACCTACAGGCAACTTACATAATTCTTAAGTCTAATTTTTCAGTAAGGAGTCCATTTATTCTTTCATTGCAAGCTCCCATTGAACATTTGTATCCACCTGCATAGCTTCATCATACCCTTCTAGTTCACCAACATCTGTTAATAAAATAGAATACAAAGAGGAAGAAAACCTTTCAAGAGGTCTACTTAGCCTTGTTAATCGTCTAACATTCACTAGAGTTTGTGGTATTTCTTATTGTTGTTGCAGAGCATGAGAAACCACTAGAACATCACTATCTGGAGTATCATCCAGCACCACATAAGATTTCCTTTTCTTTCTTCTCATGTTACTGCAACTGATCTTTGTATAGTACCTTCTCATTGAATACATCTCTGCTTCTCACAATTTTGAGATTTTCAACATCCCAAAGCTTATAACCAAATTCATCAATGCCATACCCAATGAAGATACACTTTTTTTATTTTGCATCCAACTTGGTTCTATTTTCATAATCTACATGTGTACATGCTTCACATCCAAAGGTTTTAAGAAAAGAATAACTCACCTTCTTACTTGTCTATGCTTCCTCTAGAATACCATAGCCCAAAGGAATAGAAAGACCTCTATTAATTAAATATACAATGGTATTGATAGCCTCTGCCCACATGTTTAAAGGCAGCCCAACATGCTATCTCATGCTCCTTACACGCTCCATTATTGTCCTATTCATGCACTCAGCCGCTCCATTTTCTTGTGGAGTCCCTGGAACCATTTTCTGCCTACAAATTCCATTAAAGGAACAATAATCCTCAAATTCTTTGCTGCAATACTCACCACCATTATCAGATCTAAGACATTTTAATCTTTTACCCATCTCATTCTCAACTAAGCTTCTCCATTTCTTAAATGATTCAAATACATCAAAATTCTGCCTAAGGAAATAAATCCAAACCTTCCTAGTTACATCATCTATGAATGTAACATAATATCGAGAGCCACCAAGAGAAGATACCTGAGCCGGTCCCCATACATCTATATGCACAAGCTCCAACTTTTCATCTTTCTTTTGCTTTCCATCCTTGAGAAAACTAACTCTATTTTATTTGCCATACACACAACTTTCACAGAAATCCATATTAATACATTTCAGACCTGGTAGAACTTTCTTAGAATGAAGTACCTTCATACCTTTTTCACTCATATGCCCAAGTCTTTTATGCCACAGTGTTGTCTCAGAACATGCAACAACTGTTTCAATCTCTTCCTACGAACCCGCAACAACTATTCTAAAACTTGTTTGGTTTTTCTCTGTAATAACTAAAATAGAATGAACAATATGACCTATTCAAATATATAAGGTGCCTACTTTCACACCTTTTGCTACTATTAAGGCACCTCTTGAAACCTTCCAATTTTTATCACTGAAAGTAAATATTCAACCTTCATCGGCTAGCTACCCTTCTGAAATTAAATTGCTACTCAGCCTTCGAACATGCCTTACCTCTTGTAGTAGCCAATGATTCCCATTCTGTAGATTAATCTTGATTCTTCCCTTTCCAACAATCTAACAAGGTTTGTTATCTCCCAAATAAACCAGCCCAAAATCCCCTTAGAGATAATCAAGAAAATAACTTCTATGGGGCATAGCATGAAATGAGGCCCCTGAATCTAAAACCTATGAATCATCAACATTATCTAGGGAAAGAATCAAAGCATAATCTTCATATTATTACTTACCATATTTGCCTCCTCATTGCCTTCTTGTTTGTCTCCTTCTTTATTCTTCCGAGACCAACAATCTTTCTTCAGATGACCTGGTTTCCCATAGTACCATCAATCAAATGTCCTTTGGATTAGGACCTCTTGTCCTTTGATTTTCCTCATGACTTCCCATGACCTGCAAAACCTTTTCCTCTCTCCTTTGATATGTCCTTGCTTTCTGTATTCAAAACACTACCTGATGTAGACCCTCCTAAGCTAAGGATAACACCAACAACATCATCAAATTTCAAAGTATTTGAACCAGAGATAGAGATACTTACAGCCATTACGAAGCTATTCTAGCTTTCTGGCAAAGAACATAAAACCAAGAGAGCCCTCACCTCTTCATCAAATTTTATTTTTATAGAAGTTAACTAACTAGTAATTATATTAAACTCATTTAAATGATGTGTCCCAGATCCACCTTCAATAATTTTTAGATTAAACAAATGTTTCATGAGAAATACCTTATTTGAGGCTAAGAGTTATTCATACAATTTAGCCAAAGATTTCATCAGTTCATCTGTTGTCTTCGCTTCTATTATATTGAACACCACAGATTGTGCCAGGCACAACCGAATGGTTCCCAGTGCCTTTCTATCTAGAAGATTCCAATCCTCATCAGTCATTATTGCTAGTTTCTTGGCTATTCCTTCCAATGGCCTCCATAAATCCTTCTGATAAAGATAATCCTCCATCTGTAACTTCCATAATTGATAGTTCTACCCATTAAATTTATCTACCTTCAATTTACCCGCGTCTGCCATTGCTCCCACTTAACCGTGAGACTCCCACTCAACCGTGAGACCTTCCTATAGACAATAATCGAATACAACCCACTTTGATAGCACTTGTTAGGAATTACATGTAGAAGTTATCAATTAAATGCAAATAAAGATTAAGCAGAGGAATGAAAATACACAGAAATAATAACAATGAGAGACAAGTTTAACATGGTTCACCCAAACTCGGGCTACATCCACCAACAAAGAGTCCAATATTATTATCCAGCAAATCAAATTGATTACAACTAGCAATCCTTGCAACTCAATACCACTACAAATACTACAATACAATATCAATGGAAATGCTAACCCTTAGCTATTTTTATCAAGACTTATGTCGATTACAAAATAGGGTTTTTTTATGTTAGACAATAGAAAAAATAACTCACGATGCCTTTATAAAAGGGTAGATGCAAGAAGTTGTGTCCACTTAAGGTGGAAGTTTCGGAGTTAGAAAAAAATCCGAAATCGGGGAACGAAAAATAGGATCCCGTTTATATAAAATGGGATCCCGTTTATATAAAACGCGATCCCGTTTTGCCTCGGGATCCCGAGCCTAGAACCAAAAACGCGATCCCGTTTTTCCTGGGATCCTGAACCTAGAGGCCATAAACGTGATCCCGTTATATAAAACAAGATCCCATTTTATAAAATGGGATCCCATTTGTGAAAAGTATTAAATTTTTTAAAAAACAGCAGAGACCCCATTTTCAACAGCGACAGGCGACAGAGGAAAACGGGATCCCAAGTTCTCAGAGCATCCAGCCAGGTAAGTGGATTTTTCCACTTGTAAAAATTACCCATCAATTGTTTATACCTTCCATTGTTTGTTTTGATGTAAAATACAATCAAAATTTAAATTTTGAATTGTTATTTAGGGTTTAGGGTTTATAAAATCAGTAGTTGATTTTTGACAATTTAGATGTAAAATACAATTGAAATTTTGAAAGACTATATCATATAAAATGTTAGAATTTGAACAAACTGTTAAAATTATGTTTAAAATTGAGAATTGAATAGATATATTTAGGCATTTTAGCTGTAAAATACAATTGAAATTTTGAAAATACTGTATCATATGAAAGGAGAGATTTTGAACAAACTGTCAAAATTTGAGTTCAATTTGAGTGTTGAATAGTTCTATTTAAACATTTTAGCTATAAAATAGAATTGAAATTTTGAAAATACTGTATCATATGAAAGGAGAGATTTTGAACAAACTGTCAAAATTTGAGTTCAATTTGAGTGTTGAATAGCTGTATTTAAACATTTTAGCTGGAAAATGCAATTGAAATTTTGAAACGATTGTATCATATGAAAGGAGAGATTTTGAACAAACTGTCAAAAATTATATAGCAAATTGGGATGATATGTATATTTGGTTTTTATAAAATTTACTTATAACAATGTATGTCATTGTATTTTAAAGGCATTATTGAATAGCTAACTATCATGTAAAAAAATTACAACAAACCATAATAAAACCAAGTTATCACATCCTTCATAATCAAACATTTAGAGACAACTAGAACTAATCAAGAATTGAGAAAATTTTACAGTTTTTGTGATAGCCAACTAATTAAGAATGAAATGAAGCCAACATTTATGTAACTTTTGATATACTCAAGTAGCTGTCCTCACTAGCTAGGTTATGCCCCTGGAATGAACATCGTGATGTTAATTGTGATACGAGCTTGAAACCTCATTGGTAATGCTTTCCCTAATCTTAATGACATTAATGTAGGCTCCACTCATGATCCTTACGAAGATCTTTCCACCACTAACCTCTTTCATGATAGGTCACTATCCTCACCATCTCCTTAGACCTAGAATACCTTGAGCTTATCGATTGGGACCAACATGACCCTTTATGTTTTGATGTTTTCCAAAATGATGAAGCCATCATGAAACTTATCAAGTGTCAAGACCACATCCCCATTGTAATCATAAGAAAGACTTTTCCACCATACTTAACACCTACATATATGCTTATTTTGGAGAGAAAGAAAGAACCCTTCAGTCCTGAGGCACCCTAGTCTAGGCAGAATAGCAACAATCTATATAAGAAGAAACTTGTGATCGATTAAAATGATATAATAAAAATGGACACTTCCCAAGAGCTCCTCAATTTGACAAACTTCACCTTCCATTAGATACCACTTAGATACAAGACATGACTCCCCTCTCCTTGTTGAGGACATGCTATAAACATCAACCTGTGAATAGAAGCTTGGACCCTAAACTCTCTAAGATAGTAGCTCCACTGGACCTTGACATCAAGAAGGCATATATAACCATGTCACCATGTTAAATATTACGTTGATTTCTTCATGTGGTCTTATGGTGATATGCCTTGAGACTCCATCTTTAAAGTCATGCATCATCTTGTGGTTCACCTCAATGCCAAACCTATTCAATAAAAGCTACGCAAAATGCACCCCCAAGTAGCCCTCGTGGTCATAGAAGAATTGTATAAACTCTTGGATGTCCAGGGTTCATTCAGACTATTACTTTTCCTAAATGGGTAGATCTAATGTGGTCTTAGTTAACAAGAAAACTAAGGGAATTCATGTTTGCACTAACTTTTGAGACATCAAAAAAGGATCTACCCCAACTTAGATAACTTTTCTCTACCAAACATTGATATGGTCGTGGATCTTGTGCATAGCCATATATATAAAATTTTATCATTAATCTGGATATAATATGGACCAAGTTGAAACATTTGAGTTAGACATGGAGACACCTAGATTATGGAGCTCGGTCTATGTAAGAAAACACCTCTTATAGACTCAACACAAACTTATCCCTCAACCCTCTAAATTGTGACTTACATCATTTGATTACCCTGGAACACACTATATAGACAACTCTATACAAATTTGGCAAAATATATTTTCTCCTAACAGAAACTTGTATATGTAGAAGTATCTACTACTACATTAGATTTGATATACTTCTTAAAAGGAAAGAGTTGGGACTAACAACTAAATAGAAAACAATAACTAGTTTTGCATTTTCTAGGAAATAGGAAACAAAATTGAGCTAGAACCATCTTGACTAATTTATCTATTTCTAGCTAGATTGAACCCTAATTCTATATGCAATTCCAACCCTAACCCTAACACTAATTCTAACCCTAATCCTAACCCTAATTCTATATGCAATTCAAACCCTAACCCTTATTATAACCCTAATCATAACCCTAACCCTAACTCTACTTGTAATTGTAATTGTAAATCTAACTCTAGCCCTAACCCTAACCCTAACGAGCTACTTGTAATTGTAATTGTAACCCTAACTCTAGCCGTAACCCAAACCATAATTGTAGCTCTAATACTTACCCTAATTTAGCAACCCTTGAATTCTAATTCTAACCCTAACCTCAATTCTAACCCTAAGCCTAATCCTAATTGAAACCCTAACCCTAACTTTAATTAATCACGAGTCATGCTACAGGGATTTCTTCTACATATTTTGTATGCATGTGTTATTCCCTTATTGCATGTGAGTTCACCAATTATTTGGAAGTCTCCTAACTGGGAGGCAGGCTTGTATTCAAGCCCTATAAATTTTGTGTTTATAGGTGTTATGTTTAAAGCTATATGGAGACTTGTAATAGGAGGTCTTGAATTTGGTACCAATGATTGTGAGTTCCTTGTCTAGAATATGATGAACCTTTTGAACAAGAGAACCTTGTAGACCATGATGCATATCTTGAAATTTAAACTTGAACATTATCGTCATGTGAATGCTTTTAGCCATCCTACAACCTCCTATCACCCTTCATCCTCTTATAGGGATATGCCACACAACCTCTCCAAGTTGACCATGCCAAACCCAAAGTCACAATCGTAAGAGGTAAAGAATCTTTTGGCCCCATTCAAGTCCACTCCCTAATAGGAGTGATACAATGCTAATAGGGTTGTGAAGGTAATTAAGTTCTTAATTAGCATGTTGGGTGTATCTAAGCATAATGATGATATAGTTAGTCTTGATTTCATTAATCTTAAGATCATTGAGCTAGAGTACTTAATATATATGGTATAGTTTTGTTCAATCAATAGTGGTAGGGAAAATTAATATACTACAATGACATGAAACATAAACCAATAGGTGTCTTAAGATATATTAGTTGTAGGGAAAATTATAGTGGCCCTAACCCTAGTAGAGTAATAAGTTGAAGTAGTGTTAGAATTACTAATAAACTAAAAAACTTTATCCTAGGGTGGTGGGACAAATTACACAAGCCTTACAAAGCCTCTACCACTTCCTTGACATTTTTAACATTGTTCGAATTTGATAGGAGGGATTTATGTCACCTCCTCCTCACCTTAATTCTCATAGTGGATAGAATCATCCAATTTAGCATCAAGACATGAAGGTTTATCTTCATTATCTTAGAAATATCCTCTAAGGCTTTGTGCATATGCTCATGCCACACATTGAAGATGTGGAATTTATCTAAGTAGCAATATAGAAATCCTTAGCCTAACCTTCTACCCCTTCAATATCATTGTATAGAAGGTAGATACAAGTAACATTTGATAGCATGGAGGCACAACTTAGGGATTTCAAGTTGAATGTAAAAAAAATATTCTTCCCAACAAATGCTAGATGTCTAGGAGCAATTTAATGATTTCTTCCATTATCTGCCTAGTCTAGAATATAATTACCTTTTCTTTTGATATGTTTGAAGGAGATAGATTTAAACAAGTATTCACCAAGTTTCTAGGTTCCAATATATAATAGTTTCCAATAACCACAAGCTTCATCTATGCTTTTTCATATGATCAATGTTGATCTTGGAATCTCCTTCCACACTAAGGGATATCTTGTTTAGTTTCCAAGTCATCTTGAGGCCCTAGATATCATGGCCCTAGAATCTACCATATTAGTGTTCTTGACACCAAAATCATAAGCTTTAAGATAGGTAGAGGTTTTCCCTTATCATCTCTTAATAACATACTCCTCCTACTTCACTAGGATTACCCTTGGCTACCCATCAAAATTTCAAGCTTAATCCATCCCAATGTAGGTGTGGACCAAAGGGTGTGAATATCAACATGGGTATCTCCTTGTTTTAACCTTATTCAAAGCAACCTTGGCCAATTATGAGCCTAATCAGTGCCTCTTCTAGCATGATCATATATTCCTCTTTACCCCAACAATCACCAAGTTCCTAAATGCACCATATTTCTTTAAAATAGTCCAAAATTTGGGATGCATATTCACATTTAAGAATTACATGATGATTGTCCAGAGAAGTTTCCTTACTTAAATGCACATTGAAATTTTGAAATATATATTGCCCATTGTATCAATCATTATGGTAGTCCTAATAGCTCGCTTACATTTTGAAATTTGTACATGCATGTATACATTATTTGTATGTTTTTAATTTAAATTTATTTCAAGTGTAATTTCTTGAAACATATATATATATTCTTGATTTAATTTTAAATTTGTACTAAAGTTTGTATGTTTATATGTATATATATGCAGGTTCATATCTAGATTTTTATATATACATCATGAATCTAGATGATATTCACTTTGATGTTGAGGACTTTCTTAATGCACAAGATGATCCGGCCGCACCCCCACCCCCACCCCCAGCGCCAAATGCCCCACCTCTAGATGCCCCACCTGCAGATGACCCGCCTCCACCTCCACCTCCACCCCCACCTGGAACTGACCAGGCTCGCTTGCGAGCCATAATAAATGAAAATGTAGATTTGATACAAGAAAAACTGAATTCCATTCGCAGTGGACAATTCATGCCACCTCACGTAGTACGTTTTGCATCTTTGATGCAAAACATTGTAGATTCTGTGAGGTCTATTGACTCAGATTTTGATGGATTCCGGAAATGGAGAGAGGAGAGGCACCAATTTTATGCTGATGGCCTCTCCTATAAGACTATTTTGGATCTTAAAATCACAAAAGCTCATTTAGCACAATATTTTAGACATCCCATTACAAATGAACCTATTCCTGCAAATAAGAAAAGAATATCAATCAGGTGGTGTAGGCATGAAGGAATGTCTGCTAATTTTTGGGATAGATGGTGGATGGTGTTTGATTATCCACCTCATGCTAATTGTGAGGTTCCTTTATATTTTTTGAGAAAATTATATGTAGAGTTTGTTATGAATAAAAAACCCAACTACTTTGATTTTAGATCATTCCAGGGTGTTGGTGGTGGCATGCCACAACAGAGGTTGGGGGCACGGGTTGATCCCCAATGACCGGTGCCTATTCAACCTCTTATTGATCCTCCTATTGTTGCCATTCCTTCGCCCTTCGAGCATCGTGCAGTGGTATCCACACTAGGCACATTGAGTGCACTCTCAGGTAGCCTACATGAGCAGACTTCTATGATGGTAGCTCGACTTAGAGAGCATGGAGGAGTTGATGATGGAAGTGGTCCTAGTGCCACTCCACATGTGTCGATGCCTCATACATGTACGAGTTGCAATCAGTTGTGTTATGGACCTGATCAGGCAGTTGCACCCACTTCAGCTACACATGCATCATCTGATAATGTGGGCACTGAATCATTTGTTGATTATCTATTTGCTGAGGATCATCCCACTGATCATTCGTGGTGCAGGAGCACCCCTACAAGACAGGATATAGGTCAATTGTCCGCATGACAGGACATTAGTCTATTTTTAGTATGTTTGACTTCATCATGTAATAAGGTCCATTAGACCAATGCATATGTATTAGATCAGCCTAGGAGAGTGTGCAGGCAGTTAGAGATCGTGATCAGGTAGTCTGAGCTATCCTTCTCCCAGCCGCTTGGAAGCTCCCAGCCGCTGGGAATCGAGTTGGTAGTACTCGTAGGTTATTGCTATATATACCTTCGATCTGTTAGGGTTTAGCAAGTTAGTTGTGTTATGTTATGGTGTTGTGTTAGTGATTGAGTTGAGATTCAGGAGAACAGTCCAGATATTGAGGAGCACTGTTGTTTGACAGTATTGTAGAAACAGGACATTGTGTTTCATCTAAATAAGATCTCATCAATTGCATTATCTGGTTTATCAGTTGCTGGTGTTTTGATTTCTATTCTGATTACAGGTTGATGGATTCTTTCAACCCTTCTACCGGTTGATCCTGTGAATCGGTGGAATGGTCATGTATGATAGCTTAGTTTGCATTTTAGTTTTCTGTTTATGCATTTCATTGTTCAAGAGATCAGTTGGTAGCATGCTGTGAATCAACCTAGCATCCTCATGTGCTAGGTTTAGAAAGATAAATCTTTAAGTTTTGATCTGAAGGTGATCCAGCCCGATCATCATATTTCCTTTGTGAACTTGTGTGGTTCTGTGAGTTTGCATGCAGCGGACGGATATACAGGAGTCTGCATGTGCTTTTCCAGTCAGAGCGAATCGCATTGTCATCTGCAAGTACATCGCTATCCGGATCGGGTTATGAAGCTGATGAAGTTTGCATGTTTCAAGTGCATCAGGATGATATAAGTCTGATATATACTCAGTGTGTATATCGTCGTCAGGATCATCTTTCGTGTGTACCCATCATCCGCATATCGCTATCGGATGCGGAAGTGAAAGTTCATTTTTTGACTAAGGACCGGAGAGGTCATCATCAGGATATTGCGTGACGTCATCATCAGGTGCATGTGACGTCATCATCATCAGGATATTGCGAATATCACCCTATGCAAGTTTATCCTACTGTCGCTAAGTGTTTTGGCATCGGCGTAAGTTTTCGGCATAAAGTTTGGGTAACATCATCAGGATGTTTCAATATGACCAGATAAGTCATATCATGATGCTGTTGATTGAGTAGTCAGATATCGGGGTGACGTAAGCACCAAAGGAAAGGTGCTGAAGTTGTCGTCATCAGGATATCGGAGGAACAGGATATTTTATATCCTACTGATGAAGGTGATGCTGAACATCATGATGATGAAGATAGAGTTTGGCGCTAAGTGAATAGTGATCATCAGGAGGATAATTGTGTTCACCGAATATCATGATGCTGATGACAGGCGAAAGGCGAAAGGCGGAGGAAGTGAACAGTAGTCAGCAGGAGGATATTTCATGCTCGTCTGAAATATGATGATGCTGTTTGTGTTAGCAGGAAATGATGATGATGATGCTAAGCCGATAGGGATTTTTAACATGCTGATTGTGTTATTGACTCCTCCTTCCCATTTGTAAGCTCCCGTTGCGTTTACCTCTGCATCATAGTGGTATCAGAGCAAAGGAAGGATCTTTTGGAAAAGATAAGCAGGATGTCAGACGAAGAAGGAACATCAGAGGTTTCAGCAAGGATGACCAACGCTGAGTTAGCAGTTCTGGTGAAGAAACAGATTGCAGAAAGCAAGGCCGTGAAGGCTCAGAATCAGGAATTGAAGGATGAGTTAGCAAAGTTGAGGAGCAGAGTAGGTTCTGGTAGAGAAGAAGATAGGGAAGAAGAAGAGATCCCTAGTTGGAGCGAGGAGGTCGTTCCTGCAAACTAGAGACCACTGTTGAATGCCCTCAAGGCCATGGAGAGGAGAACCATGGATGTGAAACTGGATTTGCCAGTGTTTACAGGAAAGATGGAACCTGATTCAGTGATGGAGTGGATAGACTGTTTGAACAATTTCTTTGAAACAGAGGAGATACCAGAACAACAGAGAGTGAAGATAGCCCAGTCAAAAATGAAAGAAGCTGCCTTGACATGGTGGAATTTTGTCCAAGATGATAGAGTACAGGAAGGAAAGCGTAGAGTTGCTACATGGAAGAAGATGATGGCATTAGTAAAGGAAGCTTATGTCCCATTGGATTACAGTATCCAATTACACAAAAGGAAGCAAAATCTGAAGCAGAAGGAGCTAGATGTCAGCTCATATACAGAAGAATTCATGAAACTTTGTATGAAAACAAAGGTAAAGGAAAGTGAAGAAGAGAAGGTAGCCAGATACCTTAATGGATTGAGGTTCAACATTCAGGAAGATTTAAGTCTGCATAATCCAGATACAGTTCAGAAAAGCTTTCAGTTGGCATTGAAAGTGGAAGAGAAGTTAAAGAGAAAACAAGAACAACACAATAGAGGAAGAGGAAGACAACAAAGAGGTGGAAGAGGTCCTTTTAGAGGTAGAGGACATGGACAGGGATATCAAGGAGAATCCAGTCATGACAATAGTAAGGGAAACAATAGTCAGAACCAGAGGGAAAATTACAGTCATCAAGGAAACTTCAGAGGTAGAAGACCTTTCAGAGGAAGATCCCAGGGCAGAGGATCCATCAGATGTTATAACTGTAACAAAGAAGGCCATATAGCCAGCAGATGTCCAGAAAAGGCCACAAGCTCAACAGGAGAAAGGAGAACAAATCTGGTCCAAGAACCTGATAATCAAAGTATGACAGGCTCTACTTCTTTTCAGAGTGTGAATGCTCCTGATAATTATGGATACCCAAAAAGTGGAGAGTCTCTAATGATGAGAAGAACAGTGACTACCATGAAGGTACCTGACAAAGAATCCCCTCAGAGAAAGTCTCTTTTCAGGACTATTTGCAAAGCAGGAGGTAAGGCATGTAAAGTTTTGATTGATTCTGGTTCTACTGAAAATTTTGTGTCTGAAGAAATGGTGACAAAGCTTAAGCTTAGGAGATTGCTTCACCCATCCCCATATAAAGTCTCATGGCTTACCCAAGGTCAGCAGACAACTGTAGAAGAGCAGGCTTGGGTAGAATTTCAGATTGGAGCATATAAGGATAAGTTGTTGTTTGATATTACCAAGATGGATGCTTGCAATCTTTTATTTGGTAGACCATGGCAGTATGATTTGAAGGCACAACATGATGGTGTTAGAAATACCTATAAAATCACTAAAGATGGTAAGGATATAAAGTTACTACCATTGACAGAGAAAGAGGAGAAATCTAAAGGAAAAGAGGTGAAGGTAATGCTGATGGAAGGTAAACAGTTTATGAAAGAAGTAACAGCAGAAGGTGTAGTTGCGTATGCCCTAATCCCATGTATGAGGGTGAATAAAGAACAACAGCAAGAAGTCAAGGAAGAGAAGAAGCAAAGGTTCATAGACCCAGCTATCCAAGAGCTATTGGATAAGTACAAAGGTATCATCTCAGAGGGAATGCCAAGATCCCTACCACCTGTCAGAGATATTAGTCACTGCATAGACTTAATTCCAGGGTCAACACTTCCAAACAAAGCAGCCTATAAGCTAACTCCAGAATAGAATGCAGAAGTAGCTAGGCAAATTGAAGAATTATTGGATTCAGGTCTGATTGGGAAAAGTTTAAGTCCATGTGCAGTACCAGCTGTACTAGCACCAAAGAAGGAAGGTACTTGGAGGCTTTGCATAGATTCCAGAGCTATTAACAAGATCACAGTCAGGTATAGATTTCCAATTCCTAGGATAGAGGATTTACTTGACTGTTTGGGAAGTGCTAAGTATTTTACAAAAATAGATCTAAAGAGTGGATATCATCAGATCAGGATTAGACCAGGAGATGAATGGAAAACAGCATTCAAAACAAATGAAGGGTTATATGAGTGGAAGGTTATGCCTTTTGGTTTATCTAATGCACCTAGTACTTTTATGAGGTTGATGAATGAGGTTTTGAAAGAGTTCATTGCTAAGTTTGTCATAGTATATCTAGATGACATTCTGATTTTCAGCAACACAAAAGAAGAACATCTCAGACACATAGATTTGGTTCTTAAGAGGTTACATGAAGAGCAGCTGATGATAAATTTAGACAAGTGTTTGTTCATGCAAGAGGAGATCACATATTTGGGTTTTGTCATTTCACAAGGAAAGTTACAAATGGATAAGGAGAAGGTAAGTGCCATATTGTCTTGGCCAACCCCAAAGACTATGAATGATGTCAGAAGTTTCCATGGTTTAGCAACCTTCTACAGGAAGTTTATAAGAGGGTTTAGTCATATTTGTGTACCCATGCTGGATACCATCAAAGGAGGACAGAAGTGCAGATTTGTTTGGACTCAAGGAGCAGATGATTCTTTTGAAACACTGAAGAAGAAGGTGGCACAGCAGCCAGTCCTTGCACTCCTAGATTTTAACGAAATCTTTCAGGTAGAATGTGATGCCAGTCACATGGCCATTGGAGCAGTACTCAGCCAAGAAGGTAGACCTATTGCATTTTTCAGTGAGAAGCTCAATGATGCTAAAAAGAGGTATTCCTCATATGATTTGGAAATGTATGCTTTAGTTCAGTCACTCAAGAAATGGAGGCATTACTTGATGCCAAAGGAATTCATAGTATTCACAGATAACCAGGCTCTGAGTTTCATAAACAGCCAGGAAAAGCTGAACCACAGACACATGAAATGGGTAGAAACCTTACAAGCTTTTACTTTTACATTGAAGCATAAGAAAGGAGTCAAGAATAAAGTTGCAGATGCTTTGAGCAGGAGAGTTCTAACAGTCAACCAGATTCAGTTAGAAAGTGTTGGCATTGATTCACTAAAGACCATGTATCAGACTGATGAAGATTTTGGTGAGATATATCATGTATGTACTTCTTTTGGAGAAAAATATCATGCTGAATTCTCTGAATTTTTGATTCAGGATGGATTGTTGTTCAAAGGTGGATAGTTATGTATTCCAAGGTGTTCTATGAGGTTAAATATCATCAAGGAGAAACATTTTGGAGCTATGGCAAGTCATTTTGGTCTAGATAAAACTCTTGATCTGGTCAGAAGGCATTACTTTTGGCCTAAGTTACAATCAGATGTCAGAAAATTTGTAGAGACATGTGTGATATGTCAGAAAGCTAAAGGCAGGTCAACTAATGCAGGTTTATATCAGCCCTTACCCATTCCTTCCAGACCATGGGAAAGCATAAGTATGGATTTTGTCTTGGGTTTACCAAGGACAAGGAAAGGATTTGACAGTGTTTTTGTTGTAGTGGATAGATTCAGTAAAATGGCACATTTCTTGCCATGCAAAACCACTGCTGATGCTTCATACATTGCAGATTTATTTTTCAGGGAGATTGTCAGAATCCATGGATTGCCATTGAGTATAGTGTCAGATAGGGATGTGAAGTTTATTGGTCACTTTTGGAGAACTCTTTGGAGGAAACTTGGAACAAATTTGTCTTTTTCCTCTGCATATCATCCTCAAACGGATGGACAGACTGAAGTAGTGAACCGTTCCTTAGGGAATTTGCTTAGATGTTTGACAAAACAACATGGAGAAAAGTGGGATAATATTCTATCTCAAGCTGAATTTTCATATAATGATACTGTCAATAGGAGCACAGGGAAATCACCTTTTTAGATAGTTTATGGTATGCATCCCAGAGGAATTTTGGAATTGAGAGATCTACCTATAGTAGACCCTGTTAGTGCAGAAGGAGAAGCTTTTGTAGAAGCCATAAAAGAGGTTCATGATCAAGTCAAGACGCAACTACAGCAAACCACCTTGAAGTATAAGGAATATGCTGATAAAAAGAAGAAGGATGTACAGTTTGATGTTGGAGATTTGGTATGGGTTCATTTGAAGAAGGACAGACTTCCTAAGGGAAAATATACTAAGCTCATGCAGAGAAAAGTTGGACCATGTCAGATTTTGCACAAGCATGGACAGAATGCTTATGAGATACAACTCCCACCTGATCTTGGTTTGTCCCCTATATTCAATGTATGTGATTTAACTCCATACAAGTCTTATCCAAATGCAGATCAGGATCTCCTATAGGATACAGTTGATGATGACATTCCCAAGCATGATCCTCCACAGTTGCAGAAGGTTTTGGACACCAGAGTGGTCAAACAGACCCGGAACAAACAGTACTTGGAGTATCTAGTCTCTTGGAAGGGAAAACCTAATTCTAAAGCAGTATGGATGACTGAAGAGCAGATCCAGAAACATGGTGCAGATCTTCATACTCTCATCTCAAGTGGACTTGAGATTTCTTCTTCTGGGGAGTATGGTGCAGGAGCACCCCTACAAGACAGGATATAGGTCAATTGTCCGCATGACAGGACATTAGTCTATTTTTAGTATGTTTGACTTCATCATGTAATAAGGTCCATTAGACCAATGCATATGTATTAGATCAGCCTAGGAGAGTGTGCAGGCAGTTAGAGATCGTGATCAGGTAGTCTGAGCTGTCCTTCTCCCAGCCGCTTGGAAGCTCCCAGCCGCTGGGAATCGAGTTGGTAGTACTCGTAGGTTATTGCTATATATACCTTCGATCTGTTAGGGTTTAGCAAGTTAGTTGTGTTATGTTATGGTGTTGTGTTAGTGATTGAGTTGAGATTCAGGAGAACAGTCCAGATATTGAGGAGCACTGTTGTTTGACAGTATTGTAGAAACAGGACATTGTGTTTCATCTAAATAAGATCTCATCAATTGCATTATCTGGTTTATCAGTTGCTGGTGTTTTGATTTCTATTCTGATTACAGGTTGATGGATTCTTTCAACCCTTCCACCGGTTGATCCTGTGAATCGGTGGAATGGTCATGTATGATAGCTTAGTTTGCATTTTAGTTTTCTGTTTATGCATTTCATTGTTCAAGAGATCAGTTGGTAGCATGCTGTGAATCAACCTAGCATCCTCATGTGCTAGGTTTAGAAAGATAAATCTTTAAGTTTTGATCTGAAGGTGATCCAGCCCGATCATCATATTTCCTTTGTGAACTTGTGCGGTTCTGTGAGTTTGCATGCAGCAGACGGATATACAGGAGTCTGCGTGTGCTTTTCCAGTCGGAGCGAATCGCATTGTCATCTATGAGTACATCGCTATCCGGATCGGGTTATGAAGCTGATGAAGTTTACATGTTTCAAGTGCATCAGGATGATATAAGTCTGATATATACTCAGTGTGTATATCGTCGTCAGGATCATCTTTCGTGTGTACCCATCATCCGCATATCGCTATCAGATGCGGAAGTGAAAGTTCATTTTTTGACTAAGGACCGGAGAGGTCATCATCAGGATATTGCGTGACGTCATCATCAGGTGCATGTGACGTCATCGTCATCAGGATATTGTGAATATCACCCTATGCAAGTTTATCCTGCTGTCGCTAAGTGTTTTGGCATCGGCGTAAGTTTTCGGCATAAAGTTTGGGTAACATCATCAGGATGTTTCAATATGACCGGATAAGTCATATCATGATGCTGTTGATTGAGTAGTCGGATATCGGGGTGACGTAAGCACCAAAGGAAAGGTGCTGAAGTTGCCGTCATCAGGATATCGGAGGAACAGGATATTTTATATCCTGCTGATGAAGGTGATGCTGAACATCATGATGATGAAGATAGAGTTTGGCACTAAGTGAATAGTGATCATCAGGAGGATAATTGTGTTCGCCGAATATCATGATGCTGATGACAGGCGAAAGGCGAAAGGCGGAGGAAGTGAACAGTAGTCAGCAGGAGGATATTTCATGCTCGTCCGAAATATGATGATGCTGTTTGTGTTAGCAGGAAATGATGATGATGATGCTAAGCCAATAGGGATTTTTAACATGCTGATTGTGTTATTGACTCCTCCTTCCCATTTGTAAGCTCTCGTTGCGTTTACCTCTGCATCAATTCGACACAAGTATATATAGGTTATGTACACATGTTGAATTTAAAACAATTTTTTAACCACGTGTTTTTAATCAACATATAGATGATCAATTAAATTGTAATATTTTAACAATTGAATTGTTTGGTTTGTTTGGTGTAGATGATGGCAACAGGGGTCACAATTGATCGAATTAATTTTTCATCGACACCTGTTCATCTCGGGCACCCATTTGGGGTATATTTTCAATGATTTGTAATTTTGTAAAATTCAGTCTTGAATGTGTGTACAATTAAATATTTATGAACTTATTTATGAACTGGTTCAGGGTTCTTCCACATTGAATCCTCCATCTCAGGGTGTCTCGAGCGCTCCTCCATCATTGGGCATCTCACATGACACTCTTACAGTATGTACACATATTGTTTTAAAAAACTGTATATATATACTTAAATTTTTCTATTTTGATAGATACACACATTTAAATATTTATGAACTTATTTATGAACTGGTTCAGGGTTCTTCCACATTGAATCCTCCATCTCAGGGTGTCTCGAGCTCTCCTCCATCATTGGGCATCTCACATGACACTCTTACAGTATGTACACATATTGTTTTAAAAAACTGTATATATATACTTAAATTTTCTATTTTGATATCAGTGTATCTAAAAACGTGCACATGTACTATTTAATATTTTACAAATATGTCTATGCAGGTTGACACAACTATGAGGATGGGCATTGTAGCACACTTGGATAATCCAAGTTTATATCAGGAGTCGACTGCATTTCAAGTTGTTGAAAAACGTATTTAATAACATGTACACTGTAAGTCAATTATATATATGTTTTAAAACCTGATTTGTACACACATGTGCTAACTTAAATATAAATGATATTGTAGGAGCTTGTTAGTGACACGTTTCATGAGCAACACACAGCACATGCAGAGAAGGAGGACAAAGGAGATGGGCAACCTGATACGGTATAATTTAAAATTTAGATCAGATTTAAATTGAACAATTAAAATATACGTTGTGAACTTAAAGTAAATTTCTTGATAGATATATATATATATATATGTTGACATGTACATTCAAAAAAAAATTTCTTAAATTATAGCTCGATACATGTCATGGAGCTAAGCCTGTAGAGACAGGTCCTGGAATAGAGGATTCACAACAAGTTCCTCTTACGGTATAATAATTTTTAAATATGATAGTTCTTATAAATTAAATTCAATTAAATCATTTTTAAAATCGTCAAGTATATCTAATTTCAACTTGAACTTTCTCTTGTATTAAATAGATTGATTCAGAGCATGGAGACACAGGTCCAAGTGCACCAGAGCATGCCTCTCAGCCTCACACGGTAATTTAATTTTATGATATAAATTATAAATTTAAAAATTGTCATTAAATTATCTATTTCCTTATCATCTTACATCTAATTTCATATAAATCTTTCTCTTTTGCAGAGTGATTCAGGTCATCTGAGTAGTTCGCATGGTGTGAAGAGGACTCTTGATGATAGAGATAGTATGTGATAGGTTATTTCAAACATAGGCTAGATGTATAAATTGACTATTTCATGGACTATTTGTTATATATTGTTTGTCATGGACTTTATATATATATTGTTGAACACATGGACTTTATATATTTTTTTGAACATGGACCTGGACTTTATATATTTGACTATTTCATGGACTATTTGTTATATACTGTTTGTCATGGACTTTATATATATATTGTTGAACATGTGGACTTTATATATTTTTTGAACATGGACCTGGACTTTATATATATATTGTTGAACCTGGACTATATATTTTTACATGTCACACAATAAATGCAATCTTGTCATAGTTCAAAATCATACACATGTCAAAGTAATAATCATGTAAAACCATCATGTTAGTTTAGGTGCATCCATATTTATATATATGTTATCCATGCATACATACATTGCATATACATCATAAACTATAAAAGCATAACATCACATACATATGTATATACAAGCATCCCTAAATTTAATCATAAATCAAACACTAATCTAGAACCATGTGCATGAAGGAAAAGAAATGTAAACATTTGAGATCAACCATAATAAGATATATAGATTGACATCAATAGAAATAATCAATTGTCATATATAAATCTACAAGTGTCAGAGTGTTGATCTAGATTTGCGCTTAATGAAGAAATTGCATTGAAAGAATTTATGTAGTGATGAGGTCCTAATAAAGTTCCTCCATTCATTCACGGTATGCATATTTAGGTCCTGGTCAAATTTTAAGCAATAAAATGGTAAGCAAATCAAAACAAAGCATTAAAAAGTGAGATAAGTTCATGAGGATCTCTTGCCTACTAGGAGGGATCAATCTCTCACATCTTCTCATCTAGAGATCAACTAAGTTATATTAAATGATCCTAGCATGGTTATAGTTATATTTATCCAAGTGCCTTGGTGCTTGAACATCTTGTGTTGATCATGTAATTTAAGATGTCTTAAGGGGTCCTAATTTACGATGTCTTAAGTGGACACAACTTCTTCACCAAATGGGTGGAGGAGTGCCTACAAGGATAATTGTTGCTAAAAAAACATGTGAACTATAACTTTGGAACTAGGCCTACAATTTATTAGTGGAGGTGGGAATTTCATTGTAGCATAAATGACACAAATTAGGAATGAAGTTAGTAGAAATCTTCCCCTTTGGTAGCCTACAAAAATTACCTATTTAGAGATCTACAATGATCTCAACTCCCCATAGTTATGAATCATTAGCCTTTCCAAAATCACATGTCTAATAATGACACCCATCTAGCATTTAAATGTATTGAGTCTTTGTTCCCAAATAGTTTGCACATCATAATCATGGCCTCTTTCATTTCACTAGGAAAACTTACAATTGTGTAATCCTCCACATTCCTTAACTTTTTAAATCCACATTAGGACTAGCCCAATCTTTTAACACTTCAATTACATTATACTCTTGAGACCATTACCTTGCAACTATAACATTGTACCTCAAAGTGGGTTCAAGTGAATTCAACATTTATTTGAAAACTACTTCTCTCACCATTATTATAGTCTAATTTTCTACATTATTGATATAGTCTACATTTATGGTACAATGCCTAAAAGTATCTAGCAAGATATCTAAAAAGTTAAACACATCAAATTTTCTATCCAGCCTATGTAAGTAGGATGCTTTAACCTACCAACATTTGTGACTACATCTCCTTTGTCCTCTAGCTAATCTATGAAGAAATATTATATTAAATTAAATCCCAAGGCCTTATGTGGGTATCATGGAGTGTCCTTGCAATCTAGTAACTTAGATTCCATTTATGCTTCTACACAAACTATTTATAGTTGAATAAACTCTCATCACTTTGGTTCTAGTTGACTTCTTATTTTGTTTCACAGTCTTCTCCACAATAAGATTCATATACATGTATTTGAGAAATAATCATGAGAAATCACTTGATTTGATAAGTTGATTAATAAACAACTTAATTTACAAGACAAAAGATTTCATCATAGATTTACTTCATTAATGCAAAGAAAATTGATGGGATATTCCAATATTTTACAAAATGAAACCTTAGTGTAACTTTAATTAGGATTTGTCAACTTTAATTTCAAATCTTAGTGTAACTACTAAAATGAGAACTTCCCTTAGTCCTTTTAATACGATCTTTAGTGTCCATTAGGACTCAAGGAAATCTTGTGCTTGACATGTTTCATCCTATGAACACAAACTCAGGATGTGAATCAAATTTTAAAATAAGTTTAGGTCTGCAGGAACTTATAAGATCTTAATACTTTACATTTTTAGACAAAAGGCCCTGGATCTCATCTATTTCTCCCCTCCACTTCCTAGCTATGGTCCCATATGGTTCTCCCACAATTTATATTCCTTTGTATCTTCCCTTCCCTCCACTTTGTGAAAGCTAGATTAACTTTAGGATATGATTTATCCCATCCCACTTCCTATCCTATTGTCTAGTTTTACATCATTTCCCCATAACATCGAAACACTCATTTCTTCCTAATTGTAGAAGCCTAACTGCCTTGAAGAAATCATTCCTTTCTTCAATTCATTTCATCCAATTCCCACTTGAAGTTTTGTAACATTTTTTGCAAAAGTTTGCCAAGTTCATATACCCTGTCCCAAGTCAAATTTTTACAACTTCTTCAAAAGATTCCACCCACCCCAAGTACTCCCCTGCATGACTTAGGACCACCATTAATGACTTTCAATGGACATGATATGATGTAATATTTCCTCCAAATTCCTCTTAACATCGGTGGACCCCTCAAAAATATGATGAGTTCAAAATAGAAATAAAGTGAGGAAAAGCACAAGTTAGCACAAAAAATGGGAGTTAAAATGGGTTAAAAATCAAGAAGAAAAGATAAAAATATGAGTTATTTCATGCATTAAAAACCACAAGGTCACCCATTTTAGGAATAAGGTCACCACTTTTACTAATTAAGGTCACTCAAGTAACCTAGAGACACTAGGGGCAACCCTAAGACACAAAGAGGTGACCCTAAGTAGGAAAAATGAAGGGGGCACTAGGTAAAAATGTGAGGTAGGGAAGGTCAATTTGGGGGTTGAAAAAGATGCTCAAGAGGGGGAAGAACACACAGGACATGCCACCAAGAGTGAAACTACTGGTAGGAGTGTAATTCACACCTACATGACTATGTTAGGACTTATTTATCATCATCAAATTGTCATGTAGGCTTGATGTGATTTTACTACTTATAGATACCAAATGTTAGGAGTTTCAAGCCACAAATACTAATTCCACATAACCTTAATGAGAGAAGCTATGCTAACTTTTTGAATGTCTTAAGGGGTCCTAATTTACGATGTCTTAAGGGGACGTCTTAAGTTCTCAAAATTTGGTGAAGTTGCCCAAGGCAACCAAATTGAACAATATAATAAATCAAATTTAAAGTAAATTCTAAGTAGAAAAACATGGACATTTAACAAATAAAATACATAAAATAATAATTTTGATAAATTTAATACTGTAGAGTATAAAATTGTGTACATACACATGTATACAAATTTCTGAACAAAATGTGTAATAATGTAATTGTGTATGTACATATATGCCAACTCAAAATAATGTAAATACAAAATGTCGTTATATGCCATCTCAAGAAAATCCAAAACTTGAAGAGAATGTAGCAGGTCTTCATGCCACCTGATATAAAAATAATACAAGCAATTTATCAATATATCTGAATCAAAACATGTATTTTAATTTATATAAAACTATCTAGATATACACAATTTGTACCTGTATTTACGAGTGCCTCTCAAGTTTTTGTTTCAAAGTATTTGATGAATTTGTGATGATGGCCTGAGGATATAAAAGGATAAATTAAATCAATTTCAACTAATAACGCACAAGAAATATCAAAACATGTATTTAATACATATTTAAAACAACAATATAAATCTATTTAACTATATTTACCTGTATTTACTTATTCCATTGTACCATCTCCATCCTCTCTTTTTGCCAACGCATCGATGATTATCTCATGGTCTTCCATAGAAATGTTCCATAACTCTTTATTTGTAGGTTTTCCGCGATACCTCTCCAGTTTTATATTTGTTGCCAACACCAAATGTGAGTAGTGTATAATCTTCTTATGTGTTTCATAATCTTCGAATGCAGGCAAACCATTCTTCCTTATTAGGTATTTCCGTAGCCAAGTGCCAACAACCACCACCGAACCTATTGGATAATGATAGGCATCATCAAAGAAATACTTAAAATTTGCTTAAGGGGATCAAAGAAGTTCTTAAAATATGCTTAAGGGGATGTCTTAAGGGGATCATCAAACCTGTTGGATAAGGAAAGCCATCATCATCTTCTCGAGGTGCTGTTAACTTATGTTTAGTCTCCACACAACGAGCCAACCAATATTCAGTTTCCTCTTCATTATTCTTTGGTGCAACAACAGCATACACATGTCCTGCAAAACAAATTTTGATTCAATAACTTGCACATGTCCATAAAATTTGACCAATCAACATACATGCATTCATATGTACACATAAATAAATAAAAGCACTACAAATTAGTAATCAAAGTGAAATAAAATGAAATGATTTGAATTAAATTACCTTCTTGTACAAGGTCTGAAACACGGTCATAATCGTCTGATACAAACAGTTGATCATTGTCTTCAATTGTTGTTTCACTTTGATTATGTGCTTGTGCAAGTGTCAATGGTCTTTGTTTCCACTCTTCAACCCATTCTATATTCTCACATGCTTCCCAATCTCCTGAAATACAAAACTGACAAAAACATGCAAGCTCCCTTGTCCAGATAGTCCATGTACTTGCATTCGAACTCCTAAATGAATGCCATTTAGTAGATCCACTGATTGTTTGGCAATCAAATCTAGGTAGAATATTTTCTTCTTCAACCAACCAAAAGAATCGATGAACTGTAGAGTACTCGCTTGATCCAGGTGTACATAATCTTGTATTGCACCAATCTACAATCCCACGTGCATCTTTAAATTTTACTGCATCCTCAAATTTTAATTGTTGTCTAGCAAGAATTCTTTTAACACATGCACCAGCTCCATCATGTTCTCCTTTACCATGTCCAGCTTCAAAAAAATTCCACATATGTTGGACATTATTCTCCTTGTGAACCCTACATAACCAATAGAACATTCGAGCATTCTTGAACTGCCCCGTACAATTATCTGACCATATAAGATGTTCAGTCATCTGGATTCCTCTTTCTCTTAAATTTGTATAAAATATATTGAAACAATATTGAACAAACTCTGACGAGTGTAACCGGTTGTCACTCAAATAGAAATGATACTCCCTCAAAACTTTTCTATCATTCTCTGTGCTATCATCTGCATGTCTATAAACAATATGAACAAACATAGCAACCTGCACTGAATTGTAATATTGTGATTGAATTTCCTCTTGCGGAGCTAAAGTATAGTTTTCTACAAAATCAACCACTGATAGTATAGTACCAACTGGAAATGTGTTTCTACATTCACGAAATTGTCCATCAAGCCATCAAGCTTGTTGAGAGTGCTTGACATATTTTGGTACAATTTTACTTTTAAATTCTGATATGAATGCATGCACACTAACCTTTTCTGTAATTAAATCACAACGCTTTCCAAATTTTCCATCTTTTAAAGAATATTCAACATTGTTAAATCTTTTAACATCCACTAATTGTTGTCCAAAATCATTTTCAACACTTTCATGCATACAAACTCTTAACAAAGAAAGATTGCCACAACTAGTGTATTGTCCAGAAATACATGAACTTAAATAAAAATCTTTTTCATTAGATCTTTCACAGAACAAACTTGATATAAACTCTTTTATTGCTTCAGTTGGCATATTAATATCACATTCCTGTATAATCATGTTACGATGTAAAGTACAACGTATAAATTGAAACACATCATAATAATAACGAAATTGAACATGCATTTTACAACAAGATATTCATTCCTTATTAATCTTTACATACCATGGTTTGCATTTTTCAAAAGATCTTTGACTTATTTTAATATTACCAGGTAACACTAATTCATCACAAAATTTTCTATAAAATTCAGTTTGCGTTGTATCTAATAGGTGTTTTGGATGAGGATCACGAACTTTGGACCCCACTCTTAATTTTAAAACATCTCTAGCATTAGACGATATCCTAGTATTATCATGCCAATATTTTTCGATCAAAGATCTGATTTCAACATTTAGTTTCATGTCAGATCTCGGGAATCGACCACTAAAACTCCAACATTGGTTAATTGGATCATTTTCTATACTTTCTCTTCTTTTTGCCGCTCTTACCAATGTTTTAGGATGTATTTTTAGAATTCCACTAATATTGCTTACCATTCTTCTATTCAAAGTTGTTTTATTCACTATAGCAGTTGTTATAGCTCGTCTTGCTGCATTTTTATCTTTGGATCGACTATTACTTCCAATAGACTCAATGGCACTAGCAACAGTAGACATAGCATGTTTTAGTGATTGATCTTTTTTTCTTGGTTTAACAAAAATGCCTAACATTTTCATTACTTTTCTCATTTTCCACATTCTCATTAATTGCATCATTAGTTGACATTGAAATGATAGTTTTTTACGATAAAAAAATTCTTTATATAATCTATTGGCATGTGTTCTTATTTGTCTCCAAGAAATTTTACCAGGAAGATTATCCAAAACATCTCTTTCAATTTTGAAAAAATATTTCTCATTTTCAACATCACTTCCTAGATTTTTATTTTCATTTTCAACTTCAAAACGATTTTCATTTTCAACAACAAAACGGTTTTCATTTTCATTTTCAACAAAAGGATTTTCGTTTTCATTTTCAACAACAAAACGGTTTTCATTTTCATTTTCAACAAAAGGATTTTCGTTTTCATTTTCAACAACAAAACGGTTTTCATTTTCATTTTCAACAAAAGGATTTTCGTTTTCATTTTCAACAACAAAACGGTTTTTATTTTCATTTTCAACAACAAAACGGTTTTCATTTTCATTTTCAACAACAAAAGGATTTTCATTTTCATTTTCAACAAAAGGATTTTCATTTTCATTTTCAACTACAATTTGTTTCAAATTTTGATCTCTACGAATATTATCAATCTCAACATTGTTATATCCAGCTTGTTTTAAATCTCCTATCAACACTATTTCCATTTCATTCAAAAGTGGATTTGAAGAAGTACCTGGATTTGTGCCCATTGAAACATTCTCCATAGCATTAATAGAGGGATTTGAAGACATACCAGGAGTAGTTTGCATAATCGTATTAGTTTCCACATTCACCTCTTGCAAACTTGCATCATCTATATCCATGGTCTCCTCAATGTTTTTATCTTCAATAGTTGTGGAATTGGATGCTTCAGCATTGTTCATTGATTGAATCTTTACTCTTCTATCTCTTTGCCTTTTTGCCTCCTTCACTCTCTTTGCTTCAATTTCTTCAGGGGTTAATAGCTTCCTATCTTTCCTCTTATTACGACTTTGTGATCCCATGATTAAAAAATTTATGAAGCATGTAATGTCAAAAACTTGAATGTGTTTCAAATCCTTCAAACAAGTACCAATTCAACAAAATTCCACTCAAATAACGTCTCCATGATGGCTTCTATCAAAATACCAACAATACTTCAAGTTGATGGACCTGCAAAAGAAAGAAATATGCCAAAGAATGCTGCAAGAGTCACTGTCGGCCGTACTGTAGGGCAAGTTGCAGAAATGACAGTCATAGTACAGTCTTATTAAAAAAACGGGCAAATAAAAAATAGGATCCCGTTATATAAAACGGGATCCCGTTTACTACGCGATCTCGTTTATTAAACGGGATCCCATTTTATTCACGACCGATGGAGTAGTAAACGGGATCCCGTTTTATAAACGGGATCGCGTTCTATAAACGGGATCCCGTTATTCAAAATTTGAATTTTAGGCTCGGGTTTTGCTTTGTAACCCGCTTCGAAAAATGCTTTGGGGACCCGACCCTGACCTCTGGTCCTAGTTTGACCTGCACCTTGAAGGCCCTGTCAATGTTACAACAAAATAGTGACTTTGGGCATATATTTAAAGGTCTATTTTCCAGAATATTTTGACGAAATTAAAACCCATTATAGAGGAGACAATGTAGATTCTAAATATGTAATTTTTTTTACAATTAAATTATTTTTTTTATTTTTTAATCAATTTATGATGAAATAGGTTCATAACCTTGAATTATCAGGGTTTTTTAATATTTTAATAACTTTTTATTAAAATATTTTTCTGTAAAAAAAATTGTATGAAAACGTACTTTAGACAATTCTTTTCAATTTAAAAAAAAAAATTCAAAAAATGTTAAGTTTAGGTCATCTTATGCATGACGTACACGATGATTTTTTAAAAGACAAAAAATGACCAATAAAAAATTAATAAAAAAAAATTATTCAATAAAAAATTACAAATAAATATGGAAAATGTGCTTCAGTGAGTTACAAAGCTTTTCCCAAAAGGATTTTGAAAAATATGATTATTTAGGTCAAAATATGGATGACGTACACGTACATGGTATAGTAAAAAAAAAGTGACTTTTAAACAGTGGTTTTTAGAAACGCCTATTCAAAATCAATTTCTATCATCTGGGTATTGAAAAAAATTACATATTTGGAAACTAGACTCCGAGTGCTACATTTCATATTTAGTGACTTTTTCCAAGATTCCACCTTTAAGTGCTTTAAATTTTTAGGTCAAATGTGACAAATTCTGAAAATCAGGAAAAACACTTCCACTTTTTGGCCAAAAAGTGGACACAACTTCTTGCACACACCCAAAATAATAAAAGTCATTTGAGGTTTCAGGGGCACTGCCTTGGAGCCCCCACGGGGGTGTTGCCCCTTGACCCCGCCTTGTATCATGACAGTGAGCACGCTAGGGGTGATGCCCCTGGACCCTGCAAGGGGCATTACCCCTTGACCCCATCTTGGGGGCACTGCCCCCAAGCCCCCATTAAATAATTTAGGGGAAAACCTCACCGATAAAAGTGGGGAAAATTTAACCTCTGATTTTGATTAGGCTCCATATAAGAACATTATCATATCATCATGTCCTCATATGTCATACATCTATAAGAATCTATGTCATCAATATATAAGTGTCTATTACATCATGTCATCATAGGTCATGCATCCATATCATCATGTCATCATATCATAATGTCATCACATGTTAGACATCTCAAAGGCATCATATGTCATATATCATCATCATATACATCATCACATGAATACATAATCATAAATACATGTCCTCACATCCATGTCATATAGAAATACATCACACAAACAAAGCATGAACATCCATGAGCATAAAGATCATCATGTCATCATGTATCATCATGTCAGGTCATCAATATACCAATATCCATGTCTACAAAAGTCCTTATGTACATCCAAATATACATCAAAAAGTGCATCATGTCTATCTAGAGCCTAGAATATACATCTGATGTACGCAGACATCAATCAATATATACAAAGTGTGTCAATGATACAAAAACAACTAGCACAATATATACAAATATACATGCTCTAGTGTTAGCTAGTGGGTAGAGCTGCCCACCTATTGTGATCCCTATCCTCCACCTATACTCAGTGAAGGTCCCACTGCTGGTCCTCCTCCACCTAGCTGTAGTGGTGGTCCCCTAATAGATGAAACTAATCTCCACGTCCTACGTGATGAGGAAGCCCCTAACCTACTCCTCTCTCTGAAGCTAGGCTCCCGCTGACTTGTTGATACCATGCCAAAGTAGAGGCCTCTCTCCCAACTGTAACTAGCTCTCCCTGAACTCAGGTGAGCTTGCTAAATAATGTCAACTAATCTACACCCATTACATGGTGGGCCTCATCTCTCTCTCACCTAACCCTCTGCAGGGTGGCCTCTGCAGTCAAACGCAATTGTACTGCTCCGTCTCGCTCTAATGTCAACTGGGGAATATGCCCATCATCTGCTAGTGGTGGTGACACTACCTATACCACTACTAGTGCTACCTGTGCTGCTGCTACTACTTGTGCATGTAGCTGTACCTAAGCCTTAGCCTATCTAGCCTTCGCTTGGATTGCATCTCTATCTCTCCTCATCCCCACCATCCTAAGCTCCAAGCGAGTCCTCCTCGCTATCTCCTCTTGATGTAACTGTTGTGCCTGTTGCAGTGGTGTCTCTGCTGGTAGTATATCCCACTGTCCCCCATCTTTGGCCATCAGCACATCTACTTGGTCTCCATCATCTCCCCCAGCCTACCTCTATGTTGCAGTCTGTTGTCAAGCCTATTTCCAAGCCCTCACCTTCACTCCTGCAACTGCAACCTCCCGCACTACTCCAACGACTCTCAGTCTCGTCAATCTCACTGGCTTGTGTGTCTACCAGTAAGTTTCATAAGCTGGCAGTGTGCCAAGGTTGACTAGCCCTGTAATCCAATCCTAGATAACTAGGGCAAGTCCCTATAAATCTGCTAATGCTATATCAAGTGAAATCTCTGGCCCCCAATCATCCACCTCCCTTCTGTTCCATCCATAAATTGCCTCGCCTATGGGAAATCTTTGTGGTAATCCAAACTACCTCAGTACCCTCTCTAGAAGGCACCTCTCAATCATATCAGTGCATCTGCCAAACAAGTATCTCAGCTGCTTGCAATATACCAACTCCTCGTGGTCGTCATCCCATGACTCACACTCTCCACAATCGCGAAACAAAGATGTCCATCTCATCTAGCTGTCTCTGCTAGTAGCTCACTAAATACATTCGTTGGTGTGTAGTAACACCCTCATACAAGCTCGCCATGCTCTCGGTGACACTAAGTGATAGGCCTAATCACTGGGATGTGCTCCCAGGCCCATACCTGTAACAATGCCACACCTGTTGATAGACTGCTCCCAGATCTATATACAAGTGCTTAGATTTATACAAAGACGCTTTGCTACGATACCTAATGTGCTTTACTGCTTTACAAATGCACTGAGACTTTTGCAACTCTAAAACCAACAGCGTCGAGTTGCCTTACCAATGACACTTATCTGCACTACCAAATGCGCTGTGGCATTTGCCTAAAGCACTATGCCATGGACACCTAAACCAAAAGCACTGAGTTTTTGCCCAAGGAATGATAGTTTAGATGAGGGGTGGGAAGCAATTTAGGGTTGGGACACTATAAATAGGGCCCAAGGGGTCAACACACCACATTTCCATACCTAGAGTTGTCAAAAGTTAGAGCTACTTGCATCCTTGCTTCATTTAGAGCTCCTTGCCTAGGTTGAGATTAGAGCTTGCAGAAATGTCGATTCCTATGCATAAGCACTGGGTAGAGTGCGTGCGGACTTATAGGAGACTAGCAGGAGCATCAAAACCGGTAAGTGATTTGAAACCTTATTTTTGTTTTCAAGTTTTTTAGGTCTTTTTCTAGGGTTTTGAACAAGGTTTCATATCACTTACCAGTCCTGACGCGTTTGCTATTCTCCAATTAGTCCTCACGCACTCCGCCTGGTGTTTCTGCATAGGAATCAGCATTTCTACAAGCTCTAATCTCAACCTAAGCAAGGAGCTCTAAATTAAGCAAGGAGGCAAGTAGCTCTAACTTTTGACAACTCTAGGTGTGCAAATGAGGTGTGTTGACCCCTTGGGCCCTATTTATAGTGTCCCAACCCTAAATTGCTTCCCACCCCTCATCTAAACTATACTCATGTCTGCAAACTTTTTCTTCATCGTGTCAGCCTCTCCATCTATCCAACCTTGTCTAACTCAAACACAATCTTCTAGTCGAGCGTCAACCCAGTTCTTCTATTGCTTCCCTGTCTTTCCTCTCGAGGGGGCATCCTACGCCAGCTACATCGGGGCAGCCAGCTATACTGGGGTATCAAAATTGTATCATGTCTTCAACAATCATTTTCTTTGAAGCAATGCTATAAACTGCATTGCATCAAAGAGAGGAAAAATTTAGACATCGAAAAATGACCATGTCATCACTTCACTTGCGTGTCATCAAATCTACCTAATCACTTGCATTTCAACATTAATTAAATAATCAAATTATTTAATTAATTTCATCAAAATCATCAAATTCTTCCAAATCTCCTAAATTCAACATTAATTGAATAAATTCTATTTATTTAATTAATTTCATCAAAATCAACTTTACTCTTCCAAATTAAATAATTTTAATTATTTAATTAAATCATTATCGTCTTCCAATTTTGAAATCCACATCAATTGAATAAATTAATTATTTAATTTTTTTTTTTTCAAAGATAATGCGCATGGTAAACTTTTTAACGTGACCGGCGACGCTGGTGTGACACGCCCTCCGGCTCCACGCAAATGCTTTTACCTGGAGTAATGAACCGGTGAGGCCACAACTGGGGGACCTCATCCCCTAGGAAGAACACTTCAAACCCGCGAGCTCATTGGCCCAGCGAAGGTGTAAAGCCTTGCGAGCTCGTTGACCTAGCGGGGGTTTGAACTCTGGTGGCCGCCACTACATCCTGAGCGACTTAACCACCGAACCATGCCATCATCGGCAAATTAATTATTTAATTAATTTATCACTTAAATCCTTAATTTATTTAAATCTTCAAATCTAATCTATGTCCTCTAATCTTGCACAAACAATTAAATAAATTTATTTATTTAATTTGCTTTTTTATCTTCTAATTCTTCTAAAAATAAATTTATTCATCATGCACACAAAATTAAATAATTTATTATTTAATTTTAATCAAATGATGCAAAAAGCAAATCATAAGTTGGGTTAATTGACTTAATCATTATTATTTTTATCATCAACTCATAAATTAGAAAAAAACATTTCTATTTTTATGAAATCTAAAAATATGTTTGTTCCATGTCTTGTTTATGTCAAATCAATCAATTAACTCAAACAAAAATATCTTTTTGTGTGACACATGTCAGGTACACATTCATCATGAATTCTAGATTTATCTCATCTATTGATTCTATTGAATTATATGGACCGTTGATCAATCTTTCTTGAAACCTATATAAACCCCCCTCATCTCCATAACAAATTCTCTTCAATCATTTATTCTCAGGTATCCATACAGTGCATTGAGCATTTATCGCATCATTGAGCACATTAAGCACTTTGAGCACAAACACAATCTACATCCACTTGTTGCAAACATGGTTTGACAATTTGAAGAGCAATCCACATTCGACTAAGATAACAATACAATCTAGGTGAAAGCTTTCATTGTTTTTGTGTTAATTTATTGATTATTTGGTTGTTTGCTTAGATCGTTATCTTGATGTTATAGGATTGAGTTGTTGATTATTTCATTGTTTTGATTATCTCTTGATCTCAATTTTATTCCTATACACACATATACATGTGCAGATACAAATATCCCCGACATTTACTTCTTAACCTTTTGTTATGAATAAATGTACTTTGCCCTGTATTTAATGCTAGATTCAAAATCATGATTCAAATCAAGATAAAATAAAAGCATATCTAAGACATTTAATCCTACTTGACCTTTGGCACATACGAATTAATTTTCTCAGTGCTAGGGTGATGACCTCACACAAATTTCATTAATGACCTTATCATTTGGTTGATCAGATGTGGCTCTATTTAACAGCATCGATAATGAAGAATTTCATTTCATTCTTAGAATTCTACCAGTAGTGATCATGGAGACCCCTATCTGTCTTCATGGAGCTAGAAGGCAAATTACTTTTCTTGGTTCCATTACATACTCACGCCTAGGAAGCTTATCACGCAGCATGATGATCCTAGGCTTCACCCACTTGAATTGGAGGCAGTTAAAATGATTTTGGGTAAAGATTTCCTTACCAATAAGGATAGGTACTGGGTGATTTTAGAAATAGCTTCACGGTTCCTTGCCTCCCTTCTAGACCTGGGTGTTAACAAAGTAAAAATACTTTTGTTGTTCAGAGATATCTTTAGGGAAGAATACCGTGTTACAGACCTAGACGTGGTAATTGGGGCTAAGCTTGGAGGTGGCATTCCGCATGCCTCGGAGCTATCGATGATGTCTGTTCCTAGCGCTATAGTTCAAAGATTACCTTTTCTGCTGAATATGTCCAATTCAGCTCTAGGATGTCACCGTCAATGGGCAACTATTGGGGAAAATTTCCTTCGCTTCTCCCATGGATTGGGCCCGGTGCAGAATGGTGACTAGGTGATACAATTTTCCAACTTGGTCAGGGTTGGAGATTTTTACAAGCTTCCCTGGCTCTAGTAAGCTTTAGTCTTATTTTGGTAGTATTTTTGGGAAGGTCTCAATAATCGAAACAAATCTCAAATGACCCCTTTTTTGAATCCAAGATTGTATCTGCACTTTAGATACAAACACACATACATGCAAATATACAATACAACATTAGCTCTACCTTTGACTTTTATAAACCTAATTGTATATTCCTTTCAGGTTTGCTCATGTATATTCTAAGATTGTATACTACAATGATGCATTATTAATCACACATATTCTCTACACCATATTTAATGTTCTCTTTAATTCCGGCCACGTATATTCCACTATTTTTATATCAAATGCATGGGTTTATACATACAATGCAATATACAAATACAATCACAGAATATAGTGCTTATTCAATTTACCTTTGAATACAATTGGGTCTAACTTTACATATTTTGGTTTAAACACTTAAGATACATATGAAAAAGCAAAAAAAAAAAAAAAAAAAACCTCTATGTCACGACACAATAATACAAAGCACCTCATATGCAAAGAAATTTGTATATGAGATACAAGTTTATTTAACATTGCATTTCCATAAAAACTTGAATATCTCCCAAAATACAAGAAATTTCAAGTTGGTTCAAAAAGCAACCCTAGATCATTTTTCTAATGTAGATTTCACTGGTAACTCCTATTTCTCTCTAGTACTATTCATTTTGAATTTTTAAGTATTTCAAGCACTAAGTACATTTTCCCTTTACCACCAAGCAAGACCAAACCACAAGAAAGTAAAAGCAAACAAGGTCCTCATTTTGCTAGAGGGTAAAATGGGGTGTGTTGTGAACATCACAACAGAACTTTGCTACAAAGACAGACACCAAAATAGTTCTACAGGCACTAACACAAACAAAGATGCTTAACTATGGAAATGCCTAAGTATAACTACTACAAATTCTTAAACACTAACGAAGGTGCCAAAAAACGAGAAGTTCAATGATTTACCCCAACTTACTATGTAGGCATTGAAATAAGCCTACAAGTGCTTCTTGATGATAGAGGCACTAAACTATGAACCTACATAGAAAATGGCACATGTTAGATGGAAAGTTGATTTAAAAGATATTTTTGCATAGAAAATAGAAGTTAGATGGAAATCTAAATAGCATCTCCCCTATAAAATTGATTTCTAATGGAAAATTAAGAGTTAAAAATGTAGAAAATAATGAAAATGTGATTTTTGGTGTAGTGCTCCTCATTTTGCTTTCTATCAGACTGATAGCTATTCTACTAGGACTAGACATTATGACATGTTCATGGTAGACTCACTGTTATGATGTTAGTTGATGATACCTAGTTGATGATAGACCTACTGCTATGATGACATTTGATGGTGTTTTAATTATTAGTGTTTATGTTTATATTATGACTGGTTTATGGACATACTAGATGTTATGGATTAATTTAATTCTGAGCTTTATGAGTTATCTAATCATAGTTATGATGCTAATGCTCATATTTGATCATTATGTAACTGATTATTCTATCTTGTTTGTTAAACAACTAAATGTTATGCATGATGTGTTTATGTGAAAGGACCAGTGTCGCATTATTCATGTGTGAGTACCCTGCTACACTGTGATTTCCTTTCATGGTGTGTATGATTGTGTGTGTGTGTGTGTATATATCTTTATGTTTGACTATGTAGTTTGCTGCAGGTTGCAGGCATTAGGCATTGACTCCACCTGAATTAGTAGGTCTGAGCATACCTTAACCAATGAAAATTTGTTGAATGAAGTTAACATAAGGTCCCCTAGTCAACCATCATCCTTGAAGAGGATAAGTATTCAGTTTTGTACCCAGTCGGTGTCATCAGAAGGGGTATGTCAGTCTATCTCCGTTGTCGTGGTCGTGCTTTTCGATCATGCATAGTGGTCAGGCACTGTTTGGCAATTTGGAGTTATTTAAATTAGTAGTGTAAGATTTATGTTCTAGTTTATTCCTATATTAAAATAAATTTAAATCCAAAGCTAAAGTTAAATATATATTGTAAGGAGATAAATTAAGTTCATGAGGTGGAATTATGAAGTTGTTTATAAAAAAATAAACAACTTAATTGGAATATAACTAATAAAATTAATACGAAAATAATTATGTTAAGCAAGCTTATGTTTTGTTAAGTGACTATAAAAATAAATCTATAAATAATTATAATTTGTTATAAAATATATATATATAGTAAATATTGAAATAAATAAAAATAAAAATTGCATTGTATGGTTGTAAAGGAGATTATAGTTTGTATGGTTATAAATTTAATAAAATAGGAAAATTATTGTCATTCACGGGAATGGAAATTTGTGTGGAGCCTCCTAAAAAGGTGGAGGAAGGATCTGGAAGAAATGGGGAGATTGCTCTCTCTTAAGGGGGAAAAAATGACAAATCACCAGGAAAAAAAAGATATTGAGTCAAGAAGGTAGGATCCTCTGATTCATTGTCATCGTTTTGGATTCAATGCATAATTTTCAGGTATGTGTTGAAATGGAGATTTTTTTAACAATGTAATATCTCAATTATAGTTACTCGGTTGATTACATGATGTTGAAATCAAAATGTCTATGCTTTGATGTTCTTTTCAATATGGTACTTGATATCGCCCATTATTTTGGAATACCATATGGTTGTTCATATGTAGTCTGTGGGCATTAAGAAACACATCCACACAATTTTCCTCAGGTTCAACTATGTATATTTATTTATTTTATAAAGCTCCAGGTGTCCTCAAGATTGCAAGCATTATCTTTATGGTTATCCCTGAACACATAACTTAGGGATTTTGTGAGTACCGTGTGTAATCTATTTCATGCATAACCTATAATCATTGTATTTATCATTCTTTGTGTATTTCATTAAATAAACTATGCCATCTGGTTTGGAGTGTATGCATCATTCAAGTGTATTGTTACCAGGATTATAGTCAATTTATCCTCTAATATTTACATTAATCTGATATGCTTCATCCACAAGGCCATTTTAATAGATTAGATGTCTTGTCTATGATGCAGTATTTGGCATGCATGTAGCTAAATCTTAAGCAGAGATTAAAATGCCAAGTGATTCCCTATGCGAGGTTAAACTAAAGTTACATTAACAAGTCTCATCATTGTCAAATTACCGTAGTTAAACATTTCTATTAGGATCTCATTTAAGAAAGTTTCTTATTCATAAACAAGACTTGCCTTTATTCTATTAGTATAGCACTCTTGGTCATTGTATCTAGTTCATAAAGTAGACCAGAATAAAAATTTGTCACAATTAGCACTAAAGTTGGGGTAACTATGTTAGTGTTATGGTGGTACATTATGTGAATTCAAAATAAGGTTCTTATAATCTCAATTTCTACTCTTGTCAAGAAATTATTTTTCTATTCTAGTATGCATCTAGAACATCTCCATTTTTATGTTCTTAGAATCATGCTTTAGGAAATTTCTTTTTTGTTTGAAAACTTTTTCAATGAGGAGAATATGGGTATAAGTTGAGGAATCTAGATTTGCATTTACTGATTTTTTTTACTCGAAAGTATCTGAATTCTCAACAAATTCTTTTTGTGCATATATGTAATCATTATATTCTAAGAAAATTCATCCATACAACCACTGTAGGTTTAACTGGCATCATAATGACAAGTTTTGGGTGTCTTCAAGATTGCCCAGGTCAACCTTGCACACATAATGATCTACTGTAGGTGTAATGCAATGAGGGTTTCAAATGTGATCAAAGTATGTATAGGTCTCCTCCACTATACTTGCATGTCTGTGCGCCCTAGAACAAGCAAAATTTACATTTTTAGTATGCATTCCAGCATGTTTCATTAATTCATAATTTTGAGAGCTTTTTTTCAAATTCATTTTAAAAATATCCTTCAATCCTTTCATTCTATGAGCCGATATCCTCTTAGGCATTTTATCAACAATCCATGTGCTTTGTCCTTACTTCTACACTTTGCATACATGTTTACCAGTGCGATTTCAACCACAACATCTAGCAAATTTCTCTATCCTTCATGAATTGATGGATGTCCAAAACCTTTTCCAACGCTCAAGCAAGTAGGATGCTAGAAAAGGGCATGGACCTGGCTTTACGCTTGCCAATCACAAGTGCTTGAAAGTTTCTAAAGCCTTTTTAACAAATCCATTTTGTGTATAGCCTGCAATTATTGCAACTTTCCTTGCTTAGGCAATGAAGCTTGTCAGTGTCTAAACAAATTCGTCCATATTTCCATGCATTTTCTATCATGCGTCTATCATAATTTATATTCTCAACACATCTCATGTCTATAATAAGGATTGCATTCCATTATGCATTTTGTTTCAGGATAAGTTAAAGTACATTAATGCCTGGTGTAGGTAACCCATATTGTTATATTTACTATAGGAAATGAATGTAAAGTATATCTCTATGGGCTATTTTTCACTTTCAATTGAATAGTCTCATATAAAATGTTCAAAAATTAGATTTGTCAGATAATACTATTTCTAAACAATACTATAGAAAGTTATTACAGTTGTTGTAGTGGTGGTCACCAAAGTTCAAACCCCCGCTGGGCCAATGAGCTCACAGGTTTGAAGTGTTCTTTCTAGGGGATGAGGTCCCCCATGTTGTGGCCTCACCGGTTCATAGCTTTGGGAAAAAGCATTACTATGGAGCTAGAGGGCATGTCACACTAGCATCACCAGTCACATTAAAAAGTTTGCCAGGTGCATTAAAAAAAAATATTATTATTTTAAAAGTAATAGTTGTCATCCTCAAGCTATTTGGGGAATGTATAGGTGAAAGTTTAATCAAAAATTGCATAAACTATACGATTGATATTCTTGCAAGTGCTAGCTTTAATATATATAACTTATAAAAATATTATATTCGATTATTTAATAAAATATAAATCAAAGACTATAATTAAGTATGTGATTCAATTAGATTGGATTATTTACTTGAATAGTTGATTAGTTAAATGCCCAAATAAATTAGGAATTTAGAATAATGTTATCATTCATTGTTATTGATAATTGTAATTCTTTTGTTGGAATGGTAAAATTATCAGGTAAGTTAATTTAATAGGATAATGAGTTATAATTGTTTTGATGGGAGTATATATATATATATATATATATATATATATATATATATATATATATATATATGGTATTCGATCATTAATTTAAATCAAACATTACAGATAAAATCATATTTGTTGCATTTATTTAATGTGGTTAAATGAGAATCGATATGAATATATTTTAATGTTGATGAAATTTAATCAATTTAATTATGATGGTTATGTTAAGTTGGAATTTGATTGATAGATTTGTATTGGATTATAAGCATAGTATTTGAAAATTGATTTATAAGTATTGCTTTTAGAAATTTGGTCAATTGCAATTTTAATTGCAAAATGTGAGGGGAATTAGTGTAAGTTGGATCATTGGTTATAATAGAGTCATGTTGTCGAGGTTTAGTTTTCCAAAGGCGTAGGATGTTATGTCTTGATTTCATATTCTATGTTATAAATGTATCATGATGTGGTAATAAAGTCCTTCATGGACATTGTGGTTCATTATTTGTATTGAGCATGTGATAAAATATTGTGTTGGACTTTGATAATGGGGAGGCATCAGTAATTGTAAAAGGAGTATGTTGTTATGGATTGCTTCACTTGGAAGCTATGGGCAATGTATTGTGCAATTATCCTTGTGATTAAGTTGGTATGCAAAAAGATTAATACCTTGCATTGTTCATGTATACTTGTTGTTATGATGATAATTGTTATGCTTGATGGATAGGGTTTTCTAGATACAGGTAGGGGAGTGGCTTTCAATGTGGGGCCGGGGCCTAAAGTGGCTAGCCAGGGTAACCCATTCAAAGTTGGTAATTAAGTGATAACATAAAATAAATTAGGGGTAACGGGTAGATTCCACATTAAACAAGATAATTGGATTCCTCACCCATGCCTGTAGTGCTTGTTTAGACTAAGAATGAGATGAGAAGGCCTGGTTGGAAAAATTAACTTCCTTGTCCTCACGAAAGGAATGTTGGTTCTGTATATGTCACCCTATGGGGCCAGCATCTAGTGAGAGACTGTTAGGGTAACCATAGATGGGGGGTGGTGTCTAGTGAGAGACGGCCAGGGTAACCCATGTCAGGACCATGCGATGACACTCTCCCTACTGCATTCTAGCATTCCCTAGTTGTGTACTCCCCATTTGTTGTGTGATTGCCTCTAAAAATGCTATTGAGTTGTTTGTGTTATTTATCTGTGTTGTTGGAGTCATATGTAGTCCTTGTTCCTTGTGGTCTATTGTCTACTTGACTGTATGTTGTAGTGGGACCTTATGTTATCTCCTAGCATGGGGGGTGGACCTTAGGGTTCCACATGGTCGGGTGGATGTGCTTTATCTCAATTAGTTTTCCCTTTTCGTTGATCGTGTGCAAGAAGGATGTATCTCGTGTGACAGATTCTAGATCTTGTACCAGTTTGAGGAGACAGATATTTATGGTCATGTACTAACCCTGTGTATCAGTTAAATCACAATGTATGTATTCCAATGTAATCAGGAAGGTGATAGTGTAAACAATGTAATAATATACTCATGTATAGAAATTTGTATATGTACATGTAATTTTGTATACATGGTCATGTTGATTACTTAACTAATGTTATGATATGCAAATGTATGTGTATATCAATTTAATGCAATAGATTTCTAAGAATGAATTATGGTTGTTAGTTAATACATGATGTATGTTAGATCTTGTTATTGGTTTGGTAAGTAATGCAGCCATGGAATCCTAGAGAATAATGCTTAGTTTAATAATATGTATAGATATAATAACATTACTTTGTTATTTCTATCTTTAAAAAAAAATTGTCTTGTTTGTATAGTATAGTTGTGTTGTTCTATGAGGTTCCTAGGTAGGGCGTTACATTTGGAGTTACGTACAAAGGTGCCTCTACATGTGATGTAGGTGTTGCTTTGTGACATAGACATTGAATTGTGCTGAAATTCTAGAAAATAATGAAACCTACAAGAAAAATATGTTAAATCTATAAAATCACATGTTGGGAGGATACATGGATAGCATTATGACTTATAAAATTGATTTCTAACAAAAACTAAAAGCTAAAATATCAAAAATTACTAAAAATGAGATTAGAGGTGTTGGGAGTGAAGGCATCTCTATGGGTGATGTACGAACTAGTTCACAATGCAAGCACTAAACCAAGGCTAGGGCCAATAATTTTTATAAAAACATACAAATATTTAGTTAATCTTGCAAAAGAAGGGGCTAGAAAGATATAAAATGAGAATTTATATAAAATCCCTACATCAAAGCAAGTGATTAGCACTCAAAAAACTACAAAAGATGAAAAACACAAATTTAGAGGTCATTCCATGAGGGATGTGCAACCAACTCTAGGTATGTGTTAGAGTGAATAATTTATCTATTCACTATAGCTTAAGTGTACTTAGGTTGATGAGGTTAGACAACATCTTATCTAACTGAATGTGCAACCTTTTAGGCCTTTAGAGGTTATCTAATTGTTTGGTAAACCTCTTGTACATACCTTTTGAGGTTGGAAGACTTTCCATCTCACCTCAAAAAGCACTTTGTAGTCATCCAACACTTGTCATGAAAGGTTGTTAGTTTATACATTCCAATTGATCCAAAGGTTGACACCTATAGGACACTTGTCTACTTGTATGTGCCACATGTCCTGGGGTACTTTTCAATCCACATGCAAGGTGGATTACCTCATCCATTCCTATATAATAAGGCATTGCTATGTAAATTATCAAGTGAGATTAATATATGTTTATGCTCAAATTAGGTTCATCAATATCATTGATTTCTTATCTCTATTTGTTAATTTCCATATTGTGAGAGTGAATAACAAGTGTTGTAGAGAATCCTTGGCTCTTCCTACATGGTATCAGAGCCATGTTGTAGACACACTCTTTGTTTTGAGGGGATCAGGAGGTGAGGCAAAAATCAATGTGTCCTGGAGCGAAATTGATCTTACGAGCAAAATTGAAAAAGCAACTTTTTTTTAGAAAAATTGAATTTGCTGTGTAATTTTGTGAAATTTTCTTTGTTTTAAAATGCAAATTTTTTTTTGCAAATTAAAGATTTGCAGGTGATTATCTCTAGTTTAGCATTTACTGGTCGCCATAGTCAATTTTTTTTGGTGTATACAGCCTTTTTTGCAGGTTCATTGTCCATTGACAACTATTTGACTTGCTTCGGGCTTCATTGGCCTTGGTTTTGGCCTCCCAAACCTACCTCAAGGCACTGGGTTCTACATTTATGCCCATTTTAGGGACTCTCACAGTTGCATTCACTAGTGTTTTATGGTCTTTTTGCGACCTTTAAATCCCATTTGGGATCCTTGGTGGCCACCACGGCCCTTTCTCCAAGTCCAGCACTCATCTCTACAGTTGAATCTGGCCTCGGTGTCTCTCATCACCATCATTTCATTTACTGGTCAACTTTCAACCCACACAGCCTAGTAATTGTTGACAATTAATGGTCTGTTATTGTTTCATGCCTGGTCAAAGTCATCTCCAATAAAGAGGTCAGAGGTCACCATCAAATTTAGGTTATAGTTTCTTCTGTTGCAATTCAGTTTCCACCGTGTAGGAAGAGCTTAATGCCAATATCTCTTGGCATTGTCTTCATTGGTCTATTACCAAGTCACCATCAAAACACAGTTGTGTTTTCTTAACCTGGTTGTTGTTTTCATTTGGCTCTGTGGTGTGCAGTCAACCTCACAGTGGCTTGGTCGTCAATTTTTCCAAGAACTATTGTTTGTTTGAAGAAGCACTGGTCTCATCAAAGTATTTGGTTACCTATCATCTTCTTTTTTATAAGACGGTGGCCAAATCTAAAGAGGCGGATCCTCTCATATTCCAAAGTAGCGACCATGCCTCAAATGGCGGATCTCAGCATGTCTTTGTTCTTCTAAGATTTTCCCTTATCCCAGATTCCGAGGTCTTCCTTCTTACCAGGATATTGGTGACAATGGCTATGTATGTGGTGGCAACTGTAATAAGAGTTTGTTTTGTTATCGTTTTTGGAGCTTTAATTGCTCTTTATGAGCATGTTGTGGGGTTGTATGATAGTATTTGTTGTTATATTTTCTTCCAACTCTAGAGGTAGTGTTGGTTAACCTCACCAAATCATTGTAACCATTATATGTATTCTTGGCATTTTAAATTTGGGAAAATTTACTTTTAATAGAATATTGGTTTTAATAAATCTTTGTATCTTTGTCAATCAAAGATGAAAGGAGAGGTCTGGTTTGGTAGGAGGCCAATACCCCCTCTCAAGTAAAAACATTGTATTGTGCTGTCTTTTCCAATTCCAATGAATCAGTGGATAGATAGGCTTTCTCTTCCCATAGGCATTTTTTCTATTTTAGTGTAAATGTATTAAAATAGGCCATTTACAGGACCTTGTTTATGTTATAACTTTTGCTTAGTTGCTCGAAATTGTGCACTGTTTTTTGCCAAAGTTAATAATTTCAGATTTCCCATGCATTGGACCTATTTGCATTGTAAAACAAACTAAGTTATAAAGTGCCAAAATTTGGGGGTTCACCTAATCAGGGGGACAAATTTCATAGTTTCAAGGGGGTTATCTTCTTTCTTTCAATGGCTAACCTATTAACTCCTTTTAATTATTATTCATTGAAACATGCAATGGATTTAAAACTTAAGCAAAAGGGTTTACATAGAGCAGCTACAAGATTGGAACTTAAACCTACCATGGCTTCTGAAAAGAAGAAGTGGTTTAATAGACTTGATGAAGCCTATGGCACTATTTGTATGGCCATTTCTCTAGACCTATTATTTCATGTCAATGATGCTAAAACACCTAATGAAGTCTTAACAACATTAGAAACATTGTTTGGCAAGCAAGATATAATGTGAGGTCATCATTTGGAGAATGAATTAATAAGTCTCAATCCTAGAGATTTTGATACAATTCAAGATTTCTTCACCAAGTTAAACTCATTAAGGTCACAATTGAAAATATGTAAGATTGACAAAGAAGATGATCAATTGATCCTTGGTGTCTTATCAAAGTTCTAGGCCCAGATTATTCAATGTTTATTTCAACTTTTTATGCCATACAATGCTCATTAGGAAGTCACTTCACTATGCCTTCACTTGATGAGTTTGTTGTTTCTCTAACACAAGAGTAAGATAAATTAATTCAAATGGGAACAATAAAGTCTTCATCAACTCACTCTCTTGTTGCTAGTGGTGAAAAGGATTCAACTCCTAAGGTGAAGAAAGCAAACAAGGACCTATCTAAGGGATCAAAATCAAAACCTCAAATTGAAGAAACTACCCCATAAAGGAAAAAAGTCCAAGGAAAGGTCCAGTTGTAGTTATTCTAACAAACTTTGGCATGAAGAGCACCATTATTTTGAAAAGGAAAGAGATAACCTCAAACTTTGAATAGTTGAGTTAGAACTTCTTACTAAGAAGAATCAAATCAACTCCTCAGGGGGCTCTTCCTCTCCACCATCTTCAAACATGACTAAGAATAGAGGAATGGCATTGGTTCCCTCTACTAATATTGCATCACCTAAGTGGATTCTAGATTCAAGGGCTTCCCATCACATGGAAAATTCAAAATATATGTTTTCCACCTATGAACCAAGTTCATATGATCCACCTATTCTCATGGGAAATAATGCCTACATGACAACATTTGGAAAAGGCACTATAGAAATTGATGAAGGCACAATCAATGATGTTTTGTATATCCCTTATTTATCCAATAATCTCCTTTCCATTTATCAAATCACTCATAGTGGGAAAGGGAAAACATTTGAATTTATGTCTAATCCAATGATCATAAGGGAGTTACAAAGTAGAGACATTGTTGCAATGGGAAAATAAGATCATGGGTCCCACTTATACTCGTTCTATTCATTTGGTTCTTCACATATTGCAGACTTATAATATGATCTTCATTTATTACACTTGAATAAGGAGATTCAATATGGATATTTGATCCTTGGATTTGTTTCCTCCACATCAGTTCTTCCTGAGTTCACATCTCCTTGTGAACCTACATTTTTGTTCCCATAAACTTCAATCAGCAGGCTACTTCCATCAGTCTTCCAGTACCAGAATTTTGGGATGAGTACTTGACAGACATTGCATGTTTGTTTGATGATTCTCACTATGCATATTTTCTAGACACTTTTGATGATATCCATCTAGATGCTATTGTGCATCCATCTTCCTCCTTGGCATCAGTTCTTATGGAGCAGGTTTCAAAGGATTCCAGTACTATTAGAGAGGCCCATCATCACTTTGTGAAGGCTTCATACTTATCTTTGGATTTTGTGCAACATCCAAAGACTTATCATCTTCTTCTACCATGAGAAGATTCATTGCACTTATTTGTAGTTCTCTTTCTTCCTAAGGGGAGAAATATTGTTTGACATTCATGGAGCGGCTTCAGCATACTTCATCGAGCATCTATGAGCACTACATTATAACTTATGGGGGGCTTCCAAGTCTCTCTTTGTATCTCCTATTTTAGGGAAATTTATTGTATACATGTGATAAAAGTTGTCCTAGGGGGTCATGATATAAGTCCTCCTTCTTCACTTATTTTTATTTTTTCATGCATTTTGTTTCTCCTTTTGGAGAGGAGTTTTGTTCCCACAAGGTTTTCTCCTTTACTCCACTTTATTAGAAACTTTGTACATGGGTACCTAACATGGGCTTGTAACTGAGACCCATATTTATGTATCACTTGCACTTTTGTGATCTCCCCAAGTATCACTTAAGAGGGGGTGTTAGAGTGAATAATTTATCTACACACTATAGCTTAAGTGTACTTAGGTTGATGAGGTTAGACAACATCTTGTCTAACTGAATGTACAACCTTTTAGACCTTTAGAGGTTACCTAGTTGTTTGGTAAACTCCATGTGCATACCTTTTGAGGTTGGAATACTTTCCATCTCACCTCAAAATGCACTTTGTAGTCATCCAACATTTTTCACCAAAGGTTGTTGGTTTGCACATTCCAAGTGATCCAAAGGTTAACACATATAGGACACTTGTCTACTTGTATGTGGCACATCATGGGGCACTTGTCAATCCACATGCAAGGTGGATTACCTCATCCATGCCTATATAATATGGCATTCTTATTTAAATTATCAAGTGAGATTAATATATGTTTATGCTCAAATTAATTTCATCAATATCATTGATTTCTTATCTCTAATTGTCGATTTCCATATTGTGAGAGTGAATATCAAGTGTTGTAGAGAATCTTTGGCTATTCCTATAGTATGTAGGTGCACATTCATGCCACACAAGCAATAGTTCAAGATGTAGGCGCTCAAATAGTCCTACAAATGCTAAAACATAACCAACACACTAAAATAAGCTAAAAACACCAAGAAAACATTAATGGACAGGGACATGGGTCCCACCGAGTGTGCTAAGAATGTGAGCATGCAAAAGAGAACCATGCAAAAAGAAAATTAACTAAATTAACCTAATCTATTCACAATGATAAGAGACCTTAAGATTAGACAAAGGAAACGACAAACAAGGATGACAAACACACACAAATGATCTTACCAAGGCCTCCTTATTGTGCCAAGCATGTGGTGGATGTGTCTAAGGATGGAAGTTGGAGATATTTGGGATGTTTGAGTGCTCAAAATGATATAATAACTTTGCATTCAAGAGTTGCGCAAAAATGGCCTATGAGAGGTCCAATTTATAGATTTTTTGAGAGGATGGATGAAGGGCTAGCATCAATTTTGAAGATCAAGGGCTCGCATTGCTTAACAGGATGGGAGGCATGAGAAGCCTCCAAGTGTCATGCTTTGGATGGTGGTCAAAGGGGCTCCTGAGGTTCAGGGGGAATCAAGGTGGAGATTGTGCATTGGAGAGAGTGGATGGTGAGGATTAAAAAATTATTTCTTGAAGTGAAATGCAAATCTTGCCCATGCTTCCAAGCAAATCCCTCATGTACATGTTGAATGACATGTGTACTTTTTTAGGGAATTGTGCACATAATGCCTTGATTAATCATACTTAGCCATGTGCAAATAATTAATGATGCTTAATAATGTGATTGGGTCAACTAATATAAAGTGCACAAAATAAAGAATTAAATAAATGTTTAAATTTATTTACTTTTTGGATGGGATGGAATGGAATTAAAGATAAATATTTTTTTTGTATTTATTCATCTCAGGTTGGACTATAGAAGAAGGTTAATTAATTTAATAAGTAATCCACACTATTCAATTAATTGTGGGGGACTAATGATGCATTATGCATGTAGAGTGATTTTATTAATTAAATAATAAAATATTATTTAATTAGTGTTGGGAGGGAAATTGGATAATTAATCAGATAAATAAGAATTTATTCAATTAATTATAGAAGAAATAGTTAATCTATGTGCTAATTAAGAGTGAAATAGCGATGAGACAATTTTAGATGTCTATAAATATAATAAGAAATATGTTTCAAATAATGGATAATACTTGAGAATAATAACCCACTTCAAGGGGACAAACCTCCAAAAGTCTCCAAGAAGAACACAATTCACAATATGATGATCATAAACTATTCATCACCTCTGATATATATCCTATTTATGTCTTGGATGCCACCCAAGCCAACTTAACTATCTATATAAGACTACATTAATGATTATATAACATAATTAAGATTTAAGGTAGCCACAAGAGAACTACTCATAACCTTTTGCACTGTAATATAGGATTAAGGGCATAGCATCTATAAATGTGTTTGTGACAATATTATGTGAGAATAATTTTGAAATATCCCTTAAAATAGCTTGCAAATTTACCAAGCAACTTAAACAAAATGGTAGGTTATTTCTAATAATTAAGTTTCTAAATTTTTTTAACTAAAAATATCAATAAACTCCTATATTTGCTCAAAAATAGACTCTATGCAAAATCTCATCCAAGACTTATCAAGAAAAGAGACCTAAGGTTATAGAACGTAGTTTAACATTATTTTATAAACTTTTTCTCAAAAATATTTCTATAATGCTAAATTTTATTACTAGAAAGAGAAAAACTACATCTGTATTTTAACTTAAATTCTATAAAGTCTTTGTCAAAAATATTTCTATAAATTGTGGACATGATATTTCCATAGTCCATGATATAAGTGTAGAGCTTCTGGCACAACTGTGTATTGCTTTATTTTGCATCAACATTTCAGATCACACTCTATGATCTATCATCAGGATGAGAAGAGCAAAACAACACTAAGAGTACCCAAATAAGCTTTAGAGGTTTTGAATTGAAAAAAGAACTAAAAATTAAGAGTTTAAAGGCATACCACATTAAACAAATTAATGAAGCATCACATATAGTGGATAAAGTGAGTATAAAATAGACATCAACAATTGTTTTTCCACTTAAGAGTGCTCCTACAAAACAAGAAATTTAAGTTGTTGAGGATGGATGGACCATTATGTTCCAAAGGGAGCCAAAGCACCATAACAACCCATGAAAGCACATTTATCAACAACCCCCACTTTCTCTAGCAATCTTATGGGCATAAAAAAGCAGGAAGTTATCACTGAATCATCCAAGTTGGTGAGGTCTCTAGGTTTGAAAGGTAGGGTAGTATGCAACTTGGTAGCAGTCCTATTTGAACAAGATAGTGTAGGACATTTTAAAGGCTCCTTTAGATATGGATTCATGAAGAGGTTCATTTTTAATTGATTGAGCCATTAATTCTATTAGAAATAATGATGTCTTTTGTTTGAGCTATTGATTTTCTTTGTAGGAATGATGCCTTCAAGCAATACGATGACTAGGTATTGATTACAAAGGGGTCTAAATTCAAATGAAAAATTTATATAGTATTCATCCTTATCAGTAAACATTATTGTTGGTAGTCATTGATTGCTAGAATGGATTATAAACTATTTCTTGCAATTGTTTTGTAGCTTTTGGTAGGGACTTGAGCTTCAACACAACCCTTGTTTATATTCTGAGAGGAGACAAGGACCCCATCCTCCTATGTTATGACTTTTTTAGCATTGTCCCTGCTCTCTACCCTAATTTCCCTCATCCTCCATATGTTTTTCCCTTGTGACCTCTAGATCAATAAGTGAATCCATAGCTAGGGCTTCTCCATGTGGACACTAAGCTTCATGGTTATTAAGAACTCCTCCACAAAGGACTAAGGTCCCACATTTGAATATTTACCCCACCACTTTCTTTCTATCTAATGATGATCATCTTGCTCTTTCAAAGGCCATGGAGAATTATTGTCCAGTTTCATTCTTTTCCCATCCATACACTTTTTCTCAGTCTCACTCCTCAAGTGGATATAAAAATAATCACAAGTATTCTTCATCAAAAGATGTGTGTTTTAAAACATGCATGAGCACGAGCAAGGAAAAGTATGTAATTTCAATCATATATTATATATTATGATATTATGTCTATATGTACGATGTTTATATACTTTACTACCATACTGAATATATGATTGGTATGTTTTCTCTTTATTTGGAGGGAATTTCTCTATTGGCTTCATGATATGCTAGACATAAATTTGAAAATAGATAATATGACATTCAAGGTACAAATTACTTTTCTTTACTCTTTCATAGAGCCATGTGAATTTATGATAATTTCAAATAGCTTTTATATCATATATGAATTGTTATTGTGTTAGTCATTCATTACAATGTCTATGATCTATAGGTGGATACTCAACAATAAGCGACATCATTAAATACGAAAAATCTCTTATACATGTGGCATTAGCTTTGTTTTCAGGTATTCTTAAACATCATCCACTTTAATAGTCAAAAGCTAATTTTGACCAATAAAAATAGGACAAATATTTACCACCTTTTATTATGAATGACATATAAAATTACTATTAACTGTTTAATCATTCAATGGTATTTAAATAGAAGAAAAATAAATAAAATTGCTATTAACTGTTTAATCATTCAAAAGTGTTAAATGGAACTCAAATAAAAACAAACGCTTTGTTCTCCTAATCATCAAATGTCTGGAAAGGTCGCCTGGTTGAAATCATCGTGGGGATGGCAGCAGCATGCTTCCTTTTAATTCTCCTGGCTGCCTACTTTGATGTGATGATCCATGCCGTCAAGTGGATTGTGTTCTGTTTTGGTGCTGCAGGAAATATACCAGGCAATTTCCTTGTCCCCGGATATGACTTAATTTTTGGATCGATGTGACATTATCCTATAAATCATTTACGTTGCGAGCAAAATGCGGTTCCTCTGCGTTAAAAAAAACCGTACTTTTTGACATGAGGTGTGACCTGTCAACTTGTGGTTGATGTACACCTAACTTGGCATTATACAAAGAGAAGTGCTTTGCTCAACTGCAACTCTTTCTTTCTTCTTCAGCGGCGGCCCCACCACCACCCTTCTTTTTGTTAGAACTCTTTCCTTTTGTTTTGTTTTCGGACCGCTTTATAGATGCTATATATCCAACGCATGCGCAGTCTGATTCTCCAACGACTAAGCCAAGTAGGAGATCGCAAAATTTCTTGTCAAAAGAATACAGAAGTGTCTGAGTATTTTCCCTTCTCAGCGGATATTTTCCCTTCTCCACAGAAGTGTCTGAGTATAGACATGATTTTTACATCCTATAAATCTTGATGCGCTTCACGTAAAGAAGTAAGAAAAGAAAGAATGTATGAATATAGAGCGGTAGTGTATAGGCTTTATCAATAGGTCAGGGCTAAATTCAAAAGAGAAGAAAGAATGTATGAATGTTTTTTGAAGTGACTTTAGCATCAAAAATGGTTGTCTTCTATCCTCCACTTTGTTTGGATTATGCATTGATAAACTTGAAGAATGGTTAAACAATGTTTTTGGGATATCTAAGTTGTTCAATATGTGGTGAAGTTACTCTTATGTGTTGATGATCTTATCTTAATTGTAAAAATAGTTCATGGTTTGGGAGAGCATTTGAGGGCCTTGGAGCTTTTCTGTGAAAAGGTTGGGATGCAAGTGAACACCAACAAAACCAAAGTCATGATTTTTTCATTAAAAAGGAAAAGGAAACAAGTTTACTTTCTTTTGAAGGAAGCCCACTTGAAATAGTGGAAGAATACAAGTACCTCGAGATCAATTTCCACAGCAGGCTCAATTGGGAGGCTTGCAAGGTGAAAAGGATATAGGGAGGGTGGAAAACTTCTTAGTGCAAAACATATGCATGAAGGCAGAAATATGAGACTAGAAAACCAAGAAAATTCTTTTTGGCTTGCTTATCATGCTAATTATCCTTTATGGGGGAGTAGTATGTCAAATCATAAATGGAGATAGTTAGAAAGAATTCAAAAACACTTAATCATAAATAGCCTCAAAATCAAAACCTCGGTTCCTTATGAGATCCTTTTGGCTGAAGTAACAGTTTTCTTGCTGGAGAAAAAACAATAACTCAAACATTGAGTTATCTAAAAAAGTTTCAAAATATGGATAACTATCGCTAACCCAAAATTGTTGTAAGGAGGAATTAAGTCATAGGAAGAAGATGTGGATGAAGCAAAGCAACAAGTGGATGACTAAATGAGACATTAAATTGCAAGAGTGACCTAACACCAATAAAGAAATAAAAAAATATGTGAGAACAATCTACCATATGGACAAAGCAAATTGCTCAGAAGAAAACGTATTATGTCAAAGAGTTTAACCCCAGTTGGGATCATGATGAAAGTTGAGTTGTTAATTCTCTAGCTGAACACTAGATCGCATCATCTTTGGTGCAAGACCAATAGATGGATTATACCTAAGGCATATTTGGGAGTTGCAATTAAGGGGAAAGCTAAGTTGTTAATTCTCTAGCTGAGCACTAGATCACATCATCTTAGGTGCAAGACCAGTAGATGGATTATAACTAAGGAAGATTGGGAAATGAGAACATGCCTATTCTATAGCAAAGGGGTGGTGGAGATAGAATGATACTTCATCATGGAGTGTATAGCCTACGAGGATATTTGTATCCAGTATGAAAACAACTTGAAAGTAGACAATCTAACCATCTTATTTGACGAAGCAATGGTTAACAAAACTACAAGTTTTCTTATCAAGATCCATAGTAGAAGATCCAACATCGAAAAGAGTTTGAAAATACCTTAAGACTGTGATTTTTTATCTCTTAAACTACTTGATCTGGTAGACATCATTAAAATCTTCCATTCATATAAGATTCCAACTTATAACCTCTCTTTCAAAATCAAGAGCAAGAGGAAGGAGCGAAAAGGAATTTACGAGGGTGGTATTTTATTCAAAGAGTGTTGGAAATCCGAACAACGACCTGTGAATTAGATATTGGGAGGAGAGGCAATGGTATCCGTTCTGGCGGCGCATAGTTGAAACGTCAACGTCAACCCCGCTGTCCTCCTCCTGCTTAACTTCATTCTTCCCCTTCCAGGCCAACAACCCTATAACGGTCCCGTTATTCAACGCATCGAGCACCAATTAAATGCGGTTCCTCACGTTGAAAAAAATCCTAATTTCTGACATGACGTGGGACGTGTGACGTAATAACTTTATTGTGGGGTTGCTGTACACGTAACTTGGTAACTATATATCCAACACATGCGCACGCTAATTCTCCAATGACTAAGCTAAGGAGGAAATCGCAGTTGTTTGATTTTCCTTCCCTGTTAATTGACGTAGAATTCATCAACGCTGTGTAATATCATTGCAAAAGTAAACATAGTTGTTTGATTTTCCTTTCCTTTTAATTGACGTAGAATTCATCAACATTGTGTAATATCACTGTAAAGGTAAACATAGTTGTTTGATTTTCCTTCCCTGTTAATTGACGTAGAATTCATCAACATTGTGTAATATCATTGCAAAGGTAAACATAGTTGTTTGATTTTCCTTTCCTGTTAATTGATGTAAAATTCAACAACATTGTGTAATATCATTGCAAAGGTAAACATAGTTGTTTGATTTTCCTTTCCTATTAATTGACATAGAATTCATCAACATTGTGTAATATCACTGCAAAGGTAAACATAGTTGTTTGATTTTCCTTCCCTGTTAATTGACGTAAAATTCATCAACATTGTGTAATATCATTGCAAAGGTAAACATAGTTGTTTGATTTTCCTTTCCTGTTAATTGATGTAAAATTCATCAACATTGTGTAATACCATTGCAAAGGTAAACATAGTTGTTTGATTTTCCTTCCCTGTTAATTGACGTACAATTCATCAACATTGTGTAATATCACTACAAAGGTAAACATAGTTGTTTGATTTTCCTTCCCTGTTAATTGACGTAGAATTCATCAACATTGTGTAATACCATTGCAAAGGTAAACATAGTTGTTTGATTTTCCTTTCCTGTTAATTGATGTAAAATTCATCAACATTGTGTAATATCATTGCAAAGGTAAACATAGTTGTTTGATTTTCCTTTCCTGTTAATTGACGTAGAATTCATCAACATTGTGTAATATCACTGCAAAGGTAAACATAGTTGTTTGATTTTCCTTCCCTGTTAATTGACGTACAATTCATCAACATTGTGTAATATCAATGCAAAGGTAAACATAGTTGTTTGATTTTCCTTTCCTGTTAATTGATGTAAAATTCATCAACATTGTGTAATATCACTGCAAAGGTAAACATAATTGTTTGATTTTCCTTCCCTGTTAATTGACGTACAATTCATCAACATTGTGTAATATCATTGCAAAGGTAAACATAGTTGTTTGATTTTCCTTTCCTATTAATTGACGTAGAATTCATCAACATTGTGTAATATCACTGCAAAGGTAAACATAATTGTTTGATTTTCCTTCCCTGTTAATTGACGTATAATTCATCAACATTGTGTAATATCATTGCAAAGGTAAACATAGTTGTTTGATTTTCCCTTCCTATTAATTGATGTAAAATTCATCAACATTGTGTAATATCACTGCAAAGGTAAACATAGTTGTTTGATTTTCCTTCCCTGTTAATTGACGTAGAATTCATCAACATTGTGTGATATCATTGCAAAGGTAAACATAGTTGTTTGATTTTCCTTTCCTGTTAATTGATGTAAAATTCATCAACATTGTGTAATATCATTGCAAAGGTAAACATAGTTTTTTGATTTTCCTTTCCTGTTAATTGATGTAGAATTCATCAACATTGTGTAATATCACTACAAAGGTAAACATAGTTGTTTGATTTTCCTTCCCTGTTAATTGACGTAGAATTCATCACCATTGTGTAATATTATTGCAAAGGTAAACATAGTTGTTTGATTTTCCTTTCCTGTTAATTGATGTAAAATTCATCAACATTGTGTAATATCATTGCAAAGGTAAACATAGTTGTTTGATTTTCTTTCCCTGTTAATTGACGTAGAATTCATCAACATTGTGTAATATCACTGCAAAGGTAAACATAGTTGTTTGATTTTCCTTCCCTGTTAATTGACGTAGAATTCATCAACATTGTGTAATATCTTTGCAAAGGTAAACATAGTTGTTTGATTTTCCTTTCCTGTTAATTGACGTAAAATTCATCAACATTGTGTAATATCATTGCAAAGGTAAACATAGTTGTTTGATTTTCCTTCCCTGTTAATTGACGTAGAATTCATCAACATTGTGTAATATCACTGCAAAGGTAAACATAGTTGTTTGATTTTCCTTTCCTGTTAATTGAGGTAAAATTCATCAACATTGTGTAATATCACTGCAAAAGTAAACATAGTTGTTTGATTTTCCTTTCCTGTTAATTGACGTAGAATTCATCAACATTGTGTAATATCACTGCAAAGGTAAACATAGTTGTTTGATTTTCCTTCCCTGTTAATTGACGTAGAATTCATCAACATTGTGTAATATCATTGCAAAGGTAAACTTAGTTGTTTGATTTTCCTTTCCTGTTAATTGATGTAAAATTCATCAACATTGTGTAATATCATTGCAAATGTAAACATAGTTCTTTGATTTTCCTTCCCTGTTAATTGATGTAGAATTCATCAACATTGTGTAATATCTTTGCAAAGGTAAACATAGTTGTTTGATTTTCCTTTCCTGTTAATTGACGTAAAAGTCATCAACATTGTGTAATATCATTGCAAAGGTAAACAGAGTTGTTTGATTTTCCTTTCCTGTTAATTGACGTAGAATTCATCAACATTGTGTAATATCACTGCAAAGGTAAACATAGTTGTTTGATTTTCCTTTCATGTTAATTGACGTAGAATTCATCAACATTGTGTAATATCACTGCAAAGGTAAACATAGTTGTTTGATTTTCTTTTCCTATTAATTGACATAGAATTCATCAACCTTATGTAATATCACTGCAAAAGAGAGCTGGAAAAGAAAATTAGAAATGAAAATTTGCAGACCTATCACCATGATAAATAAAAAGAGGAAGGAGAAGGGTTCAAAAACAAGACACCACAAGGAAAAAGGTTAATAAATAAATAAATATAATAAAATAAAGAATATAATAAACACTTAAAAAAACCTCTAAAAATGTGCATGCATCAACATAAACTCAAGAACAAAAAAGAGGAAACAAAAGAGAAAACGGTAAAATCAAAATAAATAAAGAAAAGGACAAAAATGAACAAGGCACAAAATGACTGTTAAAAAGTTTATTGCTGTGACTTGAACTTGCGAGTTGCGACCTCCGTTTTACAAGTATAGAACAAAATGCCGCTCGCACCGTTAATTTTTCTCAATCGATTACTAATTTGTATAGTATTCAGACGATAGTAAATTCATACGGAATTCATTTGGAGGTCAATTTCTATGTCATATAATCATAAGGGAGTGCATCCATAGCCATATCTAATGGGAATAACTTCGTACCCAAGTCATATGGAGATGGCATTTTAGGTCATATCGATATTGCCATATAGTCAAATAAAAAAAAGATCGGTGTATGTTTTTTCAAATAAAATAGAGTTTCAACAAATTCATCTAGCTATTCACGTTCGTTAAGAAGCGTATGCGTTTATATCAATGGATAGGAGCCTTCCACGAAGAGAAGCAGCTTCTTTTAAGCCACTAAACTATTAGAATTTGTTATATTTATAGTATAATATTATTGTAAAGAAAAATACACTTGGGATCAAATATAAAAGTATAAATCTGTTTAGGTTTAATAAATAAGGGGAGTGATGAATTAGAAATTTAATTTTAATTTAAAAAATTAAATGTAATTAATTAGGGATATTTAGTTTTAGAAATAATGATAGGATATTTTTGATGTAGTGTTGAACATTGTTGTTTTATTACAAAAAAGATGATGTAATTTGGATATGTCTTTTGTTTTGAATTCTATGTAGAATTGTAATTGCTTTTAGGTTGAATCTATGGTTTTAGATCACTTCTACAAGCACAAACCTATCATGCGGTTGATCTAGTAATTATTTCACTTCTAGTTCTCAATTTGCTTGTTCTCCACTCGTTGTTGTTGTTAACAATTGGCAATACCTTAGCGACGTTTCCAAAATGCTAGGGTCAAGTTCTCTTAGGTAAACCTCCTAAAATGGTTGGCTTTACAACCTCGAAAAATGTTAGCAAGCATCCAAATGTCCTCAAATTTGAACTCTAGTGTAGATAGATTTCTTCAGTGCTCTAATTGAAGTGTTCCTATAATGAATGCTCCTTGAATGTGAATGATTATTCAATGAATGCTTGGATCATATGATAAATGGATGCATTTGAATGTCTTTAGATACCACTACATAGCAATACATCATGCAAAACATGTACCAAGTCGACTCATGGTGGGAATGGAATGGGTAGGAGTTGACAATTTTTGAATTCAAAGTTTTAAATTTACGGATCAAATTCACATGACGCAGGATCAATCTCGCACTATATATAGAATTGACCTAGGAAAAGGAAATGGTAATGTTAATGTAGGGAATGAATGTCTGGACATGGGGGCAATAATGTACATGATAAATGTTAAAATGTATGGGAATATGTGTGGATATGGATAATATATCTAGTCGAATGCATAACAACATGTGAAGTTGAGGATAAGTGAAGGATTAGGGAATGAGCCCAACTTTTGACAAGATTGCACCATTTGTTAATATGTAATTGCAATACGACATTCTTTCACAATGAGCCCAAAACTAAAGGGGAATTAGCATGGGTATGCAAATTTCACCATTACATTTTGCCCCTACTTTGATGTGCATGTGAATCCTAGTATGAACATGTATTTCAAGGTAAACAAGCAGTCAGAAACATGCACAAAACTAAATTCCTAAAACATAAAAAGGATATTATGTCCATTAAATGTAATAGATCTCACTAGATCTCATAATGTGTGTTCATCCTTCAACAAGCATGCTTCTTGTGTTGAGCACACAGAAGTACTGGGAGGGGGGTGAATCGGTACCTATTTAAATTCTTTATATCCAACAACATTCAAACTACCATAAGCATCTAGAATATGAAAGGAACAAAAAAATAGAAGCACAAATCTATAACAGTAGGTGGTACAAATTTTTATGATCACACATAACAGGAGCTCACCATATTACCCATAGGTGAATGGAGCAAGTGAAGCTTTAAACAAGATAATTGGCACTACCCTAACTAAGACGTGTAATAGAAATAGGGAAGATTGGAATGTAAAAATATTTGTGGTACTTTGGTCGTACCACACCGCATATAAAAGACCAACCATGTTTACCCCGTTTGAGTTAGTATACGGTATGGATGCAAAGGTTATGAACTTTGTGTTGCAAGTATGGGCCTAACCGGTGTTGTCATTGATGTCAACATACTCATGTTGCATTAATGAGAAGGATTAGATGAGCTGTGTGTTGAGGATATTGAGAAAATAAGTCTCAATCAGGAACAGTGAAGAATAGTGATGACAAGAAGGTAAAAGTCCTCAATAGGTTGAGGATCAGAGGATGCGGTTTAAAGGGTTTGTAGATATAAGTCTTGAGATGCTCCAGTCAAGATTTCAGAGGTCCGTATGAAGATTTGAAGAAGTTATAGTCGCTCAAGTAGAACTGGTTCTGGTAGGTATTCAGAGGTGACAAAGGACCACAGAAAGGTCTGGTGAGATCCGGTATTTCATTATCCCGTTCTGCTGATCTGAGGGAGTGTTGAGGATGTCCCTGTGAAGTATCAACTAGATTAGTTTGTGGGTTGAAGGTATGGAAGTGCCTATTCATTTGTGACAGTGATGACAGACTGTGTTCTTGTAGCTCTGGATGAAGGAAAGAAGAATTCCAGTAGGATGATGAAGTGCGGATGTTCTTGGTGATTCAGGGAAGGTTATGATGATCTTTGGATCATGTCCAGTTAATGTTGGTGGTCCGCATTGAAGTTAGAGTTTGCATTTGAAGAATAACCACGGATATTGGTGTTCTTCTTGAGACTGGCTGACCAGATGTATTACACGTCTTGCAGATGATCTTGTAGGTGTTTGCCGACTTAGATGATTGTTCCTAAGTCAATGCCTTGTATAAATAAGGGATTGTGAATTCATTTTGTAGTGTGTCTTGTGGTGATGAGTGTGTGGTAGCGAAGAGAAGTGTGAAAGGCAGAGCAGAAGTATTGGGCTTAAATGGAACTAATTCAAGCATGCTGAAGATGCTATTCTCCAGTTCATAAAGGTGATACTTATTCCTTTGTAGACAATGTGTCTCTTGTAGGCAGTGAGCCTCTTGTGAGCAGTGTGCTTGGGCAGTGAGCCCTAATTGGCATGTGTCATTTTGTTCTTTCTATTCTTCTAACAGAGAATACTTTCTTGGGTTAATCACCCCATGGTTTTTCCCTTAACCAGGTTTTCCACGTCAAAATCTTGGTGTCATATGTGTTCTTATGTTTCTGCTTCTGATTTAATGCTTTATGGTTCATGATTAATATTATGCTAATCACTAAGGAAGATTCAAGTGTTTAAATAACGGAAAGTTTCACACAACTGATTCACCCCCCTCTCAGTTGTATGCCCTAAGTCTAACAATTGTTATTAGAGCTAAGTTCCTCTAAAAAGAGCTTAACTGCTTGAGGAGATCCAGAATGTCGTCATACAAGAAGGATAGTCTGAAGTTTGATGGAACCAACTTCTCTCTTTGGAAAGGTCGCATGAAATGTCACTTGCAGTGTATGGGAAAGGCATACTGGTCCATGGTCACAAAAGCATATGCACCTCCACAGGGTGGTCCGACAACCCTAAATGAAATCACAAATGCTGAAAACAATCTGCGGACCAAAGAGGCTCTTCTAAGTGCATTAACTGACTCAGAGCTCTCAAATGTTATTGACCTACCAACTACCTATGAGATCTGGATTAAATTGAAACTTTTGCATGAAGGAGATGAGTATGTTAATTGTGCAAGGTTACAGAGTCTAAAAGGGAAATTTGAAAAACTGAAGATGAGAGATGATGAAAATATTACCACTTTTATGCCAAGAGTGAATGAGCTGGTTTGTGGAATTAGAAATTCTGGTGGAGTCTTGGATGAAAATGAGATTGTTGGTAAGATTCTCAGATCCCTTCCTACCTCTTACAAAATCAAGGTTGCTGCCATTGATGAATTCAGAGCCCATACAACTGTCACAAGAGATCAATTGGCTAGCAAACTGGCTGCTTTTGAAATGACCAAATTTGGAGATGATCCCCCCAAAACTAAAATTGCATTCAAAGCCAGTGCCTCTGTGAAAGGTAAACAAAGATTTGATCCGGGAGAGAACTCATCAAGGAATTTGTCATGGTATGGAAAAGAAAGAAAAGACCTGGAAGAAGAAGAAGTTGAAACTGCTCAACTTGAAGCCCTCATTGCAAAGAGACTGCCAAGAGGATCCAGTAAGTATGAAGGAAAATTTCATTTTAAGTGTTTTAACTACAATAACATTGGTCATTTGGCCTCAAAATGTCTGGAAAGATTTTCAAAGCTAAATCCTAACAGATCAAGGTTCCAAAAGAATTGTTACTATGTTCATGAAGAAGATGATAATGGAGTAACAGATGATGAATCAGAGACAGGAAACAAATCCAAAAGTGAATGGGTGTTTATTGCCATCAAGGAAGAAGAACCAATATCCTCTGTATCTATCAATCATAAAGTTGTAGAAAGAGCTCTGGCTGCCCAAGTTGAAGAAAAGAATGATTGGGTCATTGATAGTGGTTGCTCTCACCACATGATAGGTGACAAGAATAAGTTCATAGATTTGGAAAGGTATGAAGGAGGAGTGGTGAAGTTTGGTGATAATTCTGCTGGTAGAATCAGAGGAAGAGGAACTATTTCTTTTAATGGAAGAAACAAAACTAGTAATGTGCTGTATGTTGAAGGTTTGAAGCACAATCTTCTCAGTGTTGGACAGTTGGTGGACAAAGGCTATGATCTCTGATTCAAGGATGGAAAATGCAAAATCTTTGAAAGATCTGGAACAGAGATTGCATTCGGTACTCAAACTAAAGGTAATATCTTCCACTTGGTTGGTACTGGTAAAAGCTGCTTATTTGTTCAAGTTGATCAGAGTTGGTTATGGCATAGAAGGATGTGTCATGTGAATTTTGATAATATCATCAAGATAAGCAATACTCAGGCTATAAGAGATCTTCTAAAATTGGTGAAACCTACTAACAACTTATGCAAGGAATGTCAGTTGGGTAAGATGAGTAGAGTCACATTCAAAAGAAAGGAACTGTCCTCTACCAGACTATTGGACTTAGTTCACACTAATCTTTGTGGTCTGGCAAGAACCAGAAGTATTCAAGGTGATAGATACTTCATGCTGCTAATAGATGACTATTCCTGGATGATGTGGGTAACCTTTCTAAAGGAGAAATCAGAAGCTCTTGAGAAATTCAAAATATTCAAAGCTATGGTAGAGAATGAAATAGGAATAAAGTTGAAATGTCTAAGGTCTGATAGAGGTGGAGAATTCACATCCCGTGAGTTCATAGAATTCTATGAGAAACATGAAATTAAGAGACAGTTGTCTGCTCCAAGGACTCCACAGCAGAATGGAGTAGTGGAGAGAAAGAACCGGACCATCCAGGAAGCTTCTAGGACTATGATGATGGAAGAAAATGTTCCTCAGATCTATTGGAGAGAAGCTGTCAGCACTGCAGTCTATACTCTTAATCAAGTTCAAATTAGAAGCAGTATCGGTAAGACCCCTTATGAAATCTAGTTTGGCATTACTCCTACTGTAAGATATTTCAGAGTCTTTGGTAGCAAATGTTACATCAAAAGAGATGAAGATTTAGGCAAGTTTGATGCTAGAAGTGATGAAAGAATATTCTTGGGTTACTCTACTCAAAGCAAAGCATACCGGTGTTATAACAAGAGACTAAGAAAGACGATAGAAAGTACAAATGTGAAGGTTGATGAGGGAATAGAGAAACCCTCAAGGTTTTATGAGTATGATGAAGATGATCAGAATGGTGTTCTGGTTCAAGGAGCTCAATCCTCTCCTAAAAGTCAGATTCAGACTGATCCGGTAAATCAGAAAGAAGAGATAGGTCTGAATGAGCCTGATCAAGAAGCAGAAGTACAAGAAACTCCCAAAGTTCCAAGGTATGTAAGACTAAACCACTCTAAAGTTTAGATCATAGGTGACAAAAGCAAAGGTGTGCAAACTAGAAGGAAAATTGCTCAAAATTCAGATGAATATTGTCTGATTTCAAAGATCGAACCTAAGACAATAAATGAAGCCTACAATGATGAAAATTGGACCAAACAATGGAGGAAGAGTTGATGCAAATTGAGAAAAATCACACTTGGGATCTTGTTCCTAGACCTAGAAACAAGAATGTGATTGGAACCAAATGGGTCTTCCGGAACAAACTAAATGAAGTTGGTGAAGTAATCAAAAATAAAGCCGGATTAGTCTGCAAAGGCTACTCTCAAATAGAAGGGATTGATTTTGAAGAAACCTTTGCTCCGGTGGCAAGAATTGAAGTAGTCAGACTATTTCTTGCATTTGTTGCCTTCAAGGATTTCAAAGTGTATCTGTTGGATGTTAAATCTGCTTTCCTGAATGGTGACTTAGAAGAAGAAGTGTACATTGAACAATCGGATGGATTTCAGTTATCTGAGCATGGTGATATGGTCTGCAAATTAAAGAAGGCACTGTATGGTCTAAAACAAGCCCCAAGAGCATGGTATGAAAGGTTGGACAAACATCTTTTGAAGATTGGTTTCAACATTTAGGTACTGCTGATAGTAACCTATATTTCAAAATTGATCATGAAAACATCTTGATTGTTGAATTATTTGTTGATGATATCATCTTTGGAGGAAGAGACAGTATGTGTAAAACCTTTGCAAATCAAATGAAAAGTGAGTTTGAAATGTCAATGCTCGGTGAAATGAATTTCTTCTTGGGTCTGCAAATTACTCAGACAAAGAAAGGAATCTTTATCTCTCAGATAAAATATGTGAAAGAATTATTGAGGAAATTTGGAATGGAAGATTCAAAGCCAATGAACACTCCCATGGCAACTGGATGTAAGTTGAGCAAAGATGATGACTCTCCTAAGATAGATCAGACAAAGTACAGATCAATGATTGGAGGATTATTGTATCTCACTCAAACCAGACCAGATATAATGCAGGTTGTTGGTCTTGTGGTGATATTCCAAGCTGATCCCAGAGAATCTCATGTCATGGCAATCAAAAGAATTTTTAGGTATTTAAAAGGAACAGTTGAGTATGGTCTATGGTATCCTAGAGATCATAATTTTTCTCTGTTGCAAGGTGTGACCCTTGGTCTCCTTATTCAGCACTGCGCTGCGATGGTTTACAACAAGGGCTTAACCGCCTCCTGTGCTTGTTAAGTCAAATGGTTGTATTAGGCATTAACAGGTCGATCTTTTGGTGCAACGACAGCTAACAATTGGTATCAGAGCCGTTGTCACAGGTTCAAACCCCGCGCTTGCACTAAGGGGGAGATTGTTGCAAGGTGTGACCCTTGGTCTCCTTGTTCAACGCTACGCTGCGGTGGTTTGCGACAAGGGCTTAACCGCCTCCCGTGCTTGTTAAGTCAAGTGGTTGTATCGGGCATTAATAGGTCGATCTTTTGGTGCAATGGCAGCTGACATTCTCTTCATGCATATACAGATGCAGATTGGGCAGGAGATGTTGATGATAAGAAGAGTACAAGTGGAGGAGCATTCTTTTTAGGAAAAAGGTTGGTTTCTTGGCTAAGCAAGAAACAAGAGGCAATATCCCTGTCTACAACTGAAGCAGAATACATTGCAGCAGCAGGAAGTTGCACTCAACTTTTGTGGATGAAGCAAATGCTCAGAGATATTCAAGTATAATATGAGGAGCCTATCACAATTTTCTGTGATAATTCAAGTGCAATAAATATTTCTAAAAATCCGGTGTTGCATTCTAAGACTAAGCATATATCTATCAAGTTTCACTTTCTGAGAGAGCAAGTGAACAAGGGTGAAGTCAAATTGGAGTATGTGCCCTCCAAGGATCAGCTTGTAGATATTTTTACTAAACCTCTTCCCAAGGACTCTTTTGAGTATCTCAGGGAGAAGTTAGGGGTTATTGTCCCTCTGATGATGAACTAGGATGCACTGATGTTAATCAATTCGGTGGATATCACAGTCATATCTTGTGATCCAGATTGATGATAAGGGTGCTGCTACTCAAGGGGAGCAGTTGGTATGTTATGAAGTAGTGAAGTTACAAGTATGAGCCCTTTGCCATTGATGTCAAAGGGGGAGAGAAGAAATGTGAAAAACAAGTGGTTGTTGATCAAAGGGGGAGCAATAAAGGAAGAGAAGACATGTGAATAGTTGTTGCTGTTAGGGGGAGTTGTAACAGCAAGGAGAAGTTCTTGTCTTGATGGTTTTTCACATTATATGTTGCCATCAATGACAAAGGGGGAGATTGTTGCAAGTATGGGCCTAACCGGTGTTGTCATTGATGTCAACATACTCATGTTGTATTAATGAGAAGGATTAGATGAGCTGTGTGCTGAGGATATTGAGAAAATAAGTCTCAATCAGGAACAGTGAAGAACAGTGATGACAAGAAGGTAAATGTCCTCAATAGGTTGAGGATCAGAGGATGCGGTTTAAAGGGTTTATAGATATAAGTCTTGAGATGCTCCAGTCAAGAGTTTAGAGGTCTGTATGAAGATCTGAAGAAGTTATAGTCTCTCAAGTAGAACCAGTTCTGGCAAGTATTCAGAGGTGACAAAGGACCACAGAATGGTCCGGTGAGATCCGGTATTTCATTATCCCATTCTACGGATTTGAGGGAGTGTTGAGGACGTCCCTGTGAAGTATCAACTAGATTAGTTCGTGGGTTGAAGGTACAAAAGTGCCTATTCATTTGTGACAGTGATGATAAACTGTGTTCTTGTAGCTCTGGATGAAGGAAAGAAGAATTCCAATAGGATGATGAAGTGCAGATGTTTTTGGTGATTCAAGGAAGGTTATGATGATCGTTGGATCATGTCTAGTTAATGTTGGTGGTCTGCATTGAAGTTAGAGTTTGCATTTGAAGAATAACCACGGATATTGGTGTTCTTCTTGAGACTGGCCGACCGGATGTATTACACGTCTTGCGGATGATCTTGTAGGTGTTTGCCGACTTAGATGATTGTTCCTAAGTTGATGCCTTGTATAAATAAGGGATTGTGAATTCATTTTGTAGTGTGTCTTGCAGTGATGAGTGTGTGGTAGCGAAGAGAAGTGCGAAATGTAGAACAGAAGTATTAGGCTTAAATGGAACTGATTCAAGCATGCTAAAGATGCTATTCTCTAGTTCATAAAGGTGATACTTATTCCTTTGTAGATAGTGTGTCTATTGTAGGCAGTGAGCCTCTTGTGAGCAGTGTGCTCAGGTAGTGAGCCCTAATTGGCATGTGCCATTTTGTTCTTTCTATTCTTCTAATAGAGAATACTTTCTTGGGTTAATCACCCCATGGTTTTTCCCTTAACTAGGTTTTCCACATCAAAATCTTGGTGTCATATGTGTTGTTATGTTTCTGCTTCTGATTTAATGCTTTATGGGTCATGATTAATATTATGCTAATCACTAAGGAAGATTCAAGTGTTTAAATAATGGAAAGTTTTGCACAACTGATTCACCCCCCCTCTCAGTTGTATGCCCTAATTCTAACACTTTGTAATCCTATTCTTTGTGCCACACTAACCCTACAATTAAATGAAGAAGAGTCACTAATACAGAGAATTGAGGATCTTAAGAAATTGGAGGAAAAAAGACTATTGGCGGCATATAACTAGAATTTTGGAAAGGAAAAGGTAGAAGGCTTGGCATGGAAGGAATCTATGAACAAAAACATTTAAAGAGACCTAGTATTGTTGTATGATAGTAAATTCAAGAAGCAAGGAAAGTTGAAAGTAAGATGGTTAGGTCCCTTCTGCATACATGAAATTAGAAACTCAGGAGCGGTAAAACTATAGTCCATAGATGGGAAAACCCTAACCAAATATATAAATGAAGCCTTCTTAAATCATTATCACCAAACAATAGAATAAAGAGGAAAACCCATGAAAATTCATAAAATCTATCATATGTAAAAAAGTGTAACATAGAAAAGACAAAAAGAACATTGATGGTAAGGCGCGGGTAAAACGTAATGGTAACAAAATCTTGCCAAAAGAGAAATGGGAGTGCAATTAATACATAAAAGCACCATTAGATCTATATAACCCTAAATCCAACTACACTTAGACACAATTGCATCTAAGATGACAATTCAAGAGCTAAGAGTGAACAAAGAAGAAGAGCAAAGTAGTAAAAACCCTAAGTGTAGAAGTGGTGAGAAAAAATGGCCACTCCCGTGTTGATAGACATTACTGAGAAACTGATACCAATGTACAAGTACTCATAAAAAGCAATGGAGGTCAATAAGGATGGGGCACTCCCAAAGGTTCCACCAGATGTGATCTACACAGAGGATGTCTAGAAGTATATACACATGCCCATCTCAAAAATTAATCACACCAAGATCAAGGAGCTACGTAGTACATGTTGGAAACATAAGCATGATGATGAAGAGACTGATGAGCATGGTAGTGATTAGTGTTGTTGTTGATCACAACAAAGGGTAAAGACACAATTGTGTTTATCTGAAGAGTCGCAACAAAGTGTAAGGATACAGTTATGTTGGTCCGAAGAAGTTGCTAAGTATGATATGGGAGATAATACACCTAAGTGTTAATCTGGAGAAGCTACTAAGTGCAATGTGAAGGGGAGTACACCTAAGCATGATATCTTTCCATTTTGGAGTTCTTCAGTTTGGCATAATTTACTGAAGATTTGTTTAAGGCATTTGCAGTACAGAACCTATGATAGGGTCATAGTATTTCAGTCCGCATTTCTCTACTATGAATAATTTTGCTATGTAGTTGTAAGGTAGTTTTGGTGCATACTAAAGGAGTCTAAATCCAAATATTTAGGTCTTGAATCCCTTCGAAGTGAAAGATAGAGTTGATAGAGTACCAGACTCTGTATTGATAATGTAATGACAGTGCCAGTGGTATATTGGAATGCTTTGCATTCCACTACAAATGAATATCTTTCTATACATATTTGAGGATAAGTTTATGGATGTCATCTAATGTGTAGTGCTCAAGTGATAATCATTTTTGTAGTTTAGATGTTGAGTTGTGAAATGAGAATTAGTTTATGCTATAACTACTTCACCAATTGAGCTGCCCTAAAAGTGTTGAGGTTGTGCAGAGTCACTTGTTATGTATGGAATAAAGTCATGGGAGTAAATATAGGGCATGCCAACCTATCAGAATGAGATACACACTTTGGTTCTCTCTACAAAGTTTATTGGGTTGTTTTTTGGACTAACAGGTCAGGAAGTCACACGGTACATATATTATGCCAACCTAATTGATGTTTTTCTTGAATGCAGTATATATACAAGATTAATTTCTTGTGTGAAGATGTGGTGTGTGAAAGAGTAAGGTGTGTGTGGGTGTGAGTGAAATTTGATGTAGAGAAGGATAAGATAAGTTTGTGGTGAAGATGAAGTGTGTTAAGTCAGTATTCTGAGCTTCAGTGGAACTATATCTCCAATATGAGTCAGATGCATTACTAGAAGTTCATATTTGGCAGTGAGCTACCCTTTCTTCTATCTCTTTCTATTCAAGATAGTGAGTCCTTTGGCAATGAGCCACCTATAGTGAGCATTCTCTTTTATGGATAGTGAGTCCTTTTGGCAATGAGCCTAATTGTAATCAGTATTGTTATTCATATATATGTGTGAGAAAATCCTCGCCATGATTTTTCCCTTTTTGGGTTTTCCATGTAAAAATCTGGTGTTCATGTGTTATATATTGTGATGGTTGATTTCATGCTTTCCTTTCTTAATGTAAATTAAATATGCTATGTGGAATGAATGTTTAAATGCTTAAGTGGTTTCAAAGAATATTGATTCACTCCCCCTCTCAGTATTGCAAGTGTTTAATAATTAGTATTAGGGCCTGGTTCCTTGGAAGAAGCTTAACTACTTGAGGAAGATCCTGAAGTGTGAACACACGGCACCTAGGAGATATCCTATTCCTCTGGAAGAAATCCCTATTGTTGAATTTACTAAAGAAGATTGCATAGTTGACATGAATGGAGAAGTTGAATTTGTTGGATCTAGGGCATACAACTGAGAGGGTGGGGGGTGAATCAGTTGTATAGAACTTGTTCTATTTCAAACACTTTATTCTCTGTTGTTAGTTAGCAGCATATCAAATAATCATTCATGGAAGCACAATACATAAACACAAGAGTAGATAAGCATCAACACATTGAACACCAAGATTTTGACGTGGAAAACCCGGTTAAGGGAAAAAACCACGGGGTGATTAACCCAAGAATTATTCTCTGTTAGAAGAATAAAAAAAAATGAATGGCACATGCCAATAAGGGCTCACTGCCCGAGCACACTGCTCACAAAGAGGCCCACTGCCTACAAGGAGACACACTGTCTACAGAGTGATAAAAATCACAGTCTTGAACTGGAGAATGACATCTCTACCATGTCCGGATCAGTTCCAATTAAGCCCAACAATCTCTGCTCTGCCTTTCGCACCTTTCTTCGCTACACCATGCTCATCCACATGCCACTTCCTGAAATGAATTCACAAATCATTATTTATACAAGACATCGACTTAGGAACAAGCATCTAAGTCGGCAAACAACCATAGGAGTATCCGCAAGATGAATAACACATCCGGTCGGCTATCACAAGAACATTCGCAGGATGAACAACTCATCCGGTCGGCTAAACAGAGCAATAACTTCATCCGGAAGAATAACTTCAATTCCGGGCTCTACCATCAATGCGGACCAACAACACAACCTAAACATGATTCAAGAACCTTCACAAGTCTGTCTGAATGTCCGGATACATCCGCACTTTCTCTGCTTACTGGGATCTCTTGTCTTCCTCATCCGGAACTTCAAGAACACAGTCTGTCGCCACTGTCATAATGCAGGAGGTACATCCGGACCTCCAAATTACACACAAATCAGGATGACACATCACAAGGACATATAAAACACTCCTTCCAATCCGCAGATTATGATAATACAATTCCGGACCTCACCGGACCTTTTTGTGATCCTCTGTCACCTCCGGATACTTGCCGGACCCGGTTCTATACCGGCAGCCATAACTCCTTCAGATCTTCATGCGGACCTCTGAAATCTTAACTGTAGCATCTTAAGACTCATATCTACTAACCCTTTAATCCGCATCCTCCGGTTCTCATCCTATACAGTATATTTACCTTCTTCTCATCACTGTTCTTCACTGTTCCTGACTGAGGCTAATTTTCTCAATATCCTCAGCACAAAGCTCATCAAATCCTTCTTGTCAATGCAGTGTGAGTATGTTGACATCAATGACAACAATGGCTCACCTCATACTTGCAACAATCTCCCCCTTTGTCATTGATGGCAACATATGATGTGAAAAACCATCAAGACAAGAACTTCTCTTTTCTGTCACAGCTCCCCCTATCAACAATCAACTCTTCACATGTCTTCCTTTGCTGCTCCCCCTTTGATCATCAACCACTTGTTTTTCACATGTCTTCTCTCCCCCTTTGACATCAATGGCAAAGGGCTCATACTTGCAACTCTCATGCATCAGAATAATACCAGCTGCTCCCCCTTAGTTGCAGCTCCCCATTAGTCCGGATCACAAGATATGACTGTGATTACCACCGGACTGATGCACATCTGTGCATCTTAGTTCATCACCGGAGGGGCCATGACCCCTAACTTCTCCCGGAGATATTCAAAAGAGTCCTTGGGAAGAGGTTTTGTAAAGATATCTGCAATCTGATCCTTGGAGGGAACATACTCCAATCTGACTTCTTCCTTGTTTACTTGTTCTCTCAAAAAGTGAAATTTGATAGATATGTGCTTAGTCTTAGAATGCAATACCGGATTCTTGGAAATATTAATTGCACTTGAATTATCACAGAAAATTGTGATAGGCTCCTCATATTCAACTTTGATGTCTCTTAGCATCTGCTTCATCCACAAGATTTGAGTGCAACTACCTGCTGCTGCAATGTATTCTGCTTCAGTTGTAGACAGAGATATTGCATCTTGTTTCTTGCTTAGCCAAGAAACCAATCTCTTCCCCAAAAAGAATGCTCCACCACTAGTGCTCTTCCGGTCATCCACATCTCCTGCCCAATCTGCATCTGTGTAAGCATGAAGAGAAAAATCCGGATCTCTAGGATACCATAGACCATACTCAACTGTCCCTTTCAAGTATCTAAAAATTCTTTTGATTGCCATAACATGAGATTCTCTAGGATCAGCCTGGAATCTTGCCACAAGACCAACAGCTTGCATTATGTCTGGTCTAGTTTGAGTGAGATACAACAATCCACCAATCATTGATCTATACTTTGTCTGATCTGCCTTTGGAGAATCATCATCTTTGCTTAACTTACATCCGGTTGCCATAGGAGTGTTCATAGGCTTTGAGTCTTCCATACCAAATTTCTTTAACAATTCTTTCACATATTTGGTCTGAGAAATGAAGATCCCTTCTTTTGTTTGAGTAATTTGCAGACCCAAGAAGAAATTCATTTCACCAAGCATAGACATTTCAAACTCACTTTTCATCTGATTTGCAAAAGTTTTACACATACTATCTCTTCCTCCAAAAATGATATCATCCACAAACACTTCAACAATCAGAATGTTTTCATGATCAATTTTGAAATATAAGTTGCTGTCAGCAGTACCTTTGTTGAATCCAATCTGCACAAGATGCTTATCCAACCTTTCATACCATGCTCTTGGGGCTTGCTTCAATCCATACAAAGCTTTCTTCAACTTGCAGACCATATCATTATTATCAGACAATTGAAATCCATCCGGTTGTTCAATGTAGACTTCTTCTTCCAGATCACCATTTAAGAAGGCAGACTTGACATCCATCTGATATACCTTGAAATCTTTGAAGGCAGCAAATGCAAGAAGTAATCTGACTGCTTCAATTCTTGCTACCGGAGCAAAAGTCTCTTCAAAGTCAATTCCTTCTATTTGAGAGTAGCCTTTGCAGACCAATCTAGCTTTGTTTCTGATTACTTCACCAGCTTCATTTAGTTTGTTCCGGAAGACCCACTTGGTTCCAATTACATTCCTGTCTCTAGGTCTGGGAACAAGATCCCAAGTATGATTTTTCTCAATTTGCATCAGTTCATCTTCCATTGCTTTGGTCCAATTTTCATCATTGCAGGCTTCATTTATTGTTTTAGGTTCAATCCTTGAAATCAGACAACATTCATTCTGATCTTGAGCAATATTCCTTCTAGTTTGTACACCTTTGCTTCTGTCACCTATGATCTGATCTTCAGAGTGATTCAGTTTTACATACCTTGGAATTTTGGGAGTATCCAGTACTGCTGTTTCTTGATCAGGCTCATTTAAACCTAACTCTTCTTCCTGATTTACCGGATCAGGCTGACTCTGTTTCACCGGAGAGGATTGAGTTCCTTGAACACTATCTTGGTCATCTTCATCAAATTCATAAAATCTTGAAGGCTTCTCAATTCCTTCATCAACCTTTACATTGGTACTTTCTATCATCTTCCTCAATCTCTTATTGTAACACCGATATGCTTTGCTTTGAGTGGAGTAGCCCAAGAAAATTCCTTCATCACTTCTAGCATCAAACTTTCCTAGATCTTCATCTCTTTTAATATAACACTTGCTACCAAATACCCTGAAATATTTCACAGTAGGAGTGATGCCAAACCAAAGTTCATAGGGGGTCTTACCGGTGTTGTTTCTGATTTGAACTCGATTGAGAGTGTAGACTGCAGTGCTGATAGCTTCTTTCCAAAACATTTGAGGAACATTTGCTTCCAACATCATTGTCCTAGCAGCTTCCTGGATGGTCCGGTTCTTTCTCTCAACTACTCCATTCTGCTGTGGAGTCTTAGGAGCAGACAACTGTCTCCTTATACCCTGTTTCTCACAAAAGTCAATGAATTCACCAGATGTAAATTCACCACCTCTATCAGACCTTAGACACTTTAGTTTCAATCCGGTTTGATTCTCCACCATAGCTTTGAAGATTTTGAACTTCTCAAAAGCTTCTGATTTTTCTTTCAGAAAGGTAACCCACATCATCCGGGAATGATCATCAATTAACAACATGAAGTATCTATCACCTTGCAGACTCTTGATTCTTGTCGGACCACATAGATCAGTATGTACTAATTCCAACAATCCGATAGAAGACTGATCTTTGCTTTTAAAAGAGACTCTGCTTTGTTTGCCTAACTGACATTCTTTACACACACTGTTTGTAGGTTTTATCAACTTTGGAAGATCTCTCACAGCCTGAGTATTGCTTATTTTGATGATGTTATCAAAATTTACATGACACATTCTTCTATGCCATAACCAACTCTGATCAATTTGAACAAACAAACAACTTTTATTTGAACCAACCAGATGAAAGATGTTACCTCTTGTCTGAGTACCGGATGCAATTTCAGTTCCGGAGCTTGTAAAGATTCTGCATTTTCCATTCTTGAACCGGAGATCATAGCCTTTGTCCACTAACTGACCAACACTGAGAAGATTGTGCTTCAATCCTTCAACATATAGTACATTACCTGTTTTGCTCTTACCATCAAAGGAAATAGTTCCCCTACCTCTGATTCTGCCAGCGGAATTGTCACCAAACTTTACCATTCCTCCTTCATATCTTTCCAAGTCTAAGAACTTATTCTTGTCACCAGTCATATGGTGAGAGCATCCACTGTCAATAACCCAATCATCCTTTTCTTCCACTTGAGCAGCCAAGGCTTTTTCAACAACTTTGTGATTGACAGATTCAGAGAGCAAGGAATCTTCTTCCTTGATGGCTATAAACACCCACTCATTTCCGGATTTGCTTCCTGGATCTGATTCATCATCTGTTACTCCTTCATTGTCATCTTCTTCATGAACATAATAGCAATTCTTTTGAAACCTTTGTCTGTGAGTATTAGATCTTGCAGATCTCTCCGGACATCTTGAGGCAAAATGACCAATCTTATTGCAGTTAAAACACTTAAAGGGTAGTTTTCCTTCATACTTACCGGATCCGCTTGGCAGTCTCTTTGCAATGAGGGCTTCAAGTTGAGCTGTTTCTGCTTCTTCTTCTTCCATGTCTCTTCTTGCTTGATCATACCATGACATTTTCCTTGATGAGTTTTCACCCGGATCAAATCTCTGTTTGCCTTTCACATAGGCACTGGCTTTAAAAGCAGACTCAGTCTTGGGTGGATCATCTCCAAACTCGGTCATTTCAAATGCAGCTAGTTTGCCAGCCAATTGTTCTCTTGTGACAGTTGTGTGGGCTCTGAATTCATCAATGGCAGCAACTTTGATTTTGTAGGCAGCAGGAAGGGATCTTAGGATTTTGCAGACAATCTCATTTTCATCTAGAGTTCCACCAGCATTTCTGATTCCACATACCAGCTCATTTACTCTTGGCATAAAGGTAGTAATGTTTTCATCATCTCTCATTTTTAATCTTTCAAATTTCCCTTTCAGACTTTGCAACCTTGCACTTTTGACAAACTCATCTCCTTCATACAGAAGTTCCAGTTTAGTTAGGATCTCATATGCAGTTGGTAGGTCAATGACATTCGAGAGATCTGAGTCATTCAATGCGCTTAGAAGAGCTTCCTTGGTCCGCAGATTGTTTTCAGCTTCTGTGGTTTCATCAGGAGTTGTCGGACCACCTTGTGGGGGTATATATGGTTTTGAAATCATAGCCAAGTATGCTTTTCCCATACATTCCAAATGACACTTCATGCGACCTTTCCAGAGAGTGAAGTTGGTTCCATCGAACTTCGGACTATCCTTCTTGTATGACGACATCCTGGATCACCTCAAGCGGTTAAGCTCCTATCAGAGGAACTCAGCTCTGATACCAATTGTTGGATCTAGGGCATACAACTGAGAGGGGGGGGGGTGAATCAGTTGTATAGAACTTGTTCTATTTCAAACACTTTATTCTCTGTTGTTAGTTAGCAGCATATCAAATAATCATTCATGGAAGCACAATACATAAACACAAGAGTAGATAAGCATCAACACATTGAACACCAAGATTTTGACGTGGAAAACCCGGTTAAGGGAAAAAACCACGGGGTGATTAACCCAAGAATTATTCTCTGTTAGAAGAATAAAAAAAAATGAATGGCACATGCCAATAAGGGCTCACTGCCCGAGCACACTGCTCACAAAGAGGCCCACTGCCTACAAGGAGACACACTGTCTACAGAGTGATAAAAATCACAGTCTTGAACTGGAGAATGACATCTCTACCATGTCCGGATCAGTTCCAATTAAGCCCAACAATCTCTGCTCTGCCTTTCGCACCTTTCTTCGCTACACCATGCTCATCCACATGCCACTTCCTGAAATGAATTCACAAATCATTATTTATACAAGACATCGACTTAGGAACAAGCATCTAAGTCGGCAAACAACCATAGGAGTATCCGCAAGATGAATAACACATCCGGTCGGCTATCACAAGAACATTCGCAGGATGAACAAGTCATCCGGTCGGCTAAACAGAGCAATAACTTCATCCGGAAGAATAACTTCAATTCCGGGCTCTACCATCAATGCGGACCAACAACACAACCTAAACATGATTCAAGAACCTTCACAAGTCTGTCTGAATGTCCGGATACATCCGCACTTTCTCTGCTTACTGGGATCTCTTGTCTTCCTCATCCGGAACTTCAAGAACACAGTCTGTCGCCACTGTCATAATGCAGGAGGTACATCCGGACCTCCAAATTACACACAAATCAGGATGACACATCACAAGGACATATAAAACACTCCTTCCAATCCGCAGATTATGATAATACAATTCAGGACCTCACCGGACCTTTTTGTGATCCTCTGTCACCTCCGGATACTTGCCGGACCCGGTTCTATACCGGCAGCCATAACTCCTTCAGATCTTCATGCGGACCTCTGAAATCTTAACTGTAGCATCTTAAGACTCATATCTACTAACCCTTTAATCCGCATCCTCCGGTTCTCATCCTATACAGTATATTTACCTTCTTCTCATCACTGTTCTTCACTGTTCCTGACTGAGGCTAATTTTCTCAATATCCTCAGCACAAAGCTCATCAAATCCTTCTTGTCAATGCAGTGTGAGTATGTTGACATCAATGACAACAATGGCTCACCTCATACTTGCAACAGAATTAGCCCCTAAGGATCTAGAAAAAGTTCAATACAAGAATAAAGATCTGGAAGAAAATATTAAGGAAGCAGATGAATGCACCAAGAAGTTGAGAGAGCAAAACAAGAAATTCAAAGAAAGATACAAGGAAGTAAATAAAAAATTAATCAATGAAATGAGACAATCACCAGTCTGAAAATACAAATTAAGAAAGGAAAAAAAATTGAAGAATGCCTAAATGAGAAACTGAAAGAAAAATCTAAAGAATGCTCAAGGCTTGAACAAGAAATAGTGGTCTGAAAGACAAAGCTTGAAAAGGTAGAAATTCAAGAAGAGCTCCATACTACTTGATGAAATGATTGCAAATCAGAAGACTCCTAAGGATAAAGAAGGATTGGGATTTGAAAAGGGTGAAAGTTCAAAGGTAAACAATGCTAAGAAGAAGAACAATAACCAAAAGAAGGTTGCAATCAACAAAAGTAATAACAGATTGGTCCAGAACCAGAAGAAAAACTTCAAGAGGCCACCTATCAAACAACCAGCTACACAAAGGTACTATGTCTACTGTTACTCTTGCAATAAATTTGGACATAAGGCTATGGACTGTAGAATCAAGATGAATCAAAATGTTCAATCAATCTCTAGGAAATGTTTTACATGTCAAAGAATTGGTCATAAAGCTAGTGAATGTAGAAATCATATCATGAATGGTTACAGTAAGGGTATGATGGTTTCATCTTTCAATGGTTACTTCTATACATACAATAGATTTAGGCATAAGGCTAATCAATGCAAATCCAGAATGAATGGAAGTAAGCTTGTTCAAAAAGTTAGATGTTATGAATGCAACAAATTAGGTCACATTGCTAAATTTTACAAAAGTAAGATGTGAAGATTGATCCAATAAGGAAGAGTGATCTAGTGAATAATGTGGATCCGGTGGATATGAAGAAAGAAATGGACGAGGTCTGGAAAAAGAAAGAAGAAAATAAAGTGAATGATGAGGCTGTGCCAGTCTCAGGTGCAGATGTTTCCTCCGAAAACTAAGTAGAAATCTTTTGCTTAGGGGGAGCTTTAATAGACAAACTTTAAGCCACTGCCAAAGATATGGTGTTGATGCTCTCAGCACATGGATATGTGGTGTACGTTGACATGATTGACCTATTGGAGAAAACACTGATGAAAAATATCTTATTGTGGAAGATTGTGGAGCAATTAAAGGTGATTGTGTATCATAGTTGAAGCTTTGACAACTTTATCAATTTGTGCATTGAATGCAAATTAGGTTTCGTAAAAAAGGTTTTTAAGAAATCTTGCTTAATAAGAAGGTCATTTGCAATCAATCTTTGAAGAGAGAAAGAGCAATCAAAGAGAAAGGAAAAGTGAAGCAAACCCTAACCGAAAGTGATTGAAAGCTATTTACAATTTCTCTCTTGCCCTAAAGTTTTTCAGCAATATCTTGAAGATGTTTACTCAACAAGTCGTAGAAGTAGTGGAACATCCCCACCCTAAATGCAAGAAACATCCTTTCAAGTATATAGAGATGGATCAAGATGGTGCCTTTTTAGATATTCTATGTGGTGGTTTACATACAAAAGATGTGAGGATGTATATCCATACAAAGATGGAAGAATATAATCATGCAAAACTGGGAGAAGTATGGGCGAATGAGTTAACCAATGATGAATTTTAGTTGAAGACTGAGTTTAAGGGTTTGACTAAGAAGAAATTGGATGTATGAAATGACTTTCCTATCTTCTGTTATGAAGATGCATGGGTTAAGTATGTTTTGAGATGCATTCATAACAAATTCATGTGGTTGGATCTACCGCATATGATAAGAAAGGAAGCCATTAGTGTTGTGATAGGGTTATGCTCAACTAGACTATTTCTAACACCAAAATCTAAAATGGGATTTAAATGAGTGTTTAAAAGAGTAGTAAAATTTGAAACAAGATTTTAACTACAAACCCTAGCTAATGCAAAAACTAGGTTTTTATGAAAAATGCACAATTTCAAGCAATTTTTAACAATTTAAGCATGAAAATGCCATGAAAATGATTAATGAATGATGAATTTATGTAATTTATATCAGATCTAATGAAAATATCATAAATTAAATCAGATTAAATTAAATTAATGCAAATTATTTCAAAATACAAGCCTAAGATGCCAATTTTTTCAAATTTTTCAATTTTTTTATTTTTTTGTAAATTTTCAAATGTAATAAGATGAAAATTAAATCAATGAATGCAAATCAAAAGTACAACACTCATCAAGTTTCAAAATTCAATAAAAACATGGGTTCACAAAAATGTTATATAGGAAAAGGGGGACAACGGGGTTGAATAGATAAATCCTCCTTTCACTACAAACATTCAAGGACATTTCAACCAAGTTGAATCACAACTTTTGCAAGAGGATTCACCTACAGGTTGGGTTCATTTGGAACAATGTGGAAATTCAGAAATTATCAATTAATGTATTAATTTAATGCTCAAATATGTTGAAAACCTAAATTAAGAAAAATAATAGACAAACTGATAAATTATGACAAATGCTCGTAGAATAAGATAGTAGATAGAGATTAATTACTATTTTTTGAAGTTTGTGATGTGGAATAATTGGGGACACAGCCCTAAGTACCCAAGTCCAAGGTACAATTTTCTTCAGGGAATTTAGGACTCCTTCCAGCAATTATAATCACGGTTCCATATGTTTCAGTCATGGAAGATGCATAGGACACTACCCTAGGGATGTCAAGGCTTCTTCAGATGTTGATTATCACTTTCATAAAGACTCTTGTGTCTGTAACCTCAGAGGACATTGCCCAAGGCACCCTCATCTCGAAAGTACTCTGAACTACTTTCCGTCAGATCTGGTATCCTTATCTTCTGCAACCTTCCTCTACAACTCCACTCTGGGAAATCCAATGTACCTGTAACCCACAATCACAAGGAGTATGGTTGGGGGTTGTTGTATTTAGGAGCTTGCCTCATTCAAGACCCAAAAGGATATTCAAGTCTTCTGAACACCGTTGTAAAATAAAGATTGTGAGATAGAGGCAAAAATAAAATGATAAATGATTAAAACACAAATAGATATCACCTTGGAGGTGTAGCTCTCACATAGATAAGGATTATTCAACACATGAGAAGATGAAGCTAAATCTGCAATCACAAACACAATAGCAATGCTCTGCTCTAGAACAATGAGTATCTTGAATGCTCTAAAATCATAAATTTGCCAAAAGTTTATAATCATCTTCTAGTTTTCAAATGAAACCCTAAAAATGCTTATATATGCAATAACACACATTCTCACTACAAATTTCATAATTCAAACTTAAGATGTCAGCATGGGACCTAACTAATGGTCACATAACAAACATTTAAATTTGGGACCTACCTAAAATAGGGTAGGACAAGGGCACGAGAACCCATGTCCCAGGTACCCTTTTTAGGCCAAGTCTAAAGCACACAATGTCCCTCAAGCCCCATGTGACATGGGTTTCAGGCCATTTTCTTTCGGGAGTAAAAATGAATATGGAAGATGCAAAACAAGGGACCCGAGAGCTAAACTTAGAAGGTAAAAGTCCTAGGGGACATTTTACGACATAACAGTAACTTCTCAAAACATTGATTAGGTCAGCACCAAAAAGACTCTTAGCTAAAACGTGTGATTCTCCACAGGTCGGCATCAAACTTATACAATATGAAGAGTAAATAGGTTGCAGATCACAATACTTCATAATAGGATCCAAGAAACATTACTACACATCCTCCAATACCAAAACAACCAATCAGGATCAACCACATATCAAAGGAAACTGGACTGTTGGCCCAAACAATAGTACCACTGCTAACTAACCATCTTCACATCACTGGGGAGAATCCAAAAATATTATGTGGACCAAGATTTCAACCTTGTATCTTCTCAACACTATCCATACACCATTCTCCTAAAGTATCTAATCAATATATGCATCCACAAAACAAAAATACATGTTAAACTGATGAAAACAGATATTCTGTACTGACTGTGACACATAAGAACTTAGGATATTGCATTGCGGACTGCCAAGTCAACTGAAATACTCATGAATGAGCTTGAGCAACATTTTGAACATATTCTTAGATCCGCACAATCATATCTTTTTTTGGAGGAAGGTGGAGACATTTAACTCATATGCACTATCATCAATATTCATGTATACACATAACTCAAGGTGACTTTGAACACCTTGTGTGGTAAAAGAAATAGGAGAATTACATGCGGTTCAAACCTGAGATACTATGAAGTATGTAGAGTCTCTACAAATATGCATATAGCTGATCTATACCTTCTCTATCTTTTGCAAGTACATAAACATGTGTTCTATAGAGTACCTTTGCATCCAGAATTGTCTATATTACTTTTGTCATTTGAAAGTTGACCTTGCAGACTATTAGAGCACTTGATACTACAAGGTAGTATGCATTACACATCTCCAAACATATTTTCCAAGATGCATGGGTACAACTTCTTTTTTAGAGGAATGCGGAGCATTCCATCAGGTCTCCACCATTGCTTTACACTATCAAGTCACAGTCCAAAACTCTGTCATTGATAACTTTCTTTGCTGAAGGTGTAATGAGCTGAAATCTTGGATAGAAGATGTTCATATATCAATCAACTTATCTTCAAAACCGCAAGACTAAATCTTGCATTGCGGAGGAATACGGACCAAAATATTGTAGCTCTGCCTTAGGAATATACTTTGAAATCTTTAGCCAAACTTCTACAACTTGTCCCTTAAGTGTGGTACACCAAAATGGTAGGATATTAATGTAGGCATGTTGGGAACATGTTAGAACATATGTCCTCACATCTGTATCAGACTTAGACCTTAGACTGATCATCATTCTTTCTCATACTTAGATAGATGTCCTTCATTTGCTAGGTCTTCTGGCCTAACCTACCTGAACCATGCTGACCTGAGTCAAACTGTCTCTCTCAAATCTTCCACTATCCATTAGCTTCATTATCTTTGACCTTAGGTTGACACATATTGAGTTGACATCAATGACAACACACATTCCTATTGGGAATTAAGGTATCTCAACCTTTGCAAATTCCTAATGTTGTATTTATTTATCCCATGTTGAGTTGGCATAGTCAGCACCTTGTGCATATGCAGGAGGATAAATTTTGGTGACTCTAGCAGTTGCGGTTTCCCCCTTGAATAATTAATGGGGGTTTGGGGGTAGTGCCCTCAAGACGAGGTCAAGGGGCATAGCCCCTTACGGGGTCTAGGGCTAGCGCCCCTAGTGCGCTCCCTGTCACGGTATAGGGTGGGGTCGATGGGCAGCTCCCTCATGGGGGCTCGGGGGCAACGCCCCCGAAACCTCAAACATTTTTTAATTAATGACAAGTGTCGATGAGTATCTCTGCATGAGAGAAAGGCATCTTTGGGCGATCAAGGGAGGTTATGACATGTAAAAGGAATATGATATTTTTAGTCAGTGTATAACAGATTCTCTGACAACTATAAGGTGTGTAAGAGCATCTGTCATAACCTATCTTGGGACCAGGCGCCCACTTTGGGATGGAATGTTGGACAAGTGTCCTTAGGCGTGGGTTTTGGGGCATGAGTCCAAGATGGACGCCCATCTCTAGAAGGTTCCACATTTGCCTTGTAAACTCTATATAAATAGGTGCTTGGATGGGAGATAGATAACTTTGGTACAAGTACTGTTATGCTACCGAAATATCTCTAGATTCGACATTTAAAGACTCCTGAAAGAGCATTGGCTCTGAAACTATATTGTAATCTGTTATTGTTTACTGTAATACATTTGAGTTGTGTTTTGGAGTGTGGGGTTTTTCACCCGTAAGGGTTTTCCCCACGTATATCTTGTCTCTCTCTCTGTCTTCTTTCTAGTTCTTGTGTTTTGCTGCAATATCTCATGTTAATGGTTTAACATTGCTGTAATAGTTAGGATAAAGTTGAATTTGCATAGCCCTCTCCTCATTAGATTAGTGTAGGAAGCGTTTTCCGCACACCTAGCTTCCTTTCAATTCCCAACAAGCACATATATAAACAACCCCACTTTTTCTAACAATCTTATGGCCATAAAAGGTAAGAAGTTATCACTAAACCATCCAAGTTGGTAAGGTCTCTAGGTTTGAAAGGTAGGGTAGTAGGCAATATGGAAGCAGTCCTATTTGAACAAGATAGTGTAGGCTCGTAGTTGTAGGACATTTTAAAGGCTCCTTTAGATACTGATTCATGAAGAGGTTCATTTTTAATTGATTGAGCCATTAATTCTATCAAAAAGAATGGTGTCTTTTTTTTTAACCATTAATTTTATTTGTAGGAATGGTGCCTTCAAGAAATACGATGACTAGGCATTGATTAAAAAGGGGTCTAAATTCAAATGAAAAATTTATATAGTATTTAGCCTTATAAGTCAACATTATTGTTGGTATTCATTGATTTCTAGAATGGATTATAAACTATTTCTTGCAATTGCTTTTGTAGATTTTGGTAGGGACTTGAGCTTCAATGCAACCCTTGTTTATATTCTAAGAGGAGACAAGGACACCATCCGCCTATAGTATGACCTTTTTTTAGTATTTTCCCCGTTCTCTACCCTAGTTTACTACCATATTGAATATATATTTGGTAGATTTTCTCTTTGTTTACAAGAGATTTCTCTATTGACTTCATGATATACTAGACATAAATTTCAAAATAGATAATGTGACATATAGAGTTAAAACTTTACATTTTGTGATATTAATTGGTTGCAGCTATATAGTTTCATTTGCAGATTATGTTGTAATGTTGTTGTGTGCGGAGTGTGCCAAGTGTCATCATGGCTGGGTTTTGAAAACCTGAAGGAAAAGATGCTTCCAAAGATGTGCGAAGCTGCCATGCGGTAAGGTGGTTAGAGGAAATAAGATTAGTGTCCAGGAGTAGTGGCGCAGAGTGCTAGGTGTCCCTTTTTCATTTTGCAGTTCCCAGGTGCCACAAAAATCTGTCATGTATCTTCGGTTGTGTTTCTCTTCGTATAGTTTCTATCTGCTGCTGGAGTCTGCCATGTGTCACTTCCACAAGGATTCGAGGAGAAACTTTTGAGGAAGGCATCGAGAAAGAGCACCAATGCACCACGTGTCTTTTGTTGCAATATGCGGAAGTGACCACGTGTCACTTTTCTTTAATAAATTTTGAAGTGTCAAAGTATTGTATGGTGGGCCCCAAGGTATTATGTCTAAAGTTTCTAAGTGAAGCAGAGAGTACCAGGTGTCGCTGTCGCAGGTGATTGAAAGTTGAGAAACAAAAGAAGCTTTTGAAGGTGCACTAGTCTACCATGTGTCCCTTTTTTGAGACTCTCAATTATTGCCATGTATCGGCAGTAAAAGGAGGCAGATTATGCCAAGTGTCATGTGTCATACATTCTCCTCATGTCAAAGGGAAACTAAGCCAATGAGCGCAGGAGAGCCACGTAGCATTTTTGGAGCCATTTGAAGCTTGCAGAGGAAGCCACTTGTCTAAACAGAACTAATAGTTACAAGGCCGTATTTTATACTGTGTTTAGCCAATGGGAGCGTGAGGATGGTACGGTTGCAAATTCAAACAGATCCTGTGTGCACTCAATTTCAATTTAGTTGCAGGCGGTTGTAAATTCTTTAACGGCCAGAGATATTTTGAGCCCCATCTTGCTTCTTTAAATTGGGGACATTTTGTAACTAAATAGGGAGAATAAAAAATATAGAGAGATATTACTGCGACTGGGATATATTATTTTTTACCTTCACAACTATTTCAAGGAAGAAAGCAGATATGTCTGTGCATGTTTCTGTGTCTCGTGTATTTTATTAAACCCATTAATGAAAGAATCTTTGTTCTGTGTTGTTTGATGATATTTTATGTGTCTTTGTACAATTCCTTTGAGTTCAGCCTTTGATTTTAAATTTGTCTATAATATGTCTATGTTAATCATGCTTATTGCTCTTTGATATAGTTGAAATCATAAGGATTTAGTCACTGTGCTAATTATTGAAACACATATAAGTTCGGTGCATTGCCTTAAGAGTTTTATTTCATTGTATTTGTAATCTTATTTTTTCTTCCCTTTCCCAAAAACCCCATTGAAAAAGGAAGAGCTAGCTTCCATAAAATCTGGAGGTTGTTTCAATTGTCAATCCCACATTCTTGAAACTTCCCATGTTGGTACTGAAACCTATGCAATTTTATACATCAACAATTTTTGGCACGCTCGGTGGGACCTTTCTTGATTTCTGATTGAGATTGTATGAACCAAAGAGTAGGAAGGAGTCAAAGTTGTGGACCAACCACTAGAGCCCAATCAACCACTAATCCAGGAATCTTGTTGCCGCCTTTATTAGCCACTCCAAGAAGAAGGGTAAATCAGTCATTAAGAACGCCAGGAATAGCTATGGTAGCACCTGCTCCACCACAAAACTTTATAGATTGCAACAACAGTAGCCCTCTTTTTCTCCCAATGCCTCCAGATACCTGGCATCCAATTCCTACCAATGCTTTGAAGGCACTACCTAAGTTTTCAAGAGAAGACTCCAAGACTCTAGCAAAACATCTCCAAGATGTGTCTGATGTGTGCATTATGCACATTATCATGCAACAGAATGTCACTATCAGATTATTAGTAGATTCTATCAAAGGGAAAGCTCTAGATTGGTACAGGTCTTTGGCCTCAAATTCAATATCTACTTGGGATCAACTCAGAGATGCTTTCTTTGTAAGATTCAATGAAAAGGGTGATAGATCCTCTATTGCAGCAACTGATCACCATAAAGAGAGCACCCCAGGAAGCCATTACAGATTTCAATACTAGATTCCAAAAGCCCTGGTATAGAATCCCTGCCATAGCTAGGCCATCAGCAAGTATGGCAATTGTATTTTATCTTAAGGCTTTCAATTCTGATATCTCAGTCATGATCCAATCTTTAAGTGGACAGACCTTACAGATGGCATATGAATTAGCTGTGAGAGATGAAAATAGCTTAATAGATGCTAGGAAATTGCTCCCAAGGCCTCCTATGCCTATGTTTCTAGAGATCTCTATGCCCCTACCACAAGAAACTACTAATATTCCCTCAGTTCTGATGTCTATGTATACTTTCCTGACACCTCAACAACCCACTACATCAACACTTCATGTCCCTCCATCTAAAATGGATGATGTCAAGAACATTCTTAAAACCTTTTCAAATGAGATTATTAACCTCAAGAGACAACAGACTTCTTATACAAAGCCTCCTTACCAAGGATTCCAAGGTAATAGACCCCCATATCAGCCAAACCAGTATCATGGAGCACAAAGGCTAAATTATTCCCAACCTTCAAACTAGCTAGTCACAGTGTCCACACCATTACAAGTTGTCTCCCAGACAAAATAATCTAGCAGAAGACTCCAATGCTTGGTGTTTCCCTTGCAATAATGCACATATGCCTAGAGATTGTCCTAGAGGCAACTTATAGTAGAGGGTAGCAGAGCAAAGAAGAATGGAGGGTCAAGTTATTGTACCTTCAGGGCCCTTTCCTTACCAGTCACCTGGTGTTCAAAATGCAGCAATGGTAGCACAAATGCAAGGGATGTCAATAGAACAAGAAGGTGAGATTGCCCCAGAGCATGCATTATTTTCATGGATAGAAGATGAAGAGTCGGTATTTCTAAATGAGGTATCCTCGTCCAAGAAACCCCTAGTGCAATCTTATTACTATACCAGGTTGAAGAGAAGGATGTTAGAATAGCCTGAAACTAACTCAAATCAAGTGACTAATGATCCTCCATTCCAAAGTCAATACATCCTTATTTCAAGGAAAAAAGTACCTACAGGCACTTTGAATCAAGGAATCTCTAACCCGGTGATAGAAAGAGCAAGGTATCCTTATTACCCTAAGACACAAACATTGGGGCCCATGAATGTGGTGCAACAGCTAAAGAAAACCCTTGCACATGTGTTAATATGGGATATGTTAGCTATTGCCGAGCAAAAGATGTTATTGCAAGAAACATTGCAGACCCAGGAAGATCCTAAAATTGTTCATTCAAAGGAAGGAGGTATGAATAAAGGAAGGACTCAAAACAAAGATGCCCCGCCTATGCAAATAGATGCTCTGCTAAATGTTGCACCAGAGGTAAGCAAATCTAACCCTGATCCATTTTATCTAACTTTAATAGTGGGCAAGAAACTGTTGCACAACTCAATGATAGATTCGGGGGCTAGTACTACAATCATGCTGAAGCAAATAACTAATGCTTTAAAAATAGAATATCAGCCACTGGCTAAAGGGGTTATGCAATTAGATGGAAAGTTTGTCCAAACCATAGGAATGATCAAGAAACTCCCATTACAGTTGTATACTTGCCCAAATATAAATGTCTTGCAAGATGTGGTGATTATTGATATTCCCCCCGTCTTCGGACTATGCCTATCTAGAGAAAACACAGCTAAAATAGGAGGGTACATGTCACTTGATTCGTCACATTTGATCTTAAGAACTAAATATGGAACAAACATGAAGGTGTTCTCTGAGCCCCTATCTAAACATCATATCACTGAAGAACCAGCTCCAAGAATTAAAGCATCCCATGCTATGATGAATAGGGAGGATAGAGCATTTGTTGAGGAAGTGGGAGAATGGACTAAATATGATCAAAATGAAGAGGAGAACAATCAACTGATATCTATGATGCAGAGCGACCCTTATGGAAATTATGATTCTACTAGTTTATGGACTTATGTAATCTTTGAAGAGGGTCGAGAAATACCAAATATAATGAGCCAAGAGACATCTAAAAAGGAGGATTCAAATAAAGACTCTAGGATCTGGACCTTGAACTTTGATGGGGCCAGGAGTAAAAATGGTGCAGGAGCAGGTATATGTCTCACTTGTCCACATGGTGAGAAAATTATCAGAGCCATATGCTTCCAATTTGCTTGTACAAATAATGATGTTGAATATCAGTCTTTGGTACATGGTCTTATGTTGGCCAAGAAGAAAGGGATAAAGAATCTAATAGTCAAAGGTGATTCAGAATTGGTTGTGAAACAAATTAGAGAAAAGGTTGCAGCAAAGAATGTGAGAATGAGATCTTATCGCCACAGGATTTGGGATATGATTGATGGTTTTGATTCTTTTAACATAGAAGTTGTCCCTAGAGCTCAGAATACTAAAGCAGATAGGATGGCACAAATTGGCTCTCAGTTTGATCTGGCCAATGACTTGCTCATTAATAATGAAGCAGTGAAGGTCATTATTAGACCAGCAATTCTTGATAACGTCCAAAATTGTCAAGTTTTCGACAATGATCTTCAGGTGCTTCTGTTTCTACAACATTCTAATGAATTTGCTGACTAGTTACAGCCTAAGATCAAGGAAGCATATGGTGACTAGATTATTCAATTGAAATCTAATAAGCTTCTGAGAGGATTAATAATGTTGGAGAACTTGTTCGACCCATATGATGCAATCCTAGATAAGAGAAATTTTAAGGCAAGCAAAGAGGATTATTCAAAAATTTAGGTCAGTGAAGGGAGGAAGTTGAAAGTAGGTAATCCCACTACTCAGGAAGAGAGAGATAAGTTGATTTCTTTATGTAACAAATATGATTGAGTGATTGCATGGACCTGTGATGACCTTCATGGTTATAATAGAGACATCATCCAACATACCATAGAGCTTGCTGAAGGATCAAAGCATGTTTGCCAAAAGTAGAAACCAGTGAATCCTAGAATTGAACCTCTAATGGTGGATGAGTTACAAAAGCTTCTTGAGTCTAAGATTATTTTCCTGATTAAGCATTCAACTTGGGTATCTAATCTGGTGCAAGTAAGAAAGGAAAATGGGGACATTAGGCTCTACGTAGACTTCAGGGACTTAAATAAAGCATCACTAAAAGATCACTATCCTCTGCCATCTATGGAGCAAATTTTACAGACAGTGGCTAGATCAGAAAGATTTTCCTTGCTTGATGGTTTTTCAAGATACAATCAGATCTGGCTGGCAGATGAAGACCAACACAAGACAACGTTCACAACAAAGTGGGGAACTTTTGCATATGCCAAAATGTCATTTGGCCTTTCAAACGTTGGAGCCACTTTTCAACGCGCTATGGATGTAACATTTAACGAACTCATAAATAAGATCATTCTAATCTATTTAGATGACATCACCATATTTACAAAGAATTCCAAAGATCACTTTGAGCATTTAGAAGCCATTTTTCAGAGGTGTCAAGAATTTGGGATTTCTTTAAATCCTAAGAAGTGTGTTTTTGTAGTACCTCAAGGGAAACTTTTGGGTCATATTGTTTCAAAAGATGGAATCTCTATCGATCCAGAGAGGGTCAGAGCTATACTCGAGTTGTCTTTACTAGTCAATAAAAATGCAGTTCAGTCTTTCTTGGGTAAGATTAATTTTGTCAGTAGATTCATATCTAATTTTGTAGGGCTAGTTAGGCCCATTACCTTGATGTTAAAGAAGGATCTAGTTTTTAAATGGACAACTAAAGGGAGGCAAGCTTTTGAAGAAATTAAGAAAGCTATCTCAACTGCTCCAGTACTGCGAAATCCAGGTTTCTCTAAACACTTCATAATGTATGTATATGGAGGGAAACACAGTATTACAGCTGTTCTGACTCAGAAAGATGACAAAGAAGAGGGAGAGAATCCATTCGCATTCTTCTCCAGGACACTGAGGGAGTATGAGTCCAATTATAATTTTGTAGAAGCTTATGCCATGGGTAAAGCTCTTAAGAAATTTAGACATCTGGTAACAGGAAATAAAATCTTGATATTGGTAGCTCACTCAAGTGTTAGAGAATACATTATGAAATGTGAAATTGTAGAGAAGAGGCCTAACTAGACCAAGATTTTTGAATATGAAGTGGAGGTAAGGCCTACCAAATTGGTTAGAGGAAAGGGACTCTTTCAATACATTGCCCAAGACACTGAAATGTCATTGTTGGAAGAAATAGAAGATGAAACAATGATGAAACTCCAAGAGCTTGATCAAGACTCTTGGGTAAGTGACAGGATACAGTTCATGAGGACTGGTATTTTCCCTAATGAGCTCTCCCTTGATAAAAGAAGATATTACAGACAACAAGGGAGTCATTTTGTGCTAATTGATCATGTTTTTTTTAAAAGGAATTTTGATGGGATACTACTAAGATGTGTTGAAAAGGACAAAGCTCGAAAGATACTACATGAACTCCATAATGGAGCCTCAGGGGGACATTTCTTAGCAAGAACTACTGCCATCAAGATTACACAGGCTGGCTACTACTAGCCCACATTGTTTGCATATTATCATCAGGTGGTCAAAGAGTGTCAGGTCTGTCAATTCTATGTTGGAAGGAGAAGGAATGCAGCTTTACCTTTGAGCCCCATAGTAGTAGATGAACCCTTTACATAGTGGGGTTTAGCTTTTATAGGGATGATTAATCCAATCTCAAGTAAGGGATATAAGTGGATCCTTACTGCAACTGATTATTTTACAAGATGGAGTGAAGTAGTGCCACTTAAGGAATCCATTGAGAAGGTGGTTCTAGAGTTCCTTGAAGGAATAACTACCTGTTAAATTATCCTCCATGCACTATCATATCTGATAATGCTAAAGCATTTTTAGGGACCAAACTGTCATAGTTTGCCTTAAAGAATGGGATATACTTGAAGACATCATCTAATTATTACCCGCAAGGCAATGGCTTGGTAGAATCTACAAATAAGAACCTGATTTGACTCATCAAAAGAATGGGGATTGATCATCAGAGAGATTGGAACAAGTCTCTCAATTTAGCACTATGGGCAAATAGAATTACACATAAGCAAGTGACTAAGATGTCCCTATATGAACTAGTTATTGGAAATAATGCAGATAACTGAGAGGGGGTGAATCAGTTATCTTATATTTCTTAACATTTTCTTCTTTAACAATAGTGCAGCATCAAAACATATAAGCATAAATGAACATAAGAGCAAAAATGTAATCAACACACATAACACAAGGATTTTTACGTGGAAAACCCTGTTAAGGGAAAAACTACGGGGTGACTAACCCAAGATTGTATTCTCTGTTAAAAGAATAAGAAGTACAAAATGGCACTTGCCAATTAGGGCTCACTGCCCAAGCACATTGCTCACAAGAGGCTCACTGCCTACAACAGACTTACTGTCTACAAGGTATATAGAATGTAACTAGGTGTTTGAACTGATGAGAAGCATCCACATATGCTGAGGTTTAGTTTTGGTTAGGCTCAATACACTGATCTACTACACTTTATTCTTTCTTTTCTTTAGTGCTACTGTCCTGTCACATACCAAACCTGTATTGCTACTTCCACACTACTCTCTTCTTTTCTTCATACTCCACAACTCACAACTACATACTTCATACTAAAATCAATCTGGTATATATATATCCGCATCAAATATTTTAACATCTTTCTAGTCGGCATCCAAAAAACTCAAGATATTTCTAAACTCTGGTCTATCGGCTAAATCCATGCTTACTAAGTGATGTGTATCAAAAAGATAGTTATAAAAGTCATCAATCATGTCAGCCAATCATGAATGATCCCTCAAGAAACTTGATCACCATCAATTTCTCATCCGGATTAAGGTCTAATGCTCTGCCAGTTAGTTCTTCCTCAGTCTACTCTACCAAATAGGAACCCAACACTTAGGCATTCATATATTTTCACTCTTTTATTACCAGAGGCTCAATCTCTGGAATGTATCAGTCATGGTACTCCTCTTGACTTCCCCAAGTCCACACTTTGCTAAGATACTTCCTCTGAGAGATCCAAACCTAATTGTCAGACCTTGTTGCATGCTCTGTTCTTGCTCATCAGACCAAAATACTCTTCAATCTAACTTTCGGTATAGACATACCATGTGCCACGGATGTGTGGAATGGACTTTGTTGCCATCAATAACATCACTCATGAAGCCACATAGTGTCTCTTGCCAACAATCTCCCCCTTTGGCATTGATGGCAACACTTAGTGAAAAATGACTAATTGTCACGCTACACTCCCCCTTGGCCGATGCTCTGTTTTAATGTGCACTTTTCCGGAGCTCCCTTTTAGCTAGATTTTGCATTTTTCACTGCTCCTCACTCCCCCTTTGACATCAATGGCAAAGGGTGGAATCCGCACACCGAAATTTGCAAAATTTTACCTATACATAGCCGCATATGTACAAGTTATGCTTACATAAACTTAAGTATATCCGCAAAAGTATTCTTCAACTATACAACTTCTATCGCCCAACTCTGCTTCATCCTGTCCAAAATTGAGATGTGACCACTTAGCAAAAATGCAAAATCTTCTACCCTCTTTAGGTCTGTCGGATCACTAGTTTAGGCTATGGTCTGGGCATCAGTTAGGGCCTCATGCATTGCCTCTAACTTGGGGATAATTATCCCTCTTAGTTCACTTAGCCTGCTTATTCTATTTTTCTTCTCCTTCTCAAGCCTCTTTATCTCATTTATAGTGGTAATGTTCTAGCACTCTTGATTCATTATGGATGAGGTGAGAGGATCAAAACTCTGAGATAAACTTGATAGTTTTCTCTCTTGTTCTTCCACCTTCTTGGTAAGATCTGCTGTCACGGTGGACCAAGATAGACAAAATTTGTATAGATCTCTGCCATCTTTAAGAGCATTTTCTAAGCTCTTTATCCCAATATCCAAATTTCTCCTATCATTTGTTATAAGTCCTTGTACTTCATCAGAAATAGATGGACCAACCTTTTCAATTGCATGTTTTCTCATCTCAGCCTACTTTCCCATGGCTTCATTTATTTTATTGGTGAGTAGGTTTGCAAGGCTTACAAGAAGTTGATCAATGAATTCAATTAAGGCCAAATTGAAGGTCATCATGTACCTGATTATTGCTTCCTTAATTGTAGCTTTGTCATTAGTTAACATCTTGTCATAGAGATCTACAACCTGTTTCAAAGCACCATGTTGTACTATAGCATTCATAGTTGCCTCAAGTTGTAGAGGCTCATGCTCAAATTCTTCTTGAGAGGTTTCTTTTGATTTCTTTTCCTTTTCCTTTTCCTTTCCCTTGGTGGTTTCTACTTCTTCCTCTCCTTCTCTTGCTCTTTTCCTTCTTCTTTCTAGCATACCAGATTCTTCTTCTTCATCTTCTATGTTCACTGGATTGATCTTTCCTCTCTTTCCTTGGAACTTAGGTCTATGTTTCTTTGTCTCTATAGTCTTGGTTTGTACCAGCACTTTAGTAGCAGTTATTTTCCTATTGGGAGGTGTAGGAGTAGGTTTAGAGGATTTTGAAGAGGTAGAAACAGCAGAGGTAGACCTACTTTTCCTTTTAGGTGTTTTTCTAGCAAAAGAGGTATGGGATACTCTTGCAAGATCCTCAAGAGTGTCAAGCATTTCCTCCAATTTTGATTTCATCTTTTCTATTTTTTCTTTCACATCCTTCAAGATTGTTTTGTTGGTGATCTCATCATAAGTTCTAAATCTTTCAGTAGCAGGATCCTTAGGCTTGCTCAATAACATATCAGCATATCCAACCAAATCATATTCAGACACCTCATAAGGCAAGGTGGTTATCCATAAATTTCTTGGCTCTACTACCTCCATATAGCAATTGTCTTTGTCCACCATGAAGGTTATGTCATTCTTGTATTTTTCTGCTACTTTTCTTGGTATCCTTTCCCTCATTTGCATGTCATTTTGAAATGTTTTGAAATTTCCCCAAAATAAAGTGTCACAATTTTTGTGATTAGGGAAACTATGCATAAAGTCCTTAATTTGATGAGCAACAGTGGTATCTACTTTCCAGACCGTATTCTTCATTGAAGGTAATTCCCTCAAGAAATAAAACATAAGGCAAATGATTAAAGTACCATACTGAAATTTGTACTTTGTCTCCTTAGTTCTCTTCAAATTGTCTAACAATTGTTGCAAGAGCTCACAGAGGTCATAGCCCTTCCCTTCTTTCACCATTTGATGGGCAGTGTAGATGGCAGTAGCAATAGCAGTCCCCTATTTGTTTATATAGTACACTTTGTAAGCAATGACCATAGTGGCATACCGGACCCCTAGATCAGTGATATCATCCATTGTTAGGGTTCTCTTATCAAATTTCACTCCGGTAAGTCTCATCACCTCCTCATTCTTCACAACTTTCAATGTAGGCACTGGTCTGGAGGAGTGCAAGCCGGTCACAACCCTGATGGCTTCCTTAGTAATCATGTAGGGTTGTTCAAGGCAAAAGAAGTCATCATTAATCCTACTTAAGCCAATCCTGACCAAATCTTGCTCATACTGGAAAGTAGGGAAATCCTTCCAAATATCTAGTTGTTTTGCTACAACATTTGTGAACTCTAGATTCAATTGAAAATCATCACCTAGCAAATGTTCATTCCTGAATTGTTCCAGCTTCAAGTGATCATACTCATCCAGTTGTGAGTGGATGTATATCCAGACATCTTCTATATGAAACACATTAGAGGGAATGCTAGAAAAAGCTCCATCCTTATCCATTTCAATGGACTTGTATGGGTGTTTTTTAAATTTTGGTCTTGGTCTCTCCACAACATCAACTACTACTGGTGTTTCCATGACAACTCTTTCAGTAAACTAGGGTTTAACTGAAAATTTTGAAGAGTACCTGGGAAAGCTATCGTTAGGGTTTACACACAAGCTCTGCTAAAGATCTTCTCTCTTTTACTCTTTCTCACACTCAAATTCATTCAAATGAGATCAAATTTGATCAAGCATGGCCTAAATAGGCTTCTCACCAACCCTGGCTACTCCGCATTGATTGCATTTCTCTATTCTTGACCTAATCAACTTTTTATTAAACACGGATCTATGATCACTCGGCAATCCTCTGCAAAGAGTCCATTTGCTCCAAAAATTTGATCAAACATCATGATATCACTAGACAGACATATGATCCATATCATTTTTTACCATTATGCTGAAGATTTCAGCATCTTATGCATTTAGGGGTTTGAAAATGTTTGCATTTGTAACTCCCCTTGAACCAATACTTCCTCCTTTCTAGTTTTCAGAGGATCCATCTACACCAGGTAGAGGTGCAGATCCTTCATTTACTTCATTTTCTTCCTTCTTACTCCATGTCTTGTTCATTTCCTTATTCTATGGAGCAATATCAACCTTCTTTTGAGAAGTAGAGGACCTTACACTCTTTCCCCTACAAAACCTTGCAATGTGTCCTGATTTATTGCAATTGTAGCAGGTGGTATTGAACTGCAGAGCATAACCACCGCTTTTCACATTAGATCTACAATTAGCAGCCTTATGACCATACTTGTTGCATGTGTAGTAGTAACCATAAAAGAATTGAGGATTCCTAACATTGTTCTTGTTCATGAAGCATTCCTCATCACTTGCTTTTGTAATCATTAGCCTTATGACCAACTTTTTTGCAAGCGTAGCACTGACCATGAGATGAGTGGGAGTTTATAGCATTGTACCTTGGAGGCCTAAATGAATTCTTATTCATCTTGCTTCAATAGTCAATAACCTTGTGACCAAACTTATTACAAGCATAGCAATTGCCTTTAAAAGCTTGAGAGTACCTGGTAGGAGCAGTTTGTTTGGGAGCAGGATTCCTGAAATTCCTCTTCTTATTCTTTCTTTGTCTCCAAACAAGAATGAATTCATCTTCTTTTGCATCTCCAAATGTATTCTTCTTAAGATCTTCAGTGCAAACCTTTTCTTCCTTTGTTTTAGACTTTCCTTCTGCTTTAAAGTTATCATACAAGTTTGTGGATGCAGTAATTATAGGACTTTTCCCCTTTTCATAACCAAGACCGGATTTTTCTTTTGATGGCTTTTGAGAATTAATCAATTCATCAAGAATCTCAAAACCTCCTGTCAGTTTTAATCCTTTGTCAATTTGTTCTTTTGATTTTTCTAGTTCTTTCCTTAGAGTGACAACTTCTTCCTCAAGTTTTGAACATTCAACTACTTTTTCATTGAGCTTCATATTTAGGCAATCTTCAATCCTCTTGCCTTCTTCAACCATGACTTTTAGATTAGAGATCATATCTTCTACCTCCTTGAGGTTAATGTCACCTCCTTTATCTCCTTTTATTTGAGTTTCAGTTTGCCAATTTCTTCTTTTGATTCTTTACCTTTTGTCTTCAATTTCACAATTGTCTCCTTTGATTCTTCAAGCATGTCCTCATATTCCTAATTTAATTCTCTAGCTTTATCTAGATCTTCAAGTGCTGACTAGAGTTCTCCTTCAAGGTCCACCTCATGTAGATTTAAGTCCTGGCCTTCAAGTTCCATTGTTTCTAGATCTGGTTCTAGAATAAATACATCATTATCCATAGCCTCAGATTCCATGTGTCCAAGTGTAGGATCTACCTCAGCTATTAGGCTTCTCATAGGTACTTGGCTCTGATACCAATTGCTGAACACACTGAGATGCTGAGAGGGGGGTGAATCAGCATATACTAAAACTTAACTACTTTATTTGCAGATCAGATTAATTTACATATGGAACAGATAGTAAAACATGCAACACATTCATCAACACAATGACACCAAGATTTTTATGTGGAAAACCCAAAATTGGGAAAAACCACGGTGAGTGTTAACTCACAATATAATGCTCACTACTATAAAAGTTTACAACATTATTTTAGGCCTACAACCCAAGGAAGCTACAACTCCCTGTTGACATCATTTTAGGGCTATAACCCAAGGAAGCTACTACTCCCTAAAGAAAGCTCACTGCTACAAAGAATTACAATGATAGCATAACTTATGAACTTCTATGAAAGAAGCATATGACTTATTTTGATATTGCAGTCCTCTTTTCTACACAATTACTCCATCATACCGACTTTGCACACTTCATCCTTTGCATTCTTCTAGATATCACATTCACATTCACACCTTCATACCACAAATGAATTTTTTCTTCTATATATATCCTCCGCAACATCTCAAAACATTGATTAGGTTGGCACCAAAAAGACTCTTAACTGAAACGTGTGATTCTCCACAAGTTGACATCAAACTTATATAGTATGAAGAGTAAATAGATTGTAGATCAAGATACTTGATAATAGGATCTATGAAACATCACTACACATCCTCCAATGCCAAAACAACCAATCAGGATCAACAACATATCAAAGGAAACTAGATTGTCAGCCCAAACAATAGTACCACTGCTAACTGACCATCTTCACATCCCTGGGTAGAAGCCAAAAACATTATGTGGACCAAGATTTCAACCATGTATCTTCTCAACACTATCTATACACAATTATCTTGAAGTATCTAATCAATATATGCATCCGTAAAACAAAAAGACATGTTGATTTGATGAAAACAGAGCATCCCAAACTGACTGTGACACATCAGAACTTAGGATATTGAATTGTCAACCGTCAAGTCAACTAAAATACTCGTGAATGAATTTGTGCAACATTATGAACATATTCTTAGATCCGCACAATCATATCTATCATTTCCAAAGGAATGTGGAGACATTTGACTCAGCTGCACTATGATTAGTATTCATGTACACACATAACTTAGGGTGACTTTGAACACCTTGTGTGGTACAGGAAATAAGAGAGAATTGCATGCGGTTCAAACCTGAGATACTATGAAGTATGTAGAGTCTTCACAGATACGCATATAGCTGATCTATACTTTATCTATCTTCTGCAAGTACACAAACATGTGTTCTATAGAGTACTTCTACATCCAAAATTGTCTGTACTACTTCTGTCATTTGAAAGTCGACCTTGCGAACTGTTAGAGAACTTGATATTGCAAGGTAGTATGATCTCCAAACATGTATTCATAGACACATGGGCACAACTTGATATTGCAAGGTAGTATGCATTACACATCTCCAAACATGTATTCCAAGACACATGGGCACAACTTATTTTCTAGAGGAATGCGGAGCATTCCATCAGGTCTCCACCATTGCTTTACACTATCAAGTCATAGTTTGGAACTCTGTCATTGATAACTTTCTTTGTTGAAGGTGTAATGAGTTGAAATTCTTTATATAACACATTCATATATTAGTCAACTTATCTTCAAAACTGTAAGACTAAATCTTGCACTGCAGAGGAATGTAGACCAAAATACTGTAGCTCTAACTTAGGAAATACACTATGAAAGCCTTAGCCAAACTCTGCAACTTGTCTCTAAGTGTGGTACACTAGAATGGTAAGATATTAATGTAGGCATGTTGGCAACATGTTAGAATATATGTACTCACCTCTGCATCATACTTAGACCTCAGACTGATCATCATTCTTTCTCATACTTAGACAGTTTTCCTTCATCTAGTAGGTCTTTCGGACTGACATGCCTTAACCATGCTGACCTGAGTCCAACTGTCTCTCTCAAATCTTCTACTATCCATCAATTTCATTATCTCTGACCTTAGGTTGACACATATTGAGTTGACATCAATGAAAACACACATTGCCAACAAGCACATATATCAACAACCCCACTTTTTCTAGCAATCTTATGGGCATAAAAAGCAAAAATTTATCATTGAACCATCCAAGTTGATGAGGTCTCTAGGTTTGAAAGGTAGGGTAGTAGGCAACTTGGTAGCAGTCCTATTTGAACAAGATAGTGTAGGCTCATAGTTGTAGGACATTTTAAAGGCTCCTTTAGATATTGATTCATGAAGAGGTTCATTTTTAATTGATTGAGCCATTAATTCTATTGGAAAGAATGATGCCTTTTATTTGAGCCATTACTTTTATTTGTAGGAATGGTGCCTTCAAGCAATATGATGACTAGGCATTGATTACAAAGGGGTCTCAATTCAAATGAATAATTTATATAGTATTTAGCCTTATTAGTCAACATTGTTGTTGGTAGTCATTGATTGCTAGAATGGATTATAAACTATTTCTTGCAATTGTTTTTGTAGATTTTGGTAGGGACTTGAGCTTCAATGCAACCCTTGTTTATATTCTGAGAGGAGACAAGGACCCCATCCACCTATGTTATGACTTTTTTTAGCATTGTCCCTGCTCTCTACCCTAATTTCCCTCATCCTCTGTATAATTTTCCCTTATGGCCTCTAGATCAGTAAGTGAATCCATAGCTAGGACTTCTCCATGTGGACACTAAGCATCATGGTTATTGAGAACTCTTCCACAAAGGACTAAGGTCCTACATTTGAATATTTACCCCACCACTTTCTTTCTATCTAAGGATGATCATCTTGCTCTTTCAAAGGCCATGGAGAATTATTGTCCAGTTTCATTCTTTTCCCATCCCTACACTTTTTCTCAGTCTCACTCCTCAAGTGGATATTACAATAATCACAGATATTCTTTATCAAAAGATGTGTGTGAACTCTAAAACATTCATGAGCACGAGCAAGGAAAAGTATGTAATTTCAGTCATATATTATATATTAAGATATTATGTTTATAAGTACAATGTTTATATACTTTACTATCATATTGAATATATGTTTGGTATATTTTCTCTTTGTTTGTAGGGGATTTCTCTATTGGCTTCATGATATGCTAGACATAAACTTCAAAATAGATAATGTGACATTCAAGGTACAAACTACTTTTCTTTACTCTTTCATAGAGCCACGTGAATTTATGATAATTTCAAATAGCTTTTATATCATGTATGAATTGTTATTGTGTTGGTGATTTATTACAATGTTTGGGATTTATAGGTGGATACTCAACAATAAGCTACATCATCAAATAGGAAAAATCCCTTATATAGGTGGCACTAGTTTTGTTTTCCGGCTATTCTTAAACATCATCCACTTCAATAGTCAAAAGGCAAATTTGGCCAATAAAAATAGGACAAATATTTTCCATTTTTGATATGGATGACATATAAAATTGCTAATATAAAATTGCTAATGACTGTTAATGGTGTTTAAATAGAGGATTGTTTTGTTAATCATCAAATAGGAAAAATAAAAACTGAAAGCTTTGTCCTCCTAATCATCAAATGTCTAGGAAGGTCGCCTGGTTGATGGAAATCATCGTGAGGCTGGGAGCAGCATGCTTTTTTTTTGGCTCTCCTAGCTGCCGGGTTTGTTGTGATGATCCATGCCGTCAAGTGGATTGTGTTCTGTGTTGTTGTTGCAGGTTCCACGGTAATGGCACTGGTAATATATCCAATTTAGACGACACTTCGGCTCCCCAAAAATATAATTGTCAGGACTTCTGTTGTGGAGAAATTCGTAGACGAGAAGCCTATCGTTCTTTTGGTGGAACCATCCCAAAATCTTGACAAGATTACGGTGTGAAAAGTCACTTTATAATCACTTCTGACTCGTACTATTTCTGGCCTTGCTGGGAATTTGCATCGATCCTTTTTACAGCCACATACATCTTCATTTGTGCCACACAGAGTGCCACTGTACACTCTCCAGCGTCCAATCTCTTTATTTGCACTGAAGTTGTTGGTTGCGCCTCTGAAAAATTTCATGGACTACCAATTGAACTACTAACCCTCCTTTGTTGACCAGTCCATCGTTAATCTAGGTGTGGATTATTTTCAACAAAATGAGTTTAATCGGCTTTTATTTTCATTGATCCAGTCAGATTCAGATTATTTACTTCCGATACCAATCTCTATCCCCAGCATCCCATCGTCTTTATTTTATTAGTCTCATTAATAACCAAAAAAAAAACCTCATAAATACAAAACAAATTTCCCTTCTAGAAACGCTATACACGTTTCTCTTGTCAAAGAATACAGAAGTGTCTGAGTATTTTCCCTTCTACACAGATATAGACTTTAAGATGAGATCGATGTGACATTACATCGTATAAATCTTGATACGCTTCACGTAAACAGGTAAGAAGGTTTGATCGGATCGGCTGCCCTCTCTGCGAGCAGTAACCTTTCCCACAGTTTAGACGGTGAGCAGGGTGGGGTTGCAGAGAGCGAGGAAACAATGGACTTCAACTCGGGAGCTGCTGAAGCTGAGATTCAGGTGACACAGTAATGCTACGCAGGCTCGTCTTAAATGTCATCTACTTCCACGGTCAGCCTTGAGTCAATGCTGACGTGGAAGTGGACCCCGCTGGCTCCCCCGCTCATCCTCGTCCATTCCTGCCTGCATCCCTCCGCCAGTCTTAACCGCTTAACGTTAAGCCCTTCACTAACCGCATAACAGCGTAACAGGGTAACTTTCAAATATTCCAATTTCCCGCTTTCAACTTGGCTTTTTCTATTTTTCTTATCGCCTTCGTTGGAAAAGCTCATCACTAACAGATTTTTTTGATTTATTTTTCTCATTTACCCCGCTGCGCCTGCGTGTTCTTCTCTTCATCGCTGTTCATCGTTGGAAGGTTTTATTTCTTTTTCCTGTAGTGTGATGATGGAAGAAAGTGTGAGATAGGAAGTTGAGTTTATACCTTTTGTTTGCATGAACTTTGCATTCTCTTGCTTCATAATTTTATTGTCTCTAGCCTTATGGCTCTTGGTTTTAGAGCTAGGAAAAGCATTCTCTTTAATTTTTTGATGGTGGTTCTACTAACTTTGAAAAACCTTCCAAGATTAGTCTAGCTTCCTAAATATTATTTTCTAGAATAGAGATTTTCACACCTTACATGGTTTTTTCTTTTAGTTTGCTAATTTCCTCTAAGGCATTCAATTACTTGAAATTATGCTTCTCTATTTCTATCAAGATGAGTGCCTCACCATTAATTTTCTTGGCTAATATAGTGTTGCATACGTTCTCTTTGTATTTGTATTTGGTGTTGCATACATATACATAATTGAAAATACATCTACATACATTTTAATAAGTCTGAACACTTCATTTTCTAAATTGTTTTAGATAACTATTTTCAATATTTTTACTTAAATAGAATTTATATGATTATATTACAAATCTGTAGATTAGATTCTTGCATTAACCTTGATCCATACAAGATTTGTCATGTCAACAGTGAACGACATAAGAGAGAAAAATTCTCTGGATATTGTCCTTGATCTTCTAAGACTATGATGGATGTCTATGATAGATGTTATGTTGCATCTAGAGGCAACATTGCAGAACAGTTCACATGTTACGGAAGGAGGAGTTTTGAAGTGGAGAAATTTCATTGTTTAGAGACCAAAATAGGAGATTGTTATTGTAGAAATCAGTTTTGTTCTGTAGACTAGAATTAAATAAAACCAAAGTTGTTGTTCTTATGTTAGGATCGAGTTTACCTCAAAGAACTTAGATTAATGTCAAAGAGTTAATTCACAGCATAGAACTCAATGTGGAGCTTAAATGTCCATTCACGACAGAAAAATAAGAAATTTTATCTATTTTACCTCCAATGACTGAAAATAGAAGTAAAGTTAATTCAAAACAGTAAAATGAGAAGGATGTCATTGTTTAAGAGAGTTTGAGCTTGGCTGCACACAGTATGCATGGCAGAATACGCTTTATAAACCCAAAAATTAAAAAAAAAGTTAGTTCTCTAACCTGAAACCAGTAATGGCAGTTGCAAATAAGGAGACAGCAAGGGCGACTCCATTATGACAGACAAAAGCAAACAGTATAAATTGTATATGGTTTTGGTATAAACCCAACTTCCTATCTCACACTTTAAGACGAGCCGTGTCGTGTCGATTTGCCAGAATATGGTGTTCAACGAAGATTCTGGCCAGAGAGAAGATAGAGCTATTGCTGCGTTGGTTCAACTGGAAGAAGCAGCGCTCCCAGTAGAAGAATCGGCCGCACCAGACCTCCCAATAGAAGAAGATCCTCCATCTAAGAGTGAACGTAAACAGCTTATGCAGATGGCACTAGGTTTGTTTGCAGGAAGCTTGGCTCTCATATTGGCTGTGGCGGGAGGTCTGGACAAGCGGGGGAAGGTTGTTTTGAGCAACAACATTTCTTTCAACGTATGTTTGCTCACCGGAATGCTGGCTCTGCTCGCTTCGTTAGCGGTTGCTATCATTCTCGCCTGGGAAGGTCTTTTGGCTTATGCAAATCATGGTGTGGGTGGCAGCAGCATGCTTCCTTTTGGCTCTCCTGGCTCTCAGCTTTGTTGTAATCATCCCTTCCGTCAAGTGGATTGTCTTCTGTTTTGCTGCTGCAGCTTACATTTCCCCTACTAAATGTAGTATGCCGCTCGCCATTCAAATGTCTCAACAACACCAAGTCCTCAACTCTGTGTAATATTACTGCAAAGGCAGTTGTTTGATTTTCCTTCCCTGTTAATTGAGGAAGAATTCATCAACACTGTGTAATATCACTGCAAAGGCAAACATAGTTGTTTGATTTTCCTTCCCTCTTAATTGGCGGAGGATTCATTAACCAATACTTTCTCCACTGCTCAATTTTGAACCACTGAGCAAAATGACGGTCACACCGTTGGACTAATTTGTATAGTAATAACACAACAATAAATTCGTACGGAATTCATTTGGAGATCGATTTCTAAGTTATATAATCAATCATAAGGGAATGGATTCATAGCCATATCTAATGGAAATAACTTTGTACCCAAGTCATATGGATATGGCTTTTTAGGTCATATGAATATTGCCATTTACTCAAATAAAAAAGATCGGTGTATGTTGTTTCAAATAAATAGAGTTTCAACAAATTAATCTACCTATTATGTTTTTTCAAATAAATAGAGTTTCAACAAATTAATCTACCTATTCACGTTCGTTAAGAAGCGTATACGTTTGTATCAATGGAGAGGATCCTTCCACGAAGAGAAGCAGCTTCTTTTAAGCCACTAAAATATTAGAATTTGTTATATTTATAGTATAATATTATTGTAAAGAAAAATACACTTGGGATCAAATATAAAAGTATAAATTTGTTTAGGTTTAATAAATAAGGGGGAATGCTGAATTGGAAATTTAATTTTAATTTAAAAAATTAAATGTAATCAATTAGGGATATTTAGTTTTAGGAATAATGATGATAGGATAATTTTGATGTAGTGTTGAACATTGTTGTTTTATTACAAAAAAAGATGAGGTAATTTGGATATGTTTTTTGTTTTGAATTCTATGTAGAATTGTAATTGCTTTTGGGTTGAATCTATGGTTTTAGATCGCTTCTGCAAGCACAAACCTATCATGTGATTGATCTAGTAAATATTTCACTTCTAATCTTCAATTTGCTTGTTCTCCACTCCTTGTTAACAATTGGCAATACCTTAGGGAGGTTTTCATAATGCTAAGGTCAAGTTCTCCTAGGTAAATCTCTTAAAATGGTTGGCTTTACAACCTCAGCAAATGTCCTCAAATTTGAACTCTAGTGTAGATAGATTTATTTAGTGCTCCAATTGAAGTGTTCCTATAATGAATGCTCCTTGAATGTGAATGATTATTTAATGAATGCTTGGATCAGATTATAAATGGATGCATTTGAATGTCTTTAGATACCACTACATAGCAATACATCATGCAAAACATGTACCAAGTCGACTCGTGGTGGGAATGGAATGGGTAGGAGTTGACAATTTTTTAATTTGAAGTTTTAAATTTTAGGGATCAAATTCACATGAGGCAGGATCAATCTTGCACCATAGAATTGACCTAGGTCAACAAAATGGTAATGTTAATGTGGGGAATGAATGTCTGGACATGGGAGCAATAATGTACATGATAAATGTTAAAATGTATGGGAATGTGTGTGGATATGGATAAGATATCTAGTCGAATGCATAAGAACATGTGAAAGTGGGGATAAGTGAAGGATTGGGGAATGACCCCAACTTTGCACAAGATTGCACCATTTGTTAATAGGTAATTGAATTATGACATTCTTTCACAGTCAGCCCAAAACTAAAGGGCAATTCGCATGGGTATGCAAATTTCACCATTACATTTTGCCCCTACTTTGATGTGCATGTGAATCCTAGTATGAACATGTATTTCAAAGTAAATGAGCACTCACAAACATGCACAAAAGTAAATTCCTAAACATAAAAAGGATAGTGTGTCCATTAAATGTAATAGACCTCACTAGATCTCATAATGTGTGTTCATCCTTCAACAAGCATGTTCCTTGGGCATCTATTAAATAGATAAATATGTGCAATGAGTAGCTTCTATCTCACAAATAAAATAGCCACAAAAAATACAAATTTTATTTGATTGACTAGGATAATTAAAAGTAGGAAACGAAAAGGAGTAGGGTTAGGAAACTCTACCTATATGAAAAGTGATATAGTGTGATACATCTGTGGCATATTAGATAATGCCACATCATATGATAAAGCTCCATCTAGACATGGCAATGATTCTTTGTATCAATACCTATAACTTTTGACAATATTAACAAAGGAGTGTTAGTGTCATGATATATGCCCTGCAACTAGTTGCATCCATAGGATGCAAGGAATTGGAGAGTAAAATGAAGTACATGAAATGTAAATGTAAGCTAAGCATGTAAGCATATAAATCATGTAAAAAGAAAATAAGGCATATGATAAGAAAGGAATGAAAGCAAATGGGCTAGAGATAATCATGAAAGGTATAAGGTTGCCCCCAATATAGGAAGATAAAAAATGTTGATGCAACCCTTAATGATCAAAAATCCTATGTAGGTACATATGACACTGGGCTAAGAATATGCAGGTACAATGTGGCATCTAAGAGCATGATCACACAATGGTCTTGAGATAAGGCAATAATTACCTAGTGGTAACATAAATCTAGAAATAGAACTAAGCATGTAGACATAAGGTAAAAGATGACTCTAGAAGCATGGTAAGGCAATGTGGGCACCAATTATATGTGTAAAGCATGATGGCCTTGTTGTAAAGATATGGAAATGAAGGCTCAACATGGAAAAGGGAAAGGGACAATGCCTCCCAATCTAATAAGCTAACTCTAGGAGTGAAGTATGGCAATGTAGGATCACAATCACTTACTATAACTTTTGGAGTCCCATGTAGTTTCTGAACAGTATTCATAAAGGCTATTTCTACAGTGTTTGTTGCCAATGGGTGTGTCAAAGCACAAAAGTGTGCATATTTGGTGAGATGGTCCACAACAACCATGATGACATTTTTTCCTTCAGATATGGGAAAACCTGTGATGAAATCCATAGATACCTCCTCCCACCTTTGACTTGAGATACACGAGGGTTGTACAAGACCTAGAGTCTTAATTGTCTCCCCTTTGTATTGTTGACACAGCATGCATTCAATTACAAATTTTTGAACAACCCCTTTCAACCCCTCCCAAAGAAATCTTGCTTGATTCTATGATAATTTCTCAGGAATCACGAGTGCCCACCTACTGGAGAAGCATGTAGTTCTTCCAACACCTTAAACTTAAGGGTTGAATTCATGCAAAGTTATAACCTGTCCTTATACCATAAAACATTTCATTTCCATGAAAATTTGTCAAACACACTTGAATTATGTTGGAGTTTCTCAATGATAGTTTGTGTATCTATGTCTTTCTCCCACTCTTCTCTTGCCTCATTTATGGGAAATTTGCTTGTAATATGGAAATGGAATACAAAAGTGACTTTGTGGGTTCATCTTGCCTTAATAGAGCATTATCCACAAAATTCTCCTTTCATTTCTTATATATGATCTCAAAGTCATATCCCAACATCTTTGTGACCCATTTTTGTTGTTCTTTAGATGGTAACCTTAGTTCCAAGAAGTATTTGAGACTATCATGATCTGTCTTGACCTTAAAGGGTCTTCCCATTAGATAAGGTCTCCATTATTTGACTGCATGCAAGATAGACAACATTTCCTTCACATAAATTAGCTTCAACAAATTCTTACCTTTGATTTGGTGACTCTCAAATACTATGGGTCTTCCTTCTTGCATGAGTACTACTCCTATGCCATGTCTTGAAGCATCACATTCAATAATGAATGTTTTAGAAGAATCTAGGGTAGCTAGGACTGGAGTTGTGCACATGTGGCTTTCGTTGATTGCTCAAATGCCCTTGTCACTACTTAATTCCATTGGAAAGAATCATTTTTTAACAAATTTGTGAGAGGAGATGCTATGCTACCATAATTATTTACAAATTGGTAATAATAACCTATAAGCCTAAGAAACCTCATAAGTTCTTAAGGTTCTTAGGAATTTTCCACTCTACAATCACCTGGATCTTATGAGGGTCCACCTTGACTCCCTCGTGTGATGCAATGTGACCTAGGTACTCCACTTCTTTGACACCAAAGATACACTTGGATGGTTTAGCATACAACTGATTCTGCTCCAAAATGTCTAACACTTCATTTACATACTACAAGTGTTCCACCCATGTTTTACTATATATTAAGATATCATTAAAAAATACCAAAACAAATTTCTTCAGAAATGACCTAAAGTTAGAGTTCATCAAACTTTAAAATATTGATGGTGCATTTGTGAGACCAAAAGGCATTACCAAAAATTCATAGTGGTCCTCATGGGTTCTAAAATATATCTTATGTACATCCTCATCCCTAATTCTGATTTGATGATAACCCAAATGAAGATCAAGTTTTGTAAAATAAATAGCACCATTAAGCTCATCTAACAAATCATTAATTACTGGAATAGGAAACTTATCTTTTATGGTTGTTGTGTCATATATTGTGTTCCTAATTTAGTTAGCACAATTTCACTAAGTTTAGCTCCTACCTTTTAGTGTCCCTCAACCCCTTTCATTATTGGACCTATCTAAACCCTGATTGACGTTTACCTTATCGAGGAAAAGTCACATTTCAGAGTAATTACCGACAAAACCTAGAAAGAAACTATAGATTCTAGATATTCTGGACACACTTGAGCCTCATTTGAAGTAAAATTTGGGGGCTAGACTTGGGCACCCACACCCTAGCCTTTCCCTAAATCTTGGGATTCTAAATATTATTTCGATGTCATCTTGTGTTGTGTGCTTCGGGATTCTGAATTCAAAATTTTGTTTTTACACGACATCGGTGTTTTATTTTAATTTATTTCATTTCTAAGGTTAGGTATTTAAAGAGAACTAAAAATCATTTTATCACACACAACTCACATGCAAGCTTAGTACGCCAAAGTTCTGCTACAAGTGCTATTGAAGGTCTGCAAAGTGTTGAAGCTCATTGAAGAATTGGATCTTTACTAACTTGGAGATATGTTGTGAAGATTAGGAATCAAGATCTTGAGTCTATCTTGCTCTTCTAGGGTTTGTGAAGCCTTTTGTACGATCAGGAGAAGGGTTGAAGCCTCCAACTTGAGTTTTGGAATCCTCCACGGATATGGTTGCCTTGCCTTCTTGTTCTACAAGTCTTCATTGATGTTATCTCCTTGAGGTGAAGTTTTTGTTTCCCTGAGTGAAACATTGTGTGGATATATTCCTTGATGCTTGAGTCATTTAGGATCTTACATTTTTTTGTGCTTACACATTTGGTTTATGAGCACACACATCTACATACTTTGACATTTAGGCTATTGTTGAGGTAAAAATACCAAAGACAGGATTTGACTAAGGCAAACTCCTATATAGCCACGACCATCCTTCTCCTTATTTTGTTTGTGCAGGTTAGATTCGAGAAGATCCAATGGAAAGGAGAGAAGGCGAAACAAGCATTACAGTCACGGAAGTTACAAATTCATCTTCAGAATATTCATAGTACTATTTTGTAGGAGCTCAAGTCTTTCAAGACCTGAGATCTAGGAGTTGGGATCCTTTACAGAGTTACAGTCATCTAGTACAGATAGTTCTATAGTTAGAGAAAATATGAGACTATTTCACAGGTGACCTAGTCTTACAGGTCTTCAGAATTCAAGTGCATAGTCACTATTGTCTCCCATCTGCATTCCTATATTCAGTATGTAGGCTTCTACTCCTGAAATCTAAATGTTCATGCATATCTTCTAACTAGGGTTTTGTCTTATTCATTATCTAATTAGGGTTTGCAAAGCTCTAGTTGAGACACCTTTTCATGTATAGCAGTAGAGGAATAGTATACATGTACCTTATCACTCTCATAGTGATTGAGCTTGGTTCATATTCTGAATGTTGGTGCATGAAAAGAGGGGCTTGACCTAGTTTGCATATACTACTCATTCTCTCTCTTTTCATGCACCAAACATTTTGGTGAACCCGTGTTTAAAGAATTTGCATCCTTTAACAGTACATCTAATAGTATTTATTATTCTAAATCAGATTTATATTGCAAACCTCTTTCATGAAAAGTACATGTATTGTATTTTGATTGATATATCTATCTTTTCATTGAAAGAGCATAAAATTGAAATTTTATTACTTGCATAGTGATATCTTGTTTCATTTTTGCAAAGTATATGATATTTTGTTTTGCATTTAAGTCTTGGATTAATCAGATTATGTGGAAATACTGGATTTATTTTTACAAGACATTAATGCATATGATGAGTCATTTCTAAGTTGTGATGACTTCAATATGTTAAATGAAGCCTTGGATGACTTTATCTCTATTGAATATTCCACTGTGTCTCCTAAACCATTGTTATTTTAAAGATTAGTAAATACAATTTATGTTCCTAAATCTCAAGAAGAACCTGTGAAATCAAAGATAATGGTCAATGTGTGTTCCGATGTGCCTCAAATATAGGCAAAACCGCTGCTAATTGTAAGAGGTTTTCTGAATTCTTCTCAACCTCTCGATTGCATCTATAACTATGATAAACAAATACAAAGTCAAAATCAATCATATCAAGATGGATCACAACATTCTAACCACAATGTGGTTGCTGATACATACAATACATAGAATAATAAACAAAGTAAACATCAATCAAACATTTTGATATCTTTACCAACTTCTAAACCTATGCTTCCTCAACCACCTCGTTTAACACATAAAGTTGGTCAAGATTATGATCTTGTTGAGCAGATTCATGCTACTCCTGCTAAGATCTCTCTTTAGGAACTCATACAAACATCACCTACATACCATGGAATGCTCCAATAAGCTTTACAAAAGGTGATTGTACCACCAGCTATTAAGCCTAATGATGTAGCAGCTTTGTTAGATTGTATGTATGCGACAAAAACAAACATTTTGTTTCACCAACATGAGTTACCATCAATAGAAGTTCAAAAACAATATGATCCTCTTATAATCCTTAACACTATAAACAAAAAGTTGATAAAGTGAGTTATGGTTGACAATGGATCGGCTCTTAATGTTTGCGATGTTAATTTGCTACATAAAATCAACATTGATACAAATTTAATTAAACGAGATAAGCTTAACATTAGTGGATTTGATAATGTTGGTAGACAATCCATGGGTACTATAACTTTACCTGTAAAGGTTGTACTCATGACATTATCTACCCTTTTTCATGTCATGCCCGATGCACTTTCATATAATATGATTCTCAGAAGATCGTGGATCCATACTATGGGGGCAGTTTCGTCTACCCTTCATCGATCAATAAAGTTTATTTATGCAAATAAACTTCAAACTATTGAATTCGATCCAGAGCCAAAAATTTGTTTACATATTAAAACACAAAAATAAGTTATCAATCATAAGATTCTAAACAATTTAAAAATTGATTCATCAACACCTCTTGCCATAGATAATGTTGGGCAAGATTCTCAACCATTGTCGAATGCACTCCCTGGTGATGATTGGGGTTCATTATATTTTACTCCTACCTTTATAGGGGAGTATAAACTTAATAATGTTGAAGTTCATCAAAATTTGTGTCGATATCATCTAAAGAATCTATAGAAACACCTAAAGAACCTCAAGCTTCTTTAGTCAATAAGGAAGACAACACTCTTACGTATACTATAGATTACGAGACCAATGAGGCTCCACCATCTTCTAAATAAATGGCATCCCTTTATGGTTGAGGATTCAAAATCCTTTATAAAAATTGCTACTATGTTGGTAATGGTTGTGGTGTAAATCAACAAGAAATCAGAGTACCTTTACAAGCTGTTGGAATTAACTACGCGACTAGTATTGGATACCGCTCTTTGAATCCCACTAAAGCTTACAAACATTCTAATCTTAAAATATTAATACTATATCAACACTTAATTTGATATATCTTGAGATGATAGACATAAATTATCCACCAGGAGATATTCAATTGGATAACTTTTCTAAAAATGATGCATTCATGGAATTTATGGGAGCTTATGATAATTTTCCCTATTATCATCATAATCATGGATTTACTTATTATATAAATGTCGATGCATACTTTGGTAACACTACTTACTCGATAGATGCTACTCTAACACTGAATGAAGAATCCATAGAATCATCACAGTCACCTAGCCTCCCACATCGCAGTACTTTACTTAATGGAAAGACTGTTGATATCTTGGTGGAGAAGGTTAACCCTGAAAAAGTTAGATCCCTATAGGAGATTGTTTAAGTAAAGAAGAAAAAGAAGAAATGACAGCTTTTACATGAATTTTCAGAATTATTTGCTTAGAATTATTCAGACATGCCTAGCATTGATCCTAAAATTGTAATACATAATGTCGTGTTACAAACCGATGCTAAGTCAGTTAAATAAAAATGTTCTAAGATGAATCCTAAAGTCGCATTACTAATCAAAGTTGAGATAGAAAAGCTTTTACAAGCCTGTTCCATCCGCCCTATTGACTATTCACCTTGGATTTTAAATATTGTGGTTGTTGCTAAACTTGATAATCTCATTCAAATTTGCACTGACTTCAGAGACTTAAACCTTGCTTCTTTGAAAGATGATTTTCCTCTTCCAAAAATTGATATGATTATCAATTCAACAGATGGCCATGAGTTACTTTCCTTCATGGATGGTTTTTCGAGTTATAATTGTAACTAAAGAATTTGGATAAATACGAAAGAGAAAACAAACATGCAATTACCTTTTTACCCAAAACCTTTCGAATACCTCATCTTTTTTGAATGATCGATGAATGATGTGTTATGCTGCAATGAAAGTGAGCAACCATGATGATTGATACAACACTAGACGTTATGCACCAGGGTATGAGGACCAAGGTGACGATGTGTCTCGTGCCCTAGCGTAATACAACCTTGTCTAGACATATGAGGAAGAGAACTTAGAGCATTAAAGTCTTAATACACAAAAGGTATGATGTGACCTTAGATGCAAAGGAGAATGCAAAAATTTATTCCAACATACACAAGATATGAATATTAGCTAGAATGATACAGATTTGATACAAATGCAAGATAAAAAGATAACACACATGAGCAAGCAAGCAAGCATGCACAAATGATACAAAAACAAACAAGGTATTGCCCCTATCAAGCTGTAAGCCAATGATTAATTGTTGATTGATTGATTGATGATAGTGTTGTCATTGTAGGGAACAATATATCCCTAGATCAACACAAGGATGATGATGATGATTGATTGATTGATGTGGTTTACAACAAGACTAGGATCAAGATCGTTGATGTGATTGGATAATTTGACAAGCTTGATTAACTTGATTAGTATGGATAAAGGATGACTTGCATTTGGATCATTTCTTAGAATGATCTGATTGATTGAAAGAAGTGATGGATTGATGATTTGAAGAAGTGGTTTGATTCATTGATTGGAAGAATTAATTGGAAAAAATTGATGAAGATAGATGATAGAAGAAGATTATGAGAGAGAAGAAAGAGGAATATCGCCTATGTCTGAATATGGGCACTTCCTTTGTACTTCAAACTGCCTACATACCTATGTCCATAGGATCAAGGCACCGCACGATGATGATGAGACATGATGATATGTAGTTCTGGGTGTTTATTGATGATGTGAGAGATGAATGATAGAAGAAGATGAGCAAAAGAAGGGTGGAAGATGAAAGAAAGGTATCACCTTGTGCCTGAATCTAGCTACTTCCTTCGTATCCCAGATTGCCTACATACCCTTTTATCCACAGGATCAAGGCACTTAACGATAGAGATTAGATGTAGTTCTAATTTGGTTATTGATGATATGAGAGAAGGTTTATGAATTGATTAGATTATGGATTGATTGGGATTGATTAGATGCTTGATGATATATGATGTTATTGATGGGTTGATATGGATTAGATTGATGTGATTTTGATTGATTGATAGATTGGCTTGATTTGATGATTTGATTGGATTTGTTTTCATGGATGTGATGTAATGGAGATTGATCTTATTGCTTGGATTTTTTGTTGGACATTTGATTTTTTTTGTATTTTTTGGAAATATTTTATGATTTTTTGGTATTTTTTCCAGGACTTTTTGTGTTTTTTTTTTTTGTGTTTTGATATGTTTTGAGGATGTTAATGGATTTACAATTGGAATAGCCTTTGTGCTAGATACCAATGACAAGGGAGAACCTAGTCTAGGTGCAAGGCTGGAAATGGAATTGGATGAATAGATAGAAGGATGTGAGATAAGGAATGGATGTATGAAAGGATGGGTGATAGAATGGAAAGCTTATTATAGATGGATGGGTACAAGGATAAGCTATAGTGGATGGATGTATGCCGCATAATGGAGCTAGGATGAGATCTCAAAGACTCTATCATATAGGAATAACATGCCCCATTCTAGGTGCAATACAAAGGATTTTTCATGACAAGGCGCATGACAATAGGATAGTGATAAGATTGGATGGAAAGGATGAGGTATATCAAGAGGTATCCAAGGCATGTTTCAACATTTTTTTTTATATCTTTATCAAGATCAAAAGAGGAAGGGAGGATGAATGGACTCAATATGATAGGTATATGTATGTGGAATGGATAAGGATGGTAAGAAATGGTATGGCAAGATAGGATATGATAGGATGGAAAATGATAAGTTAGAAAATGATAGGAAGATGAGACAAGGTACCCCCAAGTGTAGGTGACATAGAAGATCAACTTACACATGATGCCTGTTTTCTAGGTTTTCATCATGGTACTTATCCAAGGCGCCTATTTACCAGGATTTCACCCTTGGACGAAGGAGTTTCTCTTTACATTTTTCATTTTTTTCTTCTTTTTTTGTATTTGAAATATTTTTTTGACTTTTTGATCAGATAGGTGGATATGGATAGAAAGTACTCAAATGTCTAGTGCCATGAAAGTGATAGTCCCATTAGAGAGTGATGTCGTCACATGGACCATGTTAAGGTCATTATGCTCATAGATGTTGGTAGGGGATTGCATGAAAGATGGATTAGGTAGATGGCGGATTATGATAGGAACGATAGTGGATTATGATGTGAATTGTGGAGGGCTTATGGATGGAAGATGGATGGAAGGGCTTAGCCAAAAGCATGGACTATAGGAAGATGATGGGGGAGATATGTAGGATAGTGGATGAATGATGGGGAGATGGAGGTATATGGAAATGTTGTGAAATGAAATGAAACACTAACCAATGGTTGCACACACCGTGATAGATATTGAAGCTTTTGACTAGATGGTGGTGTAGGAAGCAATAGGGTTGTTTGCTTAGTGGATGGGTGACTTAGGCATTTAGGGACCCACATAGTCTTAGTATTTTTATGATTTTTCCTTGACTTGTGGGATGGAGGAATTGGATATGTTTGAATGGAGTGGGATTTTTGGATGGAAGTGGATGATTGGGATTTTTGAGAGGTGGATGCTTCATTTGATTTGCTTGCTTTTTGCTTAGGAACCCGTACCATTTTAGTTTTTGACTTTGCTTGTGGATGTATGGGTTTGGATATATGCAGCTTTTGTGCAGCTTTTGACGCAATTACTTGTTGCTTGGGGACCCACACCTTTTTCATTTTTGTTTTGAGGTGTGTGGGTGTATGCAGCTTCAGGGATGGGTTTTTCTTTGATTCTTTGCTTTTGTGTCCTAAGGCATGTGGATCCTTAGGATTTTTGACTTTATAGATAGAGGCATCCAAATTTTTGCTTTTCAATCCCATGGGTATGGTGGAAGTGAGGCTGGTGGAAGCTCCTTGTTTAGACAATATGTGCATTTATTGGTCATGATTAGGATTCCTAGAGGAGTTACATATGAATGGATAAGGTGTTGGAAGTAGAGGATGTAGATTCGATGGAGGGATATTAGGAGTTGGAAGAAGTGGAGGCAAATTGGATAGTGGGAGGTGTACGGTCACATGCTTTTGACATTTGTAAGAGGGTGGAGGTGGAATGGCAACATATGTTTTGGGAGTATGATGGGATTTGTGGTGGAAAGAGGTGGATTTTGGATGAATGGAAGAAGTACCAACATCGTTAGATTGTTGACCTTGAGGTGTGTATCTAAGGCTATATGAGCGCAGAGGGACTTTGACATGGATTGGCTCCAAAATACCTTGTTCACGAAGGCCTAAGCCTTTACCTTGATAGTTCATGTTTTGAAGCATGTGATCGACAGTGGGACTAGGTGTAGGTGGAACACTAGACACGAGTTCCTTATTGGATGGAGAAGGTGAGATAGAGGATAATGGTTGCTGTTGTTCTAAGGAGGAACACTCATGGATAAAGGTGGATAAACCAAAAGGATATGATGGTGGATTTGAAATGGGGTCAATGGTGGGTGATGGAGGATCATTAAGGTCTTTCTTATATTCATTATGATCCAGGGTATTTGTTTGATCTTCAATGGGTGCTTGGGAGGCACATCTCATCATGACAAGTGGATGTTTGCACATTAGGGATAAATGGAGGATGGAGGGATGGAGTGGTAAGCTCTTGATCATGAATTTTGTAAAGTCTGGCTAGGAGGCTCATCATAGTTTTCATGAACTTAGCTAAGATGGTCACCATGGTTTCATGATCATATATAGAATCTTGATCATAAATGTGAGCATAAAAAAGATTAATTTGGCTATGAATGGGATACATTTGCTCATGAATAGGGTCATGATCATTAATATTATCTTGATCAAAGAACATACATAGGTCTTGGATGAATTGAACTTAGAGGTTCTTTGATCTTGATTTAGACAAGGGCTTGATGTTTCCACATGTGTTGGGTTATGCTCTTGACATAGCTCTTGGGTTGCTTGAATGGAAGAGGATGACTCTTCAAGAACATGAGGGCACAATGGACTCATGGGAGGAAAATTTTTAACTGGCTTGAGGGGTTGTGGACCACATGATGGGGTTGAAGAAGTGGACATGACATTGGAAGGCTCGTTTCTAGGTGCTAAGATAGGTGTTTGACATGGGGGTAAATTGTTTCTAGCTAGTAGTCAATGGATCACATCCTTTGCAAGGGAAAATGTGGATGGACAATATAGTGGGTGGATAATAAAGGTAGATGGTGTTAGAGGATTAGAAGTAGGAATAGGATTGGAGGAAGGGATAATATGATTAGGTGGATTGGGCCTAGGATTGGATGGAGGAATGTTAGGGTTGGACACATCAGGATTTGGATTAGGATCACATGGTGGTTCCAAGATAGGACTAGTGGGCTCATGTGTTGTCATGTGATTGGGTGGTGATGGAGGATGCTCATAGGGTGCGAAGTCTAGACTGGCATCTCCCTCGTCAAAGTATATATAATTTTGCTCCAAAAGTGGACTTAAGGATGTTTGACTTATGTACAAAGGGTCATTTTGGCTTGTATGTACCTCTTGTGAGAACACATTTTGGCCTTGTGGATGGGTTGGTTGATGGTGTGTTGGCATGTTAGAAAAGGCGGTTGGATGACTGTGAGGTGGATGTTGTTGGGTAGATATGGCATTGACATGACATGAAGATAGAGGTGATACATGGGATTGTGGTTGAAGGTGTTGGAAGTTGTGATGGTGTTGTGATGTGATTGGTTGTTGAATAGGTTGATGTTGGAATTGTTGGATAGGTCAATGTTGTTATTGTTGGTTAAGTTGATGTTGTTGTTGTTGTTGTGGCTGAAGGTGTTGATGTTGTGTTGGTGGAGGAATCACATAGGCTAATGGTTGTTGAAATGGAGATTGATATGGATAAGGGTTGATATTAGAAGAAGTGGGATAGGTTGATGAAGGGGTAACATGACATGTATATAGATGAGGTTGATATGGTGGAATAGAGGACACATAGGATTGATGTGGCATTGGTTGATGATGTGCCTGTTGGATTTGACAAGTGGCCAAGAGGTGTTGGATTTGTGCTATGAGGTGTTACATTTGAGGTGATAGGTTTGTTTGAAGTTGAAGTTGTTGAATTTGCCATGGACCTTTTGAATGATTTGTTGATCTATGAGTTTTGGTGCTAGGTGAAGTAGGAGAATGATTTCTTGTGCTATGTCTTCTAATGTTGACATGATGTCACTTTTAGCAAATGTTCAATTAGGAGTATGATGATGGTTTAGAGTGATTAGATGAAATTAAAGGTGATTAGAGTTTGGATTATGGTGAAGGTGAGTTGTCTTAGGTTTGACTTGGAAAAATCGAACACAAAATTTCACATATAAATGCATGAATCACACACACCAAACACAATGATCAATTTTCCTTTCAAGATTAAATGTTATGATTAATCAAACACTTGTACACAACAACAAGCCCTATTTATTAATCAGGTAGGATATGGCCAATTGGTCTTAAACTAGGTTGCACAAGGGTTAACTAGGGGTGTCCCTGATATACACAAGGTACGAGGGGCCCAAATCTATGAACACTAGCCTATTGAAGGGATGTGGTATAAGCGTAAGCAAATACCACTTCACCTTGTGTCCGAAATCACCCGGGGCCACAAGGTTGTCCCAATGACTACGTAGTTAGATTGAGGTACAGCTTTCGCTCTCCCCCCTTTGATATACCCTGCCAGAACATGTGTTTGAGGTCATTCCTAGGGGTGATGAAATCCCCTAGCAGGCCTCCTAGATAGAGTTTGACAAAAGCGAATCAAGTGTGGTGTTTTTGATCTCCAAGATCACCTTGCAGTGCGAAGAGAGAGCATACACACACGCACATGATTCACACTTGCAGTTGTTAATTGACCTTTAGAAATGAGATGTGAAAGAAGACAAATGAAAGCACTGGTTATTTTTAGACCCATAGCCAAATGTGCAGGAAGACAGTTGTTTGTTTTAGCCCAATTTTTGATGTGTGATTGCAAATAATGTTCGTTTGAAACAAAAAATCCAAATGTGTTTGCAAACAATGATTGAGAGATGAGAGATGAAATGATTGTACCCAGATTGTTTTGATGTCCCACTTGCTGTTGTGACTGATCCAAACGCTGCTCCAGCTCCTTTGATTCAGCTACAAGCCACAAAAATGAAAAAGAAACAAGTAAACTTGCACATGAAAGAGATATGCGAAAAATGAAGAATCTGATAAAATCTTATTAAAATGATTTGATACAGCTGAATGGAGTGCAGAAACAAAAAATCTGAGCAATTTCATATAATTGAAAAAAACAATTCATTGAAAAAGGTTCAAAAACACAAAAGTTATGCTTGTTTAAAGTTTACACCGAACTTTGACTTTGGCTGGGAAAAAAGGCATCAAAATGGCACTCTCACCTGATAATTTCTTCATATCTACAAATTTATCTTAATTCACTTTCCAATGAGTATTTTTTTGCGTGATTCTGAGCTCGTATGACCAACTTATGGTGAAAAGAAGAAAAATGCCTCCTTTGGCATGTTAGAAGAAAGTAGGTTGACTTATTTGACTTTTGTTTGACTTTCGATTTTTTGGATCTTTTGATAGTTTGCAAGATTTTTTCCTTAAGCAAAATATATCAAGTTTATAGTCAAAAATATGTAAACGGCCTCCCCGAGGCGATGGCATAGTCAGTTTTGTCCCGGAGGTCACCTTTGACAGATTACATGCAAAACTTGCAAATGAGGGTTAGAAAGCACAAATTTTTATACCAAAAATCTGCAAAAATGATCAAGCAAAGTGAGTCCCACTGGGCGTACCAAAATGTAACCAAAAAATTTAAATAAATACGAAAGATAAAACAAACATGCAATTACCTTTTTACCCAAAACCTTTTGAATACCTTAGTTTTTTAAATGATCGATGCAAGCCTGATTGATTGATGAAGATTGTGTTAATGTTGATTGCTCAGATATGCAACATAACATTGAGATGAAGATTTGATGAGAAGAAAATATATGGAGAAGATTGGCAAAAAATAGATAGATGATGGAAGAATATTTCAGCAGAGTAAAGATATCATACTTAGTGCATACCAAATGGCTTATGAGAGGCCATATTTATAGGCAAGGGATGATTTTTGATGTGGAGGGAAGAAGATTTGATAAGATTTGTTTTTTGATAAAAGAGGAAATAAAACAAGATAAGATAGAAAGACTTGCTTTTAGTTTTAAATCCTTAAAAATGAAATAAATCTTCTAAAAAGATGGGAGGATAATAGATGAATTATCTAATTAAATAAATTAATTAGATACACATGAATTTTAAATTTGGAAAGAAAGCAAGAAGATCTTTTTAGGATTTTATTAATTAAATAAATATTTAATTTATTTAATTAATGTTGGATTTATGGTGAGAGATGATGTGGAAAGATAATTGATGAACTATCTAATTAAATGGCCAAGGAGGCCCTTGCTATTCAAGGCAGATCAAAGGAGAAAGGCAAGAAGAAAGACAAGAAGTCTAGATTAGCTGGACACATCTAGAAAGACTGCAAAGAGGAGAAGAAGAAGAAAAAGAAAAATAGCTCTTATGATAATGAATCTTCTCAAAGTGATGCAGATGCCTTCATAGCAGCCTTGGCAACCCAGGCATTAGATGATGTTTGGCTGATCGACTTAGGTGCGTTCTTTCATATGACCTCTCATAGGGATTGGTTTTCAAAGTATGAAAATTATGCTAGTGGAAGGGTGTATCTAGGTGATGATTCTCACATGGAGATTGTTGGCCGTGGAAGAGTCAAAATTTAGTTTCCTGATGGAAGAATTAAGGGAATCAATGATGTGATGCATATACCACGTCTAGCTCAAAATTTACTTTTTGTAAGTAAGATTAATGATGTTGGTGTAAAAATCTCTTTCTCAAATGGTGTTTGTAGAATGTCTAGAGGCTCTATGGTGTTGGCTAAGGGTGCACAAATTGGCACTCTATAAAAGCTAGATGCACATGCAGTTCAATGTAATAGTGCTTCTACAAAGTCAAGTAAATCTGATCATCTAGAGAGGGAGGACGTTGCTCCTGGGGTGCTAATTCTTTGGAGATGAAGCTCCCAATGAAGAAGACAATGCTATGGCATCAAAGACTCAGTCACATTAGTGAAAAAAGCCTAAAAGCCTTAGAAAATAAAAACCTGTTTGAAGGGCTTGATGATTGTAATCTTAAGTTTGATTTTTGCGAACATTGCATATATGGAAAGCAACGCCATGTTTCATTGTATTCTAGTCCTCATAAATCTTCTGGAATTCTGGATTATGTTTATGTTGATGTATTTAGTCTAGTTAATGTTCCTTTGTTATCGAAATCTGTGTATTTTGTTTCATTCATAGATGATTATTCGAGAAGGATATTTGTTTATTTTCTCAGAAGTAAAACTAAAGTTTTCAGTCAATTTAAGGAATTTAAAACCTTGGTAGAAAATCAGACTGGTAGAAAAATTAAGTGCTTGAGGACAGATAATGGTGGTGAATTTTGTTCAGCTAATTTTGATAAGTTTTGCAAGGGTAACAGAATTAAAAGACATAGGATGACTCCTCACACTCCACAGCAAAATGGAGTTGCAGAAAGGATGAATAGAACGTTGATGGAAAGGGTGAGAAGTATGTTGAGTACTGCTAGTTTGGAACAAAAGTTCTAGGCTAAGGTTGTAGCTACAGCATGTTATCTAATTAATAGATCTCCCACTTCGGCGCTTGTGGACAAGACACCTATGGAAGCATGGTCTAGAAAGAAGCCCTTGTTGAGACACGCTAGAGTCTTTGTCTATGAGGCATATGCATATGTGCCTAGTGAAAAAATATATAAACTAGAAAACAAGGCTGTAAAATGTATCTTCATTGGTTATGGAATTGGTGTGAAAGGGTACAAGCTTTGGAACCCAGTTACAGAGAAGGTGTTGTATCACAGAAGTATGATCTTCTGTAAGTTGAAACCTTCTATAGTTGATCTGCAACTAGAGGTGAAAGAAGCAGAAAAGGAGGTAGTTGAAATACCACTTACTCCAGATAAGGATGAAATACATACTCCTAGTGGACCTGTTAGTGAGGAGAGCTCAAGTAGCTCTAAAAGTTCTAAACAGGATGAAGAACCTCAGCCTCGTCTTTTGAGGAGGTCTACGTGTGTGAAGTGGTAACCTGAAAGGTTTGGTTATTCTATGTTGGATTCCAGTTGTGCCTATGCTTTGATTGCTAACACTGATGATCCTAGGATTGTTAGAGAGGATATGGATATGTCTAATTCAGATTCCTAGTTGGAGTCCATGTATAAGTTAATGGTGTTATTGAAAAAGAATGAAACATGGGATCCGGTACCTTTGCCTGAAGGTCGAAAGCCTGTTGGATGTAAATGGGTGTTTAAGAAAAAGATATGTCTTGATGACAGTGTTGAGAATCATAAAGCAAGATTGGTCATGAAAGGATATTCCCAAGTGGAGGGGATTGATTATGGAGAAATATTTTCTCCTGTAGATAAGCTGACATCCATCCATTTCTTGCTATCACTTGCAGCACTGTATGATTTAGAAATCAAGCAGATGGATGTGAAGACAACATTTCTTCATGGTGATTTGAAGGAAGAGATTTATATGTCCCAGCCAGAGCACTTCATTGAAAAAGGTAAGGAAAACCTAGTTTGCAAATTAAAGAAATCTCTGTATGTTTTGAAATAGTCACCTGGATTGTGGTACCAGAAGTTTGATACCTATGTGTTGTCTTTAGGGTTTGTGAGATCAAAGTTTGATCATTATGTTTACTTTAAATCTAAAAATGGTCATCTTCTTATTATTGCCTTATATGTGGATGATATGTTGTTCATTGGAAATAGTAAGGGTATGATTTATGAATTGAAGTCTCAATTATCAGCACAGTTTGAAATGAAAGATTTAGGTGCAGGAAGGTATATTCTAGGCATGGAAATTAGAAGGGATAGGGGAAATAGAAAAATCTAGCTCAGCCAGAGCAAGTATATAGATTCTATCCTAGAGAGGTTTAATATGACAGATTGCAAGCAGTTAGTTGTTCCAGTGTTGCAGGGAATGAAACTCGCTATTGAAGATTGTCCAAAATCTCCTACTGAGATGGAGGACATGACCAGAGTACCTTATGAAAGTGCAGTTGGCAGTTTAATGTATGCAATGGTTTGTACTAGGCCATACATTGCCCAAGTAGTGGGAATGCTTAGTCAGTTAATGGCTAATCCACGAAGGCCGCATTGGGATGCTGTGAAGAGAGTTTTTAGGTAATTGAAGGGTACTTTTGAGTATGCCTTATGTTATCATGGTTACTCTACTAGATCTCAAAGTTTAGTTAGCATTCATGGATATGTGGATTCTGATTGGGCAGGGGACATTGACAGCAGAAGATCCACCAGTGGATATGTATTCACGTTGTTTGGTGGTGCAATAAGCTAGATGAGCAAGCGGTAGGTTGTAGTCGCTTTATCTACTATGGAAGCTGAGTACATGGCAGCAACTCAAGCCTATAAAGAAGTTGTTTAGCTTAAAAGACTATGTTCAGATGTTGGTTTTGATGCAGGGTAGATTGTTATTTGCTGTGATAGTCAAAGTGCCATTTTTTTGGAGAAAAATCTAACTTTCCATGCCAGGATGAAACATATTGACGTGCAATACCACTTTGTTCATTATATGGTGGAGGATGGAAAGGTTAGTTTGGAAAAAGTTGATACTCTGGTGAATGTTGTCGATGCATTGAAGAAACCTGTGAGCACAGATAAGTTCAAATTGTGTACCAGTTTGATGGGCCTTGGGGCCTAGAATGTTCAATGACTTTAAGCGTTGGAAGGGGTTTAGTGAGTACTTCATCAATTGGGAGAATGTTGAGAATGTGCGTCTCAAACTCACTATTAAAACCCTAGCTCAGTTGCCATCAAACTCAGACATCAAAGGTTTTGCATTTAGGATTTTACCACAGTACCGTAGCGTGCAGCTAAGAGGGGTGTGGGCTGGCAGTGTTACTTGCCATCCCGCAGTGGTCTTCATCAACTTTTGTGGTAGTGCGGGAGGAGTTCTAACCTGCAACCCCACAGTGATCCATGGAAGGTGTCGGTGCTAGAGCAGGAGTTACCCCGCCACCCCATGATGGTGACTGGAGAGGCTGGCGAGTGTGCAATTCATACTGCAGCCCTGCGATAGCCTGTGAAGTGGCTTGTGGTGGTGCGGTATAGATCCTGCCATCCCATGAAGGTTAGTCTAAGATGACTGCGGTGGTGCGGTATAGATCCTACCATCTAGCAAAGGTTAGTAAAGTGTGCCTACAATGTTGTGGTATATCTTGTCATCCCGCAGAAGATAGATCATATAGCTTGCGATAATGCAGTATAGTTGGAACTAAACCGCAGTCCCACAGCAAGTCAAAAAGGGTCTTGCGGTATGGCGGTAAAGATTGGAAAAGACGGATAAAGTCAGGTAAAATAGTTTTGACTAGTGTGGAAGATGAAATTCCTAAAACGTTTGAGAAGTCTGTATTAATGTGACAGTGCATTGTAACCTATATAAGTCTGTTTATTGATGATATGAGAGATAAATGATAGAAGAAGATGAGCAAAAGAATGGCAAAAGATGAAAGAAGGGTATTGCCTTGTGCCTGAATCTGGGTACTTCCTTCATATCCCAGATTGTCTACATACCATGTATCCATGGGATCAAGGCACTTAACGATAGAGATGAGATGTAGCTCTGATTTGGTTATTGATGATATGGGAGAAGGTTGATGAATTGATCGAGTTATGGATTGATTGGGATTGATTGGATGCTTGATGGTATATGATGTTATTGATGGGTTGATATGGATTGGATTGATGTGATTTTGATTGTTCGATAGATTGACTTAATTTGATGATTTCATTGGATTTGTTTTGATGGATCTAATGTGATGGAGATTGATCTTATTGCTTGGATTTTTTCTTGGACATTTGATTTTTTTTGGTATTTTTTGAAAATATTTTATGATTTTTTGGTATTTTTTTCAAGACTTTTTGTGATTTTTTTTTTTGTGTTTTGATATGTTTTGAGGATGTCAATGGATTTACAATTGGAATAGCCTTTGTGCTAGATACCAATGACAAGGGAGAACCTAGTCTAGGTGCAAGGGTGGAAATGGAATTGGATGAATAGATAGAAGGATGTGAAATAAGAAATGGATGTATGAAAAGATGGGCAATAGAATGGAAAGCTTATGATAGATGGATGGGTACAAGGATAAGCTATAGTGGATGGATGTATGCCACATAATGGAGCTAGGATGAGATCTCAAAGACTATGTCTTATAGGAATAACATGCCCCATTCTAGGTGCAATACTTAGGATTTTTTGTGACAAGGCGCATGACAATAGGATAGTGATAGGATTGGATGGAAAGGATGAGGTATATCAAGAGGTATCCAAGGCATTTTTCAACATTTTTTTTATATCTTTATCAAGATCAAAAGAGGAAGGGAGGATGAATGGACTCAATATGATAGGTATATGTATCTGGAAAAGATAAGGATGGTAAGAAATGGTATGGTAAGATAGGATATGATAGGATAGAAAATGATAAGTTGGAAAATGATAGTAGGATGAGACAAGGTGTCCCCAAGTGTAGGTGACATAGAAGATCAACTTACACATGACACCTGTTTGCTAGGTTTTCATCATGGTACTTATCCAAGGCACCTATTTACCAAGTTTTCACCATTGGATGAAGGGATTTCTCTTAGACCAATTTCTCGCATCTCTACACTACCAATTATCCCTCCTATTAATTAAATAAATTTATTTTATTTAATTAATTTATCCCTAACCATTTACCCATCCTTGGTGATCAATTAATTCATTTAATTTATCACTATACCTTACAACACTATCCTCATTAATTAAATAAATATTTCTAATATTTATTTAGTTAATTTCCCCATTTCCCTAATCCTCATTAATTAGATAAATCATGCTTGCTAATTAATCTACCCTACTAATCAACCTAAACCTAGCCTAGTTGATTAAATAGCAATTATTTAATTAGCTACCCTAGCCTACCTACCCCCTAGACCTAAATTAATTAAGCTAAACACTTAATTAACCTTGCTTAGCCCATCCTCCCACACACCTTTGAATAAAAATCAATTTTTTATTCAAAGGTTCAAATCTTCCTTACACATTATTTATCACCCTCTTACACATGTAAGTGTACATGTGTCCTTCAACCTTCACATCTCCACATAAAAGTGAATTTTTAATTCACAATCCCCCATGAGTTAAATTTATAATTAACTTTTCATATCCACTCTTCCCAAAAATAAATTTTTAATTCATTTTTATCCTCAACACCTTTCCCCATGTGAATTTAAAATTCACAAATAATGAGAGCCCTCCAAATCCATTGACCAAATGTCAACCATTGATCTCTCTCACCCACTCTCCTTGTGACACTTGTCACAAGGCTATGAATCCAATCCAAACCCTAACTCTCAATCATTCCTAGCCCTTGATCTCAACTTTTTAATCCTCACCCTCCATCCCTTTTCCAAAAATCTATAAATAAGACCATCACCCAAGCCATTGACAACAACTTCTTCTTGCATCCTTACCATGCCCAAATTTCTCTCAAATCTCTCCATCATACCATCATAATGCCAAAATAATTTCTCATCCCCATCTCAATCTCCATCTAAATCCATTATCTCTCATCCTATTGTGTTGAAAGCAAGAGCAATCCACATTTCATCTACTGGGGTAAAAATCTAAGGAGATTGGGTGCAACTCCTTCCACCCTATCAAGGATTTGTGACTCATTGTGAAAAGTACAATGCTTGTTTATTCACTTGTTTTAGTTTTCTACTTTCATTTTGACTTCACTAATTTACATTGGCACACCCGGTGGGACCCACAAGGTCCCAATCTAACTATCTTGTGAGTTTTTTTGTTGTGAAGATGTTTTTTTGTTGTGAAGATGTTTTTTTCGTAGGTTAGCGCCATCTTTCTACACAATGGCACCATTTTACTTGCATTTTGGTGCTATCCTCTGTCTGTTGTAGCACTATTTTTAGCACGGCAGTCCCCTCATATTTGACTCAAATCTAACCCTCTTTTTCTTGTTTTCTGGCTTGTCTAGTATTTTATCTCTCAGGTTTTGCAGGTTTTACGCAGAAACAAGGGGAAACTATGGCAAAATTTTCCTAAAATCATCCATCGACCAACTATGTGACGTATTGGCGCTATCAACACCCAGAGCGACGCCTTCGTCTGAGACAAATTGACCAAACCTACCTTTGGTGTGAATTGGCGCTATCTTCCTTTTTAGCGCTATCTTCTTTATCAATGCCATCTTTTGTATTAGCGCCATCTATTTCTGTAGCGCTATTTATTGTATTGGCGCTATCTTGCCTCTAAATTGGTGCTATTTTCTGTATTAGCGCTATCTTCTGTATTGGCACTATCTTGCCTCTGAATTGGCTCTATTTTCTGTATTAGTGCTATCTTGTGTATTAGTGCTATCTTGCCTCTATTTTGGCACTATTTTCTATACTAGCTTAGGGATATGTGCAGGGTTGGGTCTCTATTCTATAGGGTATTTCATATCATCCAAGACCATCATCTTGAAACTACTAACATCTTTTGTAGGGATTTAGTAGATTAAACACATCTTCTTTTGGTGCACTAAAAAGAACCTTTGTGTGCTTAGCTTAGAAAACACTTAAATTTGGTACATAAAATTAATCTTGCTTGCAAACAATCTACAATCAAACACTTTATCTTGGTGCACCTAAAAAGAATCTTTGTGTGCCTTAGTGTAAAGAACATTTGATTTTGGTGCAACTAAAATTAATCATTGCTTGCAACAAACAACTTTAGGCACATTTCAATTTAGGCTTAAAATGAAAATTAACTTTTGTTTGCCGTGTCTTGTGCATTTGCATGTTTATGTTATCCCATAGGGTAGAATCAAAGTATCCTCTCCCCTTGCCTTAAAAAGGATCTTGGGTGAAGAGAAATGGTTCTATTCTATTTTTCTTTTTAGGACGTGGGCCTGCCCTTGAGATACATCCATTCAGAGAACTCATTGGCAACCCCAAGCGGTACTTTCATCTGGTCTGCTATACAAAATAGGATAAGGTGAAAGCCAACTCTAAATCGGTATGAGTGCTTACCATTCGATGCTAACTTGAAAGGGAGTAGTACCTTGTGTATATGAAACCCCTAGTAGAGCTAGTCAAAACTTTAAGTGGTTTATCAGATACCCATAAGGTGCCAATCCCCCAGATGTTCCCCCACTATGAACCTTTGTTTTAGTGGCCCAAATCCCTCTACTTGTTCAACAAGTATTGTCCTTGCTTCACCTTAGGTTGTGCATACTTATAAGCCCATTTTTCAAAAAAAATCTAGTTGGGGGCTACGCCCCTGAACCCCTGTCAGCAGGGGGTCACGTCCAGCCCCCCATACCCCCCTCACGTCGCACCTAGTTTTCCTCCCAACACCACTAAACCATCCCCCCATTTATCAAACACCATAAGTTGAGCTTATCCAATCCCTTTATTTGAGCTTGATCAAATTCTAATCCACTTCATCTCTAGTCATAATCTATCTTCATCATCCTAATCATTCTTATCCACTTCATCTTAATCCAATCACCCATCTATCCTAATCATCCTAACCACCTATCTTATTCACATCATCATCCAAATCATTCAATCCAATCTTATCCTAATCACCCTCATCATCCTTAATCCAATTCATCAACATCATTCTAATCCCATCTCATCCAAATCAAATCTAAAATCCAACCAACATCAATCCTCCAAACCATATTCCAAATCCAACCCAAAATCAACAGCAATCCCAATCAACATCCAAGTCCCCCAACATCACTATCAAACTCCAAATCCAAATCAACCCAATCAAAAATCAAGACCTTAATTAAGCATCCAATCAAATCAACCAAATCAATTCTATTACTTAAGTGTCATTAGTCCACCTTAAGTATAGAGAATCATCCATCATTTGAAGCAAATTAAATCACCCTAAGGTCTTGAAATTTGATCCCCAACATTGCAATCATCCATCATCCTCCATCATCCCATACCTCCCCAACAACATGGATCCTTATGTAGCAATGCAAAAATTACAAAGACTTAGAAAAATCTATGAGAACATGGATCCTAATGCTAAGGAGAAATGCAAAAATGACATTAGAGATATACCCTTAGCACACCTCATCATTGGAGAATCTCAAGCCCCTACCCAACCTTCATCATACCAACCTTCATCCTATATGTCCACTCCATCAACCTCATATCAACCTTCATCATACCAACCTATATCTTACATGTCCACTCCATCAACCTCATATCAACCTTCAACCTCATACCAACCTCCATCATATCAACAAACACCATACATATCATCCCCATCCACATCATATCAATCTTCATTCTTTCAACCTTTATACCAACCTACATCTCACATATCCACACCATCAACCTCCTATCAACCTTCATCCCCTTACACATCCATGCCATCATACCTATCCAACCAATCAATACCTCCACCTTATCCATCCCCCAACCTTTGTCATGCTAACTTTGATCAAGGGAACACCAATCTAGCACACCTTATCTCCAAAATCAAAACCTTATATCAACAACCATTTCCCCATACAAATCCCCCATCCTCTAATCCCCATCCTATCAACCTTAATCCATCACCCTACCTACCTTACAGTCCATCAATCCCAACCCCCCCAACATAATGTTCCTCCAATCTTATCAACCTTAATCCATCACCCTATGTATCTCCCAATCCACCAATCCCTATCACCCATCCACCATCTAATCCACCATCAAATCTTCCAAATCCTAACACCATGACATCCAAAGAATCCTTGTGGGATTTCCTCCAAAGAACATCACCAAGCAAAGCAAAGGAATCCCCCAAATCCCCCACCCCTCCAACACCACCATCTAGTCCAACACCTATCCTTGAAACCATCCATGAACCATCACAACCCAATCCCATCACCCACCTATCCATTCCCAATCTGAATCCAACATCATCCACCATCATTATCCATTAATTATATTTTTCATCAACCCATACACTCATGAAAGATACCATCCATTGGCTATTAGCAAGGAATAAAACACCCTCATGCAATCCAACATCCACCAAATCTCTTGAACAACCGCCTATCATAAGTCAAGAACCATCATGTAGCCATGTTCAAGAACCCATAAGTCAAGCACCTATCACATCCATCCAAGCACCTACCACATCTATCCAAGTCACTCCCACATCTATCCAAGCACATGAGCTATGTCAAGAATCAAATCCAAAGCATGTTGAAACATCAACCCCTTCTCCTAATCAAGATCTAACCATCCCATCTAATCCCATCCCCGATCCCCTCCCATCTATTGGTCAACTTATTGATACCACCCCTTCTTCTAAAACCCCTTTACCATCCACCATTAATCCTTCACCTCCATCTACCAACCCCATCCTAAATCCATCCTTTTATTCACTCAAACAAAGCACTTTCATCCATGATGACTCCCTCATAGGAGGTGAACAACTTCCATCCACCACCTATCTTTCTCCAACAAATAACATACTCACGTCTTTTTTCCAAAGCACTAAACATCCCATTGCATATCACAGACTCCAAAATATGAACTATAAAGGCAAAGGCTTAGGCCTTCACGAACAAGGCATCTTGGAGCCCATCCACACCACATTCCATCCATCCTCGCATGGCCTTGGCTATACACCCCAAGAAAAATAATCTAAACATGTTGGTACCATCCACACACCTTCCAAAATCCATTCATCCAATCCCAAACACGGTGCATGTCATCGCACTCCCAAAGCATATATCACCATCCCTCCTCCATCATCATATCATTTGCAAAAGCATGTGACCATCCATTTTCCTCCATCAAATTTACCTCCACTACTTCCAACTCCAAATATTCATATTAAATCCACTTTACCTCCTATCCTACCAACTCCAAACATCCCTATCCACAAATCCTCTTATCATCCCATCCTCCCAAACACCCCTATCCTCAAATCCCCTCATTCATTCATCCATAAATCCACTTTTTACCCCTCCACTCATAAACCCCCTAAATTTCCCAATCAAGACCAACAAAAGCACACATCTTTCAAACATGAATCTTCCCCCAAATCCATGGGATTCAAAAATTTGAATGCCTTGACTCATAAAGTACAAAAGCCTAAAGATGTTATCCCTTCCAAACAAAATCAAAAATCCAAAAGGCTATCAAATCCCACACCATCATAAGAAAAAGCAAAAACAAAAATGGTGTGGGTCCATATACAAAAAGCACCAAACTCTAATGAGGCATCCACCTCCCAATCCACTCCAAAATCCCAAACATCCCGCTCCCCATCTAAAAATCCCATAATTCCTAAGTCCATTTGGGTACCTAAAACCCCAAATCGACCATCTAAACATCCCCTATCCCGATCCCTATTACTCCCAACTCTACATCCAAAGTACAAGATTCCAAATACATCACGGTGTGTGCAACCGTTGGTCTTGGTTCCCCTCCACCACTTGACATTCCCACATACCCCCATTTCTCCATCTTTCATCCACTATCCTACATATCTTCCCCATGACATTCCTATGGTCCATGCTATTGCATAATCCACATCATAATCCGCATAATCCACATCATAATTCGCATAATCCACATCATAACCCACTATCCACCAACATCCATGCAATTGTCATCCATAATGCTATCCAACATGGGACCATCTTCTCCTTGCTACGGAAACAGACGCTAGAGTCCCCATTCCATCAAAAAAGCAAAAAATCAAAAATCAAGAAAATAGTAAAGAGAAAAAATCCATCTAATGGTGAAAACCACTCCTCGTGGTGCCTTGGGCAAGTACCATGATTAAAACCCCTTGTGGGCATCATGTATAACCCCTTCTCCATCCATTTTGTATCCCTACACTTGGGGGCAAAACTATATCCTTCATCCACATCCATAATATCCTTTGCACATCTTATCCACTATCTTATCCTTATCCTATCATATTCCTATCCACTATCCCCTATTTATCCTATCATATTCCTATCCACCATCCCCTATTTATCCTATCATTCCCCATCCATTCTATCCACTATATCCCCCTCCTTAGATCTTTTTCAAGACAAGGGGAAAAATATAAAAAAATATATGTTTTGGACACCTTTCGGCATACTCCCTATTCAAGCATATCCTCCATCCATCTACTACAAAGTCCATCCATTCAAACATGAACCCATCATGCAAAATTCTTTAAGCATTGGGGCATATGATTCCTTGCAACCTAGCCCTTGGAGAAAATCCCTGTCTCCCATCCATCTATCTTGCATCTCTATCTCTATCTTCCAATCCATCTATCATAAATCTCCTCTCTATCACCTTCCACTGACAATCGCTCCATCTACTTAACATGCATCCCTACCTGATCCTTTATCCCCCATCCTACCTCTTATCCACATGTATCTATCCATTTATCAAAATCTCCTATCCATCATCTTTCATCGCCAATCCCCTAACCCAACCCCATCACCTCCACCTCTAAACTTGGTGTTCCCTTGTCATTGATATCTAGTACAAAGGCTATCCAAACACAATCCAATGCAACCATCATAATAAACCATGCCCTTTCAAAAATCTCAAAAATCAAAAAAAATCAAAAAACCCATAAAACCTCAAAAAAAAATATAATATATCCCTCACAAAATCAACATCATTCCATCAACATTTCATCATCTTCCAACATCCTCACAATAACACATCATCTTCCAATATCATCACATCTATCCTCAATCATCCCACATCACCATCACAAATCAGAACTACATGTCATCACCACACGCATCTTAATGTGCCTTGATCCCGTGGATACAGGGTATGTAGGCAGTTTGGAATATGAAGGAAGTTTCCAGTACTTAGGTACATAAGATGCACCCATCCAATCTGCTTGGATGGTCCCTATCCCCTAAGCTTACACTAGATCCAAATACAATTTCCAAGCATCGCAATACCTTTCAAAGCAATCATCCCTTAACTAAAAATTATCAACTATCAAATCAGCATTGACCAAAACTTGTAACCATCATATCTTGCACCAATCCAACAACATCAACTAAGCATGATCCAATCATCCATTGATTCCTACCTTAGGATATATCATTCCTACGATAGGCAGAATCCATCAATCATCATCCATCTTAGCAAGAGATACAATGGCTATTTGTTTGGTTCATTGGTCTTTTGGTTATTGATTTTTATCTTTTGTCCTATTCGAAGATCATATCAAAACTACCTTGATCTCACTATATCATGGTATGTGGCAAAAACATCTAGAATGGGGCATAGTCTTTATTTTGTATGTTGTGCTTGTGGGTTGGTTTCATTACTCCAAGCTAGTATTTAGATCTTGTGGATCATGGGGTCAGTTCTAGCATATTGATCTCCTTGTGCATCGAAGGTTCATCATACCTTTTGTGTATTAAGGGTTTATGCTAAGAGTCCCCTTCCCTTATCTAGACAAGGTTGTACTATCTTGGGCATGCATGGGATCATCCTCTTGTTTGTGTTCCTAGTCCATGCAAATGTTGGATAAACATCATCACCCTAGTCTTCTATACCATTGGTGAAAATATCCACTTTGCTATATCAAACTTAGGATTGCTCTAAATCATTTTCAACACAATAATCATCCCTTTTCTAGTTCATCCATAATCTAATCATCTACCCAACATCATCAACCTTTCATCTCACCCCTTATCCTCCAACCACTTCAACCAATCCGCTTCATCCATTTCGAGAGCACACCCGTGTTTTTGCAACCCGCCTATCCTCTTGAGGGGGCATCCCCCTTACCAATTATCCCTTACCCTATTCTTCCAAACCAAAATATTTTTCTATCCAATCCAACTCTATATTTTAACTTCTTTGAAATAATGTTACTTAGCCGTAACACCATTTCAAAGAGGGGCAAATGTAGACACCTAAAATTGACTTGCTCCGCAGACCAATTTCTCGCATCTCTACACTACCAATTATCCCTCCTATTAATTAAATAAATTTATTTTATTTAATTAATTTATCCCTAACCATTTACCCATCCTTGGTGATCAACTAATTCATTTAATTTATCACTATACCTTACAACACTATCCTCATTAATTAAATAAATATTTCTAATATTTATTTAGTTAATTTCCCCATTTCCCTAATCCTCATTAATTAAATAAATCATGCTTATCTAATTAATCTACCCTACTAATCAACCTAAACCTAGCCTAGTTGATTAAATAGCAATTATTTAATTAGCTATCCTAGCCTACCTACCCCCTAGACCTAAATTAATTAAGCTAAACACTTAATTAACCTTGGTTAGCCCATCCTCCCACACACCTTTGAATAAAAATCATTTTTTTATTCAAAGGGTCAAATCTTCCTTACACATCATTTATCACCCTCTTACACATGTAAGTGTACATGTCTCCTTCAACCTTCACATCTCTACATAAAAGTGAATTTTCAATTCACACTCACCCATGAGTTGAATTTTTAATTAACTTGTCATATCCACTCTTCCTAAAAATAAATTTTTAATTCATTTTTATCCTCAACACCTTTCCCCATGTGAATTTAAAATTCACAAATAATGAGAGCCCTCCAAATCCATTGACCAAATCTCAACCATTGATCTCTCTCACCTACTCTCCTTGTGACACTTGTCACAAGGCTATGAATCCAATCCAAACCCTAACTCTCAATCATTCCTAGCCCTTGATCTCAACTTTTTAATCCTCACCCTCCATCCCTTTTCCAAAAATCTATAAATAAGACCATCACCCAAGCCATTGACAACAACTTCTTGCATCCTTACCATGCCCAAATTTCTCTCAAATCTCTCCATCATACCATCATAATGCCAAAATCATTCCTCATCCCCATCTCAATCTCCATCTAAATCCATTATCTCTCATCCTATTGTGTTGAAAGCAAGAGCAATCCACATTTCATCTACTCGGGTAAAAATCTAAGGAGTTTGGGTGCAACTCCTTCCACCCTATCAAGAATTTGTCTCCTTGTGAAAGGTATAATGCTTGTTTATTCACTTGTTTTATGTTTTCTACTTTCATTTTGGTTTCACTAATTTACAAGACCCATAGCCAAATGTGCAGGAAGACAGTTGTTTGTTTTAGCCCAATTTTTTATGTGTGATTACAATCAATGTTCGTTTTAAACCCAAAATCCAAATGTGTTTGCAAACAATGATTGAGAGATGAGAGATGAAATGATTGTACCCAGATTGTTTCATTGTCCCACTTGTTGTTTTAACTGATCCAAACGCTGCTTCAGCTCCTTTGATTCACCTACAAGCCACAAAATTGAAAAAGAAACAAGTAAACTTGCACATGAAAGAGATACTTGGAAAATGAAGAATCTGATAAAATCTGATTAAAATGATTTGACACAACTGAATGGAGTGCATAAACAAAAAATTAAAGAAATTTCGTGTACTTTAAAAAAATAATTCGTTGAAAAAGGTTCAAAAATGCAAAAGTTATGCTTGTTTAAAGTTTACAATGAAATTTGACTTTGGCTAGGAAAAGAGGCATCAAAATGGTACTTTCACCTTATAATTTCTTCATATCTATGAATTTCTCTTAATCCTCTTTCCAATGAGTATTCATTTGCGTGATTCTGAGTTCGTATGACCAACTTATGGTAAAAAGAAGAAAAATGCCTCCTTTGGCATGTTAGAAGAAAGTAGGTTGATTTATTTGACTTTTGTTTGACTTTTGATTTTTTGGATCTTTTGATAGTTTGCAAGATTTTTTCCTTAAGCAAAATATATCAAGTTTATAGTCAAAAATCGTGTAAACGGCCTCCTCGACGCGATGGTATAGTCGGTTTTGTCCCTGAGGTCACCTTTGACAGATTACATGCAAAACTTGCAAACGAAGGTTAGAAAGCACAAATTTTTATACCAAAAATTTACAAAAATGATCAAGCGAAGTGAGTCCCACTAGGCGTGCCAGAATGTAACCGAAAAATTTAGATAAATATGAAAGATAAAACAAACATGCAATTACCTTTTTATCCAAAACCTTTTGAATACCTTAGTTTTTTTAATGATCGATGCAAGCCTGATTGATCGATGAAGATTGTGTTAATGTTGATTGCTCATATACGTAGCATAATGTTGAGATGGAGATTTGATGAGAAGAAGATATATGGAGAAGATTGGCAAAAAATAGATAGATGATAGAAAAATATTTTAATAGAGTAAGGATATCAAACTCAGTGCATACCAAATGGCTTATGAGAGGCCATATTTATAGGCAAGGGATGATTTTTTATGTGGAGGGAAGAAGATTTGATAAGTTTTGGTAAGATTTGATTTTTTATAAAAGAGGAAATAAAACAAGATAAGATAGAAAAAAGATAGAAAGACTTGCTTTTAGTTTTAAATCCTAAAAAAGGAAATAAATCTTCTAAAAAGATGGGAGGATAATGGATGAATTATCTAATTAAATAAATTAATTAGATACACATGAATTTTAAATTTGGAAAGAAAGCAAGAAGATCTTTTTAGGATTTTATTAATTAAATAAATATTTAATTTATTTAATTAATGTTAGATTTATGGTGAGAGATGATGTGGAAAGATAATTGATGAAATATCTAATTAAATAAACTAATTAGATAGACATGAGTTTTAAATTTTGAAAGAAAATAAGAAGATCTTTTTAGGATTTTATTATAAATGTTTGATTTATGGTGAGAGATGATGTGGAAAGATAATTGATGAAATATCTAATAAATAAATTAATTAGATATACATGAGTTTTAAATTTGGAAAGAAAGCAAGAAGATCTTTTTAAGATTTTATTAATTAAATAAATATTTGATTTATTAATTAATGTTGGATTTATGATGAGAGATGATGTGGAAGGATAATTAAATAAATAAAAATTTATTTAATTATAGGAAAATAGATAAATGACTAATTAAACAATTAAAAATGATTATTTAATTAGAAGGGACAAATGGACATGAATAATTAAATAAATAAAATTTATTTAATTATAGATGAAGGGATTAAACAATTAAAAATAATTATTTAATTAGAGAGGACAAATGGACATGAATAATTAAATAAATAAAAATTTATTTAATTATAGAAGAAGGGATTAAGGAATTGAAAGGCAATAAATGAAATTAGTCAAATACATAAGATTTATTTAACTAATTAGGTGATGATATGGATACCTAGGGAAAAACATGCTATTTGCAAGAGATGAACATTTTTGGGTGTCTACAATAATCAAATCTTCATCAACCCTCAAGATCAATATAAGACAGCCTTTATCACCCTATGGGGAACATTTTGTTGGGTAGTCATGTCATTTGGATTAAAGAATGCTGGAGCAACTTACCAATGGGCTATGACTCTTAGCTTCCATGATTACATGCATAACATCTTAGAGGATTGCGTCAATGACATTCTCGTGAAGTCTATTCATTACCAGGATCACGTCACAGTCCTCCGTCAAATCTTTGAGCGGATACAAAAATATAACATGCGCTTAAATCCTTGTAAATGCGTCTTTGGTGTAGACAGTGGTAAACTATTAGGATTTATAGTTTCGCATCGCAGTATTTAAGTAGACACAAAGAAAATTGATGTGATTGTTAACATGCCATCTTCTTAAAATATCACTCAACTTCATAGTTTACAAGGGAAGATACAAGTCATCCGTCGATTTGTATCACAACTCACGGATGGGACTCACCCTTTCACTCAATTACTCAAGAAAGAATCAAAATTCCAATAGAATTTTGATTGTCAAAAATCCTTCGAAGACTTAAAAAACTACTTATCTAATCCTCCTATTTTACAACTAGCAACTACAGATAAGCCCTTTATTCTTTACACATCAGCTTCTACTAATGCTCTTGCAGTATTATTAGCACAACATGATGGCGAAGGTAAGGAACGTGTTGTATCATATATAAGCCAAACTTTGCTCAATTATGAAGTGCGATATACTATCATAGAGAAATAGTGCTTAGCTATTGTCTTTGCAACACAAAAGTTAAGACACTATCTCTTAAATGTTGAAATTCATGTCATGGTAAAATTTGATCCTTTGAAGCATCTCTTTGATAAAACAAATCTCTTAGGCTGCCTAGCTAAATGGGTTATGTTGTTAACGGAATTTGATCTCAAGTTTTTCTCTCTAAAAGTGATAAAAGGACAAGCATTAACTGATCATTTAGCTAAAGCACCTTCACCTTTTTCTATTCAAAATAATGAAGAACTTCCTGATGACCAAGTTTTAACTTTAGATAAAGATGATAAATGGGAATTATATTTTGATGGTTCAAGATGTAGAACTCGCTCCAGTGCTAGTATAATATTAGTACCTCCTTCAAGTAAGTCGATTCCTCTTTCTTACTATCTAAACTTCCCATGCACAAACAACATTGTTGAGTATGAAGCTCTCATCGCAGGACTTCATGTCACTTTGTCTCTAAATATTAAACACTGTACTATTTATGGTGATTCACAATTAATCACAAGACAAGTCGCTGGATCTTCTCAAGCAAAGCAAGATAAACTATCTTAGTATCATGATCTTTCCTTATCATTAATTAAAACAATTTTTGTCTTTTACAATCGACACAATTCCAAGGAAAGACAATTGACATGTGGATGCAATGGCAAGCATAGATTCCCTTATATCCCATGACGATTCACTTGAAGAATATCAATTCATCATTCATAATCTTAAATCACTAGTGGTAGCCAAGGCCACACCCTTGGATACCGACTTATGTTATAACACAAATTCTAATGAATGGTACTCCCATATATTTCAATATTTGTGTGATGGTACCTTTCCTAATTCGGCATTTAAAACACAAGAGTTTGCATATGCAAACTTGCAACATGATACATTATCTTATCCAATGTGTTGTATCGAAGAAGCTATAATGGCATTCTTCTCCGTTGTCTTAATAAATCAGAAATTCCAATTGCTCTAGAAGAGTCTCACTTTGGTGTTTGTGGAGGGCATTTTGGAAGAAAATATTTGGTATAAAAGTTATTGCGTATGGGGTTCTATTGGCAAAGCATGGAACAAGACTCCTTCGCATTCGTCAGGAAGTGTCCACAATGTCAAGAACATAGTAATTTAAATTAAGCTTCTGCCTAGGAAATTCGAGCCCAAGTTTCACCTTGGCCATTTTTTGTATGGGGCTTGGATCTAATTGGAAAGATATCTCCTTCTCAAGGACACACTTTCATCATTACCGCTACCGATTACTTTATGAAGTGCATTGAAGCTATGCCACTATGATCCATGACCTCTGAGGTAATCTGTCGATTCATTCAAGATAGTATAATCTCACGATTCGGCATTCCTTCCTCCTTGGTTTTTGACAATGGTACACCATTTAAGAATAAGGATGTGAAGAAATTTCTTGAAAATTACCACATTCAACATCACTTCTCCACGCCATATTATCCATAATCAAATGGCCAAGAAGAAGCTTTGAATAAGATTATTAGACAAATTCTATAGAAAATTGTTAATAAACATCAAAAAGATTGGCATATTCAACTCTCCTATGTGCTATGGGCCTATAGGACAAGTATTATATGGCTACTGGTACTACACCGTATAACTTTGTATATGGTGCTGATGCGATAATGCCCTTAGAGTTATAAATTACTTCATTGCGAGTTTCCCTAAGGGACATTATTGATGATAACATGGAAAGAGAGAAGAGATTACAATAACTAGAGATGCTCGATGAATAGTGTATCAACGCTCTCAACCATCTTAAAGCTCATCAGAAAAGAATTCGATGATGGTATAATGAACGTGTAATTCATCTTCATTTGAAGTTGGAGACTTGGTACTTTATGAAAATCAACGTAATGTAAATGCACCTCCTAGCAAAAAAGGGAAGTTCAGCTCTAATTGGCTAGGACCATATGTTATCACTGAAGTTTATGGATCATGAGCGTATAAATTAGCTGATGAACAAGGTACTCCTCTTAAAGAACCTATTAATGCTATTCATTTGTGAAAATTTCATGCTTAAGCTCATGTGTTAGATGTTACTTTATAAAGCATTAATTATTTCAATTTTGACAAGATAGAATATTTTGTCTTAATTCATTTAATAAGCTAGCATAAGATCATTGTTGCATCTGATTAAACCATGTTTTATTAAAATGCAATTGCATTAATTGGAGATAATATCATACTTTACTCATGTGCAAAATTTTTAATCATTGTTGTATTTACTAAACAATGTGCAAAGATTAAGTAGCTTAAATCACAATAGCATTAAATATATTTTAACATGATCATCACAATTATCACTCATTGCATTTAAATAAATCACATGTGGCACATTAAATAACACCATAGCATTAATGGAAAAACATCATATATACACATCAGTTTGAAAAAAAAAATCAAAACTGACTATCCCGTACATCAAAATGGGATGTTGTAATACAATACATGAGATACATATCATATATATCTGAACCACAATTACTAGACCCCTCAAGACCTGTTGGTGTACGAGTGATAGAAGCTTGCCCATGTGAGGTCACAGACCACAAATGACTTCTAGAGGCACTCCGTGATCGTAGACCCCTAAGCTTGCCACTAATCTCACATATCCCTCTGAAAATCTGTATACAACTATTGAAATCTATCTCTCTCTGTCAATGCTCGATCTCTCTCAACTCTCACTCGATCCAACTCTGTCTGTAGATAGCGACTGAAGGTGCCACCCATCTCAGTTGTAGGAGATGTCATGGCCTAATCTCGCTGTGTCTGGAGGTCCTCCTCTGCACGCTCTAAAGTAACTTCCATATCCACCCTATATCTCATAAAGGGCATGAATATCTCTGCATGCCACCCTACAGAGTGTTGTGGCAAATATGTAGCCCACACTCGCTACTCAGCCGCATCGGCAGAAACTATATCTGTTATAACGTGACTCACAAAGTCACGCCACGCCCATGTACCAACTATCAATAGAAACACAAAGATAATATCAATATTTCATCATCAAAAATATATATATACATGACATCATCATAAGCAAATAATCATCAAAAGAAACATAACAACATTCTCACTAGGATCACCATCTTGCCAATCAAGATCTCATACTACTATAGCTATAGTAACTTCTGTAGTCACCTCTATAGCTGGGGGCATAGAGGTGCTCACCTCCCCTCACTTGAGTTGACTCGATCTCCTAGTGGTAGTAGAACCTAGGCCATGACTACCAGCTCTTGACCTGGGTCTCTCCTCAGTCTCCTCATCATTGTCCACCTCCCGTTACCCTCGTTGTGGCCTCTCCCTGAAGATGAAGTGTGACGGCATGTCCGCATCGTCATCGTTGTCATCATCATCATAATATCTAGCGAAGTGACTGAAGTCATCCTCATATCCTGAATCATCCCTGTGACCCATCCATGGGCATGGATCACTTGTGGTATGACCGGTAGGAAAAACTATAGTAGTCTGAGCCATCTCCCACCAGGTCATGTACGCTCGGCTACAATCAACGTCGTCTAGCTCTGACATTGGCTCTACATCTACTACACCATCGTCATCACTCTTGACTACCTCGGCAATAGTCAGTTGTGGGACATCATTAGCCCTCATCGCGCTACGTGCTAAGCGTACATAGCTTGGACACATGCTAGGGACACCCTACATGCATCCAAACTATCGCATAACCCTATCAAAATCAAATCTGACAACGATGTGGTCTCAGCGACCAGCTAGTAGTCGATCCCTCTACAACTAAACTAACTGACTCCACTACCCCATCCATGGCATGTGGCTGCAATATGGTCTCCACATGATATCATCATACCGCGATCTATTAAACACTACTCTCTAATACAAAAAATCACCATATCTCCAACATCTAATAAGTGGATAGGCATGTACACGTGGATGTGTCCACATCAACTCCATGGGAAACCCCACTGGCTGTGTGCATCTAATATGCTCAAAGATCCATACCTATAGCAAGGTGCATATCATCAAACTCTGCAACTCATAGTGAACATAATGACCCAAGTCTCAGTATAGGTGCACAAGCATACTACGCCCCCATGTGTAAACCTTCCTCTCCTCCTCCATCACTTTGATAGTGTGAACGAGGCCCCCATGAAGGTGAGTGCCTCGTCCATCTACTGTAACTGCTAGCATGATGGTAGCGATCATGATGTAACAAACTAGGAGTATGTCCACACAACCCTGCTCTAACCATCTAAGTGTGATATGTCCTCATCTGAGTGGCGTCACCACACAACCTAGATAGTGATTGTGACTCGCACGAGTGTACTCCTCAGAGCATTGCTCTACGATTCACACTGCGTCCTTGGACTGGAAGTCATAGTAATTGATACACATCCTCAAGTGTAATCATCATCTCTCTTGTAGGTAGATGGAAGGTAAACATATCTACATCCCATCTCTCCATCAGGGCCATCAACATGCTACTATGGAATCTCATCATGGGCATAGTAAACACCCACCATAGGCCTACATCTTGTAGGAGATCTCGATTCGCATCGGAAAGCATACCTATGTCGCTCCACAGCAATCTCATAAGTCGGCTACTAATGTGCTCCCATGTCTCGGGGACATCTTGTACATCAAACAACTAATTTCAAATCACTCCATGCTCATCACAAATCAATTACTCATCTCTATTAGTCTAACTTTTCCCTGTCCCCTGGGCCCATGTCCTCTCTGGACCTAAGTGCCCTAAGAAGACTTGGGCGCCCTAGAAGGTGTTGGGAAAAAAGGGTTCTCAACCTTTGTAATTTCCTAGCATTATTTATTTATTTATATATTAATTTATTGCCTAATGTTGTAATTACTTGCACATTCAGTTTGGTCACAAAGTTGAGGTGGCACGGTGACATGTCATCTTACTTGGAATGTGACTTGGATAGTCAAGTCAAACCTACATGGATTTGGGCATCCCATTGGAGGTGGCACTAATATGCCATGTTTCGGCATCTTGTGGTGCGTGGAAGTGTAATGCCCCGCCATGCAACCCTATAGATAAGTCATTCACAGAATAATAATAGGCAGAATATTTTTTTATTTTTATTTATTTATTTAGAAGTAAAGATAACAAAATGTAACATAATCTATTTCAACAAGTTAACTAACTTCTCTAGGGATAACATGACTGCATTATTGTGATTAAGCAAAGTTCAGTAACTCAATCAAATTATGTTTAACTACATGTCCACTTTACTTATTACTATCATGATCAAACTAAAAGCCATGGTTTGTACTAAATTCCAAATAAATACACACATGCAAATTAGTAATGCCTTCCTAGAAAATAACAACAATGAACTCAACAGGATGATAAGATATCAATTTACAGAATTTATTTTAGTAAGCCTCAAGTCAGTAATCGAAGTATATCAACATTCATCAAAGTGAAACGTAAGATACAATTATTTTAATAAGTTTATACACATTTATACACCTTTACCATCACTGCCAGATAGTCATCTATTCACCAAATGGGACGGTACCTCCTTAGCTCCAGAGTCCTACATGGCTAATAGATCTCAACTGCACATCTAAAGAAACATTAGTCCTACATGGTTATTAGTTACACAAAAATCAATTACATGTTTAGTGACAACCTAAGGCCCTAAGGGGCTGACCTAATGTCTTAGGGGCTCATCTCTAATGGCCTTGCCTATGTACGCATAGCGCAGAGACTTCATAGTTCGGGGACTTAAACCCAAAACATAACTATCACATGATGTCAATATCCTTTCATACCATAGATTCAAATTCACCTCATATTAGAAAGAGATAGAAAGCTAAGATCTAATTATTTCATACAAAAATTTCCACAAGACCAGGAGTTATCCATATTACCCTATTCAATGCCACGATTTGTCAAAATTTACAAGTATATTGTCATAAATATGATCCTACCAATATTCCAACAATTCTTAACAAAAGAAAGCTATTTCCTTATTATGTAATATCCTCAACCATTCTAATAGTGAATTATAATAATAAACATATAAGACATAATGCTTTCATTACTAAATCAACTAACAATGATCTAAACCACTCATTTATATTTACTTACATTCACCGTCTTTGTATGAATAAAAGTGAGAAAGGAAATATCTTGTCTAGTGATGGCTCTATCCATGCGCAAGTAATGAATTAAACTATAACGAAGTACCATGACAAAAGGCATGAAGTGATGATAACAATCCTCTTCTTGATTCTACCATAATTCCTACTACGCAATTTGTTTAATCATTAACAATATGGGTTTACAATGATACTTAAAACATGGTTGATCATTTCTAATCACTAAAGTTCACAAACCCTAACAATTATCAATAAATATTTTACCAACTAGATGTTACCCTACAATTGTCTTAGCAATGATAAATTACTATCTAGAATAAATCAATTGACCATCTCTCCAAGATAATAACATTTTAAACAGTAAATTTAATTCTTCAAAATTCAATTACAAATAAACTGTTTAACATCAAGGACCTATGTCAACAAGAGTCATCAATATAAGCTTGCTAAATTACAATCTTATCCCAATATTCTATGGCAATTACAAAATTTAGACATTCTAAATTAGTATAATCTTGAAGAAATGAAAAGTAGGATCACTTGCCTTTTAATTACTTCAGAGCTAAAATAAAATAGGAGAAGATCGAGTACTTATATCTTCTAATTAGATTTGGCACTAAAAAAATATAGTAATATCTACAGTGGGCATAATACGCTACCACTCACTACCTTATAAGATTTATTGTCACATCAGTATATAAACTGTCATGAACATACCCAGCTAAACACATTTACTCCTATAATTACAATACCTGATAATGGTTCCATAACCTAAAGATAGAATTAGAGATGTTTCGTCCTCCGTCTGATACCTCCTCAACCATTAATTATTAAGGTCATTAGACATCTCTAGTAACGCAAAAGGAATCTTTTATCACTGTTGAGGTAATGCGACTTCATGATAATGTAATGAGATCATTTATAACTGCTAAGTATCACAACGTTACTAATGCAAATCCTATTATTTATAACGGTCACCATCCAAACATTTCTAAATATGAAATATGGTCTAATAGACTACACCAATAGCAAGATACACATGCAGTGGTTTAGTTAAAAGATCATAGGAAACTTTCAAAACAAAAGTATTAGTGACTACAACGATCATGCTAAGATAAGACCACTAGCTACAAAGAACTAATTTCGTGGGATCTTCGTTGTTGAAAACCCACCTCTAGGACTGACGTGGTTGCAGACTGTACAGATAGAATATATTGGATAGGCTTTAGAAACTTTTGAGCACACACATCTACAAGCATTAAACAAGCTTCTTCTGAGTAGGATTGATCCTTGCATCATATTTGAGGTTAATAATCACCTACCTCACAAAACTTTATATACATAAGCTGCCCCATTGAACATAGGAAGGACCAACCAACAGGTAACAATGAGTATCAGATAAGGCCAACAAGGAAACCATTCAAGGAATATGCCAATAGGGCAACTGATGAATTTAGAAATTTTACTAATACCTATTTTCTAGAAAGTAAATATACTAACTTAAGTGCTAAGAAAGCTTTAATAATGTTCGGCGAAGTGCATGGAAAGGATAAACATAGAAAGGCAAACTTGGACTAATTCGGAACACTGGTTGAGAGAAGCTATCTCTTGCTTTATTTAAACATCTGGTGAAGGGATCCATAAATAAAGTATGGATTAACATTTATCTAAATACGGGGTACACATGTAAGTATATTGTGAAAACTTGGAGATGGCATAAGAACAGTTAGACAAAATGCCCACGGTTTCATGGAATGCAAAGATTGCATGATATGCACAAAATGGTTTTGTTGAAATAGACTTTGGTACTCTCCAGAAAATGCAATTATATCTGCAAATCCAAAACTAATGCACATGCAAGGACTAAAGAATATAGATCCATTAAACAGGCGATGGAAAAAGTAGGTGTGAATCCATATTCCTCTACCTTGCCAGCGTCACTACTAACTATCAACCATGAGAGGTCGTGGATGAGGTTAAGGTATCCATCAACAAAATTTCTAAACATTTTGTGATATAAAAAGGAAAAGAAATCAACCCCAATATTCATGCACGCAATAAATGAAAACATAGACAAAGTACATGATGAGGTGTCTTTTATGGCCTACAACTCTAAACAATTTTAAAGACTCGGAATCTTTCAAACAAATGTAATGGATAGGCAAAAACATGGCGTACACAAATTGTTTGATAAAAGACCTCAAAAGTTATCTATAACACAATATTTAATAGCATCAAGCTAAAACATATTTGGACAAGTAAATAAACACAGCACTGTGAAGGTCCCATATTAATAACATACTGCAAGAGATGAGTAGAAATACAGGACCTCAAATAGAAAGATGTTGAAGATCGTCATTTCTTCTAATTCAGATTTAGGAATTCATCTCGTCCTACACTCATATTGAGGCCAACAGAATGTATAGGGTGAGCAAGCTAGTTGACGACGTCGAGAGTAAATTGGTGAGCTTTCTAAGCAGAAGATCATTCTCAATCTAACGATAGAGAGTAGTGGGATCATGACGAACCCATAAGACACCCCGCCCGGTCTCATAGCTACTCTCCTTGGAATCATATTGAACCCTCCCCATTCCTACATGTTGCTTCTGCATACATCTTCCTCCCTCGAGTTGTGGAGAGTCCCCTCCCCAAAAAAACCCCCCACGACCTTCGTGATAGGTCAACTTTACTAACCTAAAACCAGACTCAATAACCGTTGTCAATATACTTTGTCATTGCATACAAGTGGCATCATCATTACTATAATTATACTCGCTGCACACTTACCGTAAAATAATAAGATATCTAAATAACGTCTATAAGTTACAGATGAAAAGAACCCATTACAAGTTGTGTTATAGATCTTATGTTTCACAAGAAAGAAATAAAACCATAGATTACAACTAGGAATATGGTCCAATCAAAACGCTATTCCAAGACAAATAAAAGCAAGTTTCTTAATGACTTAGGAAATGAAAGGATGCAAATTATAACATCTAACATCATAGAATGACCAATATGATTATTATTAGGTAGCTAACTATAACCCCGAGATGGTATGAACACAAGTCGAGCACCAAATAATGGCGACAAGGATCGCATTCAATGTCTCTTAGCTATAGGAAGGATGGCGACAATACTCAAATACACAACACCCAAAATATTTTAATGAAAAACATTTAAATAAGTTGCATAGAGAATAAATTGTATGCACAACACATTCATCGTTTAATAGAGTTAATAAGTAGTAATAGTGTACCCGAACTGCTAGTTGAAATCTTTAGAGATGGCTTCCTGTCGCACCCCTTTCGATGTCCAGCTTCTCCTCCTGACACAACTAAGTAAAAATGGAGGGGTACTATAGGAAGACAATATTCCATATGACAGAATTTATGACATGTAAGAGCCAAGTTTGGAGATTCCTATGACAAGTGATGACAAGTGTCGGTGAGGATCTTTGCATAAGGGAAAGGTATCTTTGGGCACCCAAGTTGGGCTATGACATGTTGTAAGAGGAATATGCTATATTTAGCATTGTATGCCGGATTCTCTTACAACATTAAAGGTTGTTATCTTGGGAAAATCTATGACAACTGTAAGATGCGTAAGAGCATCCATCATAGTCTATTTTTGGCCTGGAGTGCTCCATATTGGGAAAGTCAAATCTTCCATGTATGACAGATGTAAGGGATGTATTTGTAGCAAGGACAAGTGTCCTTTGATGTGGGATAATGGCCATGTGGCCAAGGTGGACGCCTATCCCAAGATGCTCTCAATATTTTCCTTGTAATCTCTATATATTGCATAGTTTGGAGTTGTAGTTGCATAGTGTTTTTACAGGTACTGTTATGCTGCTGGAATAACTCCAGAATCAACATTTGAAGACTCTTGGAAGAACTTGCATTACAAGTGTATTGTAAAATATAACTATTTTAGATAATACATTGTGCAAGTTTTAGAGTGTGGGATTTTTTACCTAAAAAGGTTTTCCCCACTTACATCTTGTGTCTACTTCTCTCTGTCTACATTCTTGTTTTGTGTTTGCTGTTGTAATATCTCTGATATATGTTTCATATTGTTGCAATTGTAAAGGTTGTAAAGAATTTGAATACCTCTCCCCTCATTAGATTAGTTTAGGAAGCGATTTTCGCACACCTAGCTTCCTTTTAGAAGGACTTGGGTGCCATAGCTGGACTTGGGTGTCCTAGTCACGAACCCTTGTCTAGAGAGTTTTAAATGGCACACAAAATGAGAAAAAAAATACAAAAATAGGAAAGAACTGATGGAAGAAGTGAATTCAAGGGTCCTACCTCCTGCTCGACTCACATGTCTGCTACTAGGGACAGTAGTACATCCAGCCTTGGGGCCTAATACGGACATCGGCTCAACATCATAGCTCTCTCTCCTCCTATTCTTCTCTAAAAGTGAGTGATAAATGAATGGTGAAAAAGTGAAAACTCCCTTTACTTATAGCATACAAATGAGAATTCCTTTTCACTATCTAGGAGCAAAAAGCACATAACAATGTTTGATCACCTCTATCTTTGGCTGCCAAACTCAAATTTCTGCATCGTTTGATGTGTTGGAATCCTAGTTCTTCCCTTCATCAAATCCAATGCTTTGTGTCTTAGTGTTATTTGCACAAGTAACCCTACCAGAGCATTCTTCATCAAGCTTTCCTTGAAATTCGTGTGTTAAGATTACCACCTTGTTTCTCCTTTTTGGACTAAGCAAGAAGAAACAAGGGGGGCATATATCTCCCATGATTTCCACCCTAATCATGTCTGATCACTCATTCCTTTAGTGTTTATGACTGACTTATTTGTTTGTTGTTTGTAGTTTGATTTGATTATTTGTCTAACATATCTTTCTTTACAGGTTGTGGTTCCTAACCTTTGTGATCTTGCACAATTGTAAATTGGGGGCTTCTTCCTCTTGCTTGGAAACATTCGACTTCATCTACAATATGTTTTTGGGTATCCTTTTTGTGATTCATGTATTTACTTTCCTTTAGTTGCATATGCACGTAGTGTCATATGGCCACTTTAAGTGAGGGCTAAATGTTATGTCGTAAATTGTGCTCTTGCTTGGGTTATCACAATTTCACTAAGTTTAGCTTCTACCTTTTAGTGTCCCTCAACCCCTTTCATTATTGGACCTATCTAAACCCTAATTGATGTTTACCTTATCAAGGAAATGCCGCATTTTGGAGTAATTACCGACAAAACCCAGAAAGAAACTATGGATTTTGGATATTCTGGACACCATTAAGTTCGATTTGAAGTAAAACTTGGGGGTTGGACTTGGGCACCTGCACCCTAGTCCTACCCTAAATCTCAAGATTCCAAATTTTATTTTGATGTTGGCTTGTGTCGTGTGCTTCAGGATTTTGAATTCAAAATTTTGTTTTTGTGCGATGTCAACATTTTATTTCAATTCATTTTATTTCTAAGGTTAGGTAAAAGAGAATTCAAAGTCAGTTTATCACACACAACTCAAATGTAAGCTTACTATGCTGAAATTCTGCTACAAGTGTTATTGAAGGTCTACAAAGTGTTGAAGCTCATTGAAGAATTGGATCTCTGATATCTTGGAGATATGTTGTGAAGATTAGGAATCAAGATCTTGAGTCTATCTTGTTCCTCCTAGGGTTTGTGAAGCCTTTTGTATAGTCGGGAGAAGGGTTGAAGCCTCCAACTTGAGTTTTGGAATCCTCTGCAGATATGGCTGCCTCGCCTTCTTGTTCTACAAGTCTTCATTGATGTCATCTCCTTGAAGTGAAGTTGTTGTTTCCTTGAGTGAAACATTGTGTGGATCTATTCCTTGATGCTTGAGTCATTTAGGATCTTGCATTTGTTTATGCTTACACATTTGGTTAATGAGCATACACATTTCCATACTTTGACATTGGCTATTATTGAGGTAGAAATACCAAAGGGGTTGATAAGGCCCAAACTCCTATATAGCCACAACCATCCTTCTCCTTCTTTTGTTTGTGCAGGTTAGATTTGGGAAGATCCGATAGAAAGGAGTGAAGGATAAACAAGTATTACAGTCACAATTGTCATGGAAGTTACAGATTCATCTTTGGAATATTCACAGGACAATTTCGCAAGCACCCAAGTCTTTCAGGACCTGAGATCTAGAATTTGGGATCCTTTAAAGAGTTACAGTCATATGTTACAGATAGTTCTACAGTCAGAGAAAGTACAGGACTATTTCGTGGGTACCCTAGTCTTACATGTCTTCATAATTCAGGTGCACAGTCACTGTTGTCTCACATCTACATTTTTGTATTCATCCTATAGGCTTCTGCTCCCAAAATTCAATTATTCATGCATATCTTGTAACTAGGGTTTTGGTTATTCATTAGCTAATTAGGGTTTGCAAAACTCTAGTTGAGACACCTTTTCATGTACAGCAACAGAGGAATAGGATACTTGTATCTTATCACTCTCATAGTGATTGAATTTGTTTCATATTCTGAATGTTGGTGCATGAAAAGAGGGGCTTGACCTAGTTTACATATACTACTCATTCTCTCTCCTTTCACAATAAACAATGGTGAACTTGTTAAGCTTCCTTTAATCTGGACACACCCTCCAAGTTTCATCCTTCTTGTGCACCATTACCATAGGAGATGAGTAAGCTCTCTGATTATGCATGATAATGCCTGCATTCAAGCATCTTCTAAACTATCTTCTCAATCTCACTTTTTTGTGCATATGGATCTCTCTAGGGCCTGATGTTGGGTGGTTGGCTCCCTGGTACTAATTGAATGGCATGATTATGATCTCTCTTAGGAGACCATCCTTTTGGCATCTCCCCAAAAATTATTGAGTGCTTATCTACAATTGCTTGTAGATCTAGTGGTGTAGAATCCTTTGATTGATATGCTTCTAATGAAAACAATTGGGCCACAAACCTATCTTCCCCCTTCTTAAGCATATTTTTCATATGGTAAGAACTTACCATCTATGGAGAATTTGCAAGCAACCCTCTTAGTTCTATTGTCCTTCCCTCTAATTAAAAGTGTATGAATAGTTCTTGGAAGTTAAACTCAATTGTTTCCAAAGTAGTGAGCCTCTAAACTCCCAAAACAATATATGTTGCACCCATTGAGATAGCATACATTGGGAAATAAAGATGATAATCTCCCATGGATAATTTAATGTTATGGCATTTACCTGAACAACTAACAGTACCACCATCTGCAATCAAGACCTAAAATTTTGGAGCTAGAAATATAAAACAATTTAGATGAGTAGCCAATTTTTTGTTGATAAAGTTATGAGTGCTACCTGAGTCTATCAACACTATTACTCTTACTTTCTTTAAGAAACCCACTACCTTAAGAGTTTGTGGGGTGCTAAAACCTAAAATTGCATGACAATAAATGATTGGATGAGTATCTCTTGACTCTTTATCTATCTCATTATCACCCTCTAATATTGGTTCCTCCTCTTCTTCCTCACTCGACCCTTCAATATAGAACAATTTCTTTTCAGTGCATTTATGTCCTCTGCTATATTTTCTATCATAGTCAAAACATAATCCTTTTGCTCTCTTCTCTTCAATTTGTTGTGGTGTTAATCTAGTAGGCTAAGGAAGTGACTATGTAGGAGTGCTTTTATCTCTTATGTTTACAAAACCTTGCTTTTTATTAACCATAAATTTTTCCTCTACTTGCCTTTCCATAATCATTGCTTGAGAGATATAATTTGGACAGAACATGTGTACCTCATATTTAATGTTGTTAAGAATGTGTGTCTCAAACTCACTATTAAAACCCTAGCTCAGTTGCCATAAAACTCAGACTTCAAAGGTTTTGTATTCAGGATTTTACCATAGTACCGCATGGTGCGGCTAAGAGGGGTGTGGACTGGTGGTGTTACCCGCAATCCTGTGACGGTCTTCATCACCTTATGCAGTAGTGCGGGAGGAGTTCTAACCTGCAACCCCACAGTGATCCATGGAAGGTGCTAGCGGTAGAGCAAGAGTTACCCCGCGATGATGACTGGAGAGGTTGGTGTGTGTGCGGGTCATACCGCAACCCTGTAATAGCTCGTGAAGTGGCTTGCAATAGTGCGATATAGATCCTGCCATCCCGCGAAGGTTAGTCTAAGATGACTGCAGTAGTGTGGTATAGATCCCACCATCCCGCAAAGGTTAGTAAAGTGTGCCTACAGTGTTGCGGTATATCTTGTTGTCCCACAGAAGACAAATTATATAGCTTGTGGTAGTGATGTATAGTTGGAAGTAAACTGCAATCCCATGGCTAGTCAAAAAGGGTCCTGCGATATGGTGGTAAAGATTGGAAACGTGGATAAAGACAGTTAAAACAGTTTTGTCTGGTGTGGAAGATGAAACAATGGGCTTCCTGAAATGTTTGAGAAGTCTGTATTAATGTGACAGTGCATTGTAACCTAGATAAGTGAGTCGAAGGAGGATTTAGAGTGAATTGTATTGCAATGTTGCCAAATTCGTTCCGTGAATCGACACCTGAAAGAGCATAGCTCTATGACTTGTATGTAATTTACATTTTACTATAATACAAGAGATCTCTACTTTGGTGTGTGGGTTTTTTTTCCCGAGAGGGTTTTCCCATGTAAAATCTGGTGTTCATTCTTTATTGTCTATTTTTTTATTCTTGTTTGTGCATCTTAAATGAACTTTAATTGCAAAGTTTTGTAAATTTCTGTATCTCTCTCCTAAAGATTAGTATTAGGAAGGTGTTTTCCACACTCTACTTTCCTTTTATTTGGTATCAGAGCTTGGCCATCTTTGTTGTCCTTGTGGGTAAGACAGGTTTTTTGTGTTGATCTTGTTCAGTGGGAGTTTTGTAGTGAAATCTAGTTTATAAACTTATTGTAGATTTAAGATGGCGAGCACATCTTGAAGAAAAGAGATTGAGAAGTTTAATGGTGGAAATTTTGAGTTGTGGAAACTCAAAATGGAAGATTTGCTTGCAGATCAAGAGTTATGGACTATAATGTCCTCTAACAAAACATCAGCAACCTCGCAAGATGACTAGAATGCAATAGACCGGAAAGCCAAGGGTCTGATTAGACTATGCTTTGCCGATTCAGTTCTTTTGAGCTTCCATGAAGAGAAGACAACGAAACTTTTATGGAAGAAGCTTGGTGACATTTATCAAGGGAAATCTCTGGTAAATAAGTTATTTCTGAGGAAGAAGGTGTATTCTTTGAAGATGAAGGAAGGAGTATACATTGCAGACCATTTGAATGCATTTAACATGATCATTTCTCAGTTGGGGTCTGTTGGTTTGAAGATAGAAGATGAGGAACGTTGTATGCTCCTGTTGTGTTCATTGCCTAACACATGGGATCACTTGGTAATTGCTATTGGGAGTACAACAACCACTTTCAATATGGAAGATGTGGTTGCTTCACTGTTGTCAGAGGAAATGCAAAGGAAGTCTTTTGAGATGGCCAAGGAGGCCCTTGCTATTCGAGGCAGATTAAAGGAGAAAGGCAAGATGAAAGACAAGAAATCTAGATTAATTGGACACATCTGGAAAGACTGCAAAGAGGAGAAGAAGAAGAAAAAGAAAAATAGCTCTTATGATAATGAATCTTCTCAAAGTGATGCAGATGCCTTCATAGCAGGCTTGGCAACCTAGGCATCAAATGATGTTTGGTTAATCGACTCAGGTGCATCCTTTCATATGACCTCTCATAGGGATTAGTTTTCAAAGTATGAAAATTATGCTAGTGGAAGGGTGTATCTAGGTGATGATTCTCACATGGAGATTGTTGACCGTGGAAGAGTCAAAACTCAGTTTCCTGATGGAAGAATTAAGGGAATAAATGATGTGATGCATATACCAGGTCTAGCTCAAAATTTACTTTTTGTAAGTAAGCTTAATTATACTAGTGTACAAGTCTCTTTCTCAAATGGTGTTTGTAGAATGACTAGAGGCTCTATGGTGTTGGCTAAGGGTGCACAAATTGGCACTCTATACAAGCTAGATGCACATGCAGTTCAATGTAATAGTGCTTCTGCAAAGTCAAGTAAATTTGATCATCTAGAGAGGGAGGATGTTGCTCCTGGAGGTACTAATTCTTTGGAGATGAAGCCCCCAATGAAGAAGACAATGTTGTGGCATCAAAGACTCAGTCACATTGGTGAAAAAGGCCTAAAAGCCTTGAAAAATAAAAACCTAGTTGAAGGGCTTGATGATTGTAATCTTAAGTTTGATATTTGCAAACATTGCATATATGGAAAGCCACGCCATGTTTCATTTTATTCTAGTCCTCATAAATCTTCTAGAATTCTAAATTATGTTCATGTTGATGTATTTGGCCTAGTTAATGTTCCTTCGTTATCAAAATCTGTGTATTTTGTTTCATTTATAGATGATTATTCGAGAAGGACATTTGTTTATTTTCTCAGAAGTAAAACTAAAGTTTTCAATCAGTTTAAGGAATTTAAAACCTTGGTAGAAAATCAGACTAGTAGAAAAATTAAGTGCTTGAGGACGAATAATGGTGGTGAATTTTGTTCAACATATTTCAATAAGTTTTGCAAGGGTCACAGAATTAAAAGACATAGGATGACTCCTTACACTCCACAGCAAAATGGAGTTGTAGAAAGGATGAATAGAATATTGATTGAAAGGATGAGAAGTATGCTCAGTAGTGCTGGTTTGGAATAGAAGTTCTAGGCTGAGGCTGTAGCTACATTATGTTATCTAATTAACAGATCTCCCACTTCAGCGCTTGTGGACAAGACACCTATGGAAGCGTGGTCTGGAAAGAAGCCCTCATTGAGACACGCTAGAGTCTTTGGCTATGAGGCATATGCATATGTGCCTAGTGAAAAAATATATAAACTGGAAAACAAGGCTATAAAATGTATCTTCATTGGTTATGGAATTGGTGTGAAAGGCTACAAGCTTTGGAACCCAGTTATAGAGAAGGTGTTGTATCACAGAAGTGTGATCTTCCATGAGTTGAAACCTTCTATAGTTGATCTGCAGCTAGAGGTGAAAGAAGCAAAAAAGGAGGTAGTTGAAATTCCACTTACTCCAAATAAGGATGAACTACATACTCCTAGTGGACCTGTTAGTGAGGAGAGCTCAAGTAGCTCTAAAAGTTCTAAACAAGATGAAGAACCCCAGCCTCATCTTTTGAGGAGGTCTACATGTGTGAAGCGGCAACTTGAAAGGTTTGCTTATTCTATGTTGGATTCCACTTGTGCCTATGCTTTGATTGCTAACACTGATGAGCCTAGGACTGTTAGAGAGGATATGGGTATGTCTGATTCAGATTCCTGGTTGGAAGCCATGAATGAGGAAATGGTGTCATTGAAAAAGAATGAAACGTGAGATCCGGTACCTTTGCCTGAAGGTCGAAAGCTTGTTAGATGTAAATGGGTGTTTAAGAAAAAGATAGGTCTTGATGACAGTGTTGAGAATCATAAAGCAAGGTTGGTCGTGAAAGGATATTCCCAAGTGGAGGGGATTGATTATGGAGAAATGTTTTCTCCTATAGCTAAGCTGACATCCATCTGTTTCTTACTATCACTTGCAGCAGTGTATGATTTAGAAATCAAGCAGATGGATGTGAATACAGCATTTCTTCATGGTGATTTGAAGGAATAGATTTATATGTCCCAGCCATAGCACTTCATTGAAAAAGGTAAGGAAAACCTAGTTTGCAAATTAAAGAAATCTCTGTATGGTTTGAAATAATCACCTGGAATGTGGTACCAGAAGTTTGATACCTATGTGTTATCTTTGGGGTTTGTGAGATCAAAGTCTGATCATTGTGTTTACTTTAAATCTAAAAATGGTCATCTTCTTATTATTGCCCTGTATTTGGATGATATGTTGTTCATTGGAAATAGTAAGGGTATGATTTCTGAATTGAAGTCTCAATTATTAGCACAGTTTGAAATGAAAGATCTAGGTGCAGCAAGGTATATTCTGGGGATGGAAATTAAAAGGGATAGGGGAAATAGAGAAATTTGGCTCAGCCAGAGCAAGTATATAGATTCTATCCTAGAGAGGTTTAATATGATAGATTGCAAGCAGTTAGTTGTTTCAGTGTTGCAAGGAATGAAACTCTCTATTGAAGATTGTCCAAAATCTCCTACTGAGATGGAGAACATGACTAGAGTGCCTTATGAAAGTGCAATTGGTAGTTTAATGTATGTAATGGTTTGTACCAGGCCATACATTGCCCAAGCAGTGGGAGTGCTTAGTCAGTTTATGGCTAATCCATGAAGGCCGCATTGGGATAATGTGAAGAGAGTTTTCAGGTATTTGAAGGGTACTTTTGAGTATGCCTTATGTTATCATGATTACTCTACTAAATCTCAAAGTTTAGTTAGCATTCATGGATATGTGGATTATGATTGGACAGGGGACATTGACAGCAAAAGATCCACTAGTGGATATGTATTCATGTTGTTTGGTGGTGCAGTTAGCTAGATGAGCAAGTAGTAGGTTGTAGTCACTTTATCTACTACGGAGGCTGAGTACATGGCAGCAACTCAAGCCTATAAGGAATTTATTTGTCTTAAAATACTGTGTTCAGATGTTGGTTTTGATGTAGGGCAGATTGTTATTTTCTGTGACAGTCAGAGTGCCATTTGTTTGGCAAAAAATCCAACTTTCCATGTGAGGATGAAACATATTGACGTGCAATACTACTTTGTTTGTGATATGGTGGAGGATGGAAAGGTTAGTTTGGAAAAATTTGATACTTTGGCGAATGTTGTTGATGCATTGATGAAGCCTGTAAGCATAGATAATTTCAAATGGTGTACCAGTTCGATGGGCCTTGGGTCCTAGAATGTTCAATGACTTCAAGCGTTGGAAGGGGTTTAGTGAGTACTTCATCAAGTGGGAGAATGTTGAGAATATGCGTCTCAAACTCACTGTTAAAACCCTTGATCAGTTGCCATCAAACTCAGACTTCAAAGCTTTTGTATTTAGGATTTTACCATAGTACCGTAGGGTGCAGCTAAGAGGGGTGTGGGCTGGCGGTGTTACCCATCATCCCACAGTGGTCTTCATCAGCTTGTGCGGTAGTGTAGGAGGAGTTCTAACCCGCAACCCCACAATGATCCATGGAAGGTGCCAGTGGTAGAGCCGAAGTTACCCTGCCACCCCACGATGATGACTGGAGAGGCTGGCGAGTGTGCGGTTCATACTGCAGCCCTGTGATAGCCCGTGAAGTGGCTTGCTGTGGTATGGTATAGATCTCACCATCCCATGAAGATTAGTCTAAGATGATTGCGGTGGTGCGGTATAGATCCTGCCATCTCTCGAAGGTTAGTAAACTATGCCTACAGTGTTGCGGTATATCTTGTCATCCTGCAGAAGACAGATCATATAGCTTGCGGTAGTGCGGTATAGTTGGAAGTAAACCACAATCCCGCAGCAAGTCGAAAAGGGTCCTACTGTATGGTGGTAAAGATTGGAAATGACGGTTAAACAGTTTTGTCTGGTGTGGAAGATGAAACGATGGGCTTCTTGAAATGTTTGAGAAGTCTGTATTAATGTGACAGTGCATTGTAACCTAAATAAGTGAGTCGAAGGAGGATTGAGAGTGAATTGTATTGTAATGTTGCCAAATTCATTTTGTGAATTGACACCTGAAAGAGCATAGCTCTATGACTTGTATGTAATTTACATTTTACTATAATACAAGAGATCTCTACTTTGGTGTGTGGGGTTTTTCTCAAGAGGGTTTTCCCACGTAAAATCTGGTGTTCATTCTTTATTGTCTATTTTTATTATTCTTGTTTGTGCATCATAAATGAACTGTAATTGCAAAGTTTTGTAAATTTCTATATCTCTCTCCTAAAGATTAGTATTAGGAATGCATTTTCCACACTCTACTTTCCTTTCAAATGTGATCCTTTAAGCCACCAATGAATAGCTCCAACAATTGTTTTGTTGCCACATTTTCCACTCTTAAAGGCAAAGTGTGGAATTAATGAATGTAATCATTGACCATACTTGTTTGCCTTAATTTGGTAATCTAATTGAAGTAGTTATACATAAGATTATCACCATAATGTGTAATGAATTCTTCTTGGAAAATAGACCAAGTGACAACACATCCCTTTGCTTTCTTTTCTTCGCATAGCCAACGATACCAAATGAATTGGTCAAGTTCCAAGTATATGGAAGCCATGGCCACCTTTTGATAACATGAAACATGGTGAATATCAAAGAATAGCTCCATTTAATAGATCCAACTGGTAGGATCTTGACCATCAAACTTTCACATATCCAACTTTGGTGTGAAATTCCTAGCCATAGAATGAGTAATGTGATGATCCATCTTGAGATCTGATTCAAACCCAAAAACTCCCTTCCCTTTAGGAGACTCTTCTTCCTCCCAATCCTGGTAGTTTGACTCCTTATGTTTGAAAACTCTAGGATGACTTCCATCCAAAAGTGTCTCCATTATTTACTTAGCCAACCCTTTCATTTGTTCAAACACAATGGACCAGATTGCATCCTTCGTCTTGTTATTTTCTTTCTTAATGAGTTCAAGTCTATTTTCATTTTCTTTTTGAACAACATCCTAATTTTCCACATTCTCCTTTCTTGGAGTTTTTCTAGGTGTGGCAACATTCCTTTTTCCTCTTTTTGAAGGACCCGTCATGATAGGAAAAAATAATTTTGGAATAAATCACACAAAACAAATTCAATCAATCTATAATTTTTACTGTAACTTACCAGGGTCTAGATCTCACTTCCCTGAAAAAATTGCCAAGAAATTAGTTAATGTGTAGCCTTGAGAGCGAAATTGGTGGAAACCCTAATTTCGTAATATTTTGTCAAATTTAATCCAAATTTGCTCAAATATGGCTTGGAGTAGCTTCAATATTCCCTTAAAAGCCCACCAAAAATATGGTTTTTTAGTTTTTAAAAATATTGAAGGGGGTTTTTCAAGGGAATATTTTTAAAAATTAAACTACTATTTTTTTTCAAAAATGGTTGAGATTAAGGGGTTCAAAAAGGGGGAGCACACAAATTGGTCCTATTTAAAAAAAAAAAAACATAACATAGCGTCTGGTGTGCTCCCCCTAAAATGTTAACTTTTTTTTAGTATTCAAAAATTACTTCAGTGAGAAATTAGCTAACACCATGTAGTTTATCCTTGATTTTTCTGAAATTTTTTCATGAATAATTATTTTTTTACTAATTTTCAAAGTGGACACATCCTGAAAAATAAAAAATTGAGCATGCTCCCCCCTAAAATTTTTGAAAACTAATTGAAAATCCAAATATTTTTTGTAATGCATGTAGAATGGAGTCTAGTTTCTAAAAATGTAATTTATTTGAAATTTTTATGAACGGTTAAAAAAAGTCAAAAATACCGCACACTGGTTTTTGACAAAAAACAGATACACTAACAAAAGAAATTAAAGATGAAATCCTTAACATACTCAAAACGTGAAAAAAATTATATGGTTAGAAAGATAAGAGAGAGCTTAAGATTATGGTGGTATTTTTTCAACTTTTCATTGAAACACATGCAAACATGATGGGGATCACGTTCCAGATTATGTAATTTTTGTTACAATCTAGAAAAACATGTCTTTGGACATCCAAAACACAGTCTAAGCCTTTGGTTTGGAAGCCCAAGGCAAATCCAAGCCAAAGGCTTGGAAATTACCAAAGAAAAGCATAACATGAGTATGTTATAATGTGCTTGCATTATGTGCATTATGGTGAAATAAAAGAATCTCTCTCTCTCTCTCTCTCTCTCTCTCTCTCTCTCTCTCTCTCTCTCTGACAAAGCAAATGGAAACAAGAAAACTAGGACATGCAAAGAGGGATGAGGATATAAATTGGGATGATGAAATGGAAACAAGATAAAATTAAAGTTAATTGGATGGTAAGAATAATGAGAGGAGAGGTGGAAAATAGGAGAATAGGGAAAAATTGGTAGGATCTAAAGAGAAATTGGAAAGGAAAAGGAAAACTATGAGGTAGATAGGTGAGAGAGAGAGAGAGTAGCAGGTAAAGAGGGGAAGGAGAGGGAGGTAGAGAGGTACAAGAGAGAGAGGGTATGAGGTAAAGAGGGAGGGAGGGAGAGAGAGAGAGAGAGAGATAGAGTTTTTCTTTTGCAAAACGTGAGTGCGTTATAACGTGCTCACATTTTAGGCTCGGTAATACCGAGCCATAATGCGAGCGCATTATAACACGCTCGCGTTATGACTTATATGGGACTAAAAAGTCATGTGGCAACTTTTTGGTCCCTCATATCTTTGCATATACCCCTATAGGATTTAGATAGATTTATTTTTCTCTTCTTATTTGGATAGAAGTAAAATTCTCTTCCTTGAAGTTGGTTAGATTCTTATGTAATAACTTCGAAAATAGTTATATTTAGAAAACATAGATATTTTAATTAGGATCTCATTTTCCATAGTACATCAAACTTATAAAGTTTGTCTCAAGAATGATGTGGAACACTATTGAACTGTTAAAGGTGGAGAAATTGATGGTCAAGGAAAGAGTGTGTCTAGGATTAGAAGGGACCTTAAATCCACATAGTATGCCCTAGTAAGTTCCTTCTTGGAATCTCCATGATTACATCAGATATCCTTGTGGAGGATGTAATAGAATTCATAAATTTCATAAATTTCATAAACAACTCTCCATCATTATACCTTATTCATCCAAACATAAATCATCCCTTCTTAGGCAAGTTCATACACTTCATGGGTAGAATCAATGCACTCTTTTTCTGCCACTTATGATAATCCTACACATGTTAAGACAATATACAACCAAAGGAAATATCATCAACAAGGCACGAATAACATTTGAACCATACAAGAGGACTCATCATTATTTTCACAAATATGCACAAAGAGAAAAATAGCTCAAAAACTTGAGGTTCCTATAATGGATGCCATCATATTCAATTTCAACAAAATGAAACATAAATGAAGTAGAATCATCTAGTATTTCTACAAACACTAATGTAAGAAGAAGCATACTATTTAATCAAGTACATTTAACAAGAAGAAAGAGATAAATAAATTAAGATCCAACCTCTTTCCAAGATCAAAAATCCAAATATTGGTGTTAAGAGGATCTTTGTACTATCCAATTCCAAAAATCCAAGAACACTTCCAAGTTTCCAATCTTTCACAAATCCAAAACTCTCTTGGTTTTCTTCGCATCCCTTTCTTGAGCTTCTCCAAATTTTCTTCTCAGCTTGCAATAATGAATCTACAAAGAGGCAACCCCTCTTCCTAACCATTCCTTTTGTTTAAATAACTTGACTCTAGTTTACAAAGCTTCACCTAATAGACCGTTGACATGTGTCATTTTCTTCAAAGGGAATCAAGAGTCCATAATTTACTTTTTGAAGAATAAGGCAACTTTAGTTTCTAAAATCAAGACATTTCCAACATATTTTCCCACTGTAAAATATTTTCTCCATGTAAAATCCAAATTCACATGAAACGCAATTACATATTCACATTCAAATTTATAATTCCAAATGCAAATGAAATGAAATTTAGAAATTAGTGACTAATTATTTTTTAAATGTCACCTCTAGTTCTCTAGAGAATTCTAGAAAATGTCATTTCCATATATGACAAACCCATAGCCAAACTTTTTATCTACTCCACAATTTTTTGCTAACTATTATAGTGTGGGTTAGATAAACCCACATTCAATATTCATGTTTATAGCAAACTTGACCTCTAGTGAAGATTTTCCATAGTCTAGTAAATTCTCCCATTATATAACCCCTCTTCAAGTATGAATTCTATATAAGAGAGATTAGTCTAGGTTGATGTTGACAAATATACAAGCATAGTTTAAATTACCTAGATCTTTGTGAGTTGAGAGGTTATTATGTATCTCCCTATGTCATTGTCAATCTTTATTGGTGATGAATCTTAACAATATTAACTAGTAAGAATTGGAGGGTGTACCTAAACTGATACTTAACATAGGAGATCATTTGTTTAGTGAAGACTAGAAAAACCCCATATTTCCAACCTTCATTGGCCATTAAGTGGCATATCAAAGCTCCCTTTAGTAACCACAATCATGTTTTTTTCCCCCATTTAGAATGACACCTTTTTTGAATTTTCATGTTTTATGTAACATACATTATCTTTCTAGATGGTGAAGTTAGGCATGGAAAAAAATTGCTTGGCATGCTGGGTGATAATTGATCTGAAATCCTATTTTTAAATTTCCCTTTTATTATATGAAACAATATGATGAAAGTTATGGCATGTCATTGTACTAGCAAGGTTGGAGTTCTTAGAGTATTTTTCCCTATCAAGTATGTTTAGAGCCTAATTGATTGAATATAGAATGGAAATGATTGTACAGATATTGTTATGAAATTACAGGTTGATCAAACCAAGTCCACATAACCCAAAAGGAGATAATGATGCATACAAGCTTACAGAATTAGCATAATGTAAAGATAAAATAAACAATCCACAAGATAACACAAGATATAGTATGGAAAAACCCTTGAGAGGGAAAAACCTAGCCTCCAAAAGCATCCACACTCAATATATTATTCAGCAATAAAACATTACAATACACTTATAGAGTCTCCATGAAACACTTTTGATACATCAAGCTCCTCCAATGCATCCTCCATGTGTCCAAGCATGTAACCACACATCCCATGCCATGCTTCACATATGCACTCACAAGAGAAACTCAATGCAATGACAGCCCACTCAATCAACCAACCCCAACTACTAACCATGTGCTTGCTTTTATGGAATCAAGCTCACACAAATACAAGATGTAGTATAGGGATAACCATGTGTCCCAAAACCATGGGAATGCAAAATCATTGACCCAGGAGCGGCTCATTTAATTCTCATAAATAAGTTTTCACTTTATGCTCCAATTAATTAATCAATTATTCTGTCTCCCACACATAAAATAACTAACCCAATGTTACATACAACTTTTACAAGTGGCCCCAAATAAATATTTAATGTGGCTAAATACATCAATTAAGATGAACCACAAATAAATATGTATTTTACATAATTAAATAATTCATTTTATGCAAGGTGTACAACACACCTTTTTCCTAACATTCTCCCACTTGTTGTATACATTGCATAAGGGTCGGTCAATGAAATACATGATCATAGCCATACATGAAACCACATGAATATCAATCATGCTCTCGTGCTCCATCAAGATACCTGCAATAAAACTAAGGTGACCACCATCTCAAGCAAGAACTCCTCTCATACTCTAACATGCCACCTATGGAAGAAAAGGAACATGCCAAGGTGAAGATGCACCAATCCAAAGGACACAAGCATCAAAGCCAAGTGATAACAAAGGCTCCAAGTTGATGTCAAAGGTAAAAACCCACATGATTGGAAATAGCACCCACAACATATGCTAATACATCCAACCATCCATACCTCCTAGGAATCAACAACATCAATAAACTCATGCCAACAACATATCCAACCCATATGTTGTAATCACAAGATCCCTGTATAAAACTTGTCAATGAAGTACATACATATCCAGGAACTCCCACTGCATGGGTAATGTCAAATCTAAAAATAGATCAAGGCATACCAAGTCTACCAATAAACACTCAAACCAAGGTGTGGCTAATGTAGTATCAAGAACAATCACAATGATCCACACATGCAACACAAATAGTTGCATACTCCCTCACAACATGTCACCATAACTCTCCCAAATCATATGAACATGAACCTCCAAGAAGTAGCCATAAGACAAAGAGAGAAAACCTATAAATCATATCATGTCCTTCTACCAACATCTCAAAGTGCTAAGTTGTGTCAAGTATGATCTCCTTTACAACCCCAAATGAAAATCCTCAACAACACCCAACCATTCAATCTCATTTATCAAATGAAACATATGTATCATGTAAAACCAACATGGATGTAAGCATCTCTAACCAAGGAAGATCAACTCATAACCATTCCCATAAACAAGGAATAACCCCAACCAACATCTCCTAAACTCCTCATAAATGACATCATAAATCAAACCCATATGAACAAGGAGATAACCATGCCAAACACTCCTCAAATGAACCCTCCAGAACCAATAACCATAGCTCAAGATCCATAATCATAAGAAGATATAGCATAAAGGAAAATGCATTTAAAAATATGGGCAATGCCTTTTAGATGATAATCTGTCAAGTAGACCAAGAGTTGGGAATGAGAATGCTCCTCCAAGATACACCAAGCCATAATGACTCTCTCCAAGAACAATCTCCTCTAAGGTCCATAATAAACTCACATCCATATCCAGGTGAAAGGCTCCTCGGTCTTCCTACTAAAACATCTAAAGAGTAACTGTCTCAACAAATGTCTCTAATCCCAAGAGAACTCTAGCCTAACCCAAGTCTCCAAGTATCCATGAGCACCTCCAACTGATCAATCCATGCTAAACTCAAAATGCAACACTGCACTATCATGAAGCTCCCAAGCACATAACCAATGTACTCAATACCAAGAGAACCAACAAGACCACTGTTAACTCTCACACTATAGAATTAGGAACCCAATCATGACATCATGATCTAACATCTCCTCCTAGGAGATCACATACACCAATGCACACATCCTGGTCTCAAGAGAACTTGTATCATGTCAATGCTCTAATCTAGAATCAAGAGTCCATCAAGACATAATATCAACACCTCTAAACCAAGGATCAACATCTCCAATCACATGAAGATTATCATCTCCTAACAATAGAACTCAAGATGTCAAAGTACTCATACTGCATGAGAATCATAATCCAAGAGTTTGTCTATGACACATAACCATTGTAGGATCATCCATCACTAGGTGACGAATCCACATCACTACCAAAGCTCCCACTAAACAATGATACGAGCTATCAATGGTATCATGATAACCATCTCCTAAATGAATATCATCCAAGGTCCACACACACAACTATAATACAAATAAATCCAAAGTAGAACCAAGATCTCCTAGCCAAGAAGATAAACCATCATTGTTGTCAAAAGGTCACACAAAACCATGTAACCAAGCTATCCATGACATCGTGATAAACATGCTACAAGTCCCAATAACTAGTTATCCAGGCACCCTAATAATCTATCCTCTCATCCAATGCAACATACCAATGTACAAATGACCACAAGCAAGGCCAACAAACAAAGTCTGCATCAACACTAAATCAATCTTGTGGATATAGACAGTCCACATCCGAGTCATCCCACTACAGCCAATGGGTAGCTAATCTACAAACTACATAACTTCAAGATTCCAAACCAATGAAACATTCAAACTCATCATCACATTAGTAACCTGCTAGTTGAGATATCAAAGAAGATAACCTATAGACTTCAAGACTCAAACACAAAATCAACAAATGAGTAACCATAGTCAGGGAACTAATCAAGCATCTAGGAGATAAGAACAACCTCCTAAAACTACACCACACTATCACATGTAAACATGAATCAAACATCATAACCCATACATGTCAAGCACATACATGATCATGTCATGCCAATACTCAAAATGTACATGCATATCCATGACACCATAATCATCTTCATCATTGTACCTATACTCAACTCCCACTGAAATGAGACTCCTATTCTCACACGTGTATCAATCATGTCCTTAAACTAGAAGACAACCTGTGTACATGTCTCCATCAAAGTCCAAACTCTAAAAAAACTTATAAACCTATAACTAGAAGTAACAAATCTGAAAACTTGCTAAACCATTATGATGGTCTCATAACAACATGCACTCCCACAAGTTTGTGCCCAAAAATCCATCTGAATGGAATCACAATCACACCATGAATCATAGGCTCCCACAAGTGCTCAAACAAGTCTAAAACTCTCTTTGCATACTAAACTAAAGATATGCACATGATCCAAACTATAGTACACTGCAATATCTTTCCAACGCCTATCTAAAATCTGATTATGTATGCAAAAGTTAAGAGCAAATGACTATACTGAAGCAATGTCTAGCTTCAGCCACCAAATATGACACAAAGAGAAAAATATGATGACCAAACTTATACCATTGTGTAGTGCTTGGAGAGACCTTTCTGAAGCCTATAAGAAATTAAAAATTTGATACCATGGGTGAAAGTTATGCTTCCGAAAGAAAATGCCCTCTAAGGGCTAAAAGGGCCCTAGGGGAGCTTGTCTATACTATTAATGTCATAATGACATCATCACTAAAGTTATCAGCTGACTATGCAAGTTAGGTGGCATGGCACCTGGGTGGCACTAACGTGGCATCATTGTTGGTATACTCTAACGGAATGTCAAAAATGTTTAATGTTTAAATTCCAAGTTTCAAATTTCATCAAACCCGAAATTATTTTAAATCCAATTTTTAACCCTTTTTGAAGTCTGGTTAGGCTACTGTGAGCTCGCTGGATTGGCCAAGGGCTAGGATTAGGGGCCACAGGCCTCGTAGGCTCGGTACTTGTCAGTCAACTGCCGACAAGGGCTTGTTGATGTGATTGTTAGTCTCATTAACACAAATAAAAGTTTACAAAACAAACCTTTATCATTTTGAAAGATACAATAAATTCAGGATGAATTTATGATCCCAAGTCTCCATTGGTCAGGTCATGACTGATGAGACTAGAAATGTCTCATCTAAATTCATCTCTATTTTCTCTTAAAATTAACATTAAAATTGGATTTAAATGTAGTTTTACGAATTGTTAGCTTATTTAAAATAGAATATAGATATATATTGGTTTATTTCTTAGAAGTCTATTGCAATTTAATTGCTAACATTTTCTAATGTTTAATAGAAAAAATAGAATGCAATATGTTTTAAAATGATACAGAATTAGTCTTGAAGTATTCTAGTCTCTTTCAGCCAACCTTGAAGCATTATAAAATCACTTCCGAAGCTAATTTTGAAAGTATTCTAGCTTAATTTCAGCCAAAGGTGTTTCAACTCATTTGTCTTGAACCATGGATTTGATATTCTCTCAACCTTTTATTTTCTTTTAAAAAGTTGAAGATAAATTGTTTTGGGAAAATAATAAAAGAGCAAAAAAAAAAAGCCTTTTTCCCTTAAAAAGATGTGGATGCGTTGTCACTTTGTAATGAGGGAATAAAGGATGTTGTTCATCTAGCAGATGATTAGTAGAGATAATAAAGGAATTTGTTTCCTATTTAGAGAGAATAAAGGAATTTGTTTTCTTTAGCATAGGAGTAGGAGAAATATGTGTAGAGAATAAAGGGAGTTGTTCCTTTATCATAGGAATGGGAAAGACAAGTGTATTTATGCTTTCCACTAGTTTAGGGAGTTAGGTGAAGATCTTGAATGTATAAATGAACCTCTCAACTCTAGAGAAAGGAGTTGTTATTTTGGCAAATTTTTGGAATAAGAAAGCTATAGCAGTTTTAGAAGTAAATTTGTAATATTTTGTTGAAGAAATAAAATATATGGAGCATTGAGCACAAAATTAGGTGAATGATCTTGGTCCAATTCCAAGGGAGGAGCAAGCTTCTCATCCCGAGGAAAAGGACAACATTTGGTACTTATTTGATTGTTTGTATTATTTTAATTTTATGCATTTCTATTTATTTTAAATGTATTAAATTAGATTTTAGTGCAAGATCTATTTTATTTATGTATTTTTAATTCATGGAAACATGTCTTAAATTTATAGTTTTAATTTATGCAAGTGTGTTTAAATTTTGCATGTGTGATTTAATTAGAATAATTTAATTTTTCTTTTCTGTTTTTGTTAGAAAGAACTATTTGCTAAAAAATCTTTAAGTTCCTAATGCATACAGCCTCTGGACACCACCCCAAATTGATAAATTAAATGAAGAGGATTGCAACGATCTTCATCATTTTTGGCACCATTGTCGGGGATCATGGTGTTATTAGGAACTTTATTCTCCGATGTGTTTCTTAGATTTGATTTCCTTCTCTCCCAAAAAGCATAAAAATGAATTATTTTGTGACAGTAGATAATTTATTTATTTTTGTATAAGAGGCAATAGATTAATTTTCAATTCAGTATGCAATAGTTTAACTTTCTTTTTTCTGAAATTTCAATTTAGCATAAGTATTTAAATTCATAGATTAGATTCCATTTAGCATAAGCATTTCAATTTGTAGATTAGTTTCAATTTAGCATAAACATTTCAACTCATAGATTAATTTTAGTTCCAGTAAATTTCAATTCAGTTTGTGTTTGTAATTTTGAAAAAAATATTTGGTAACAGCAAGTAATCTTTCTTTATGCCATAGAGAGTAGAAGGAATCAATATATTAGATAGATTTGATCTAAAAATTATAAGCAAATAGTTATGTAGATGTTTTTCTTTTTATGTCAAAAATTTATTAAAAAAATTGTATTAATAAGTTCGGGGAATCTAAAAGATTTTTTATCGACCAAACCCCCCCCCCCCCAAAAAAAAGGGAAAAAAAATGAAAACCTCATTGTAAATGTTCATCTCTTTTGAAGATTTGATCAAGAAGCCCAAATATTTTTGTTGCATTTCAGAAGAAAAAAAAATTGTCAAGTTTAAAGAAAAATAGTCTATTTGGTTGAATATTTGGAGGAGAAAAACTTTAAATTTTTAAAACTTGTTTATACGGAAGATAGCTCTTTGAGTCTAGATTCAGATCCAATTGGAATCATTTCATTTCAATATCAAACGAAAAAGTTATCCCCAAAACAGTGATTGCTAGTCAAAATTGTAAAAAATTGTTATAAACATGACTATTTTTTGCCAAATTTGACATAGTAAATAAAATTTTCTAAAAAATCTATTTATAATGATGATAGGCCTATGGTTCTAGTTTCTAAAACATTTTGAATCATTTGATTCTGATATTGTATGAAAAAACTGGAGAAAAAATACTATATGCTGGTCTATCTTACTATTTAAAAAAAAAGGGCAAACCAGTGATTATTATTTTTCAAATGTGTATTTATTGCATATTACATTGAGGATTTCTAAATAAAAATCTCTTTCTTACATGTGTCTCATTAGTTTCTACTTTCCATCCAATGCATTTATTCGTTATGACATATTACTATTATGATGTTGGATGGTGCAAAGTTGCTAATATTTTTGCAGGATCAACAAAAAGAAATTTAGATTCATGCATGCTAATAGGGATGTAATCAATGCTCTGGAACTCAAGTTTTGTTAAGTATCTCCAGAGCTCACAATTCTGCAAAGTTGTTTTCCAAAGTTGCACCCTGAGCTGTCAGCAGAGTTATAAAAAAAAGAAAAAAAAAAGAGTGCAAAAAAAAACTCATTGGTCTCCTGAAAATCTTCATGTATGCATCGGAAATTGTTTTGGAAGCACCCATCTAACAGTGCTTTGAAAGTGTTTTTAGATATTTGTCTAGAGAAACTTTGTTGTTGTTTTAGATATTTGTCTAGAGAAACTTTGTTGTTGTTTAAAGTTCTTGAAGCATCCTCTACCGACTCTTTGGAACTTCGTTATTGTTTGTGTTAAGTTTCGGTAGCATCCTCCATCGATGCTCCAAAACTTCATTTATGTTCATGCTAAGTTTTGGTAGCATCCTTCACCGATGCTCTAGAACTTCATTCATGTTCGTATTAAGTTTCGGTAGCATCCTCCACTGATGCTCCAGAACTTTGTTCCTATGTTCTGGTGGCATCTTTCAGCGATGCTCTGGAACTTTATTCCTGTGTTTTGGTGACATATTTTAGAGATGCCTTGGAACTTTGATCTTGCATTCCGGCAGCACCTTTTAGCGATGCTCCAGAATTTTGTTCCTGTGTTCTGATGGCATCTTTCAGCGATACTCCAGAACTTTGTTCCTGTGTTCTGAAGGCATCTTTCAGCGATGCTCCGAAACTTTGTTCTTGCGTTTCGGCAACATCTTTCACTAATGCTCCAAAAATTTGTTCCTACATTCCAAGTGGCATCTTTCAATGATGCTCCAGAAATCTTTCACCGATGCTCTGAAAAATTGTTCCTACATTCCTGTGGCATCTTTCACCGATGCTCTGAAAATTTGTTCATATGTTATGGTGGCATCTTTCAGCGATGCTCTAGAACTTTGTTCTGTGTTCTGACGGCATCTTTCAGTGATGCTCCAGAACTTTGTTCCTGCATTCCGGCGGCATCTTTCACTGATGCTCCGAAACTTCATCTCTTTGATCCTACTATGTTTGTTCCAAAAGAATCCTTTCAACGATGCTTCAAAATATTTGTTTGTTGCTATAGAGTTGTTATGTCCTTTTGGAGTTGTCCATTGTTCTGAAGTTGTCCACTATTCTAGCACTTTTCTATCCATTGTTCTGAAGTTGTCCACTATTCCGGCACTTTTCTGCACACTGTTCTGAAGTTGTCCATTGTTCTGGAGTTCTAGAGTTGAATCTATTGAAGTTTTTCTGACTTTCCAAAACTAAATTTCTAAATATTTTCTGAAGCAGAAATTAGAATCAAATGGCATGAAGAAAGCAAGGATAACTTTGAAACATGACCAAGCTATATTCTACTATTTTATTTTTAAATATAACTATTAGTTTTTAATTACAGATAAATCCACTTTTAGGAAAGCTAATTAAAAACGTAAACTACCTGCATCGATTCACTTGTTGGAGCTAAGAGATTTTTAGTAAAGCTATTTTCTGAAGAAGAAAAAAAATTGAAGTGAGAATATGATGGCATAGGAAGAATCTAAATGCATAAAGGGAGGTGATGAAAAAAAATGTTCTTATAACCTGTCAATCTTTGTTGTTGTCATAATGGTACAAGCTATTTGCAGAAAGAATTGTTCACATATATTACGGAATCTCATCAAAAGATTTATGGGTTTTATTTTCCTCAGTCTCAGCTTTCCATAACATATTAAATTTTAAAATTTCATTGGGAAACGTAAAAGTTATGGCCATTTATATCTGACGGGTTTTTTTTAAAAAAAATTAGCTAAAGAAAGTAAATCTAGAAAGGAGAGAAATTTTGTAAGAACAGATAATTGATAAAGTTTCAGTGAGTCCTATCATGGATTAATGTCATATAATAATCAATGTATACTTTCAAAGATGAAGGGGAAAAAAAAGCAGAGAAAAGAATTGAAAGATATAAGGGTCACCAATTATGGAAAAAAAAAAAAAAAAAGCAGTAGCTTGCAGGAGGACCTACAAGAATTTAGGTGTGGGGGAGATGATGAGACTAGAAAAATCTCATCTAAATTCATCTCTATTTTCTCTTAAAATTAGAATTAAAAGTGGATTTAAATGTAGTTTTACGAACTATTAGCTTATTTAAAATAGAATATAGATATATATTGGTTTGTTTCTTAGAAGTCTATTGCAATTTAATTGCTAACATTTTATAATGTTTATTAGAAAAAATATAATGCAATATGTTTTAAAATGATGCAGAATTAGTCTTAAAGTATTCCAACCTCTTTCATCCAACCTTGAAGTATTATAAAATCACTTTCAGAGCCAATTTTAAAAGTATTCTAGCTTGATTTCAGCCAAAGGTGTTTCAACTCATTTGGCTTGAACCATGGATTTGACATTCTCTCAACCTTTTATTTTCTAAAAAAAAGTTGAAGATAAATTGTTTTGGGAAAATAATAAAAGAGCAAAAATAAAGCCTTTTTCCCTTAAAAGGATGTGGATGTGTTGTCACTTTGTAATGAGGGAATAAGGATGTTGTTCCTTTAGCATAGGATTAGTAGACAGAATAAAGGAATTTGTTTCCTATATAGAGAGAATAAAGGAATTTGTTTCCTTTAGCATAGGAGTAGGAGAAATATGTGTAGAGAATAAAGGGAGTTGTTCCTTTATCATAGGAATGGGAAAGATAAGTGTATGTATGCTTTCCACTAGTTTAGAGAGTTGGGTGAAGACCTTCAAAGTATAAATAAACCTCTCAACTCTAAAGAAAAGAGTTGTTATTTTGGCAAATTTTTAGAATAAGAAAGCTATAATAGTTTCAGAAGTAAATTTGTAATATTTTGTTGAAGAAATAAGATATATGGAGCATTGAGCACAAAATTGGGTGAATGATCTTGGTCCAATTCCACAGGAGGAGCAGGCTACTTATCTCGAGGAAGAGGACAACATTTGGTACTCATTTGATTGTTTGTATTATTTTAGTTTTATGCATTTCTATTTATTTTAAATGTATTAAATTAGATTTTAGTGCAAGATCTATTTTATTTCTATATTTTTAATTCATGGAAACATGTCTTAAATTTATAGTTTTAATTTATGCAAGTGTGTTTAAATTTTGCATGTGTGTTTTCATTAATTTTTTTTTCTATTTTTGTTAGAAAGAACTATTTGCCAAAAAATCTTTAAGTTCTTAATGCATACAGCCTTTGGACACCACCCCAGATTGATAAATTAAATGAAGGGGATTGCAACAATCCTCGTCAATGACCTTCTGATAGTCACTTAGGGTTGATGTGGGTTGTTGTTAATCATTTCGAGGCCTTATGTACTTTAGTAATTCCTGCAAAGCTCTTCAACATTTTGTCAAATATCATGTCCTTTATGCCTGTTTTGCACAAATCTTCAACAATTCTATTAAATCCTACAACATTTAGCTAAGATTTGCACAAATGAATGTGAATTCATCCTAACTCTACTATAATTTACTGGAATTTGTCTCTGATTTGGAATAATCATAAATATATTTCTAAATTTAATTAGTTCTAATATTATCTCTGATTTACTCAATTTTACTTATGCACTTTAAATTCTTTCAAATACTTTGCCTATAAGCATATATCTCAATGTTCTTCACCATTATTTTCCAATATTTGCATAATATTTTCAATATGACATGCTACTTTGCTCAAATATGCTAAGGATATTCAATTATCTACATGAATTCAGCATGTTACTCTGTATCTGCTTATTATTTGTCATTATTTGTAGTTATGATGTGATATTTATGAAAATGAAGTAAAATAGAATGGAATGCATCTAAATTCTAAATTTAACTAAGTTCAATCATTGATCCACATGTATCTTTGACACTTTCATGAAAAGGAGATGAAAACCAAACCATGCTTGGCCAGGACAGTCCACAACTACACATGATAGGTGCAAATCTTCAAGGGAAAAAAGAATGATGACAACATGCACTTTGTGAATGCATCTCTTTTGAGCGCAGCAATTCATAGTTACACATCCAAAAATCACTCATAGATTACGCAAGATATATGATAAGTAGTAATCTAAGTCTCCATCTTCATTAAGTATGCAAAAAGAATACACATACAGATGATCTAAGAAAGAATAATGAGGAATCACAAAGTTACAGAATGTACACTTAGTGTTCATAAATCACCAATCCAATCTCCCTACAAAATGGCAATCAATATCCTTTTATAGAATAAGGATATGATGCGGTTACATCAATCCAATGGATAGGATCCTCTCAAAACAATCAATGGTAGCCATTTGAGAGCAGCACATGGGTGACATCAGCATCCTAACAGCTAGCATTTGGAAGATCCTTAGCATATTCCCTCTTCTAGAAAGCTCAATTTCAAATTGGTTGCAATTTCAATTTTCTGCCACAGAAAACAATTAAAATCATCAAATACCAATATCTTTGCACAAAATAAATTAGTAAAAAATATTAATTTGGAGCACTTAATTTAAATTCCACAAAAATATTAATACCTCCTACCATAAAATACTCTCTTCACGTTTTGGACATTCATGGGAACTCCAAATCTTAAAAAATATGTCTGGTTGGGGCCAAATTCCCACAAAAATTTAATGTGCACTCACGTTTTTAATGTTTTTGAACAGTGCCTTAATTTTTGTGAATTTCAAGAAATGGTGTTTTAGTTTTGTTCTCCTTGTCTCAAGCTTTCCAGATCTTTTTGAATTTTGTTAAGAAACGAGGGAGATATCATGATATTAGTGAATATGCAATTGGACAGGGGATATCAGGATATTCGGTTGACCAAATGTCCTGTTGGGAACGTCAGGATATCTAGTTGGGCGAAATATCCTAACCTGTTGGGAATGTCAGGATATCCAGTTGGGAATATTAGGATATTTTGATGGGCGAAATATCTGGATCTTTTGGAATGTCAAAATATCCAGTTTGGAATGTCAGGATATCTAGATGGGCGAAATATCCTAATGACCAAAATTTTGAATTTCAAAAAATGGTTTTGGGGTTTTGTTCCTTGTGTTGCATGGTTTCCAGATTGTTTTGAATTTTTGAATTTCGTTGAAAAACAAGAGAGATATCATGATTTTTAATGAATGTCCATGTGGATATGGATATTTGGAAATATCTGGATATTTTAAAGTAAATGTGAACATCCCTATGACCATTTGACCAAACTTTGACCAAGCATAAGTTGCTCATTTTAAAGAATTTCAACATGATGTAAAAGGCAAAGTTGCTTAGAATTTGATTCTCTATCCATCCATGGTCTTAGATGAGATAGGTAAATAATATGGAATTTCATCAGGATCTGGGTCTGGATCTGGATATTTAGATGTCCAGTTGACTAGAACTTTGACCAGGCATAACTTGCTCATTTTAAGAAATTTCAACATGATGTAAAAGGCAAAGTTGCTTAAAAACTTATTCTCTATCCATTGATGACCTCTATAGGAAGATATCATGACTTATAATTTTGACTTAGATTCTGAGGTGACATTTTACCATTACCGCCCAAAGCGAGAAAACACACCAACCAAGCAAAAAGTTGGGTCCCTGTTTTCTTAGGGAAAAATGGGGCATGTTGTGTAACCACACAACTTGAAACCAAATAAAACAACTAAATTTCAATCAATTTAGGGAATAAATAGAAATTTAACCATAGAATTTCTAACTTTCATTCGATGCAAGAATGTTGATAAGCCAACAAAAAATGTATTCAACAACATAAATGAATTTTCCAAAGGAATTTAAGTGTGTGTAATTGATTTATTCTCTTCTTTGAAAAAGTAAGAAAGTAGGAGTTATTTGCATTAAACTACATAGTTTGATTTAACCTTTTAAGTCAAACCTGGATAGAGCCTTGCTGCCAATCAAGCGTCCATAGCCCCAGCAAGGTTATCGCCTATAATTCCCTCAAATAGAGCCCCACTACTAGTCAGGTGTCCATAGCCCCGGTAGGGCTATTTAGATGACCTAGAGAGAATAAATTCTCTTCTCTTTTAATTTTCAATATTTTCCTTTTGTGTAAGATATATTATTTCAGCTCATTATTTGCATAGTCATAGACCCTGCGGCTAGGCTAGATATTATAGTGGTAGCAAAGGCAAACCTTTAGATTTTTCACTTAATGCAAATGTCTACTACCCTATAAACCAATTCAAAGAATTTTAAGTGTGTGTATTTATATGATTCCTTGAATGCATCATACTACAGCTGGTGAATAATATTTTCAAAAACAAAATCAGACAACTACATTCATAAAAGTTACAACCTATGTAGAAAAATTTTAGTCATTTCCTAAATTCAAGAAATTCCACTATTTTCTAAGGTGGCATTATGCTCCATTAGGCATCTAAGAAAAATGAAGACCACAACACACCTTTATCGTTTTGAAAGATACGATAAATTCAGGATGAATTTATGATCCCAAGTCTTCGTTGGTTAGGTCATGACCTTCTAAGAGTCACTCAGGGTTGATGTGTGTTGTTGTTAATCATTTTGGGGCCTTACGTACTTTAGTAATTCATGCAAAGCTCTTCAATATTTTATTCTTGAGTGCTTCAGGGATTCAACTATGTAAGTTTTTTACTCAACGTTTCAGATCACACTCTGTGATCCATGATCAGGAGAGCTAGAGAAGAGAATTAGAAATGAAAATTTGTAGACCTATCAACAGGATAAATAGAAAGAGGGAGGGGGCATGGTTCAAGAACCAAGACATCTCAAGGAAAAAGGTAAAAAATAATAAAAATAAAAGATAAAATAAAGAAAATATTAAGCCACTAAATAAGTAGATATAAAATTAAGAAATATATAAACAAAAAATGAATATTTAATAGCTTACACAATGAAAATTAAGAATGTCCACATGCAATTATGTATATATCGACATATATAAATGCTTATACAAGCATGCATGAACTTACATGTCAATATATGTGTGTGTGTGTGTGTGTGTGTGTGTGTGTGTGTGTGTGTGTATAAAGAGATATAATTTTATATAGAACATATAAGAAAAAAAGCAATGAAAGTAAATGTTATAGAAGAGAAGATATAAGAGAACTAGAAAAATTGAAATAACAAATATATATATATACTCATTGACATGTAGGTTCATGCATGCTTGTATAAGCATTTATGTATGTACATACATACACAATTACATGTGGACATTCTTAATTTTCATTGTGTAAACTATTAAATATTCATTTTTTGTTTATATATTTCTTAATTTTATATCTACTTATTTAGTGGCTTAATATTTTCTTTATTTTATCTTTTATTTTTATTATTTTTTACCTTTTTCCTTGAGATGTCTTGATTCTTGAACCATGCCCCCTCCCTCTTTCTATTTATCCTGTTGATTGGTCTACAAATTTCTATTTCTAATTCTCTTCTCTAGCTCTCCTGATGATGGATCACGGAGTGTGATCTGAAACATTGAGTAAAAAACTTACACACAGTTTAATCCCTAAAACACTTAAGAATAATATCATGGACTGTGGAAATCTGATGGCTATTATTGATACCCTTCATGTGAGGGAATTGTGTTACAAATCTTCAATATTTTGTCAAATATCATGTCCTTTATGCCTGCTCTGCACAAATCTTCAACAATTATGTCAAATCCTACAACATTTAGCTAAGATTTACACAAATGAATGTGAATTCATCCTAACTCTACTATAATTTACTGGAATTTGTCCCTGATTTGGACTAATCGTGAATATATTTCTAAATTTAATTAGTTATTTTAATATTATCTCTGATTTACTCAATTTTACTTATGCACTTTAAATTCTTTCAAATATTGTGCCTATAAGCATATATCTCAATGGTCTTCACCATTATTTTCCAATATTTGCATGATATTTTCAATATGACATGCTACTTTGCTCAAATATGCTAAGGATATTCAATTATCTACATGAATTCAGCTTGTTCCTCTATATCTGCTTATTATTTGTCATTATTTGTAGTTATGATGTGATATTTATGAAAATGAAGTAAAATAGAATGAAATGTATCTAAATTCTAAATTTAACTAAGTTTAATCACTGATCCACATGTATCTTTGACACTTTCATGAAAAGGAGATGAAAACCAAACCATGCTTTGCCAAGATTATCCACAACTACACATGATACCTGTGCAAATCTTCAAGGGAAAAAGAATGATGACAACATGCACTTTGTGAATACACCTCTGTTGACCACAACAATTCATAGTTACACATCCAGAAATCACTCACAGACTATGCAAGATATATGATAAGTAGTAATCTAAGTCTCCTTCTTCATTAAGTATGCAAAAAGAATACACATATATAGATTATTTGAGAAAGAATAATGAGGAATCACAAAGTTACAGAATGTACACTTAGTGTTCATAAATCACCAATTCAATCTCCCTACAAAATGGCAATCAATATCCTTTTATAGAATAAGGATATGATGCGGTTTACATCAATCCAATGGATAGGATCCTCTCAAAACAATCAACGGTGGCCATTTGAGAGCAACACATGGTGACACCAACATCCTGACAGTTGGCATTTGGAAGATCCTCAGCATATTCCCTCTTCTAGAAAGCTCAATTTCAAATTGGTTGCGATTCCAATTTCCTGCCACATAAAACAATTAAAATCATCAAATGCCAATATCTTTGCACAAAATAAATCGGTAAAAATATTAATTTGGAGCACTTGATTTAAATTCCACAAAAATATTAATGCCTCCTGCCATAAATACTCTCTTCACATTTTGGACATTCATGGGAACTCCAAATTTTAAAAAATATCTCTGGTTGGGGCCAAATTCTTGCAAAAATTTAATGTGCACTCATGTTTTTTAATGTTTTTGAACAGCGCCTTGATTTTTTGTGAATTTCAAAAAATAGTTTCTAGGTTTTGTTCTCTTTGTCTCAAGCTTTCCAGATCATTTTGAATTTCTTAATTTCTTTCAGAAATGAAAGAGATATCGTGATTTTAGTGAATGTGCAATTGGATAGGGGATATCAGGATATCCAGCTGGTCAATATATCTAGTTGACCAAATGTCTTGTTGGGAATGTCAGGATATCTAGTTGGGTAAAATATCTTGACCTGACCTATTGGGAATGTCAAGATATTTTGATGGGCGAAATATCTAGATCTTTTGGAATGTCAGGATATCTAGTTGGGAATGTCAAGATATCCAGATGGGCAAAATACCCTGATGACCAAAATTTTAAATTTCAAAAAATAGTTTCTAGGTTTTGTTCCTCGCGTTGCAAGGATTCCAGATCATTTTGAATTTCAGAATTTCGTTGAGAAATGAAAGAGATATCATGATTTTTAATGAATGTCCATATGGATATGGATATTTAGAAATATCTGGATATTAAGTAAATGTGAACATCCCTATGACCCTTTGACCACGCAAAAGTTGCTCATTTGGAATTTCAACATGATGTAAAAGGCAAATTTGCTTAGAATTTGATTCTCTATCCATCCGTGGTCTTAGATGAGATAGGTACATAATACAGAATTTCATCAACATCTGGATGTGGGTCTGGATATCTGGATGTGTAGTTGACCAAAACTTTGACCAGGCATAACTTGCTCATTTTAAGGAATTTCAACATGATGTAAAAGGCAAAGTTGCTTAAAAATTGATTCTATATCTAGTGATGACCTCTATAGGAAGATATCCTGACTTGTAATTTCAACTTAGATTTTGAGGTGACATTTTACCATTACCACCCAAAGCGAGAAAACACGCTAGCCAAGCAAAAAGTTGGGTCCCTGTTTTGCTAAGACAAAAGGGGGCATGTTCTGTAACCACACAACAGGATATGAGGGGGGTTCACTAGCTCTGACACCAACAATACCCCCACAGACCTTGGAATAAGGGTCTGACCCTAGTACGGGGGTCTGCAAACCCCATACCAGGTCTCCTTTGTAAATTTTTTTAATTCTTTTAAAATCTTTTATATTTTTCTATAGTTTTTCAAATTAAAATATCTATAAAACAAGCTATAGAAAAAAATTACTCTTGCACAGGGAAAAAAAATTAATTTTTAAACATGCAAACTGTTGACTAGGTCGTACGGTCATACTACCAAACCAGGGAGGGGTAAAAAATTTTGCTTCAGGCCCCTGTGGCCAAAATAGGTCAAATTATATGTTTTTTTCGCCTCTTAGGCCTCCTAGATCTAATGGTAAGGTTCATTTTATTCCAGGAGGTCACCTATGAAACTTCCTCCTCAAAACCCTCATATGAAACACACATCCAAGAAACCCTCTTTGCCAAGATTTTTCAATCCCCATATTTGCAATAAATATAATAAATCTGTAAACTCTAAATCTACAAAACAACACCTTGCACAAAACCCTCTTATCTTGAAATGTCTCAAATCTTCCCTGCATTACCATGGCATCAACTTTGCACCAGATCTACACAAACAAGTGTTATACAACACTAGGGAGCTCACACCTCCCTCAACCATGAATATAACTTCAATACCACTTGTTAAGAAATTACAGGTTAATCAAACCAATTCCACATAACTCAAAAGGAGATAATGATGCATATAAGCTTATAGAATTACCATAATACAAAAATCAAATGAACAAGCCACAAGATAACACAAGATATATTCTGGGAAAACCGTCAAAAGGAAAAAATTCAACCTCCAAAAGCATCCACACTCAATGTATTATTCAACAATAAATCCTTACAATACACTTTCAGAGTCTCCATGAATACTTTTGAAACATCAAGCTCCTCCAATACATCCTCCATGTGTCCAAGCATGTAACCACACATTATTGGGATAAGTTGCCATTAACTTGCAATCCTAACCAATTCATGTGTATCCAAACTTCTTGGAATCTGTTCCCCAACACATAAGGACTTTGAAAGATAAATTAATATTTAATTATATCACTTGGCTTATTGTAATTAACTCCTAAATGGCAGGGTCAAACTTGGGCATCCACTTTTGGAGGTGAGTCCATGAAGACTTGTTGACAACTCCTTGAAGTCTATTTTGAGAGTTTGACAACTTTGAGTGAGTGGAAGTTAACTTGGCCACCCTATTTTGGAGGTGTCTTATATTTAGACTTGGAGTTTGCTTTTTTATGTACATGAATGGATATTGTTGATACACTTTGCATGGATATAATGTTGAAGTTAATATAGGAGTTAGAGATGCATGATGTTTGCATGAACATGATATAGCAGTTAACAATGGATTTAAAGATGCATGATATTTGCATGAATATGATGTGGCAATTAACAGTGAAGTTAGAGTTGCATGTTACTTGCATGGACTTGCATGTTGTTGCATATTGCTTATATGGACTTGCATGTTGTTGCATGTCTCTTATATGAAATTGCATGTGCTTGCATGTTGTTGCATGTTACTTGCATGGACTTGCATGTTGTTGCATGTTGCTTATATGGACTTGCATGTCGTTGCATGTCGCTTAAATATGAGCTTGCATGTGCTTGCATGTTGTTGCATATTATTTGCATGGACTTGCATGTTGTGGCATGTTGCTTGTATGGACTTGCATGTTGTTGCATGTCGCTTATATGAACTTGCATGTGCTTGCATGTTACTTGCATGGACTTACATGTTGTTGCATGTGGCTTCTATGGACTTGCATGTTATTGCATGTTGCTCCTATGGACTTGCATATGTTTACATGTTGCATATTAGTTATATGATCTTGCATGTTGTTGCATGTCAGTTTTGAGAGGTTGCTTGCAGAACACTCCAACTCCAGAAACTTGCAGGATGGTACATCTCAGTGTTTTAGATAATGGGTATCAGTTGCATGTTGAATCAGGTGTGTTGTTATATGGAGCCTAATCAGACTCGGATGTTAAATTTTCCCCACTTTTGTTGGTGTGGTTTCCCCCCAAAGTAATTTATAGGAGAGTGTAGGGGGGGCAAAGCCCCTGCATCGACAGTTATTTTTCTATTGGCCGCCATAAAAAAATCCTATTTTTGTAACTGACATAAGTCCTCATAAAAAAGGCTAAGGGTTAGGGTTTCTATTGGTATTGTATCTATAGTACATTGCAGCGGATTTGGGTTGCATGAGATTACTGGTTGTAATCGGTTCTATTTGCTGGATAATAATATTGGACTCTCTGTTGGTGGATGCAGCCCGAGTTTGGGTGAACCACATTAAAATTGTCTCTCACTATTTTATTTATGTATATTTTTATTCCTCTGTTTAATCTTTATCTGCATTTAATTGATATCTTCTGCATGTTATTCCTAACAAGGTGTTTGCATGTCACTTGCATGTAAAAAATAAGGTAATTCGGAATAACTTTGGGGACATCAATCTTGCATGTTGTTTGCATGAGATTGGTGTGTGTTGATCACTTCAGTTGACTGAAAGAGATTGGGCAAACTTGGATGCCCAATTTAAAGACTTTATGTTGTTGCTTTTATTTGGAAATGTATTTGATGTTGGCTAAGTTTACTTGAGAAAACTTAGGCGCCCACATCCATGACAAGAAGTTAACAGAAGGTTTGACTTTGTTTGACTTTGTTTGACTTCAGTCTTCTCTATTTGGAGCGCTTAGTTTTTGCATGAGGATTTGTTCCTATGTTATCAATTACAGTTTATTGTAATTTGAGTTTCAAACTTTCCAATTAAGAAGCTTTTGTATTTATTAAAAAGCCCAATACATTTTCCAGAGAGTTGATTGTAAAAAGATTTAGAAAAAAAAAAAAGTAAGAAGTTTTTTGAAGTTTTTACAGGTTTGAAGATTGAAGAAGCTTTTGAAGTGTATCAAGGAATCAAAGGATTTCAGTATTGAATGTAATCTTTCACAAGAGATTTAATACAAACATAAACACCTTTGGTGTAGATTTTTTCTCTTAGGGGTTTCTCCACATAAATACTTGTCTTCTTCTTGTAAGCTATTTTCTTCTACTACATTGATTAAATTGGAGAAATACTCTAACATCTAAATTGAAAATAATTTTCAAATTTACACATGTTATTAATTTCATATTTGAAAACATTTTAAAGCTACATAGTTGTAACTTTACCTAGTTCTCTCTCCCTTTTTCCAACACACATCCCATTCCATGCTTCACATATGCATTCACAAAACAAAATCAATACAATGACAGCTCACTCAACCAGCCAACCCCAACTACTAGCCATGTGCTTGCTTTCATAGAGTCAAGCTCACACAAATACAAGATGTAGTATGGGGAAAACCATGTGTCTGAAAACCATGGAAACACAAACCATTAACCCCCCATTTAGTTCTTGCAACTAAGTTTTCACTTTGTGCTCCAATTAATTAATTAATTATTCTATGTCTCTTACACATAAAATAACTAACCCAATGTTACATACAACTTTTACAAGTGGCCCCAAATAAATATTTAATGTGGCTAAACACATCAATTAAGATGCACCACAAATAAATATTTATTTTGCATAACTAAATAATTCATTTTATGTAAGGCATACGACACACCTTTTTCCTAAAAGATATAGTGTTGATTAAATTTGATATAACTTTAATTGTAATGCTAAAAATTTTAAAATTATGACTAATGAATTCAATTGAGCTAGTACAAGGTTGGCAGCTATGGATTAATAATATTCAATATGAATTCGATGACCATATTTTCAAAATTAGTTTTTGATTAAAAGGGGTAAAGATAGGTTTGGAAGGGAACCTAGAGCCTTGTTACAAATAGCAAAATGATAGCAAACGCGATGTTGACCCACGATGAAACAACTTAGTAATGTTGCAACAAGGAGCAACAACTTAAGAGCAAACAACTCAAAACTGTAAGATAACAACAAAAACAACTCAAGGTAGTTTGAAACCAAATCATTCCAAGGGCATTAAAAGGCCCCCATCAGATGAATTCAAGCTCATATGTTTCTTTTTAGTTGATCAATCACTAACACCAACCCCCAGAGCCAAAAGGGAGGTTTCTTTCCTCATAGAAGCATCCTTTTTATGGATCAACCCTTCCAAAGGGAGGGTTAATGATTTGTTTTTAAACACATGCCTATCCATATTCTAGCTAGCAAGCCTGGCCTCCTCATCCGGCTCAACAAAACCTAGATCTTTATCGAACAGTACAATGTTTATTTTCTTTTCAGACCCATTTGTCTTATTATCTGATCTTCTAGCTATATAGCCATGAGAAGAATGACCAGCGATCATGCATAAACAACACAAGACCAAAGAATCCTCGTAATCAATGTATTGATTCCACATACCAAATTTTCAAGACAAGGATAAAGAAGACAGAAGCTTCTTATCCAAGTCAACAAGGACACAAAATCTAGCATAAAGCAAGCACTACCTAGATAAGGTAGCCTGATCTGTACATATGAGTTGACCAATGTTAGAAACTATACATTTCAGAATCTCCTCCTCCCAATATTCCAAAGGCAAGCTTGGAAGCTTCAACCACACCAAAAAATTATAAATACACCTCCAAATCAAAATTGACATCCACTTCCTAAGAAAAAGCCCCATTTTGCCCCTAAATGACAGGCCACTTTGTCACGATCTTCACAGTTTAAAAAGGAGATCAGAGAGAAACCCTTTGATAGTGTAATAATTTTAAAGTGATTACAGAATTCCCATTTTCTAAGGAATTTTCCAAATAGAGAATTTTCCAGCCTAGAAGCGACTTTGTCCATAATGAAGTCCTAGACCCAAATGTTACGTTTCTCCTCCTTCAAAATCACAAACAACTTAGATGCCTTTGAAAAAGCTATCAAGGTAGCAACACCACGACCAGCTTCACTACACCCCATGAATATGGTTTGGATAGTCTTTTCAGGGCACTAGCCAAGCTCACATGGCACCTTAGATGCATCTCTTTTACCTCTTCACTAGTACTCTTCAAAGGGAAACATACATGTGTGTGATCCACTGTAACATTAGAATCCATGACCTAGAGATGTCTCCTTACTAATTCATTCCTCACCAGGACACCTACCAAGCCCACATGGCACCTCAGAGGCATCCCTTTTACCTCATTTCTATTGTGCTTCATCACACAGGACATTAGAAACAAGCATGAGATCCACAACAACCACAACCATCACTTTGCTCTACAAACAAGAAACCCTCAATAATGTCTCCACAAGAAGCCCTGAGGTGTCACTCTAGAATAGCACTACATCCCTAAAAGCCCTAATTGCTTGGATGAAAGAGCTCTTTATAGTATCCACCTCCAGGAGAGATCCTGCAACCTATGGATGGCATAACCTCCACATAAGATATCAGAGCTTTGGCAAGGGAGGGAGAAAGAAACCCCCTCCTCAAATCCTAACCAAGGTCCACCTCCTCAACTCCCAATGAAAATGGATTCCCCGACAATGCCTTTCGTGACCGTGACATGGATCTCTGTACTTCCATCCAAATCTTTAGGAGGCTCTCGTCTTCGTCCTCAACAAACAAAAGATCCCACTCATCCAAATCTCCATCATCCTTGCCATTGTCCTCTTCACCTTTGTCCAGATCGATCATGCTCCCACCTTGAGCAAAATTCAAAAAATTAGTTTAGTCTAAGACTTTTATTTTCAAGGATAAAATTTAGAAAAATAAAATAGAATCAGACTAGTGAAATTTAAATTAAATTTGATTGTAAATACAAGGTCTTTTTACTTTCAATTAATAATATAATTGAAGTTGAATTTGATGGCCTTTATCAATTTTGCAATATTGGTTTTAGCCAGATTTATAAAATTTAAAGTGACATTGATGGGTAAGGAAATATTATATGAGGTAGGATTTATAAAAATCGGTAAAATATTAAGAGACATTTCATGAATAGGGTATGTTTTTATAAGCTTGGTTGCATCCATTAAGATAAAGTTAACTTTTATGCAAAAAGTTTATCTAAGGTTGGTTGTTTGCAACAAAAATATAATAGATGAATTTTGATTCAGCCAACGTTTAATTGATTAAAAATTAGAAAAAAAATCAAACTATGCATATTTCTAAGATTTAATTTACATATTAATTGACTTGTGAATTTCATGGATGAGAAAGGATTCTATGGAACTATGAAAATTTAAAGTATGTCTCATTTTAGGCCAACTTATTAGTAGAACTAAATTTAAACATTTCCAATTGAAAGTCAATTTTGGTAAAAATGTATTCTACCTAAATTCATTCCAGCTAAATTAGATATAGGCCACAACTTTTTTAGTTGAAAGTATCCATATGTGTTGCTAACATTTTTAGTTGAAAGTATTCATATGTGTAGCATCACGTTGGTGTCAATTTATTAAAAAATAAAATTATTTGAAAAACTTATGTTCTCACAACTCCTACCCACATAAATAATATTTTTTTAAAATCTAAAAATACGCTTTTGAAGATCTATAGTGTAGTTTTTATAAATATAAAAATTTAATATTTTAATTAGTGTTTTTTTTTTTTTTTTCCTACTAAAAATCTAAGATTAATTGTCTTCTCAGAAAAATATTGAAGTTTTTTTAAAAAAATGAAAAAAATATGGTGCACTAGAGATTTTATGTCAGATGATATAAATATTTTCTATGTCAAATAAATAGTTAAGACAAAAAATGAGGCCCATCCAAATAGATGTGTTTTCAATACACCAGATATTCAAGATTTATTTAAAAATATATTTATTGAAACAAAATCCATGTACTAAAGTTTGAAGTTATAAATACTACAAAAAATTGAAAGAAAAAAAATGAAATTTATAAAAAAAAAAAGTGGAAGCCCACTTAACCTTATTTTCCAATATTTTATCAACTATCAATTTTATAAATAACAACATTCAAATATTTTTTTAATTTGAAAAAAAAAATACAACATAAAATACACTAAAAAATGTATATATTTTATTAAGTTTACACTATTTCAAAATTAAAACATCAGTTATTTCCTTTATAAAAATGGAGGCACGGCTTTAAATTTTCACCTTTGACATTGATGGTATTTGAAGTGTTAAATTTAAGATGATCTTGATTGTTAAAAGAATATTTGCATGAGGTCCGTTATCTCCAAGTTAAGTAAATTTTAAAATGAATCTAATTAAAAAAGGCGAAATTTAACAATATTGGTTGCAACTAAATGATTTCAAGATAGAGTGTATTATAAGACCAATCCAAGCAATCATCTTGTTAGCAACTTGATAGTAGGATAAATCAACAATGGTTTGTGTTGCATAACAAAAGAGAAAATATGGTGTGGGAGGTATTTAAGTAACTTGGATATTCTCAACTAAATTTAACTGTGAAATCTTCTATATATTAAAAGAAACATCTTCCCTTTGGGCATCAAAGTATTTTTTTATTGTAACCAAAAGGTTAATCTTTCATCTTTCCATTTAGTTTCTTCCCTCCTATAATGGAAAAAGGAGGTGAAAATCATTAGTTTATTCCATCTTTTAATGAACTAAATTAAAAGGGTGGCAGGTTTTAATCAAAACAAACATCATGAATTACCACTCTAATCTAGATGGATATTTAGATTGAATTGCTTTTATTACGATTATAAGAATGATCTATACCATACTTTGTTAGGATTTCAAAACTCAAGTAGATGCCATATGTGTTGTTAGGATTTCAAAACTCAAATAGATGCCATATGTGTTTTCTTGTTTCCACATAGAGATCCATTTATTAAGGTGGTCTCTGAAGAGGTCTATGATGCATAATGAACTTAATATTCTAGTGAATTTCCATCAACATAGAATAACATTTCCTTATGCATAGTTTAAGATTCTAAATTCTTAAAAACAGCAATCTAGAGATGAAAATGATGGTACTATGACTTTATGGGCATCATATGCATGTACATTTCCATGGTGAAATGTTAGGCCTTAAATGCTCGTAAACCATAAATGAATGGGATGAGGAATTTTGGTTCGATTTATGAGGCATCAATAGCAAGAAAAAATTACCGTCATAATCATGATTATAATATTTGCGATTATTGTATGTGTTCTTTAAATAATCATGATTATTGATTATGAAGTTCTATGCAAAACATAAAATAGGTGAGATTTTACTCGAGTAAATCTCTTGGACCTCGGGGTTCAAACATGGGCTTTTGCAATTTTTTTTTTACTAATTAATAATGTTATATTTAATATTTTTAAAGGATTATTGATAAGAAATTTGCTAGAAGTCGAGCTTATTGGCAGTCTTATGTGGGTTTCGTAAATTAAATTTTAATTGGGTGTCAAGGAGCAATTTAGGGTTGGAGTGATTCTACAAGATGATCAAGGTAGGTTTGTAAAAGGAAGATCATTTTTTGGGCCATCATATTAATAATAAAGCAAAATGGATAGTAGTAGTTGAAGATATTTTTTTGGTGAAGAATTGTGTTTGCAAGAAATTAATTGTGGAGGTGGCTCTTCGGTTGTCATTCAGGGGTTATCCAAGATGGCATGTATGAATTGGAAAGCCAAAAGCTTTTTGGATGAAGCACTATCCTTGAGTAAATATTTTGACATATATCTCTCATTGTTATCACAAGTGTAATAAGAAGTTAGATTTGTTAGCAAATGCTAGCATAAAACAAACCCCCTTTTCTACTCTTGTGGTTGACCATACAAAGGCTTGGAATGGTTTGGTTGCTCTCCTTAGGATTGATTTATTGTTTTAATTATTCTTCCTTTGTTCTAATGGTTAATTGTGGAAGTGTTATAGATTGATGTTGTGATCCATTCCCCATGTTTTTGAGGTACTCTTGTCAATTGATAGCTTAAACATTTCTTTTTGACTCACATCTAATTGGCTAACTCTCGTGGTGATTTACTCATTCTATCCCTAATAATATTTTTAGTTGATGCTCATATGTGGTTTGTGTAGCATGGCTTTGAAGGAGATAGTTGAGGGCTATTGGTGCATAGGAAACCTTGTTTGAAGCTAGCTCCTTCCTTTCCTTGGCATTGTGTTTGGTTCACAATTTTTATGTTCTTGGTGATTAGTGGTGGGCCTTTTGATCCTCTCTGTTGGTTTTTTTTGGGTCCCATTAGGTATGGCTTGAATAAAGGTTGGAACCAAAACTTGGGACGAATTTCTTTGTGGGGCTATTTTGGATCATAGTTTGTATGCAATTTTTAATTGCTCAGCCTCATGGTTCTTAGAATTGGCGAAGTGCATTTGGGGACTAGTTGATGTTTGGATACGAGCAAAGTTCAAAGCAAAGCCTCCATTAGGAAGGAGTTTTTGAAATTCCTAGCTTATAAGGTGGTGGATGAAGAGGTATGATGCTCAATGTAGAGATTATTGCTTCCGAACAAGGCCATTCTTCTTGTGCAATCATTCAAGGGTAATGTGTCTTCATCCTCAATTAGGTCAGGCTTTCATGCTTCTGCTATGATGGAGGATTTATGTGTCCTTAATATGGAGGTGTTAGTTGTTTACCAACAACTTATGGATGTTCAATATTTTTTCTTGGATTTGAAGCACCGAATAGTCACTCACTCAAAGGTGATGCGGGATACTAACAATACACTATGCCTTCTTTGGAGAATGGTATGTTGCTTTGCTCAGCCCATCATAAAGAGGTGTTTTATGTAGTAGACTTTCCTCAATTAGCAAACTTTGATAGCCCTACATCTAAGTGTAAGAATGTTATGATTGCTTCAATGCCTAATGTGGGGTTAGATTCTAGCTATAAAAGAGTTGGTAGTTGGGGTGTTTCTAGTTTGCATTCTCTTATCTGCATTTTGGCAATTGGCTTTTTGTTGGTTCCTAGTGCTAGTTTAGACTTTAGACCTACTTTTCAACAACTGGTAAATAAGGTGTAATGATATATTGATTAAAAATCACTTGCCTTGATCAATTTGTAGAATATATTCTTCAAATTGAGGAAACAAGATGCCTATATTCTTCAAGCTTGACTAAATAAATTGAATCATGATAAGAGATTTGTTATATCATTAAAACATAATTACACTAAGAGGAAATATTGACCTTACTACATTCTATAAGTTCATTTTAAAGACAAACTTTCTATATATATTATTATAACTAATTAATATAATTAATCACATATAACTAATTAAATGATAACAATCACATATTTTTTGTTTTTAACTTCAAAAAATAAAATGGATCATTTTTTAAAATATAACTAAATAGTAATTAATCATTAAATAGGTTAGTAGAATTATTACGTCAAGAGGCAAGAGGCGTTCTACACTCACAGTAAGGGCTGAAAGATTCAGATTCCCATAAACAATTAAGATTCAGATTCCATGTAAACAAAATTCATAAAATGTGTAAATAAATAAATAAGTGGAAGCCAAATGGATAGAAAAATAGAAAAAACTTGGGCAAGAGTGAAATCTTTATCACGTTAATAAATTCTTGGAAACCAAATGGATAGAAAAATAGAAAAACTTGGGCAATTATGGAATGAAATCTTTATTACATTTGAAGAATATGAAAAGTCTTGTAGCATAGCCTCTTTAAATTAACTCGTGAGCATATCAAATATTCTAACTGCAAGTAATTTACTCTCGACGTATTGTAAATATATTTTTTTAAATATAAATATACTAATTAAATTTAGTTACAACCTTGCCACTATGCTTATACTCCATATACATATTTTATATGGAGTGAGTAAATTTGCCATACATATATTTTCGTCCTATACATCACTTCTTTTCAATTCATTAAATTATGACTACTTTAGAAAGCTATTAATAAAATAAGAAATCATGTGCCAAAGATGATTTTACTATAGAAAATCCCGTGCAAAAGACATGTATATATAATTATTAGATTTAGTCAATGAATTATCGAATAATAAACTTCATCTTCAGATTTATTTTGTTCTCATTCTTTTATTGAATATTAATTTATAAATAGACATAAAAAATTACCATTAACTCAATGAAAAAATATTATTTTTATATAATTTTCACTAATAACCAAAATATAATTAATTATAAATTAATCATTTTTAAATACTTTTTATTTGACAACTATTAAAAAATCATTTACTCGTAACAACATTATTAATTTTACATACATTATATGCTAAAAATACAATTTTGTTATGTTAATTTTCTTCATATAAACTTAATTTTATTTAAAAATATTATATGAAATTGAAGTTGAAATTAAACAATAAATATTAGGTAGACTTTTCATATGAACAAATATTAATTATTCTTTATTTCTTTAAATTAAATTTTAAATATACCATAAAGCATTTTAAAATATTTTTTTTAATTAAATTTTATTATATAAATAATTTGATTATTAAAAATATTTTTATATATAAATTAAAATAAAATGAATTTCTTCCATTTCATTTCAATGTAAGGACTTGTTTTTATATTTGTACATACAAATTTATTTTTTAATAATAACAATAAAGTTAAAAAGAGCTCTTTTAATGAGAAAATGACGAACTCTCTTGTGAGAATCTTTGTTGCACTTTTAAAAGTATCATGGCAAAGTTTTTCTAAGTTTAACTACATATTTATATTATGGCAAAGTTTTCCAAGTTTACCTACGTTTTTATCCTGTTTTTAATTATAAATTTATTTTTCACTTTAATGTCCACTTTACAAGTCATTAATGATTAATGTTACAATTTCTCAGAAAACTTCTCCATAAAACGTTTAAAACAAAAAAGTTTAGACCTAACTTATCATAAATCCTAAATCCTTCATTCTGAGATTGAAGGAAGTTTAATAGTCCATTAACTAAATAAGACTTCGTATTAAGGATAGTGAGCCTTTCTGACTATTCCACAATCCTCATCAATGCAGAACTTTCTCAGGAACTTTCTTTAGGAAGATTGCAACACGGTATAAAGGATTTATCAATAATAAACCAAACCCCACCAACTCCAAAAAGGGGAATTAACTCAAAAGGAATCCCAAGTATGTCAACATAAAATGCAACCCAAAAAAAAACATCATCCAATATAGATGAGGTTAGATCATAAACCCATCACCAATATTCCAACTATAGAAATCAATGCCACATAGCAAGTGCCATCAAGAGGAAATTATATATGATGAAAAGACCAGCAATAGACAGCAAGCCATCAAGAGGAAATTACAATTGATGAGAAGACTAGCAATGGACAGTGAGCCATCAAGAGGAAATTACATATAATGAGAAGATGAGCAATGTTTGTCTTGTTTTCCTATCAATTTTACTCCCATCTTTCAATATTTCTTTTATAAGGGATCTTGCAATATCCTCCTCAATCCAGATTCTTTGGTTGAAATGAAACATCTACTGTTTGAAGCTATGCTAAACATCGAATGTCTGAAACAAGAATAACTTCCTTGGAGTTACACTAAACATCTACCATGTATTTTTTGAAACTGGCTACAAAGTTTCAAATGCTTAATCTTCCATGGTTGAATTTAAAATAGTATTTTGGGTGATAATTCATGTGTATTTTCCTCCATATGGCAGAGTAACATGAAATTCAAATGAAAACCATACATTGTCTTCATTGACAGAGCCGAAGTTTTTAATGATGTGAGGAATGCTTTAACAAAGAATTCAAATCTGTTTGATTACCTTTAAGTTTAAGGCACAGAGCTTTTGTCTTGTTTGATGACTCCTATTAAATGTCAGGTAATCGAGTTCACCAATTATTTATTATAAGTAATAAATTTTTATGGAATTTTTCTAGGACACCGCAGCCATTATATTTTCTCTCATGCTTCAAGTTCAACCATGGAACTCATCTTCAGCAGAAAAATACTGTCTGACTCGAAGGATTAAGATACAATATTTTTAACACAACATCTAAAAATAATATCAAGCGTATGTTGTTCACTCTTTCTTGTTTTTTAAATCTTCTAAATTTTGCCTTGTGCTGCTTGATTAAAAAAAGCGAGAGCAGTTGCAAATGCGAGTAAGGCTTTTTGTTTTTTGATTCTGTCCAATTTTTACACATTGTAGTTCATCATTTCAGCCATGTATTATTTTTCATCCAGAGGATGAATTACATAGCTGAACTTGAATGTAGAGAGTAAATGTAATTAATGCAATGTTACCCTCCCTCTACCCCCACAAAAAATTACAAAGAAGATATTCACTGCAGAAACACAAAATTATTTAAACAATACTTGTGTTTGTCACATTAATCGATTTCATATACCCCATATACCCTACAGTCTTAACAGACCTTGGTTTGTTCACACAACTTAAAAGCTCTTTTCAAACAGAAAATTGGAGCCATTCCATAACAATTGGACATCAAAGTAATCTTAAAGATTGGGATATAGCATAATGATAATCAATGGTGGAAAACTTCCTCCATTGGGAGATCTATGTACACATTCAGTAACTCTTTTCTGCTCGATCCTTAAGGGGAACTAATTAGTATGTACTACTCCTTCCAGCTTGGGTTTTCTTATCAACCTTATCCAGAACCACCTTAGTGGTCCAATCCCTTCTATAGGCAATCTATTTTCTCTTATCAACTTTCACACACATGCTAATCAATTGCAAAGCATTATAACCCCCGCAGTTTACTGAAAATTCACACTAGGGATTTTATTCTTAATTCACATACAATTCAGTGGAAGCTTTACCCTATCATTTGATCAACTGTTTCCCTCATTTTCTTGACGTGAACCATGAGTTTTATAAACATATTCCCTCATTTCTTAAGCTACCTTCTAATCAGAGATTAGACATCTCAAACATGTCTGGAACAATTTCTGGGTTCTCATTCAGCATACTTGTGAGTTCAAAATTTTGGATTTCTCTGACAGCAGATTCAGCATTATCATTTACTCAACTTGGATTCCACCTTTCCAACCGCTGACCTTCAATTTTGCTATGTTACCGGTTCTTGCCTGGGAACCCCTTGGTACTGGTCCAGTTTGGCTCTGGTCCGGATCCTGGTCCAGTCCTCCCGGGGATTTGGCCAGGGTCCCACATTTGGACTGCGGGTCCGCCCGGGACGAACCCGGGTGAACCCAGGGCGAACCCAGAACAAATTTCTAGGACCCATGGCTTTTTTCGCTTTTTTTAAAGTTTTTCATTAATAAATTTTGTTCATATAAACTGGATGTACATTTTATAAAAAGAAATAACTACGCAATACATATAAAGACAAAATATAATAAAGGAAAAGCAGCTATAATAGGGATATCAAGTCTTAAAGTAGGGACTATTTTGGTCGAAGCGGTTCTTCTGAACAAGTATCAAGACTTTGTACTCACCATGTATAGCAACCATACTGCACCGGGGTCTTTTTTGGCCTGAGTTGGTGCCCCTATCCCTTGATGAAATCTCTCTTTTATGCATAGTCTGTAAATGAAATGCTAAGGTTCTGTTTTTTTTTCCCAATTCCAAGCAAGTAGTTCAATGATGTAAAATTATGTTATTGTAATAATCCAAACATATTTAACTAAAAGGACTTTTGACACTATAGAATGATGTGTCCTAACAAAGCATAAGTTCATTCTCTATGCTTCCAAATATTCTAGACTACCCATGCCTTACAGATATCAGGACACATATCTGACACACCATAATTTGTGTCACATCCACATACAGCTCTAGTGTCCATGTCATATTTGTATGTGTGTATCTGACTCATGGATAGATGTATATCTGAGACACCAAATTTTTCAAGCCATAACCGAATATGGATCCAATACAACATTGCCGTATCAATTCTGAATTAAGCACAAATGTATCAAGACAACACATCCAAACACTAGCCTAGTATTGTAAGGGGAAACAAATAGCAATTACTTCAACATATCTACCCACTTATCTAATAAATTTGGTGAAAAACTAGCATTCTTAAGAATTCCTTGTTTCTAACATGGATAAAGCTCGGCATCCCATAATTATACAAGTTGTCAATGATTATATAATACTAATAGGAATAAGAAAATCATGATGATATGGTATTCTGAACTTAATTACTGCTGCAAATATGAATATATTTCTGATTTTTATATGTTTTTGTATGGACGAACTGGTGCAGGAGCACCTTCATAAATTGATGCTTCTATAGGAGTTTGATTAAATGATTTAACATTGTATTAAGGTGAATCAAGTCACTAGGTCATTAGGAATATTCATGTTTTATCTCCATTTGCAAAATATCAAAAGTTGTCTTTCAAAAATGGAAATTGTATAGAAGGTGAAGAGTCATTTGGCTCTTGGTTCGCTCCAAGACAGTTAGAAACTGAAAGGTCTTGTTGAAATGCCTTTAAAAGGCCTTGTAACCATTAAGAATTCGGGGGTGGTTGATTAGAAGGTTCTGATAAATAAAAGAACACTATTTTTTATGCATTCCTTCAGAAATTTGCTGTCTTTTGGTATTGTACGGCCCTGTACGGGCATGCATGGATGTCTAATTGATTGTAAGTGTTAGATCCTTCAACCACCTTCCATTTGCAGTTGGTCTCATGCATTTTTGTTTTGATAGGAGTTAGATATTGCATTTTTTGTTAAAACTGTCAAAAACCCTGATTAGGGTAAACAGTGGCATGTAAATCTATGTTTCTCTCGTTTTTATCCATGGACAATGGCTAATCTTCGGTGTAAATGATCATTGCAATGTCTACTCCCACATTTATAAGGTTTTGAACCAAATATCTAAGATCTAAGAAGAGGACATCCAAATTTTATGACTGCATCTGTCACAGTCCAGAAAAGCAGAGTTTTAAGAACAGTTAAGAGGTTTAGACCTAGGGTTTTGTAAAATGTTTATGGGAACGAACTTTTGATGGACTATTAAGCTTTAACAGACCTATTTTGGTGTGTTCCAAGTGATGGTTAGGAGAAGTTGATGGTGGAACTGGTAGAACCAATAAGCCCTTGTGTTGACTAGGCCTAATAGCCCTAATTTGCTCGCTGACAGTCCATTTTTGGACAGTTCTTTTCAAAGTAACATATAGTGATTTCTTGATATGTTTGAGAACACCTTAATGGGTACTCAAAACACCCATCACAGTCTTGAGAAGAGTCTTATGGTAAAAGTATTGCACTGACAGTCCCAAAAACAGGGCTACTAGGAGTTATGACAGTCTATGAAGAGATGGTTGCTTGCATGGTGGGACAGACTTTAGTGAGTGTTTATTTTTGTTGAGTAGGAGTTCTTGAGGAGACTGAAGGATATTAGAGACCTCTCTTGAGTCAAGAATGTTGAAACTCAGTTTGGTGCCATTGTTTTGTGGAAGACTCCTTGTGAAGTTTGTAGATCCTAATGGATTGAAACCCATTTTTATGAACTTTGCCTATGTGAAGTTAAGTTGATCTTTTATCTCTGCATCAGATTGGTATCAGAGCTAGCAAAAGCTCTGGGAGGAGATGTTATTTCTGAGATGAAGAGTTGAAACAATATGTTTGGTTGGTGACCGTTATTTTGTTGCTAAGTTGTTTGGTTGCAGGTGTTTGGTCCATCTAGCTATAGAAGGATGTTTTCTGAGGTTGTGTGTGTGGGCAGACAAGAGAAGGTCTGTCATGACCACACCCAAAAAAAAAATTTGATCGAATCCGCAAACCGACCCTCGAAACCGAACCCAAACCAGTACCAGGATCGGTAACTTAGCAATTTTGTAAAATTGGAGGTCAAATTTTTACTTAGATTTTAACTTAACTTAGAATTGAAACAATGGACTTATATGGCACAAATCTTGTGTGAAATCTGCCTTCTTGGCTATGAAAATTTTCATGAGTTTAGTGCTTTGAACATGGCCAACAATCCTTTGCAAGGTTCATTGACTTTAACTTCAATGTCACTGCCACAATTTAGATCTGTCCATGAATGAACCGAATGGCCTTTATTCAATTGATATTTAAATGCATGTTTTAATGTAAAGGCTGTTTTACTTGCAGACAACAAATTGACGGGCAAATACCTGATTCATTAGAAAATATAACATCTTTATCTGTTCTTGATATGTCAAATAATTGGCTAATGGGCAATATCCCTATGACTTCATATATTTTGTTGTATCTTCAGCTGCTGAATTTGGAGAACAAGCATTTAGAATGAGAGGTCCCTGAGGTGCTGGGCAACTTGGCATAACTTTTGTCTTTCCACATTGGAAAGGACAATATATAGAACTATTAAAGCACAATGAATCACCTTGTATATATGACCCCACTTCAAATACCAAGCATACAACATGCCCAACAGAAATGAGCACTAAACAAAACTCTCCAAAGAAAAATTACAACCAATTTTTGGTAGGCTCGCATACATTAGTTAATATTTAAACCCTGTTACATTATTAAATTCATGCATTGCAAGTCTTTTTTTTCCTTATTTTTGAAAGAGGAGCATATGTATTCAAAAAGAGAGTAAAACTACAACTGACGATAACATGCAGGAAGCAGATTAGGGTTCAAGGAGCGCAAAGGAAAAACAGTGAAAGAACCACAGGTGGCAGCAGTTTGTTGGTAGCTGGTGCAGAAGGTGGTGAAGAGGCTGCTACTGAGGAAAATGGTGAATAGCACTGACAGGAATCATTCTTTTGCCCGTATGCTGCCTCTGCTGTTTGGAACTTGGAAGTAGCCAAACTAGTAGAAGAATCTTTTGGTGTTGGTCACACATGTCCTGTACCTCCTTTCATGGGTCCTAGTCAATCACCCCTCTTTTGTGTTTGCTGCGGCTCAAAAATCTGACTTCTTGTCAGATTGGCTGGACTTTAAAAACTGTAAAGACTTGCAGAATCCCTTCCACTATTGTAAGTCTCTTCTATCAAAGGGTGGGGCCAGCCAGGTCCCAGTTCTAGAAAGAGTATGAGGTTGGAGAGCCTTGACATATGTCTACTGCTGTTTTATCTAAGGTTTCTGGAGGTTTGGGCTCCACCTTGGATCAAGATTTTGTTGACACAGCTTTGAAAGCTTCCTGGGATAGGGAAGCAACATGTGCAGGTTTTGTCTTGCCTGCCAATGTTGGAAGCCCAGATCCCATCCCTCTGAAGGGTTTTCATCCTAAAGAAGGTGCAGTTAAGGTATTTGTCTAAGAGGTGAGTTTGGTGTCCAGGGGTTCCCATTTGACGGAGGGTTGGGAGTGTGCCTTCTTTCCCTCTTCTTGGGGATATCCCTTTCTTTTTGGTGGCTACTACTGATTTGAGTCTTCTGGAGGAGGTTGTTGAAGAGGTTTCCTCTGAATTTAAATATAAATCCTTAGTTGGAAAATTTGTGGGCAGATCCCTGAGCTTGGATGCGTTAACCAGGTGAATGGAGTCATCTTGGCCTAAGATAGAGAAACCACTCTCTCTCTTCTTTCTAAAGATTCTTTCTTCTTGGTTTTCATTTGATCACAGAGAGGGATCTTATCTAGTGTCAGGGGTTGTGGTTCTATAGGAGGTCTGGATTGTTTTTGTGTCCCTGGTAATCCTTTTTTGATCCAGATAAGATTTCTTTTTCGCATGTTCCTCTTTGGATCCGCTTCTACAATCTCCCTTTGGTTTGTATATACTAGATCTTCAAAGGCAATTCAATTGTTTGTGAAGAAGATTGGTGCATTTGTCAAAATCAACTCTGATTTTGATGGCATTCAGGGCTGCTATGCTAGACTGTTCCTGCCCTTTGTCTCGATCTATCCATATTCAGTCTTCTCTTAGCTCATGGATGCAATTTATGGACTACAAGGGCCTGCCTTTCAGGTGCTTTCGCAATTAGATAGGGTACGGGAAATTGGAATGCTCTTCCTTTTGTTTACTGCCTATTGAGTCAAAATAGAACATACAGAGTAAACAGAATATAGATGAACTGAAAGTAAAATAACATTATAACCACATATTCATTATGAACTCATATGTATATTATCTCAAAGTTTGCCCATACAATGATATCAAAACTGAACTGTCCCCAATACAATGATATGATGAGTACATAAAGGAGGTCGACGGTTGCCTAGGTGGCCAACCGTCGCCACAGACTACAACTGTCGGGAGGTAACAACCTCACCGATCACAGCCAAAACATAACTACAGTCTACATACAACAAGTATATTATGCAACTAACATTACCCCCCCCAAAAAAAAAAAAAATTAGTCGTCTTCCAAACAACTCGGATACATAAACTCACAAAAACCCATAAACTAGACTACCAAGAAGTAGGTGGAAGGGAGGTAGACGTCCCTGAAGGAGTAGATACTGATGGAGCTGATTAAGTCTGTTGCTGCTGCTGCTAGGAGACCAGGGTACACAATCGATAGACCTCCTCAGTGCGTTGTTTGAAGTAATGGCCGACATTTTGTTCCCTCTCTCTTGCCTCCTTCACCATCTAAACAGCTTCGGCCAACTGTTCCTTGGTTTTCTCATGTGTGCTGGAAAGTTCGGCCATGGCTTGACCTTGAGCTACCAACTCTTGCTCCTTAGCTACCAACTCTTTCTGTGCAGCCTCTACTCTATTCTTCTCCATATCAGTCAATGTTGTCTATTGGGCTAATTGTTCCCTCGAGCGATTGAGTTGGTCCTCATAAATAGTTGTTTTCATGAAACACCCTCAAGGAGAGATCAAGCTTGGCCTAGCCTTTGCGGACGCCTTCTTCTTCGCATAAAATAATGCTTTATAGTGTTCTTCAATACTAGATAGAGCAGTCAGCACCTCATTGTCCCTACCACCGAAAAATGGTACATTTCTCGTGAGCTGCCATGCTTTCCGCATCTCTGATGTTTCTTTCTCCGGCCACCCCTTCTCCCTGAAAATCCGTGTAAATTCTATGTCACATTCCTCCCTCAGAAATCTCTCAATGTGTTGTGCCTCTTGGTATACCAAGGGGGAATGAGTACTATCCAAACCACATGCAATCTCTACTACACATATCTCACCATGGTGCCAAACGGATCCTCAGGATTGGGTTTGCTCAACCTCACATTCAACTCTTTCGGACTCTATAGTATGGAGGATGAAGTCTCATGGTCACCTCTAGTGGGTGTCGCCTCAATAGATGTGTTCACTAGTAACTTCCCCTCATCTCGGGAGAGAACAACTGCGGGGTCCTGCTCAATAGTCGTCTACACCATTGATATTGTATCCTGAGCAATAGTGAGCTGTACCGCCGGTAATGTATCATGAGGGGGGCTTCGAGGAGGAAAGTCATCTAGACCTAGAGTGGCTCCTAATGTACTAAGCCATGCATCCATATGAGCACAGCCATGCTCCGGTGACCACCTGGTGTGGGTAGTGGGTGTAGGGCTATCATTTAATGGTTGATCATCTGGTGCCAGTGTCCGTACCCCACCTGTTGGCTGACTCTCATCTGCAAGTGTATACCCTGTCCGTGGTATGTCATGGGTGGTCGAGGTCGAGGAAGACACCTCAATGGTATCTTCTCCCTCATCCTCATCTAAACTATCTGCTTCCTCCTCTGAGGATGTGTCCATTGTCTGATATTTTCTTTTCTTGCCTGTAGACTTAGGTTCTGAGGGTACACCCAACTTGGCCCACACGAAAACTGTTGGCATCACAGGGTCATAATTAGGATCCGACTGAAACTAGCCACCCTCCAGCAATGGCACCTGCCTATGTATGGCATCCAAGAATAATCCTATTAATTGTCGAGTCATGTGGAAAGTTTTGTGCTTCATTTTCATGAACTCCTCGATGCGTTGGGACAGTACTGCTACCCAATTATATACAGTGCCCTCCCGCAACCCTACCATCATACCATGTATTCAGCCATCCACACTGCAATATCCGATGACCTTGTCGCCCCAATCAGCCTGCTTTTGATTACATCCATGATGCGCCTCCACTCATCATTAGCTAAATCATCTTTTCTAATTCCACGGTTGCCCTTCTTCCATATCTTTGCCCTAGCTTCCTTTGAGATGTCTGGTTTACAAACCTTGTCAATATATGCCTCTTTACCCTTTTGTGTGACTTTCGCTGGAGGTTTTGTCACATCTATTCCCCAACTAGGAATGCCAAAAACCCTTGTTTATATCTTTGGTTGGTTGGTCTTCACCATTTTCCATCTACTAACAAGTGTTTTGGATGTGTTGGATATACTTGTACTTTCTTTGTATTTCCAGGTTTTCCTTCAAGTTCTTCAACATTGTTGTCACTTTGGCACAACTTACCTAATGTCACTTGATACTTCATGGTTTTTTCGTTGTCTGGAAGACTTTTTCTTTGGAGGGAGATGATGTAGTCAATGTAAAATGCCGATTATTATATTTGATAATTTGGGTTATCCGACTATGTATTAATTGTTTGTCGGCTCTTGGGTGGTTGTAAGAGTCAGTTTGTCCGAGTCAGTTGACGGTTGTGTTCCTCTTGGCAACCGTCGGGGTTTTTAAATAGTCATTGTATTGTCAAGGAAGGGAGGATGATGTAGTTGGATCAACTCCGATCCTTGGCCGACCATCTCTAGTCTACTTCTGTAATACTCTCATGTGCTAATAAAGATATACTTTTACTCCTCTATCTGGTATGTATTGGTAATTCTGTAAATTATTTCAAGTATTCATTTTATCAGATAGGCGAGTAAACACCTTTCAGAAGTTTCAGCATAGCAAGATCAACTTACAGAAATGGGAATGAAGAAAAGGTAAGCCTGATAAGAATTTTGTTTGGAGAAATCAAGGTTGTTTCATGGCTTGTCAGAAATTTGCCTCTTCTAGGGAGTCCTCTTTGGCTCCTAAGGATCAGTCAATGGAATCTCCCCCAGATGTAGCTGGTGGGGTGTAGAGATCCAATGCTTTCTTGGTGCAGCTTCTTGTTCCTGATGCTGGGTGAGGCATAGTTCATAATGGCGAGGAGAGTTGTTCTCTTCAGGATTTCCACTTGGAGCAGGTTGTTGGGGATTGCTTGGGTGGTATTGCCTATGTGAAGTCGAAGGCTATGGAGCAGGTTGTTGGGGATTGCTTGGGTGGTATTGCCTATGTGAGGTCGAAGGCTATGGATGTTCCCAAGAAGCAAAGGGGGTGAAAATCAGAAGTAGAAAATTTTCAAATGGAAGCTCCAAAAGAGATTGGCTAAGGTTCCCCATGGATGATGGAGAGACTCCTCCCCCATCCGAGTAGGGGATGGTTGCTGCTAATGCTTGAGGCTGCTTCTTTTGGGTTGCTGTCAGGCTTTTAGTTTTCTGGTTGCTCAGATCTCACTCTCTTGTCTATGGTGCAATATGGATATGCAGTCTATCTTTTGGATATTTCTCTTGGTGTTATGTTCACGGTATTTTATCCATGAATTTCTTTGTCCTAGTGGATGAATTGGGTGTACCCTCTTGTCTAGATAGACTTTTGCGTTCTTGAGTTTACAACTGTACTCTTGCATTTTTATTGAGGGTGAGTTCCCCTATAGATTCCCTCTCTACTTACTCAAAAAAAAGAGAGTAAAATTACTAATTCTGTTTCTAAGCATCTAGATTAGAGAAGTAGAAATGTAGTATTTTAATTGCTACATGTTAGAAAAAAAACTACAAAGAGCTAAGTCTTTTGACGATAGTTCTGTTTTCTTATGGGACCAAAGCAATTACCATCTCTTTTCAAGTCTCTCCTTGGAAATGTTTTCTTAGTACTAACTACTAACAAACATGCCATCTTACCTCATTTTATAACACCTCTAAGAAGTAAAATGACCCTTCTAATACCATACATACACATGCGTACATATGCATAGAGTACATTTTGTGATCCTAGGGTTGTATTTGTTTCTCCCATGCAATCTTAAAAGGCCATGGTTGGACCACAATACCTTGATAGGAATTCATTGTTCAACATCAAGAAGACACATAAAATGCTTAAATTTCCCCATATGCCAAGCTAGCTAAGCGTCCAAGAGCCTATGATGTCTAAGATGACAAATTGTGGGCTCCAAGGGTTCCATCTACAACAATGGAAGCATTTTGTATGATAAATAGAGAAATAATAAAGGGCCACTGCTGCCAAATGAAAACTTTGTAGTAATTAAGAAAAGAAAAAAAGAAAACATAGCCTCACATCCAAGATCTCTTATAATCAGGGGTCCATGAGGACACATCCCTGGCCTCAAGCCTAGCGTCCCAAATGTTTCTCCAGTGCTCAAGCCCCAATACAGGGCTGTCCCTGAAGACATCTTCCTTATGGGGGTGTCTAGGGACGCCTTGCCATCCCAAAGGCTGCCTAGAGGACATTGAGGACTCCCTCAGCCATCCTGGAAATGTCAGGGCATCCCCAATGGCCCAAACAAAAGAGTCAATTAATTTTTTTTTTAAACATAAAACTTTTAACATCAACTGACATCCATTTTGCTATACAAAAGAATGAATATAAATGGGAGGGCATTTCTGGTTAGAAGCAGGGAATAAATTATAAAACACGCAGCCATTAATGAAAGTAAGGGACCTGTTGAATGGAAAGCAAACTTGTGAACTCATTTTATTGGTGGTCAATTAACTTGAATGCCAACTGAGAGCCTTGTTCTAGATGGAGATTATTGGTTAAGTTAGCATAAAACTACTAAAGCATGGGACACTGTCCCCAAGTGTCAAGAAGAGATATTTATCCTATGCTTTCTGGAGAAAATACATTCAACCATTCAAACATATTTTTTTGTTAAATGATGTCTTCAATGTGTCTACTGAGAATAGGTAAAACTCACACTAAGCAAGTTAAATTCACCAACATCATTGAAATTTGAATCCATTTGACTGACATTGTATGCAATCATTTTTACAATTTTTGTAGATATATTTTAATGTTCATTTTTTTTTTTTAAATCAGCTTCTTTTAGTTTGTCTAAGTTATTTTTCATAATTTTAATTGATTGGAAATTTAAAAATTTAATATTAATTTTTATATATTATTTTGATAGCCACCCCACAATAATCCCCAAAATCCAGAAAAAAAATGTCATCCCTGAAACGGAAACCCATCCTTCCATCCCTGCATCTCCAAAAATTGGAGAAAAAAGCACCAACACAATTCACAAGAAGTCTCCTTATCTAGCCACCAAACTAATTTGAATGCCATTGTTTGCTGGAAGCCCATCATAATTACCTGTATTTCAAAAACAGAATGGAACACTTTGTCCCCATAGGAAGTTGTAGATTAAGGCCAATGACAATACAGAGTATACAACAAATGAGAAATTTAATTAGAGGATATATCATTTAAAAAACTTGAATTTCACATTAAACTCTTAGTTAAATGCATGCTTTAGGCCTTCTATATTCAACCTGTTCTAAATAATTTACATTGTAGACAATGTCACTAGATGTAAGGTTCACATAATTCTATGAATAATTATCAATAAATTCCTATCTAAACACCAAAGACCATGGTCAAATAAGTGCCACGCCATGCTATAAGCTAAAGCCATCTAGCAAAATCTTCTTCTTTGGGTGAATTCCAAATAGGACAGCAAACACCATATTCAGTTGGCACCCAGAAAACTGTTACATCATTAATGAATGAATTACTGCAGTTTGTAAGCATACCTTTGTTGGGTATAATTTTATGCATTGCCCACCATGTTGTCAAGAGAAAGGCAAGAAGAGCTACAATTAAACAGATCTAACTCTGATACAGTACAATCTACCATGTATTTAAGCAGCACTCCTTACAGGAGGATTAACAATGAATGGAGAACCAGGTGGAGCGACCAGACCAAGATGGCGCATGATTCTCAACCGCCGCATTCTCCATAGCGACTTTACTGAAAATGACACCTCCTCCTACAGAAAGAAGTAGAATTCAGGGACATCAAATACAAAATTCAATGCAAAATTGAGCAACTGCACTGAAATGACTTTTCAACAGACAGTCTAGGGACTCAAAATAAAGTTTTAGCTTACATCAAAGTGTACTTTTGGTTTGCGCTTTCTTTTACCCCTGCCATACTCAGTTTCATCACCCTTCACTCTGTTTGAACTAGATGCCTTCCATGCAACCTCATCTGATTCATAAGAGCACCAAACAAACAAAAATGGCAATTTTAGCTTTGAGTTCTTTGAAATTTATGTAGAAAAACAATGCAATGATAGACATGAATAAGAATCATTTGCATGCATTCATAAAATAAGATCTCTTCAACAGTCAAGCACACTGACATACTCTAAAAGACAAACAATTCAGCAATCAGGTTAAAGACCACCATCATGCATCACAAGACAATTAGGTTGAATTGATTTTATCTATGAAGTCAGAAGCTTAGACTGCACAAACTTGGACTGCAAGATCTGGACAATCTCAGGAAACCCTACAATGTTTTTCCTGAATTCCAATAAAGTGTGTGCACCAGACTTTAAAAATACTTACTTAAATATTGATCCAACAAGCTAAAAATTCAAAATATAAATATGCACAAAGGTACTGCTTCTCTATCAAGCCAGATAATGCCAAGGGGTATAATTAGCATTCAATAAGCCCTCCAGCAATCGATACCAAATATTACAACTAAATATGAACTTTCGTAAATCTAGTAATGTAAGTATGATTGATATCAGCAGAATCTTCCACAGACTCCTACCCACCATGATGTATATTGTAGACTAAAAACAGGAATATTTTTTCTCTGGCTTTGAAGAATCTTAATTGTCCTGACAATTTATCATAAATTGGGTTAGAAATAAAACTACATATTTGAAGAGTTATGCAAATGACACAATCTCACATTTGCCTTCATTTTTACAAACTTTTGTGCTTAAAGTGGCCACAATCAGTAGAAATTATGTTGATTACATCTCATTCAATCTAAACAATTAAAAAAAATAGCTATTTGAACCTGTTCTTTTTTAAAACCACTTAATGTATGTTTATCAGCTACAATATTCATACAATGTATCTTCATTCAATAGAGCACAGTAGGTTTGATGTGCAATAAATGAGAACAATGTTTGTAGTCCTCTCCTTGAGTCTTAGGTTAGCAATGACAAAAATGGTCATGCAATCCTTCTCTTTATTTTATTTTTGGTTCATGGATGTGGGGCAAGGGGCCCAATCCCTTTTAATTAAAACTCAAAATATTAACATAAGTTTTCTGCTTCAGACACTTAACAGGGGAACATATTCACATACAAAAAACTTCATCCCTTAACAGATGAATCCGGCCTCTTATCCTTAGAGGATCTGAGAGACATATGAAAAGGAGTAATTGTTTTAATTTGGTTCTTCTTCCAAGATTTTACGTTGATCCAGTATGTTGGGGCTAAGAGGATCTGAGAGACATATGAAAAGGAGTAATTGTTTTAATTTGGTTCTTCTTCCAAGATTTTACGTTGATCCAGTATGTTGGGGCATCATAAAAAATTTATCCAAACCAAGATCAGGATCCTCATAACTCTTTGTAACATCCTTGTCGCACTTTGTTGCTTTAAACACCAAAGCTTGATCCATTCCCTTAGATTGCTCACTGCAATGCAATTTTGATTTCCCAACTGAAATTTTGGACAGGGAACCTGGAAAAGCCGAATCAACATTGGACATGTCAGATTGAGTTTGATGTGCAGATGAACCAGAATGAGAGGGAGACCCCTACTAGTTGACCTCAAGAGAATCAACCACAGCCAGCTCATTTGGAACAATCAAACAATGGTGAGGAGCTGCACCATCCCACCAAGTGAACTTCTGAAGAGTTTGAAAACTATTTCTTCCCTGATCAGAAGCAACCCACTTGAAATCTGGTTTGCTGCACCAAGGGGTTAAATACCCAAGGGAGAAACACCATCTGCTTCTGAAAGTGATTTTTTTCATAACCTACCATTTGTCTGTATCTTCTATCTCCACTTTTAAGAGTATTTCATCTGGAAACCCTTTAGCAATGTCCATTTCTATACAAAACCAAGCAAAGGTAGTGCAGGTTATTTTACCTATCTCATAAGATAAACAATAAAATTTCCCAAGAGTGTTCCCAATTGCCTAGCACTGAATCTTCCCCATATTGCAAAGGTAAGTAGCTTTGCAAGTAGGAAAGTTTTACCCAAATAAAAATAGACAAAAAAGCCTTCATTGGAGAGTCGAAGCTTGGGGACTAAATCAGTGTACAATGCCGATTATTATATTTGAAAATATAAGTTATCCGATTATGTATTAATTGTTTGTCAGCTTTCGGATAATTATACGAGTTAGTTAGTTGACGGTTGTGTTCTTCTTGGCAACGGTCAGGTCTTTTAAATAGTCTTTGTATTGTCAAGGAGGGCAGTATGATCTAGTCTGACCGACTCTGATCCTTGGCCAACCATCTCTGATCTACTTCTGTAATACTTTCATGTGAGAATAACGATATACTTTTATTCCTCTGTTTGGTATGCATTGTTAATTCTGTTCATTATTGCAAGTATTCATTTATTCGATAGAAGAGTAAACATTGGCATCATTGCCTTAAAAGAAATTGGTTCCAATATAAGATATTCATGCCCTTAGACCCTAATAAAGGCGGGAAGAGACCACGTGGTCAGGATCAAGAGATCAGATGATCTCTTAGGTTGGTAGAACAAAGAGAACACAGAAGAAGACTAAGAGAGATCACCGAAGTCCATCCCAAAGTAAAAGTCAGAGTCAGAGCATGAGTAGGAGTCGTAGTCGAGAGAGGGAACACATTTCCACTACAAATAATCACATGAGGGCAAAGTGGGAGGAGATCACAAGGCGCCTTCCACTGCTAGACGAAGCGTGAATTGATCTTTCCGATCAAGTTGAAAAGTCAAGACAACCTTCTCTAGACGAGGAAAGTTGGGAGTCAGAGTCAAATTCCTTCATAGAAACATATGAGAGCAACCTTTGAGGCATCGAAGGATTGCCAATAGAAGGAGCATATGAGAGCAACCTTTGAGGCATCAAAGGGTTGTCAATTTAAGAAGAAGCCAAGCCAAAGGTGTATAAAAGAAATTCTTAAGGTGAAACAAGTGCACGAAATGCTGAAGTTGTGGGAAGGGTGGAGGATTCTCACATGACTGAGAGTGCGAGAGTAGCATCGAAACATCCAAATCGAAACTCCCTAGCAAGCAAGTTCCAGGCACTAGGTTTGCATCAAACCAAAACCATGGTAAGCCCCAATGGAGAAAAGCAAAAGTTGCCCAAGTTTACAGGCAATGGATCAAAGGATCCTGTTAGGCACTGTAAGACTTGTGAGACAATCTGGACAGCAAATGGGCAAGATGATAAAGCAACTTGGCTACAGTCTTTTCCAGCCACCTTGCGAGGTGTAGCAATTGACTGGTATACTAGATTTGAACAAGCCTCCTGAAACACATGGGAGAGATTAAAGAAGGCCTTTGAAGAAGAGTTTAAGTTGCTTCGAGAAGATAATGAAATAGTAACTGAAATTTACAATACCAGGAAAGGTAAGCACGAAAACGTACGAGCTTACAATCGTAGACTTAAAGAACTGCTTGTAAAGGTAGGAAAAGAACCTGTTGACAGTCTCAAGAAATGGTGGTTCATTGAAGGTCTAATTCTGTCATTAAAAAAAAAGATTTGAAGGTAGTACCACCCTCTTCTTATGTAGAAGCCTACAATCAGGCGCTCGACATAGAAAGTGAAGACAAAATGTCCTCCCGTAGCAAAGAAAAAGAGAGGAAGATGGAAGTTCGGATGACAACAGTGACAATGAATCAGGAACGGTACAAGCGGTCCGAAGGGACATGCTCCGGATGATGAAAGAATTGAAGGCAGAGAAAGATGGTAACCAACAAAGAATCCATTGAACTCTAGTGTACTGGGTGCAAAGGTGAAGGTTACACCAAAGGTAATTGTCCCAAAAAATTGTTTTGTAAGATTTGATAGGTTATGGGTCATTGAATAAAAGAGCGCTTGTATAACTTGAAGACTAGAAGTACACAAGTACTCTTCACATAGGAAGAGTAGTCCACTCCATCAAAGCCACTAAATGCATCTCCAAGCGATTATCAAAATCAAAGAGGAATTTGAAGTCAAATACAATACGACCCCAAAGGACGTATAATCATACAATACCAACAATGTAACGAATGGGGACACTTTGCGAGAGACTGCCAAAACAAGCATGACAAAGTGCAATTATTGTGCAAATGGTGTGGACCTAGAGACCATGAAGACATTGGATGTCTGAAGCAAAAGGCCAGCATCTACCTAATTGATGTTGAAAGGAAAATGAAGTTTTGGTCGTTACTCAAGCCCAAGCAAAGAAGGTTGTCTACCCGGACCAACGTATAGAACAAGAAAAATTTCGTGAAGCAAGAGCCGGAGTGGAGCAGGCTATGGATAACGAATGACGCCACTCAAATGAAAACAAGTATGGTAACAAATCAATTACAATCCGAGAAAAATATTGTACAAGTACTACAAGCTACCGTACCAATTAAAGTAGTGGATTTATAACATTGCTAAACTTGGAAATGTTATGACTGATATTGTATCAGGGAAGAATGAGATGGTGCATGCTACGGCACAATTGGAATCCGGCGAGAATGAAGATCCAATAATTGAATCTCCGCTGTTGGGCGACCAAGTAATTGATCCCATGTTATTAACAATTTGCACAACAAAGAAACTAGCGGTGGTAAATATGGAGATCCTTGGAAGGAATCTCACCAATACAATTTATGGATGGCGGGTCTAGTGTGAACGTACTTCTGAAAAATACCTGGAGAAGTCTAGGTAAGCCGACTCTCTAGCCTCCAACTTTTCAACTGGTGCATGCAGATTAACAAGGTACTAAGGTACTTGGTGTTTTAATGGGCCAAAAGGTAATTATCGAAACCAAAGTATTTCTATTGAATATTGTGGTCATTTCATTATGGAAGAAAATGTACGACATATTGTTGGGTCAGGGATGGTTGGTAATGGCCAAAGTCAACCACAACTGGAAAAAGAACACAATCTCCATTGAAAACAAGGGTCGGAAGTATACAATCGATTTGAAAAATCAAGCAATCAGCAAGGAAGCAGCTTTCTCCAATTCGTTAGACTCTGAAGAAGAATGGACAGAGAAGCGTGATCTAGGTCCCAATGGAGCCAAGCAACGAAAGGATTCTGGAATTACAATCATGCTTGGAGGATGAAACAAATTCTCTCCATGGTCTGTTTCATTGGCAAATGGAGGACTATGAGGTATTTCCATCGACTTGTAATTTTATTGAAGCTACGGCAATCAGTGAAAAGCAACAGATGAAAAATGATTTTTAAAAGTTGGACAATTTATGTGTGCAAAACGCAGTACACGGTTTGCAAAAGACGGCAATTCCGTTTCCCGTAGAGACACTTGATTTTATTGAAGATTACACAATTCATGAAGGTTTGTCTCAAAGTAATAATATTAAAATATTTAATTTGGAGCATGCAGATACTTGTCGTCAAGTCAAATCAACTTCATAGAAAAATTGCAGAAGAGGGAAAAATATCGTACAAGGAAATTACGGAGAAGGAAAAAATATTGGGAGGCAGGAAGTTTTTGCAATCGAAGTAGCAAAAAACAGGTGGGTCCCGCCTGAGAAAAATGGAAAAAATTGCTTCAATTTGCGTTGGGTGGAAAAACCAAAAATTATAAAATTAAATTATAAAAATTCCCCTTATGCTACTTTATGACCACCACATGACCCCACCGTACGATATTTAAAGAAAAATCTTAAAAAAGTAAAAAATCAAATTATAGTGCCTTGGTGTATAGTACAACCACTTGATCATAACATAATTTTTGAGACTACCATACATCTCTATTCTCCTATTGTCGTCGTAAGAACAACTCCCTCGTTTGTCATACGCTCACCTTTGTCTTATTCATCATACGGACTGCAAGAATTCTTCCTTCATACCATACGACAGCTAATAGAAACTCATAATACAAAGCAACATTTTATCGTATGATCATTTCATCCTGCTTTAATACACTCCACAACATCTATGTCTCCCATATGGTCAACTACAAGTACTTCCAAACCATTTCAATGTTTTTCTATGACTGTACAATCCTTTGCTACTGTATGGTCTCCTCTAACTGTTGTCGTACGACCTTTTAGTCTTGATATTGCCATCGCACAGATTTCTTCAGAGCTATTTGATTTCACTGTACGGTCACCTAGAGGAGACTCTATTGTATGGTTTACAGGGAGCAATCTAAATCTATTAAATTCTATCACACTCATTGTTGTACGGTTTCAATTTTTTCATCTCTTTGGTAAGATTGTATGGCCTACCCAGAGACACTATACTAACCAAACTCACACATTCCAATTTTCTCCTACTGAATCTTCTATTGCCTATGCCCAACCTTCTGTAGTTGGTTCTTCCTCAGCCTATGCCTTTGACAAAAACAGGAAATTCTTCTTGCGGACTGTTGAAGTGAATGGTAGTACATTTATAGCATATGGGGATATTAAGAAATATTTTCATGATCAGAATGCTTTTGAGATCCTTGTGCTATTGTTTGTGTTTAGTGATCGATTTGCCACAGCATTTTTAGACTATAGTGTGCAATGGAATCCTTGGTGGGTTAGTCTTTAGCATTCTCTAGCTACTGGTGTGTGTCCGAGCTCTGTTGGTTATTCTTCTACTCCATGTGTCGTTCCAGCTTTGCATACAATTTCTTCTTCGTCTTCATCGGTTTGGACAACCTTACCTAATGTTACTTGATGCTTGATCATTTTTTGTTGTCTAGAAGATGACTTTTTCTTTTGGGGGCGATAATGTCGCCAGTGTACAATGTGGATTATTATATTTGATAATATGGGTTATCCGATTATGTATTAATTGTTTGTCAGCTTTCAGATAGTTACGAGTTAGTTAGTCGAAGTCGGTTAGTTGACAGCTGTGTTCTTCTTGGCAACCGTCGGGTCTTTTAAATTGTCTTTGTATTGTCAAGCAAGGCAGCATGATCTAGTTTGATGGACTCTGATCCTTGGCCAACCATCTCTGGTCTACTTCTATAATACTTTTATGTGTAAATAAAGATATACTTTTACTCCTATGTCTGGTATGCATTGTTAATTCTATTCATTACTGCAAGTATTCATTTATCAGATATAAGGGTAAACAATAATTAAGGTAGTTTTTATGAAAGCACGTTGATAAAACAACTCGGGAGAATCTCCGAAGAAGACTTCAAAGTAGCACTAATTTTGTTGACTGGATAGTTGAATTGTACGAGGAACTCTCTCATGGGCTCGTTGCCATCCTTTTTTGCATTGGACAGCCTCAACAGGTTTTAAACACAACAAGAACTTCTCATGAATGATCTCCTAACCGGTGATTGAACCTACAACAAGATGGTGGAACCAATCAGCTGCAACTCCCACCAATGTCTCAACAACAAGTTTGACTGCAACATCTTTATGTGCCACTACTAGATACTAAACGTAAAGGCAGTGATGTGCTCATTGGGATGTGTGCTGTCACCATGAAACTTTGGAAAAAAATTCAAGTCATGGGGGAAGTCAATGCACTCTACAAGTGCCAAAGGTCCAATACTAGCTCCCCGCGGCAATGGAAGTGAAGGCAAACTACTATTGTTATGAGTGTTGTCATCCATTGCTTGAAGACATTCTTTGTCCAACACTGAAAATATTTTGATGAGTTCAGGAACTATTGGTGAAGAACCAACCTTCATTTGAAGGTTTGATTGAGCTGCTAAAAGACAGGATCAATAAGACTTACCTTCCTTCACGATCTAGTGTAGACCTTATCAGCCTAGATGAAATGATTTCAATCAAAGGCGATAAGATTGATTTTCCCATAGTAAGACTGGCTTCTCATTCCCCAATAGAGTCACTAAAAACTGTTAGCATTTTAGTTTGTCTTTTGCAAAACAACACAAAACGAAACAATGTGTGAGGTAAAACCTCTCTTCAATATATATATATATATGTTGTTGGTGTGATTTATACAGCGCATATACATATGTTCTTAAAGTTTGGTAACATGCAATTCACTATAACATTTTGATATGCTTATTATACTAATTGGAAAAGGCCTTTAGTATTAATCTATATAAAGGTCTTTGTTAAGAAGAGATTAGGATAAAGTAGAATGCTAAAGCTCCATTACATAGTTCATATTATATAAAAATGGAATGGTAAAATTAGTACCCTCATTGTAAGAGTAGGTATAGAATGCTCTATACCATGCAAGATTTGGCTATGGAGATAGCCACCCAAAATCTAAGAGCTTCAATGAAAGCACAAGATAGACCAAACATAAAAGAATAATTCTATTCGATCAAAGGATGCAAATATACATTATGTATGATTCCATGAATATGTGTGCTTACAATGAAAAACCCTTGGTTATATAGGCCAAGGTGAGACATAGGACAACATAAAATTATGACATGTATCTTAATCTTATGACTTGAAACATAAAATAAAAATGCCCTAAGTAACCCCATTCACACACGACACCCCCTCTTAAATGCAACTTAGGGAGCATGTGAAAAACGCATAGATGCAAAGATAGGTCCTAGCTACAAGGCTTGATGACGTACCCATGTACAAACAAACTCTCACAAACGGAGAAAAGGAGAAAAACCTGTAGGAAAAAGCTCCTCTTCAAAAGAAAGAAAACATAAGATGCTCTCCAAAAGTATGAGAAGGATAAAACCCCGTGCGAGAAAAAAGTCCCCCCATAAGAGCGAAGAGAGACCATGCAGCCCTCCCTCAATGTAGAATCTCCTACACTAATGGTAGATGCTTGACAATGAAAATCAAAAATGATCCAAAACCGCCGAACAACATGTCTCCCCTAAGGAAGAAACAAAGCCAAGGATGTATGTAGAATATCTTCTCATTCCTAAAAGGAATGAGAGAAGAAAACTCAAGATGTATGATGTCTCTGCACTCTGCTCAAGTGTCGCCAAGTCGGTGCCAAAAGACAACACACTCAAATCAGGTGTCCCAAGCCAAACTAAATAAAGTGACAATCCAAAACCTAGTGGAAACCGATGTAGAACAAAATCCATAGACGAAGATGAATCTTCCAAATGCTGCTCAAGGATCTCCAACCCAATGCCAAACTATGACAAATGAATAGGTGGAGCAAGAACAAGAGGGTCTAAATGTGCCCTCATGACAGCTAAAGAAGATATGCAACTCCATATGAGCTAACATCAAAGAGGAGATGAATGTCCTCAATGGTGTCCTCCAAATCTGCAAGATGGCACTCAAAAAACAAACGTGCAATGTCTATCAAGTACTCATCGCAAGTAGTTGTCTATGGAAGATGGTGTATATGATCCTGCTACACAAAATCATTGGAGCCCCAATTTAAGCAACACTAAACTATGAAAAAGCAACAAGAGATGGAGATGAGATCTCAATGCATGTCATCTAACTACAGTGAGCATCCCTGGACGATGTGTTTGTGCACGATGCCTAAGTGTGAACATTAGATGTATCTACCAATGTTGGAATGATAGAATCCTCAATCTCATGATGCTAACTCATACATAAAGAAGATGAAACCTTTGAATCTATATTAGGAGTCATAGAAGACAAAATCAACTCGAATCTTTGGAGGAGTTCTAGTATCAGGAGAAGTCACTATGTCATCATGACATTCATGACTTTCCCAACGATCAAGCACCATAGTTGTTTTATGACCATATGGTGGATTATTAAAATCATATAGAGGAACAAGACAATCCAAGGTAGGATTTTCTAGAAATTGAGGATCAACTGGATCTCCATACATCTCCCAAATTTTGATCCAAAGTGCACAAGGGCACTCAATGTCAATTGTGACAATGACTGTGTGGTAATCAACATTATAGACATACAAGTTGTTGATGTAGAGTACCTAGTTTGGGGACAAGTCCATAGAGAGAGGGGGGCAACAGATTAAGCCATTTGAAATGCTTCAGAATTCCATTTCGCGAGGACTTATAGTTCCCTCTTTCCAAGTCAATAACAAAAGGATGAGCTGAAATACCCATGAATAACAATGATATTCTCCTCAATTTTTAAGTCACGCAATAGACCAATCAAAAGACTCAATCCAACAAAAGCACAAAATTACCCCCGAATTCTCTCAAACATGAGACCCCCATAGCAATATATGATCTTGGCACTTTATACTTAGTGCAATTATAGCTGCCACTTGCCAAATCTATGAAGTGGTCTTGATCTTAGTACATTACAAATGCCAAATTGGGCCACAAACTTGAAAGTACAATTTTGATACAAAATGGGATAGATCATACTGCACCAATGAAAAGTACACAAAAAACTATGCACTTACCAAAAACATCACCCAAAAATGTTATCATATGGGCCTAAATGGAGCCCCAAAAGTTCCCAAAATGAGAACTGCTCAGCAACAACTATGAAAATCTGCAATTTCTAGAATATCCAAATATCAAAATCAAAAACCGTCTGCACCATTGCAAAGCTCTCAAAATTCTGCCCCAAATCAAAAAAATGCTCACAAAAACGAGCTCATATGATTGAGAACAGAGCCTACAAAGTCTGAGTGTCAAAACCAAAATGCGATCTATGAGGCAAGAGTTGGGGAAGGAGATGTTAATGTCAACAGACACCAACAAGCAAAATATACCCTCCTCAACAAAATATTCCCCAAGAATCTGAAATCACCATCAAATTTCTCTGAAACTGCCTCTGTACATTAAAACTACACTATACTGTTTGACACCGTCATTTGTATGCAGCGGGAAACTGCTTACCAGTGTCGATGGTGGTTTCATAGACTATTCACGGTGATGGACTAGAATATTCACCTGAGGTTATCTTTTGTAGCCGAGATTCCTGCCAGTCATGTGTATATCATCAAGTGGTGGTAGTTTGATGGGCCTCTGGCCGCTAGTCAGGTGTTTATATTAAGATAATATTTAGATAATGATCAATCTTTTGCTTTTCAGTCCTTTGCTTTTTAGTCTTTAGATTAGTTGTTATCAGCTTTGCTTTGTTAGCTTCATCTTTCTGCTTTATGCAAGTTGTTCGTCTATTGTTAGTGTTTGCATTCTCTTTATATGAGCATTCGCTCTTCTTTGTAAACCATCCGATTATATTGAATAATAAATCTTCCATGTATTTCAGTAACATGGTATTAGAGCAAAGTTACGAACCTGGTTAGTCTTAGCATTTTTTAAGATTTTTTAATCTCTGTGCTAGTCGATTCGGGTTCTTAAAGCTGCACAATCGAAGGTCACGGGTTTCTTGTTTGGTCGCCATCTTCTGGATGTGGGTTTTTGCTAATCGCGATTTCTTTCTAAGCGATTTCTGCTAATCGTGAAGGGTCGCTTTGTAGCGATATTCAGCAGCAATTTTGTGAAAGGGTTGCGTCTTTTTAGGCATCGTTTTGATTCTTCCTCTGGGCCCACAATTCAGATCGACGACGATGCTTTTTTGGGCGGCATTTTTCCTCTCTAAAAATCGCGTCTTTCCGGCCTTTTTCTGTTAGTCACATTTTTCTTTTCGATCTTCCAACGCGATCTGAAACGGGTCTTCACGTCTTTTTGGGCATCTTTTTCTGTCAACGGGAGTTTGTTTGCTACTGGTGAGACTTCTACAAGCGGTTTTTATTTGGGTCCCGTTTTCTTCTTTGGGAAATCTTCACTCTCTAAACTCGCGATTCCTTCATTCGCGAGCCCTTTCTGTCTTCTGCGGGCTCTATTCTCGAGTTTCTTCCGTGGTTCGATGATCTTGTGTCCTGGTCGTCGATGATATCCAGTTGCGATTAAATCACTGATCACTCAAAACACTTTCAGCGTTCTTTTGAGGCTTCTATGGTGTTTTTTGTATTTCCTCGCGATATAGGGATTTCTGTGGCATTCGCCATTTAAGCGGCCGCGTGTTGGAAACTTCTATTTTTTATCACCATTTTTCTGCTCACGTGGGGTCCACACTTCCGACTCGATGTTTTTGGATACGACATCTATTTTCTTCAAACATTATTCAATGGTTGTTATCTCTGCTAAACTCTGCGAGTTCTAGTCTGTGGTCTTTTAATCAGCTAATCTCTACCTTCAGCAGCGCATCTGTGCTATGGTCACAAGGAGCCCGAACTTAGTAACCAACGCTCAGCAGTCATGAAGACATCTATTCATCTTTATCTTGAAATCGGTGTTCAGATGTTCTGAACCTATGTTCTCTACAATCTCGAGATTTGTGCTGTGAAATCCGTGTTCAGATTTGTCTCGAGATTCGTACCTCAAAGTCTGTGTTTAGGATTTCTGAGTCAGCGTATTCTGTGTGTTTGGATCTGTACCCGTGCAAGGGGTCTATTTTCCCTGGTTGCGTCGTCTATCTAATTCGGTATCTGTGCCAACTGCTTATAATTCGTTTTTTCGTGTTTTCGAAAAACGTGAAGCATGGCATCTTTGACCAATATTCTATTGGAGAGCAGTCAGAAGTTCAACAGCAAGAATTACAACACCTAGAAGCAGCGCATGATGACTATCTTCAAGTATCAGCATCTTGACCAGCTAGTTCTGGGAAAAACTACATCTCAAGTGGCGGGTAAAGATCAGAAAAAAATCGATGAGCAAAATCGTGAAGCGGTGATGCTTATCAAGTTATCAGTGACCGATGATCAGCTGCCTCAGGTTCCATCTGGGAAATCTGCAAAAGAAATCTGGGATTTGTTGAAGGATCTTCATGAAACGTCCAACAAGAGTCGTGCATTCTTTTTAAAGAACATGATTTTCTCAATCATGATGGATGAACAGATGTCTCTGCAGGAGCACCTCACCAAAATCAAGGACATCCGTGATCAGTTGACAGCGATTGGTCGAGACATGGACGAGGAAGATATGGTAGTTATCACTCTGAAAAGCCTACCATCTGCTTATGAGCACTTTATTGAAACTCTTAACATTACTTCAACTAATGTTACTCTGAAGTTTTCAGATCTATGCAACAAACTCTTGCAGCAGGATCGATGGAAACAGCAATTCGGTAGCAGTGCTACTTCCTCCTCAGAACAGTTATTTACTACCAAGTCCTTTCAGCAGAATCAGGGCTCCAATCAATCCTCTCAGCCATTCAGTTAGGGTCAGTCACAAGACTCTTTCAAAAAGTACATCCAGTGCAATTACTGTCACAAGTTTGGCCATATGAAAAAGGATTGCCGGAAACGCTTGGCTACTGAACAGTCCAAGTCTCAAGCATCAACACCATCAGCACATGTTGCAGAGCATACTGAGTAGGAGTCTGCTTTCTACGCCTTCTAGGCCATCTCTTCTGCCTGTTATTTCAGTTGCTTGTGGCCCTGTCTTCCTCATTTTCGGTTGTCACCATTCAAGGGGGGCAACTCTGTTTTAGTTAGTGGATTGATCATTAAGGGGGGGTATTAAGATAATATTTAGATAATGATCAATCTTTTGCTTTTCAGTCTTTTGCTTTTTAGTCTTTAGATTAGTTCTTATCAGCTTTGCTTTGTTAGCTTCAACTTTTTGCTTTATGCAAGTTGTTCATCTATTGTTAGTGTTTGCATTCTCTTTATAAGAGCATTCGCTCTTCTTTGTAAACCATCCGATTATATTGAATAATAAATCTTCCATGTATTTCAGTAACAGTTTAAACCTCACTAATACTACCGCTGCCACTTGGCATTATGCGGACCTGGCAAGGTATGAACATGTAGTACCCTACGGATAGTGCAAAAAAAAAAAAAAATCTGAAAAACTTCATAAAAAAACAAAATTATTTATTTTACCTTCCGTACAAGCTTGTCACAACACTGCAACTGCTGATGCAAGTGCAAAAAAAAAAGATTCTGAGAAATATTCTAGACAGTGATCTGTACGACTGGGGAAGGAGATTTTTCTAAAGACTCCAAGTAAAGTGCTCCAAATTTGATGAAAAGATAGCTGATCTATAAGTTCTTGGACCTTCTAGACACAATGACAAGGTCAAATTTAACCCAAAATGCTTCAAAAATATGGCTACCCTCTAGATTTGACAACCACCTCCCAACTTCAAACCTTTGTAGATCTAGCCTCCAATATCCAATTTGGACAAACCAAAAGGCAAAACTGACTTTCTTGGACACCCTGAACTTAACGGTGAGCTTAGATTTACTCTAGGAATCTCCCAAAACAACCTGCAATACAAATCCACAAAGAATAAACCCTCCCAAGTCTAATATTTCTATCAAGTTTTTCTAATTCTCAATGTCATCATTCGATGCAAGAGAAAATACTTAACTTTTCAAGAGCAACCAAGATTTACAACCTAGATCTCTCAAAATACTAACATAAAGCAATCCCACAAATTTTGATACCATGTAAGTTGGTATAGAATGCTCTATACCATGCAAGATTTAGCTATGGAGATAGCCACCCAAGATCCAGGAGCTTCAATGAAAGTGCAAGAGAGACCCAACATGAAAGAATAATTCGATTATAGGATGCAAATATACATTATGCATGATTCCACGAATATGTGTGTGATTACAATGAGAAACCCTTGGTTATATAGGCCAAAGTGAGACATAGGACAGCATAAGATTATGACATGTGTGTTAATCAGGATTACAGGGAGATGTGTCTCCCACCCCGTGGGACGCATCTCAGAGACGAGGACGCGTATCCCGTTCTTGAAACGGGTACAGAGACGCCCTTGTTGCAGGGAATGTCCTGCCCGCGTCTTCTGTCATCTCCCACATCATTTTGCCCTAACTCATGTCGTCTCCCCGCAAAAATAACCGCGGAATTTATAAAAACAAAAATAAGCCCTAAAAATTGTGACATGATTTGTTCATTTCACAACAAACACGAGAGCAGCAGAAAAATTTATCGTAAATGGATAAAACAACGGTGCAAATAGAGATAGATTATTTGGTAAATAAATATGCAGATAGGGTATTTAATATTTATTATTTATAATTACTATTACATATTTCACATTTTTTATTTTAGCTATATATAATATATATATATATTTAAAATGTGAAATATATAATATTAATTATAAATAATAAATGATAAATATTAATTATTAATTTGTCATATATAATATTAAATTTTAATAATTAATAATTAAAATTTAATTTTATTACTTATACTTAATATTATATATATAACAAATTAATATATATTTTAAATTTTAAATTTTAATATATATATATATAATTGGCATCTCCAAGTACCGGTGTCTCCTTTCTTCCAAAAAATGACGTATCGGTACTGATACCAATCTCCTGGCAACTATGGTGTTAATCTTATGACTTGAGACAGAAAAAATGCCCTAAGAATGCCCTAAGTAAACTTAAGTCAACTAGCGTGAAAAGAACCTAAGAGGTAAACCAGTTAGGTAATATACCCCATTCAGACCAACACCCGTGTTATTTTTTATTTAGTTTTGTGTTTATTTTAATGAAATGTATAACCTAAACCTACGCTAAACTAACCCTACACTTAAAACTAAAGATATATAGATATGCACACTTTACAAGATTCACTGGGGGGTGGGGGGTTGCATAAATGGAAACATCTATCTTGTTGTACCCATACGAAAAATTTTCGTATGTCGCCAAATTCATCAAATTTAACCTTATTTGTTTATCCCTAACTTGCTCCTAAAAACATTGTATCCTTTGTTGTTTTTATTAATTCTACAGGAGCGAAGGTATACATGCCATTCAAGGCGTACTTGGGGATGAAAAAAATGGAGTCTCAAGTAAAAGCGCCCCTGAAAGACTCTGAGGGCACCTAAACAAGAAAAGAGGCAGAGTTATGACAAAAGCACACCTTGAGTGGATAAGGCGCGCCTGATAGAGGAAAAGCGTGCCTCCTTGCAAATAAGCACGCCTAAATAAGGAAAAGAAGCACGCCTAAGGGGATATAAACGTGCCTAAACTGAGAGGAAAAGGCGTCTAAAGACAGTGAAGACCAAAAGCGCACCTAAGGGGATATAAACGTGCCTAGACTAAGAGGAAAAGGTGTCTAAAGACAATGAAGACCAAAAGCGTGCCCAATTGTGAAGACGCACGCCTGCCAAAAGAGCAAGGCAGGGATCTAAAGTGCGCCAGTATGAGATTGGATGCTCCAGAAACAAGGAAGATTTTCAAGACAAAAAACGCATTTCAGAAGGAATAGATGCGCGTCTTCACTCTCTCGTGTGCCTTCATATAAGGAATTTTCGAAAGATAAAGTGTTAAGAGGCGCTTTCTTTCACTGAAAATGCTTCTTGCATACAAAAGCACGCCTCCTACCATTTACACGCGGCTGAAGACTAAAGAAAAGCGCGCCACCTATGTAGAGGCGCCTAAACTAAACTTCAATGAAGAAGTGCACCTCCTAAAAATAAACGCACCTAGTTCATGCAAAAGCGCGTCTGCTAGAAGTAAGGCGTGCCGATGAGATGCTCCAAGCACTTCCTAAAGGCGATCAAAGTTCAATGATAGACAAAAAAATGTGTCTGCATGAGCAAAAGCACAATTCAAAAGGAAGAATTGGTCGCCCTGGAAAGACGTCATGAACAGAAAGTGTAGAGGCACATCTGGAACATAGAAGGTGTGCCACTCCAAAGAAAATTTATGAGTAAAGGCACATTTTTAATGAGTAAAGGCACATTTTTAATTGGTGAAGCGTGCTTAACAACACCGGGAAGCGTGTCCAGCATGTGATGAGCGCACCAAAACAAAAGGAGTATGAAGATGGAGGTGTGTCCTATTTCTAGCACCAGGAGTAAAAGTGTCTCACAGTATAGAGGCGCGCCTATAATAGAGCAGAAGAAAGATGCATTCAAACCAAGATATAAGAAGCACGCCTCCTAAAAATAAACGCTCTTTTACAAAGAGGTGCACCTTTTCAAGAATAGATGCGCTTTTTCAAAACTATAATATCATTTTTGTTTCAAGTCAGCCTCGACTCCAGTTTCAACTAGTCTCTCCTTTCATACAGAGACATACATTTTGGAATGGCTATTTAAAATTTCAAAACTTGAGTTCTAATTTTGCAAATCTCAAAGCAGTCCAAAAATAAATAAAAAGCAGATCTAAAAAAAGGCAGCGCTCCTTTATAAGAGAAAAAATTTCTTTTTCACCAACAATAAGGTAGAATTCAAAAGTTAATTTCCCAACAGCATACCAAGGCAGAAATTGCAGAAATTTCATCATTTTTCAACAGGTACAGCGACATTCAAGAGCAGAAAATTAGACTTTTGAAGGCCTAGATCAGCAATTTGAAGGAAAATTTCTTCAAAAAATCAATTTTTCAAAGCAAAGTAACCATTTTTTGTGAAAATTTCTGAGTGAAATTTGAAGTTATAAAGGTGAATTTGTGAGTAGAAAATTCAGCAACAACAGCAATAAATTCATTTTAGGACTTCAAAATTTTGAGAATGCAATATTCAGCTCTTACCATGGATATTCAATTTGTTTTGGCACATGAATTCCCAAAGGTTAGAGAAACAAATTTGTTTCAAGTCGTGCCAGAAGGGTTTGATCTTGAGGCTATGGTCAAAGAAGGCAACGAAACAATGCAAAAATTTACTTCACTCCGGACTCGTCCAAGCAAGCTCATTTCCTATCTCAGTGCAAAGTCTCTAGTTTGTTCTCACTTGTATCAAGCATTACAATCCCGAGACTAGGGAGATAAGGACAGTTGATGGACATACTCTTTGCAGCCTCAACTCTAACGACATTAAGCTGACTTTTTCCATCTCGCCTTTTGAAGACTCCCTTGAAGTTGATCTTGTTGAGTGCGAGAAAGTATGGCACAAGCACGTGGCACAATGTCAGAAACAAATGGCAAAGAGGTGGCTGAAGGAGAAAAGGGTTACTCTGCCAAAGAATGTGGGTCGAGGAAAGTTCAAGGATGAAATTGCCATCATGATTACATTACTCAATTGAATCACTAGACAAGCTGAAGCGAGAAGTTTCAAACCTTGGATGTTTTACCTTATCAACAATATAAGCAATGGTAGTGAGAATTTTGATTGGGCACCTCTTGTCAGTGTTAGCCTACACAAACAGATAGTCGAGTTTTCCCAAACTCACAAGTTCAGGATGTCTTCTACATAGTATACATGACGGCTCATCATGGCAAGTTCAAGGGGTTAAACTTCATAGGGTCACTTCAATGCACCCGTATTTATATCCCACAATTGGAATATTCAAAGTCTCATAAGCATTTCAGAAGAGTAAACGATGCATTTCTCATGCATTTGATACGAGACATGGAGAATTAGATGCACATGAGGATTTCAGAGGAAGCGAAAGCAGTCATTGCTAATTGGGCAGATTGGATCATCCAATTTCCCACTTTTACCTACATCAGGGTATACGACTTCTCATCATATCCTTATATGCTTCCAAAGTATCTATCTGACGAAGTCATCTTTCTGGAGTACATGTGGCAGAGCTCGGAGGTGCATACGCTTTTGCATAGTCGACATAAACATGGGGTTGGTTTTCCAATCCAATTGGGCATTTATAAATGCAAGACCACAGCAGATGCCAAGTTAGTTGGTGAAGAGATGGCCAGGTTCAACTTCAAGACTCTTCGCGAGAAGCACACCTATGATCCAAAGGAAGTCATGCAGTCAAGGTTGGGAAGCAAGTTTGCACATATTCCCAAGATCAAAGACTTTTGGGCGAATTGTGAGGATGAATTTGAGGTGCGCCAAAGGGATTTCAGCAAGTTCACCGTAACTCCAGATTGCAAAATATTTATCAGAGGATGTTGAGGGCATTTCAAATGACGATGGGAATGTTCTATCACCCAAGTTTGTAATGGAAAACATTGAACAACCGCTGCCACAAGTGGATTGGTCAGTGAAGGAACTTCTAATCAAGAGAGAACCAGTGAAGTTGTGAAACGCAGTAAATTCTTTTTGAGTTCCAAAATGACTAGAAGGGTAAAAGTGCATAAGGAGAAGACTTCAACTTTAGAGCCGCAATCACGAGGAGCGTTAGCTCCACCTCCTAGACCGGAGACTAAGTTAAAAGAAAAAGTGGTTGATGCGAAGGAAAGTGAAGATAGTCTTCCTGAGACAGGAACCTTGAGGAGAATTCAGAAGTCAAGAGTTGGCATTGCTTCGCCAATGCATTATGAACCCACACTAGCCGCTTCATCACCAGAAGAGCCTTCCCCGAAGACTACTACATCCACTACACGACAATCAGATCTTGAAGACCCTATGAGGAATGTTTCCACACCATTTCACTCATCTAGATTTGAAGAGATAAAGGCACAGGTAGGAGAAGGGGCTCCCACTTGGTTGCAAGAAGTCGTTGGAAAGAAAAGGAAGAAGCCCTCATACCAGATTGATTTTGGCATGCTTAACAATGTTTTCAAAGAACCAGTAGCCAAAAAGCCTAAGCAACAAATGAGAATATCGAAGACATCCGAAGGGGATTTGATTCTTGAGACAGCTATTCCTCTTAAGGATAACACTATCCTCGATGTGGAGCCCGATGACTTCTAGATAACCAGGGCTAATTTGGGCCGAAGTACCAAGCATGCTGATGTCAATATGTTGGAGGTAGCAGCAAGAAACCTTAAGGAGAGAGTCATCAAGGACGAAGAAGATAAGGCAGCCCTAAAGGCCGAGGTGAAACAACTAAGAGAATACATTTCCCATCTTCTTCATTCCAGTTCACAACCAACGTTGTTTTTGCCACAAGTCCTTCAATCTCTTGACAACCAGAAACAGCTAAGCTAGCTAGTTGTTTATGGTAAACACTTAAGAGATTGGCTTGAGGATTTGTTAGTAGAGGTACGAGAGTTCTTGCAAAATTATTTCAGTTGGTGGCCAAGTCTAAGAGGGTCATCCAGGACATGTCCAATATTGAAAAATGTATGTCGGAGATGCTGCCCACATAAGAAAAGCTCACTAAAAATTTGAAGGTAATAAGTGCGCAAAAATTGACCAAGGAACAAAAGGATAAGATTTTCACATGGAGGGAACAATATGCCTTCTTGATAAAATCTTAAATGAGGTTGCATCAATCTTCATTGAGTGGAAGGAAAAGTTATTTCAAGTTGACAAATTTGTTGCCGAATCTGTCCAACAGATTCCATGTAGGTACTTCCATGAAGACGGTCATGTTTGCAACCTAGATGAAGTACAAGGTGAATTCCAGCAGTTGGTAAGAGAGATTTTGCAGTGATCCAATTGACAAGATGTACCTCTTAGCGGAATTACTAGTGAAGTTTGAGAAAGTAGAGAAAGAGTAACGAAATCAACAAGATGATTGACGAAGGCGAAAATGTTCTTCAGCAGCAAATTGTACACTTGAAAGGCTCTGTAATAGTACCAAGTGAAGTTAAGGTGAACGAATTTCAACAACGTTTGCAATCTCAGACTTAGCCAAATTCAGCACGAGCTCCAGAATGCTATTTTTGGTGGTTTTGATATTTCCAATGATCTATTTTGAGAACTGAAGTTCACTCAAAGCTAAATCTATTTTTGGATCCTTCATGTCATGCAAAAATAGAATTTTTATTGTTTATTTGATGTAATAAATGCCACTATCAGTTTAGCTGATTTTTGCATGGATTAGTTTCCTTTTAGTGGATAGTTTTAGTTTGCAAATAAAACTTGCATGCATGCAAGTCTAGTTTTAGAATAAGGAGTATCAATTAAACTCCTTTATCTTTCATGCATTTCTTTGTAGAGGGTATAAATAAGTGCTCCCTATGCACTTTAGTGGGTTAATGGTGAAAGATAAAGTTTTTTGTGCTATCTCTTGCTATTCATTGATCTCTTGTGCAATCTATTGTTCATTTTGAGTAGGATATTCTCATTAAATCTTAATAAACTTTGTGTTATTTAGATTATGAGAAGAATAATTGTGACTTTGTGCACAGTTATTCACATCTAATTCATTTGCGATATTTTAAGAGCCCGAATTTGTGTTCATTCAATTAAAGCTTTTTATCTATTTGTATATTTCAATCTCTGGATATAATTGAAAGATACAAACATCGTAATAGTAGTACTTTATGTTTCTGCAATAGATAGTCTTTATATCAGAAAATTTCTCTCCTATCGCAGAAGTGTTGAAAATCGCCTTGTGCTTATAGCTAAGAAAACAAAAAGATAGGAATTTAGTTTTTTTTTGTTTTTTTTAAAGTTGCAAGAGGGAGCTTCCCCTCTTAATTCGAAGAACAGTTCTACTGTACACACTATTCCGTTTTGTGTCGCACGGAATGGTGCAAATTAAAACACTAACATATCTATGTTTGTGCCTCAATTACAAGCACCAAGTTGTTAATAATCGTGCCTTGCAAATAAGATTTCCAAACATTTGAAAGAAAGAAACTAATTCGAAGAACAGTTCTACTGTACACACTGTTCCGTTTTGTGTCGCACAGAAAGGTGCAAATTAAAACACTAACATATCTATCTATGTTTGTGCCTCAATTACAAGCACCGAGTTGTTAATAGTTGTGCCTTGCAAATAAGATTTCCAAACATTTGAAAGAAAGAAACTCCTAATGTAAACACATAAACGACACCTTCCAGCACAAAGGAAATCAAGAACAGCAAACCCTAGGTAGCTAGAAACTCTGCTGATATTCCTCTTCAAAAGGCTGAAACCTGCCATCCTTAAAGTCTCAAAGACTAAAACTATTGTGTTCTGCCTTTATGAGGTCTAGAACATGCCAAAAACATGACTGGTGAGGGCAGAGATAATCAACAGAATGATGCAGAGCAGGGGTGGTTAGATTCAGCTTGACCTAAATCAACTAATTCTTCAAGGTGTCAAGCATTTATTGGTCGGTTTCTCTTTCTAGGCCTGCTAATTCCTAGTAGCACTCCATAACCTGTTTTTCCAACACAACTTTCAAACCAGACCTCATACCCAAAATCTAATTGTTGTTACAGATACCCTTTATCCCCTTTGACAACTTATCTCATTTTCAGGTGGGGGTGTTTTGGAACACAGAGGCCAAATCTTGACTGCTATGCTTTGAATTAGGCTTGAAATGGAGCAACAAATTCATGTTTTCTGGTCATTAACTTTCAAACCAGAACTGATCTCCGAGATAGAAAACTTGATTCAAATACCCTTTTGGCTCCTTCAAAACATATCTCAAAATGGGTCAGGGTTTCTTTGGAAAGATTGCTTCAAAATTGGACTGTCCTAGTCTCAAATAGGCCTAATTAGGCTTGTTCCACTAGATCACAACAAGGTTTTCAATCTCTAGACTTCAAACCTTCATGCCAACACCTCAAACAGGTCATAGATGGTCTGCCTTAACATATCCAACCACTTCAAATGATTTCTCAAGAGCTTTTCACCAAACCCTAAGTCCTATGCAAACTCAATGCCTAACTCATGAGGTTTTCTGACTAGTTTTAGCAAATTTGCCATAAAATGCTCAAAACTTAATGAAATTCAATGAAACAAAGTGCCAATGATAGTAGACTCAATGCTCCATCAATTCCAACCAGTTTCAGGTCATGATATTACCATACAAAACCGTACACAAGCCTGGAACAGCAAAATCACGTTCAGATTTGCAGAAACAAAGTTAGTTTTTATTGATTTTCTTCAAAATACAACCAGCCCCCCTTGGTCTCGACCTTCCCAAGCTTATTTAACATTTCCTAACTTCCATTTTAGTTACAACTATCCAACTTCCTCATTTACAACCGGTGACTCTTCATATTCCCTGTTTTTGCACTTTTGCAACATTTTTGCAAACTTGACAACTTTATGCAACTTGACTCACCAATCCACCTAATGACCTAATATTGACTCAAACACACATGATATGGTCTTAAATGACCTTATTACATGGAAAAACATCAAACCAAGCCAAAATATTAACTTACACCTACTAGACCTAAGGTGCTCCTCACCATACTCCCAAGGCAAAATGAACTCAAGTCTCATTGAGAACAGTGCTGCAACAATAGACTCATGCTTGATCATGTCATTCTCTAACCTCCAAGTGACATCTCCATTTGCTAAACCCTTCCAATGAACCAAATACTGGAAATAGGCATTATCCCTTGTCTTTGACCTATTCTTCACTTGAGAATGTTGTTCTTCACTTGATGGATGATCTTTGATCTGTTCTTCACCTAAGAATGCTGTTGAATCTGCATCTTTACCTGCTACTATACCTCCTCCATCCTTGTAATGAACTTCCTTCTTCTTTACTTTAGGTGTATGCTTGGACTTGCTCACTTTCCCTTGCAACTTATCTTTGACCTCTTCACCTTTTCTTTGCATCTCTTCCATCTGATGCTCTGCCCCTATGACTGCTGCTTGATCATGCATACTAACCTCTGAATTGAAAAGAATGGAACGGCCAATGTCCCCTTTTGAAAACAATGAGTGGAACACTCTATCAACCATCATATCAACATACTTCTTAAGCCAATCTTGAATCCCCAAAATCAATTCATCCTTCACCTTCAACGCAGTAGATCTTGACACCAACTCAATATCATTTCCCTCCAAAATCAAGTCATTCTTCATGTCTGTTGTCATAATGTCTCCAGGTTTAGGAATGGCTGCAAGGTCCATGTTCTTCTTTTCTTCTACTTTTATGAACTCCTTTCTACCTACCATCATCACATTAGCTCCCTTAGTTTGTCCTTTGTCTTCCTCTTTCAATGGTGTCAAAGTATAGGAGACCCCATCATTTTCTATTTCATAAGTATTCCTCCTACCATCATACATAGCATGCCTATCAAATTGCCAAGGCCTCCCTAGCAGCAAATGGCACACATCCATGGGTATTATGTCACATAGAATTTTGTCTTTGTATCCTCCTATATGAAACTCCACCCAACTTTGTTCATTCACCAAAATATGTTGACCCTCATTTAACCAAGAGACTTTGTAAGGAGTAGCATGTGGTATTCTTTCCAACTTAAGTTTTTCAACCATCTCAACTGAAACCATATTATCTTGACTACCTGAATCAATTACAACTTTACAAATCTTACCCAAGCACTTCCAAGTTGTTTTGAAGAGAGTCTTCCTTTGTGATAGCTCCTTCTCTACCAGTGCTTTGATGAGAGTTCTCCTTACCATTAATGATTCTCCAACTTCTAGAGCAGCATGTTGTGATGGAGAGTTTACACTCTCATTGTGCTCTTCTTGCACCAATTGAGTCCTTTCTCCTCCAACTGAAGTAGTGGCCTGATTTTTTTTGCATTGCCATGCTTGATGTCCAAACGTGTTGCATTGGTAACACTTTCCTGTGAATGCATTTGATCCTCTTCCTTGACCTCCAAATCTGCCTCTAAAACCTGATCTACCTCCTCTAAATCCACCTCTCTGATTAGCAACTTGGTCTTGGACTTTGCTTGCATCCTCTTGGCCCTCATATGACTGTCTTGGAGTAGAAAATGAACCTCTTCCCCTAATATTGCTGCCTCTGCCCCTGGTTTGTTTGTCTTGCCTTCTCCTTAGCTTTTCTTCAGCCCTAATTCCCAATTGAAAACATTCCTCTACCGTCCTTGGGTTATGCAAACTCAACTCATCTTGAAGATTAAACCTTAACCCACTGAGATATCTAGCCACCTTCTCCACATCATCCTCCATGTGACCTACTCTTATACTCAACTTATAAAACTCATCAGTATAGGTTTTGACATCCATATCTCTTTGTTTCAAATTTTGAAGTTTCTTGTACAATTGAATTGCATAATCAGCCGGTAAGAACTTACCCTTGAGTTTGGCTACCATTCTATCCCAAGAGACAATTGTTGACTTACCTTTCTTCCTCCTTTCAGTCTGTTCATAATCCCACCAAAGTAGGGCATGACCCTTCAATTTTGTTTTTGCCAACTTTACCCTTCGTTCCTCTGGAATATCTTCACATTCAAAATAGTTGTCAAGTGCTGCAATCCAATCCAAAAGCTCTTCATCATTCAAGTTCCCTCCATACATGGGTAATTCCATACTGCCTTGTGACCATCTCCCTTGACTGCCTTCAATAGCTGGGCCATCTTCTGTTCATCAGGATCCAACTCTTCTTCTTGGGATCCTCCTAGAGGGCTCTCATTCTCACCCTCCTCCTCTTGGTCACTCACGTCACCTGTGACCATTCCTCTCCTCTAACTGGTTTCAACAACGTCAAGCCTGGCTACCAACATGTCTTGCAGCTCCTTCAACTTCCTAATCTCTTTTGCAGTCTTCTCTTTCATTTCACTCATTTCCCTAGCCATAGGGTTACCTTTTGGAGGCATCTTGTTCTCTTTTGCTTCACTCTTTCCCTCTTACAGACCTACCTATGCTCTAATACCAATTTGATGCAGAGCAGGGGTGGTTAGATTCAACTTGACCTAAATCAACCAATTCTTCAAGGTGCCAAGCATTTATTGGTGGGCTTCTCTTCCTAAGCCTGCTAATTCCTAGTAGCACTCCATAACCTATTTTTCCAACACAACTTTCAAACCATACCTCATACCCAAAATCTAATTGTTGTTACAGATACCCTTTATCCCCTTTGACAACATATCTCATTTTCAGGTGGGGGTGTTTTGGAACACACAGAGGCCAAATCTTGACTGCGACGCTTTGAATTAGGCTTGAAATGGAGCAACAAATTCATGTTTTTTGGTCATAACTTTCAAACCAGAACTGATCTCCGAGAGAGAAAACTTGACTCAAATACCCTTTTGGCTCCTTCAAAACATATCTCAAAATGGGTCAGGGTTTATATGGAAAGATTGCTTCAAAATTGGATTGTCCTAGTCTCAAATAGGCCTAATTAGCCTTGTTCCACTAGATCACAACAGGGTTTTCAATCTCTAGACTTCAAGCCTTCATGCCAACACCTCAAACAGGTCATAGATGGTCTGCCTTAACATATCCAACCACTTCAAATGATTTCTCAAGAGCTTTTCACCAAACCCTAAGTCCTATGCAAACTCAATGCCTAATTCATGAGGTTTTCTGACTAGTTTTAGCAAATTTGCCATAAAATGCTCAAAACTTAATGAAATTCAATGAAACAAAGTGCAAATGAAAGTAGACTCAATGCTCCATCAATTCCAACCGGTTTCAGGTCATGATATTACTGTACAAAACCGTACACAAGCCTGGAACAGCAAAATCATGTTCAGATTTGCAGAAACAGAGTTAGTTTTTATTGATTTTCTTCAAAATACAACCAGCCCCCCTTGGTCTCGACCTTCCCAAGCTTATTTAACATTTCCTAACTTCCATTTTAGTTACAACTATCCAACTTCCTCATTTACAACCGGTGACTCTTCATATTCCCTATTTTTGCACTTTTGCAACATTTTTGCAAACTTGACAACTTTATGCAACTTGACTCACCAATCCACCTAATGACCTAATATTGACTCAAACACACATGATATGGTCTTAAATGACCTTATCACATGGAAAAACATCAAACCAAGCCAAAATATTAACTTACACCTACTAGACCGAAGGTGCTCCTGCACCACAGAAGCAGGCCAAAAATCAGTCCTGGCATAAATTTTCATTGTTGCTGTTACTTGTCAAGATTGTTAGGCACTTCTTTCATGCATACTTGTCACTTGAAACTGTCTGGGCAGAACTTTGAAGTGACTTTGCCATCTTTCAGAATATGAGGCAGAATTATCAAGTGGCTACTACAAATGTGCACTCAGCCTGTTAGTGACAACTTAAGGGCAAAACTGTTAGGCACTTATGGATGGTTGAGCCATCACTGGTGCATGCCAAGCTCACCTTAACCACTCTAGGTAGAAATTTGTGTCGTCCAAGCACTAGAAGGCAGAAATGTTTAGTGAAATTGCCAATTCTTTTAATTTTCCTGCTGTTCGCCGTTGATGACCCCGTGAAACTTTACTGTTGTTCACCTCTTGCTCTGCTGCATTCTACCCCTTATCCTGCTCCTACTCTTGCTTATCCAGGCAGAAAACTTCATTAACTCAGCCATCCTTGTCTGCTGTTCAGATTTTCGCATCTTAGACATGTTCCTCAAATGCTGTTTTTATCTGCTGATCATTGATGAGAATGAGGAAAGAAAAACCAATGATTTCAGCTGATACCCAAAAAAATGGCGTTATTTTCAATGCAGGTCGGCCATAATAGGACAAATCAGGTCAACTCAGATCAAAATCACACTAGGTCGGCCGAAAAACCTAAATTTGATATTTTCAATTTGAACTGTCAACAGGGGTGTAACAGTTTTCATAAATGTTTGTGAGTTTCTGCTGACTGTTGTAAGGAATTTGTAAAAACAAGAAGAAAATAATTAAAAAGATTCAATAATGACGATATTTCTGTCTTCAACTACACAGCCCTCATCATTTAGACCAGTCAGATTCCCCAGTTTCACCATTAGTTATTTGAAGAATGAAGATTTGGTCAAAAATAATGAGGATTCCACTATGGTGTCAAAGAAAACATAGTGATAAAATTTATGAAAAATGGCATGCACCATAAAGGTCTGTGTGGTTTCGAAGGCCTTAATTTGGCCTTAACTGATAATAGACAAAAATACTAAAAAAATTATAAGTCTGAAATAGACTTCTAATTTCTGTTCTTCCTTGAAAACTAAAAACTGAAATATCAGAAAACCAACAATTTGACCCAAACTGAAGTGTTCAAGTAAACATTGGAACAAGGCCATACTTAATTAATTTATTTTAAAAATGGCAGAAAATACACAAGCAAAACAACAAAACAATCTTACTGGAGAAGGTAAACTAAGGCTCAAACCAAGAGCAGTATGAATGGTGCACTCAGCCTTAAACATTCTTTCAAATCCCCGCTCAATATTTTTTCAGCCAAAAAACGCCCTTTGAACTGGGGCTTAAAGGCCTTTCATAACTCATGCACGCTTAAAAGTCTTAGTGTGACTGACTTCAGATTCCTTTTGGCTTACGTAGGGTCATAACTTATATATTCCAAATGATGACTCTGTATAACTGATGAGTAGATGCCTGCATAATCAATGAGTAATTGATGACTGCATCACAATGTAGCTGGCATATTTCCACATAACTGATTTGTTCTTACATCACTAGCATTTCCGCATAAATGATTTATTTCTGCATAACTGATCTATTCCCGCACAACTCTATAGCAATACTGATGATTAACACAAGGGTACCTCCCTTCAGGCTTCATAACAGTAATGCTTGTGATCTACATATGGGAGAGTTTAACTATTTCAAAGTGGATATAGCTGCCTAAATTATAGCAAAAAAAGTGTTTGGGAAAGATTAATTTCCTGGATGTTGGATTGGAAACTGATATGTTAGGCACTTCTTTACTACAGATAGGCTATTACTCGTTTTACCCCTTCCTGCTTTAATCAAATCAAAGTGTAATATAAGATGGATATTTTAATCAATGAAAATAAAGTTTTCATAACAAAATCCAGGGTTTTCATTCAATATGGTGGGTTTCAAAAAAAAAAAAAAATGTGTACAAATTGTACATGAATATCAGCTTAGCCATGTAAGCCCTAATCTGAGAAAGAGAAAATGAAGAAAGTATATTTGAGTGTACTTTTTCAGCAATGTGATACATCTTGAGCCTTTATACACAATTTTTTTCCACTTCTCCTGAAGAGCAAAAAAGAAAACGGCCATGTGACGAGCAATCAAAATCAAAAGAACAAGGCAATAAGTAAAAAAACCCACCAAAAGATGGGTTATGTTGAGATAGAATAGGACTTTGATATCTTCCATCATAGTGCTCATGATGATTTGAACATCTTTTAGTTGAAGCCTGCAAAGTGCAAAAATAAGAATAAATGAACACCTTGACCCAGTGGCTTGTGAGAAGACTGTAGTTTTAGCATACAGACACGAAAACAGATGAAAAAAAATTAAGAAAGCATGAACAAGCATCTATTGTTTTTCCACATCTAATTGTAAAACCAGATTAGCAGTGTGCATCGTAGAAATCTTCCTCTCTATATTTACATACCCAAGCAGCTGACCAAAAAGCTAATTAATAAGAAATAAATCATTTTATTTGATTAGAAAGAAAACAGACAGGAAGTACCTCTTCCAGAGCATTATGAAAATCCATTCTTGGAGTACAGCTTTTCTCCCCAAAGCTCTGCATAACAATTGAAGATAATACAAATGTTACCAAATTTAAATTTTAGCAAGATAAAGTGCTTACCTCAATAAAGTTAAGGCCTTACAAGTTGACAGTGCTGTACAGAGAAAACATCACAAGGTACAGCACTTACCTCTGTAGACCACCATGAAATGTGAGCACGCTGAGCAGTTTTGGCTGACAAATGTTTCTGCTTTGCTAAACAATCCAAACCAGATTTCTTCTTATACAAACTATAACTATCAGCAGCATCAGAGCCAATGCAACTACTGGGCATTTCTACAAAGTGATATTGATTAAATGTTTCACATTCCATTTCCCCCACACACCTGACAAAAGCATGTTCACCCACTCTTAGAAAGTTGAAACTAACTTGTTCATAATCTAGATCTTTCTACTGTTAAGTACTTGATTCTCTTTCCAAACTGGAAGAAAATTCAAAATATGCTCTGAGAAAAACACAGCAACCCAATTCAACGTAGATTTCCAAGTTTTATTTTAGTGCCTCGTTTTGAGCATATATGTCAAAAACACTCATTGAAAGGTGCTATCCAGCCGCAATAAACTCTAAGAAAACCCTGCTCCATGGAAAACACTTGCAATAAAGATGGATGAATAATATTTATGTGTTGAAACAAATATAGTGACATTAATAAATCTTTCCCTCAATTTTTACTTTGCTATTAATTTTGATATCAACATGCTTTCTCTTGATTCTAGGTTCTTAGCCCTCATTACCAGTTTTTGATTTTATAGGTAAAGCTAAAATTCCTATGCTCCTCAAAAACTAAAATCCTTCTGTTCCCAAGGGACGCATCCCTGAGACCTTTCCAAGTGTCGCCATACCCGGGACATTTCGAGGACACCTCAGAAAAGTCCCCAGGCCATCCAGAAAAGGTTTAGAAATGGCAGAAAACTGCAGGAATGTCTGGCCATCCCCACCAGGAAAGTGCTACAAAACACGGTCGCTCACTTATCTATACACATGTATTGAAGGGTTTGAGAATGTGAATGAGAACGTAACAGCGAGTATGAAGCAGAAGCTGGATCGTCTCACGCAGCTCACTAGCAATGCACTCACAATTTTCAACTACATTTCAGCTGCGGAAGAAAGTAGAAGTTCTCAGAAAAATTCACATCAGAATCACCATCTCTTGACTTATGGCAGCAATTTTTGCTGGAGTTTTGAACACGAAGGCACGTATAAGAGGTGTTGCAGAGACATCAGCGAGATTTGGATCAAACTGTAGTCTGTGATATATTGCCATTGATACAACAATAGAACAAAAGAGATATTGACACATGTAGGAATTGTATATGTTGGTCTATGAATGTGATTAAGGTTGAGTATAGAATGAAAACAAGAATATTAATAACGAAGCTAATGAAGGTGGGGGTGTACATAAAGGTGGGAGTATTCAGAAAAATATTACTTACTTTCAGTGGTCCACAACTTCAAAAAATAATAAAGCACAATAGACCACAGGGCTTGGGGGATGCTAAAATTTGTAGCTTAAATCTACTGAGACACATCCTAATGGGATTTTATAAGAAGAGATTGTGGAAGTTAGTTGTCTACACTTTATCATCTTGTAGTTGTAGCCTTTTGGCTTTTTCATTTTGTTGTATATACACATTGGTAATGAAAACTCAAATAACTAGACATTGAAATTTTGTTAATTTGTATGTCGACTCGTGAAAACTCAAATGATTAGACATTGAAATTTTGTTAATTTGTATGTCGACTCATGAATTCTCAATTCAGCTCTAATGTTTCATTATATGGTTATGTAATGAATATGGTGAATGCCTTATCCTATAAATATTTGAAATTTCCTATATATTTTTTATTCCCATCCCCTGCTGTCCCATAAAAAAGGCCTCCCATTCCCTGCTGTCCCAGAAACATGTCCCCCCATTTCCTGCCATACCTGTCCTGGAAACTTGCTAGAATATAGTAAAATTCAAGAGGAAAGTCATTTATATGGCAATCATTTGCTGACTAAATTCTAACAAGATAAAATACTCTATAGAATGCTGTGGCACGGTAGATCTGAGATGACTTAAAATATCTGATAAGGTATAGAGGATAAATTTGACTGAGAATGAGGCACAAACCACAAGCATTGGTCATAGAAGCATATAACAATCCCATATGGTTTATAATATCCATCACTTTTTGTCTGGACATTACTGAATCAGGGAATGGGTTGTGAAGTTTGTTAAAATGTCAGTAGCATAGGGTTAGGCAAGATTTATATCTTTTATTATTAAACTACTTAACCATACCCAGATAGGTCTAATCAATGTCAACTGACAGGAAAGAGTTTAGCAATGCTTGATTGATTAGCAAACTACTTAGTTTGCTAGTATAGTTATTGAAAAAGCAATGCTGGCATATTCTATCCTTTTGCCAAGTGTTAGTTTTACTAGTATAAATAATAGAACTTATAACTATATATACAGTATATTATACAGTTGACTTCCTTTTCCTGACCATCTACCATATTCTTCCCTGGCTTTGGTTGAAAGTTAGGATGTATACAATGTCATTAAAATTTAGCTATTGACAACATAAGTTTCTCCTTATCATTACATTCTAGCATTAATAGCTGAAGTTGCTATCCGACTAACTGCAGTTTAATTTCACAATATGAGATGGTTGATGGTCTGCCAGATGGATAATTCATCTTATACTCTATGTTCCTTGAGACAAAAAACAGCACAAAAAACATAAGTAGGTAATAATCTTGATATACAAGGATTTGGGACTCTAAATGTTGTATTAAAATCTTTCCTATGAAAAAAGAGGCACGTGAGATCTTGAACAAATTTGTTGAAAGAAAAAACTGGGCAAAATCATTTTAACTAATTGGAAAGAATTTTACAAGATAAGAAAAAACAAAGCAAAGACAAATATATTTTAATCAATAATCTTTTACAAACCTGTTCTCTGTGGAATCGGAAATTGTACTCTGAGTGGCTGATTCTAATTCTGTACAAGACCTCTCTAATCTTTTACAAACATTTTCCTTATTCTCTCTCTCCAGAAACATCATATTCTCATCCCGAGAGATGTTGTGTCCTCTCCTTTGATGCTCTGAAATCGGTATTTCATAAAAAAGATTTGTTTTTCTCGCAAAAATACTAGGTGAATTGTCCTTGCTACTTGAACACTGAGACATGCCACCTGTTCATATCAAACAGACATAATGATAAAATAATAAAGGAAAAAAAATAGCAAAATCTGCTAGTAGAACCAAATATAAGTGATCTCATCCATGGTTTCCAAGTATCCTCCCATTCATGAATATTTCTATGCCATCACATATAACAAATCACAATTAACCTTCAAGAAGCCTATGCACTAAATACAAAGTCAACTCAACTTTTTAATCTTGACCTTCAGATAATCCACTTTTAACATGAAAAATTTAAGACCATATGTTCAACTAAGACATACAAGAATCTCAGATAAATGCATCAAAAGAATATCAATATGATTAGAAATCAAAATATACTGTACGAGATTGGCTTACACCACTCTCAATACATAATCTCTAACTACCCAAGGGCACAAACACCCTTCTATTTCATCTGTGCTATTTATGTTCTAATGCTTTTCTACAAGGCTTAAAACCCTATTTATAAAATCATACTCATTTGCTCTTTGCAAAACATGATATTCAAGCTAGCACAATTTCAGGATCTGCTAGCCAACCTATCCTAGTCAGTTATTTGTCTTCTCAAACCATCTTCTTCAGCCTCAAGTAATTCCAGTCTTCCTCCTGGCTTCCAGGTCCTTCCTCCGTCCTTGAAGCATCTACAAAATCTATGTTGGTAATTAGGAATTTGCTTTGCACTAACATATCCTTTCTAATGCAAGGACTGTTAAGTGTTATGTCATCAAAGTTCCTGCAAACATCATCTTGATCTTTCCCATTCTCAATTTATTCACAGATCACTGACCTCCAACATTATTTTATCCTGTGGATCCTTGTTTCCCTCTCTTTCTGTAGGTGGAATTCAGTAACTTTATCTTGCTGGATCTGCTACTTTCCCTCCAACTCATTCTTTTGTATAAGTTGACCTAATTTGTTCTGTGCATCCTCACTTCCAAAACCTTAATCTGTCACTTAGAACAAATGAATCTTAGTTTAATGCCTTTAGGGTCATTTCTTAACAAATTTTGGAGTGCTATACTTCTGCAGACTACCTACAAAGTTTTCAACCTAATGTCCCTCATAGGAACTTGCAAGTTGCTGTTGTAGCTGGGAAAACCCTGTAACTAAAATCTGAAATTTTCAAAATCTAAAATATAATTTCAAACTTTGAAATCTCCACACACCGTCACTGGAATAAACCAAATTGCTCTAATACCACAGAAATAATCCAAAATCTAAAGACAAAAAGTTCAAACAAAAACCTGATCAATGAGCTCCATGGTGAAATCTGATAACTCTTGAAATAGAAATTGCCTTCAAAATAATCTGAAATATGAATGTTCAAAAATCTAAAACCGAAAAAGATTAACTTCTGCTATAGCAAGCAATATAACTCTTTTCTAGTACAACCCAGAAGTTGTAATAGGCATATTTTAATGACAAACAAATCTTCAATGTCTTAAATGTTAGTCCAGATAAACTACACAATTTGCATAAAAGAGAGATGATCTATTATATTAGGTCTAGCCATCCTTCTAAGCAATATAGCTCTCTCTTGTGTTTAGATATACTTCTTGAATCTAAATATAGAATCCTCCCAAAAAAAAATCTGTGATTTTTCCTCATAAAGCAGTCTTTAGCCTTTCAATGGCTTTATTTGTTTTATTGCTCTAAAGCAATCTTTACCCTTTGCATGGCTTTATTTAATTTTATTCTTTATCACTAGAATAGACTTATGCTTTACTCTCTTCCTATATTTAATAAACTTATTCTTTGTCCAAATTTAATAAACTTATTAAGTTATTCTTTGTTCACATTGAACATCCTCTTATGTCCAGAGTCCTCCTTCAATTGAAATATATTGGACCCATTACAAATCTGTCCTCCTGAATTGCTTTTGCTGTATAGGAAGACAAGTGTTGGATGTTCACTATTTTGCACCCTTTCAACAACTTCTTGAACTTCTTCAAATCTTGTTGGTATCATCTCCTAGATCACATGGCCAAAGAGAATAATTGAAAAGATTAGTTAGCATAAGTGGCAACAAGAACATATCTTGTATAGATCTGTAAGAGCTTTCCATATTTTTCTTCCATGTCTCTTGACCACATAGATGAAAAGAATGATTTCTCCTAATTTCACCTCCCACAAAGATAATTGTACTAGATCATCACCCACTGCATTCATGGATCCTAATGTTTCCTTAATTGTACCCCCAACATCCATGTTTAAGTTGGGACAATCTAAAAAGAACTTGGATTCATTTTACTTGAATTGGATGAAGACCATCTACCAAACTTGAACCAACAGCTACAAATTTTTAAAGTGTTTTAACAAGTTTTATACATGGAAAATAATGAAGAGCTCTAACATTTTCGACTTTAGCAAATAAGGCAAATGCTTCTAAGTTCTAATGCCATATTGTGATTTGTGAAGAACCTTTTGTCACCGAGTTTGCTTTCTAGAGTACACTGCATTCATCATTTTATTTATGGAATTAAATATCAACAATTGTCCTTCTCAGTAATGGGTATTTCTTACTATTGCAAATTCAAAATACAGGTACAATTGCTTTAGGATATATCTCCGGGTTCAAAGGACAGAATAATGGACAAAGATTTTACAAGATTATCATCAGAATTGATCACCAAACCATCTATTCAAGTATGCTTCTCCAGGTATGGAACACTAATCCTGTGACATTTATGCTCTAATTAGACTATCTATTTATAAATTCAAATCTTCTGATGGCACTTCAGAGATTTCTATGGAAAGTGCGCATGGCACCATAAAATGTATTCCACCATGTCAGACGCTCCCAAGTTGTCATCTCATAAGCTCTGTTTGTTTCTCAGTTGTTCTAGTTCCTGTGTAAATGTTCTATTTGTGGAACGCTATCATATACAAGGATCATGTTTTGTTGACTTCTATATAGCTCTGGCGGTTCTTCAATTTCAGTTTCCATCTTTATTGTATTTTTCTAGATTACGTGATTAAACTTGTAAACCTCCTTCTGTGAGTTGTGGGTATGTGTTTGAAAATGTCCTTGTAAACAAAGAGAAACCAATCCATAAGAATTAATCTCTGATTTCAGGAAAATGACAATGTAACTATACGTGTACAAGAGTTCCAAAACATTAATCAAAGAAATAAGTATATAAATAGCACTGATGGATAAGCTAATACTTATGAAATCCAACAGAGACCGAATTGCTTGTCCTCATCATATGTTTCAAGAACTGAACATCTTAATAAAGGATGCCATGTTGCACATCTGCAACCTAAATGGTATTAATTATGTCAATATACTTCGTAAAATGCAATATGTCTCAACTTAGTAATTAAAGTCAGTTATACTTTAATGGTTGATATTTCAAGTCACCATGAAGGGATTAAGTGTCATATAACTTTGCGAATAGATGTATTATTATGCCAAGACCAATGGGCAATCACCTGCTTGATGCCTCACAATGTACCTTCATCAACCCTAATCATTATTTCATGACATTTTCAACAGCCCACTACACTCTTGGCCTACACGCCAACTATTGACTTCAAATCAACAGCTCCATTTACGCCGTCCCCTGTCAGAAAGTGATCTGTTTGTCCGGAGCCATTGATCTGAAGCCAAAGATTGGCCTCGAGTGTGGGGAATAGTGGCAGCCTTTTCAACATGTTTGTCCTTATAAATCCTTTCAGAAAATAATTTAAATCAAGGGCATTGCTAGTAGACTAATAGGCAGCCACTGAGTGCTTGCCAGTTAAGACGTAGATAGTTCAAATCCTGCACCCCGGCAATCTCCCTCACTCTCGCTGGACTTTACCAAGAAGAGGCAGGTTTATTGTGGCTGCTAACCAGAATCAGAAACTTGCTGAGATGTTGTTGGATGAAGCAATAAAGGTGCTAGATACCAGAGTCAAACTCCTGACCTAGGTGGAGATAATGAAGGATTGTAACCAATTTAACAAAAATAATAATAATAATCTAAATCAACCATCTGGCAATTCCATTGGAATTAAACTAGACACCGGCAGGAATCAAGCCCTGCTGCCAGGACATCCATTCATACTGACTTGCAATGGTGTTACAAATAACTTTAAGTTTCTTGGATAGACCAAACATACAGCTTCCACCTATCAGGCACAGACAGGTCTAAGATTAAAGCAAGGCTGCAGGGATATTCTCTGGTAGGGGTTTGGCACAGGTCACCAACGATTATAGGATCTTGATGACTTCAGGTTAGGCTCCTCTATCTGTTACCAAAATCTCCCATGAAGAGGGATGGGAACAAGTCTCCGAATCAGATACCAAATTACATTATAACAACAGATTGCATGCAATTTTGACAGATACGAAGACAAAATTCACAGAAAAATTAAATAAAACCCTAGCAAGCAAACCCCAACAACAAAAAGGATAATTAAACAAATAAAGCAAACCTCGTTGAAGTAGATCAGAGCCAAAGCTAAACCAAGTGAAGCCCACATATTGCCTACGCCGCTTCACCCTCGCACTCCTCTTGCACTTGGGCACTCTAATTTGCTGCAATGTGGAGCTCCGCATCCTGGTTTTCTGCAGTTAAATTTCAATTGGGCATCCAATTTAAAGGATAATTTTACGCCCAAACTCCAATTTTGCTATTAATAGCACTCTAATTACAATGTAAGTTAAATTCGTGGACATTGACGACAGGAAAACAACTATGGCGGTGCAAACCAAACCAAGAAAAGCATATAGCCTTGCTCTAAACTGCTTGCCTGATACTATACATCCAAGTTCCGCGAACTATTCACATCTGTAGTGCATAACTCTGTGAAGCCTCACAGAATGTGCAGAGAAAAGAAGAGAAATATGGTCTCAGAAAAAAGTCTCAGATGGAAAATGTAATCCGACGGCAATTTTTACCGGGATCTGCCAAAAGACGAAACTGTCTCGTACCATCAGTGTCCGACGTGGCATCGTTGTTCCGAACTCCAATCGTCCTATGTGGTTGCTTCCGTGGCGCCATTAAATAGGACATGGACATTACTGCAGTCTTGAAATCATATCTTGTTTCAGACCTGCTCTCAAAGTGATCGATTAACCCATTGGGTGGTCTTGGAGGAAAGTGATCTAACCTAGGAGTTTCATGGAGGGGAGCATTCAAAAATTGTACAAACATCAAATAGATTATAGTTAAGTACTTAGGGTTTTTATTAATAGTTATTTTATTCACTATTATTAAGAATGCTATAAATATATATACTTCTAGGCCATTTTATTAGTATCATTTATTAGTACATGCTTTCGGCCAATACTATTGCAATGAGTTCACACTTATCTAGTTATTAATTTATTAATTGTAAACTAATCAAAAGACAAGATTATTTTTCTTGTCGGGCAAATTTGATTTAAATTTGTACTTTCCCTGTGTCAACATGATAAATTTTTAACAAAAAATTATTGAAAAATGATTTATTTGTATTCCTATTGGCTCAAAAAAAAAAAGACCTATTCTCTACGGATTGTCGGAGAGTGCAACAAAAATAATTTTTGTCAAAGGGACAAAATTATAATATTAATAATATTATTAAAAATATAGGGTTCTACACATTTTATTTTATGAAATTAGATTATTTTTGGGATTTCAATTTTATTTAATCAAAAGTTAAAAATCTACAATATCATGAAAAATATTTCACCATATTATTACATTTTTTTATTTTATTCTTCAAACATACAATATTTTACTGCATTTTAAATTATCATAGTATTAATATTGTTACATTTTAATTAGGGTTCTACACGTTTTATTTTATGAAATTAGATTATTTTTGGGATTTCAATTTTATTTGTTCAAGAGTTAAAAATCTAAGATTTCAATTTTATTTAGTCAAAAGTTAAAAATCTACGTATCATGAAAAATATTTCGCCATGTTATTGCATTTTTTATTTTATTCTTCGAACATACAATATTTTATTGCATTTTAAATTATCATAGTATTAATATTATTACATTTTAATAGCCTAAACAGACATTTCAAATCTCTATACACTCAACTAGGTCAGAGCTCTCCACATAAATACAAATATGCAAGCTTTGTAAAGTTTAGTTTTATAGTTAAGGAAATATTTTAGTCCTATTTTATTTTTACCGAAGTAGATTATTTTTGAGATTTCAATTCTATTTACCCAAGACATTTCAACACTCTTCAAAAATTAATTTTTCGGTTATTGGAATGCAATTTGTCTATACAACCAATAGCCAATCAACAAAAACATTTACAACTAAACAAATACTGTAATAACAACACAATTTGTCTATACAACCAATAGCTAATCAACAAAACAAAATTACAACTAAACAAATACTATAATAACAACACTACAAGACAGGTACTGGCCACTACGTGGCACTTGTTATTAAATGCATTGAATCAATTATTGAATGTTTAATGTTTGCTTATTATCATAATGTGTTTTTATACAATTGCAATGTGTTGTGTACAATACAAATAAATCATAAACTTGTCTATTTTTTGTATTATACTTATTGTTAAATGCATTGAATCAATTATTGAATGTTTAATGTTTGCTTGTTATCATAATGTGTATTTATACAATTGCAATGTGTTGTGTACAATACAAATAAATCATAAACTTGTTTATTTTTTGTATTATACTTATTATTAAATGCATTGAATCAATTATTGAATGTTTCATGTTTGTTTGTTATCATAATGTGTATTTATACAATTGCAATGTGTTGTGTATAATACAAATAATGGATACATGAAGTTTGACCGAGACATTCAAATAAATAACAAAATATTATTATAAAAACATGAAATACTGAATATCCGGACCAAACCTTATAGAGATCACATTAAGAAATTATATTATAGTTAGTTCTGTGAACATAACAAATGTATTAATAATATCTTTACACGATTAAAATTGCATGGACACAATTGAAAATAAAAATCGAGAATACAATTCATGAATTGGTGCAAGACCATTGTAGGACATTGAAATTGGTAATTTGACATTAAGGCATCATGAACACCATGGAGACAATGATGGAACTACACCATATTGTATTAACATCTTAGATAAACTAGAAATGATGTGCTTGTTCCACATAGTGACAAGGCCCCCCGAAGCCCCCACAAAGGAGCTGATTAGGTAGTCTATCGAGGCCCAGATGTTGTTAGCTATACCTTTATAGTTTTCTTTAGACATCTTAACTTCCTGGAGAAGGATAATAACTACCTTGTTTTCAAAAATATAGTTCTTCACCATGAACTGCTTTTGAGGACTATTGAGTCCCCTTACATTCTAGGAGAGGACCTTCATTTGCGTGGTCATCTAAAGAGAGCCTCCAGAGTGCTTTGTCTCCCAATGGTTATTTCCTTTGTTTCTTCTATATGTTTGGTTTCTCTCTATGAGAGTCTGCCAACCTTCCCCTCTGTCCCCACCTCTACGGACTTTTTATGATGGCCTTTGCCCTTCTTTTTGAGTCACCCAACCATCCTAGTTAGTCCATGTGGAACTAGGACCAACACCAGGAGATAGCACTCTGGGTGGGGATAGCACAGTCTTCATCTCTGAATCTGCCAACTCAGCTGACTGTCCACCTTCAGGCACTTGAACACCTGTATCAACATTCTAAGGCATGGGTACAATCTTTTCTTTGAGGGTCTGGCTCTTAATCTCCCCTTCTTCTGTCTCCTCTAAGCCAGCAAGAACATTCTGCTGGTCTGACAATGGATGTTCAACTCTAGGTGAGACCTAATCTGGTTGTCTTTCCAGAAGCTTTGAAATCGATGGGGACTCTATAATGTTCAGCAAGTCCTCCTTAAATAGGTAATCCTCTCCAACATTCTCCTCCTCAAAAACCTCTTTAGCTTTTTGGTTCCTAAGGAGTTTGCATTCATTGATCAAGTGGCCTTTTTTAGAGTAGTTTTGATAGAATATGGTAGCATTCTCATACACCAAATGTTGCTCCCAGCTACCATACTTGAATTTTATATTAATAGTATTAAGCAAAGTTCTATTGATGTCTACACTAACACAAAAATGAGCAAAAACTAACCTCATTTTGTGCTTAGAGGTGTTGTCCAGTGCAATGAATCTTCCAAAAGAATTTCCAATCCAGGTGAAGATCTCCTCATCCCATATTTCCAAAGGAAGCCTGAGCAACCTGACCCAAATCAGGGCTGACCTACTCAGCTCCATGGTCACATCGAACCCTCATTTCAAGCGCCCTAGACAGAGGTTATGTTTACCATAAAGTCAGGGTCCTACAGCCAAGACTACCACAAGGTCCTCTTTGGTCATAAACTTAAATAGGAAGAGGTCATCTGCCATGGCACTGGTAACAACACTTCCCTTTAGATGCCATCTCGAAGCCACCCATCTCCTCACCATGTCAATGTTAGGTCTTGGGGTTTGGAACTTACCCACTAGAGATAGTTCCATGGATAAGATAATTTGATCCATCGTCAAGTCTAGGATTAGGAGATCTATTCCTCTATCCATCTCTAATAGCACGGGGGCAACATAGTCTTTTTCAACCCTGATCTCTTCTCTGAGAAGGGCCTTTTTCCAAGCCTTGGGATCCAAAACTAAGGCTAGAGATTCGTGCTCTAAAGTATTGCTCAAGGCAATACTTGTTGTAGTAGGTTCCACCAGAGGGCCCGATGGGGGGGCAGAGGGCCCCCCAGGGCTAACGTCCACCATGACCTAAGCAGGTTCAAACAGAGTTCTAGCAAGAAAGTTGCAGATCGGGAAAGTTGCAAAGAGGGATGAGGTATCAAGTGAAAGTAGTCTTGAAGTGAAATTCACTCTTAACAAGAAAGTTTGGAAACTTATAAATATATATGCTCCCAACGCTAGGAGCGCTAGAAAGGACCTTTGGGAAAGCCTAGTTCCTAGACTGAATGCTGAGAAAAGAACTAATTAGATGCTGGTTGGAGATTTTAACACCCCGTTTTTCCCTTCAAAAAAGTCTGGGGGTATCATTGACTACTTGGACAACATGGTGGATCTGGCACACTTTCTCAACAAGACTGGGCTGATGGATATTGAGGTCAACAATCAACTCTTCTCTTGGACCAATAGAAGAAGGGGAGACCAAATGATACGGGTTAAACTGGATAGACTTTTGGTCTCATCCAACTAGGACATTGTGCAACATTCTACTCTGACTGCCCTGCCCCGTACCATCTCTAACCACAATGCCCTCTTATTCTCTTAGAGAGGAGTCTCTAAATGTCCTTTCCCATTCAAATATGAAATCATGTGGGCCTCCCACCTTGACTTTAGAGATTGCATTGTTGACTGGTGGAGTATCTCGGTTCATGGATCCCTAATGTTTAGACTCACTCAAAAACTTATTCATTTCAAGCAGAAAAATATAGGCTAGAATAGGTTTTGCTTTGGAAATGTCATAAACCAGAAGAAACACATTTCTGACAGTCTTTTAGAAATTCAAGACAACATGGCCAAGGGAGACAAGAGTGAGGCTAACTTTAGTAAAGAAGAGGCCCTTCTCAAGGACCTAAGGGAAATAATGAAAAAAGAAGAGATTTTCTGGAAGTAGAAGTCTAGAGTCCAATGGCTGACTGAAGGAGATAAAAACACTACTTTCTTCCATCAATCAGTGATGAAGCATAGGAAAAGGAATAGAATCTCCAAACTTTTGGATGAAAACAACAGGGAGGTCAACTCAAAGGCGGAACTAGGGCAATTGGCTTCTAACTACTTTAGGAACTTCCTATCTAAGCACAAGAGCACTATTGACCATGTCATAGTGGAAGAGCTCTTGGATAGCATTCTCGCAATTCTCTCCGCTGAAGACAACTGCAGACTTTTGAAGCTAATTACCCTGGAGAAAGTCAAGGCAGTGGTGTTTTCTATGGGGGCTTTTAGAGCCCCAAGCCCAAATGGATTCCCTTGGCCTTTTTCCAAGACTTCTAGGACATAGTTGGTTTTGATGTTACTGCGACTGTCAGAGACTTCTTTAGGACAGTTAAGATCCTCAAGCAGATTAACTCCACTTTCATAACCCTTGTCCCCAAGAAGAATATCTTAGAGTCTATGGTTGATTTATGCCCTATTAGCCTTTGCAACATTATATATAAGATTATCACAAAGACTCTGGTCCTTAGACTCCAACCTTTGTTGGACAACCTTATTTCAGATTACCATAAAGGTTTTGTCCCTGGTAGATAGATTGTGGATGCGGCCATCTCCACACATGAGATAATCCACTTGATGGACATAAGTAACATCCCCAACATGGCTCTTAAACTGGATATTTCTAAGGCCTATGATAGAATTTCTTGGGATTTCCTTTTTAAGGTTCTTAGGAAGTATGGGTTTCAGGATAAAATGAAAACTTTGATACAGGAATGTGTCACAACTATCAAGTACTTAGTGTTGGTCAATGGTTCTCCCCAGGGGTTTTTCAATGCAAGTAGAGGTATTAGGCAAGGGGATCCCCTTTTGCCCTATTTGTTTATCATTATGGCTGAGGTCCTGGGTAGCAACATTATATCCCGCCTAGATAGACAGGATCTTAAGGGGATCAGAGTTGCGTCTACAATGGGGCCCTTAGCTATCCAACAGTTTGTAGATGATACTATGTTGTTCGGTGCAACCTCGGTGGTGGAAGCAGAAGATGGAAAAATCTGTTGAACTCCTATGTTGATGCCTATGGACAGTGCATAAACTATGAAAAGAGCAATGTCTTCTTCTTTAATGCTGATCTGGTGCTCTAGGAGAAGGTTAAAAATATCCTAAATTGTAACAAGGCCAACCTCCCGTCTACTTACCTTGGCCTTCCCCTCACTATCAAGGAAGTGACACCCACTTACTGGAACTCTATCCTTGAAAGAATTCAGAAAAAAGATGGAAGGCTGGAAAGGTAAACTCCTGAGTCAAGCTAGTAAGCATCAACTTTTGAAGGCTTCGCTGCAAGGTATCCCCACCTACTTTATCACTCTTTTCAAAATGCCCAAATACATTGCAGAAAAGTGTGAGAAGATTTAGAAAACTTTTCTTTGGACAAGGGTTGAGGAAAAGAAGAGGATATCACTCATTGGGTGGGACAAAGTGTGTCTTCCCAAGTATCAAGGGGGATTGGGTATTAGAAATACCCAAATGATGAACAAAGCTTTGCTGACCAAGGTTGGATGGAGTTTTCTTAAGGAGGACAATGACTGCATGCAGATCATGAGAGCCAAGTACCTCCACAATGGAGAAAAGATCAGGTTCATTAAGAGGGAGAGCCTTCCTAAAGGCTCCATTATTTGGAATAAAATGATCAAAACTAGAACAACTCTGGCCCAAGACATTAAGTGGAAGCTGGGAAAGGGAGACAAAATCAAGTTCTGGGAAGACAATTGGCTACATGAGGTCCTCCTATCAACCAAGATAATATCAATACTAAAGCTAGAGTTGTCACTCACTTTGGGAGGTTTGTCAGCAATTACATCACTGTTTAACACCGGGGCTAAAGACATTGGAAGAACTTGACTGATTGTTGGAATGACAGCTAGCCTAGTGAACATGAGTGCTTGTCTCTACAGTTGGAATTGAGCAAGTGCAGAATTCCCTTAGTTCCTAGGGAGGATGAGATGCTCTCAGCCCAAGACAAGATGGGGGTCTTCTTGGTTAAATTGGCCTACAATATGCTAACCAACAGTGGTTAGGACAACAGTTTATGGAAAAAAGTCTAGAATAAAAACCTGACTCCTAAGATCATTTTTTTTTGGTGGTCTGTCACCCACCACAAAATCCTTATTACTAATAACCTCAACAAAAGGGGCTTCCAACTGGTTAACCGATGTGTTTTGTCCCAGAAAGAGGAAGAGTCTATTAACACCTTCTTTTCCATTGTGATTTCACTACAGAGGTCTGGGGAAGGACGTTGGATAAACTCAGCATGGACTGGGTTTTCAATGAAAACCTCAAGGAATTCATTCAAGGTTGGTTCTCTCCCTTTTCTCACCTGAGGGTCAGGGAACTATGGAGGCAAATTCCCCCGCATCTAGGGTGGAGTGTATGGAAATAGAGGAATAACATAATTTTCAAGGAAATGGCTAAAAGTGCCAATGACATCTTCTTCTCCTTTAGAAAGATGGTCTCAAAAAATACGTCCATCAGCAATCTAAATGCTGCCAAGGAATCCCCCTCTCAGCTTGAAATGTAGATCACCAAGAACTGGGGTCTGACAGTGGATATGACCATCTTTGATAATTCTATGAAGCTTGCTAGATAAAATACCATCTAGAGACCACCTCCCAACGGTTGGGTTAAACTCAATTTTGATAGAGCGGAAAACAAGACTAATGGACTAGTCAATGGAAGTGGGGTCATCGAAAATGAACATGGGAATATAATGGCTACATACACTGGGGGCATTGGTACCCAGTCTAACAATGTGGCTGAGGGTCTGGCTCTTTTATGGGGGCTCAAATTTGCCCTCTCATTAGGGATGGATAAGATCCAAATCAAGGGGGACTCAAAAATTATTGTTGATGCTGCTCTTGGCAGGACTGACAATGAATGGAAGCTTAAGAATATCACTGAGGATATTATAATCTCACTAACTAGGTTCACCGAGAAGGAGATAGGACACACCTATCGGGAAGGCAATAAGGTGGCCGATGGCATGGCCAACTTGGGTTAGAACTTCAGCAGTTGGAGATGTTGGAAAAAGTTGGAAAACCTCCCCCTACAGATCCAAAACCTCCTTTGTAAGAAGCATAATTCCGTCCTAAGTTCACTATGAGTTTAAATCAGGACATTTGGGATCCCCTACCTCTGGGGTGCCTAGGGCACCAAATGGGGAATACTCTCAGTAATATTGATTTTTATATTGCTAAAGGGTCTAGAAGGTTCAGCGGTGAGTCAGCCTATTGCCAGATCAGCTTGAAAAGTATTATAAACCACCACCATATGACTTGTAACCACATTGCCATTATGACGTGGACGCCTCGAGGGGTTAAACACATGGCCATTCACGTGACCATTGGTAGGTTTAATTCTTCAAGCCTCCGTAGAACTCATTATCATGATCAATTCAAGGCATTTAATCATGATATGGGTTGGCACTCTAATTTGCACAATACAAATTTAAGGAATTATGACACTCCTAACTAGCGAGGTGACAGGTTGCTCATCAAAACTTGTGCTTCGCACTGCTCATGGATTCATATATGCAGTTGTAAAGTTTATCAACTTGCCATAGTTTTCCTTTCTCAAACCTCTACGAAGTTTATCTGTAATTGTAAAGTTTATCGGCTTGCCAAAGTTTTCCTTTCTCAAACCTCTGTGAAGTGTTGCTACATGCTGAATATGGGGGGTGATAGAACCCACACCGAGCTAGAGTCCTGTGAAGAATTCAAAAGGAATGAAACCCTCTGGCACATCTGCCAAGAGGGTGGGGTGGCGTCATATCTGGAATGCCTCCAGGGGCATGACAAGAATTTATCCAAACAATTTGTGCAGTCGTGGGTGGACAGACATGTTTAAGTTAGCAGAGTGGGCTTTGAAGTGTCTGAAGAGGTCATAGAGTTGGCAACTGGTATGCCCACGAATGGGGTGAAGCATAAGAAGACGAGTAAGGTCTCAGACCCACAGGGAATGGCCCTATTCTTGAAAAAAGGCAAATTTGCATAGTCTATAAGGTGGTTTCAACAGAGAAAAGCTCCCTAAACCTTAGGATGATGTCTGCCATATGCTCATCAAGTATTTTATGCTCGAAGGTAGGTTTTTCCGCTTCTTTCATTACCATTTTGTGTTGTTGAATCATTTTAGGAGAAGCTAGTACATAAGTTTTCCTTTTTACCTACTTTCTTCCATGGAAGCCTCGGTGGAGGTGACCATTGAACAAATCTGTTGATCCTGACAAACCCCTCATTCTGCTCCACCAGGGGCTTATTTACATATTGTATAAGTTTCATCTAGCCCTATGTCCTCCCAAGGCTATCACTGCTACCCGCATCGACAACTCCCCTGTGGCACCTAAGTCGAACCCTGTCCATTGCAACCCATGATCATCACAGAAGTTACCCCTGAAAAGTATACCTAGTCCCACTAAACTGCTAAGGCCTCATCTTCTAAGAAGAAACCCATTGTGGTGAATAGCCCCGAGACTCGAATTGTCAACTAGATAAACCCTAAGACTGCCAGCCCTAAAGTAGCCACCAAAAGGAAGCTTGTGGTGGGCGATTGTAAGGGTGACACCCCCCAAAAGAAGTTTAAGGAGGGAAAGGATGGGGGTAGCTTTCTGAGAATAGCAGGGACAAGCCCAAGATGGAAGTGCATAACCTAGAGATTGATGTTGAGGGTTCTGAGGGAGGTGTCGATGGCAGTGAAAACATGAAAGATGTGGAGTATGTCATGCCTAAGGGTAAGACTTGGGTGTCATCGACTAGAAGGTCAACCAGACTGGCTACTAACCAACCCCCACGCATAAGGAGAATGTGATTTCTACTAAGTCGGAAGATTGTGAGGAAAACCCAGATGGAGAGGTCAAGGCTAATAATCAAGAGGAGACTATGGTTGTGGAAGCCGAGGAGGACCACCTGAGTAACTTCCCTGAACTGAACGTTCAGGGATCAGAGACTGAGAATTATGAGAAGAAGAAATAGGACACTAGTAAGAGTAATAAAGGTAACAAGAAAACAAAAAAAGGCAAAGGGACCGAGGACCTCAATAGCAGGATGGAGGAGCTGGAGAAGAAATTCATGATCCTAACTAGGTTCACTTCTAAGGTCATGCACAGGTCGGCAACGACTCTAGTTGTCTTGCAGTACATTGAGCTCACCAGGCATGGTATGAAGGACAAGGAGCTGAAAGAGTATGAGGATATGTACTAGTTTCTCACTGCTGATTGGAAACAACTGTTCAAACAGCCCTAAGGGATCTTCTATGTTTTTATGTTTAGTATGTTGTCAGTCTACTAGTAATCTGTTGTGTATGTGTCTTTTTGTTGCTGATGGTCTCTTTTTGCTGTGATGGTCTCATTTTGTTGACTCTTTAGTGTGCTCGTGGGGCTATTGTGTAATGGGCTCGACACCCTTGTTTTGTCACGTATATTATCATAAACATCTTAGATAAAAATAGTTGATGTGTGTATTTTTTTTACTGAACCACCTTTCTAATTACATTAGGGGTGACAATGAGCTTTTATTAGAGGAAATGCATAAATTGATACTAGATAAATGGTGATTATACTTAAATGTTTTCCTTTGCGCTTTTTATAATGGCAAGAGGGAATCTACGTACAAAAGATTAATTCAAACATCAAAGAATAGATCCTATAAAAAGTTGAATTTAGCCATCAAATTTGACAAATATAGTGTTCATCTAGTTCAAGCCACATAGAATATGTTATATTAAAAACCTTGGTAGGAGCATAACATGAATCAAATGTCGTGCAAACATTTAAATATAAAATGCATGAATAGTTTGTAATTGTGCAAACTTTAGTAAAAGAAAATTAGAGAAAGAAAAAAGTTTTAATTATTTGATTAAGAAAATAAAATTACAAAATCATGTTGATAAGCAACCTAAACAAAGACAATTTACAAAGGACAACAACAAGGAAATAGCCAATTGAGATAACAAAAAAAAAAAAAAAAATTAAAAGTTTGATCGATAAGCTTGAATAAAAATAATTAAAAAACATGTAAAGAAAATACACATTATCCACAAACTCACTGGTAAATCTTGTCCTTATCCCTAAAACATCTATCAAAGAATTTGTAAACCAATAGTATAGGCTCACTAATATAGACTCTAAAAATATATTACTCCTAATAACCATATAAATTTTGGCCCTTTCCACAAAGGAAACAAAATAAACCAACCACATTTTGTAGTGGACATATTTAGGATGTAATCTCATTAAAGGAGCTTGTACTCTTATTTTTACTCCTAGGACAACCCAATGGAATTGGAAAATGTAGCTATATGATTATTCAAATGATTTTTTCCCTCTAAAATAGGACCCCCATACATAGTTACAAATTTAAGTTGGTCTTGGGGAGGGGGCATGAAAGTTTCATCCACAATCTTATAGACTTTTATATTTATATAGTAGCTTGCATGACATTTGATTTTAAATTTAATTTGCATATGTTATAGTTTCTTATTTATAAATCCTCACACAAGTGTTGATGAGATAGAGGAGGTTTGAAGCACCATTAGAATAACAAGGTAGTCCACTCTCCCCTACTCTTTTTGGTCTATAAATAGATGAAATTGAGAAATGATTTCAAGTTGCTTGTGCATAGATTGTTGCTTCTTGTACAAAGTTTGTCTTGTTATTGACATCATTTTGATGTTTCGCTCAGAGGAAGATCTTAAAAAATACCTATATGTCTTAGTATCCTTTTTGTACCAATAAGCCTTATATCCTCATCCTAAAAACCAAGTGCATTGAAACCATGGACCAATACATAGGATCATTTCTTTATGCAACAAAGTATATAAAAAAAATTGCATACTAATAGTATGCATGCTAAAAGGACTTATCTCAAACTTTGGGATAATCAATATACTTTTTCATGTTAGAAAAATGTCAATCAATGTCATTGTTATTAAAGAATGAAAACAAGTCCACCATGTATTTTATAATATACCTATTAGAATAAATAATATAATCCTCCAACATTTTTCTATATTGAAAAAATCTATAAGTACAAAATATAGATGTTGTTCAGAAGAGCAGCAAGAAGAAAATACAAACATACAACAAAACAAATCAGCCATATAGCCATGGCCCAACATAACAACCGTAATCGCTGAGCAAGCCACAAACCATAACAAGAAACATCTCAGCATAGCGACAGCAGAGTAGCAGCCAACATATACACATAGAGGAGGGATGAAACCAATCGGTAGATACTACATGATGCCTTCATCAGCTCATTGATGCAGAGGTAAACGCAACGGGAGCTTACAAATGGGAAGGAGGAGTCATTAACACAACCAGCATGTTAAAATCCTATGGGCTTATCATCATCATCATATTTCTTGCTAACACAGACAGCATCATCATATTTCGAAGGGGCATGAAATATCCTCCTGCTAACTACTGTTCACTTTCTTATCGCCTTTCACCTTTCGCCTGTCAGCAGCATCATGATATTCGGCTATCGGCAGCATCATCACATTCGGCAAGCGCAAACATCCTCCTGATGTTCACTGTTCATCTTACCGCCAAACGCTATCTTCATCATCATGATATTCAGCATCACCTTCATCGGCAGGATATAAAATATCCGGTTCCCTCCAAATATCCTGATGACGACAACTTCAAGCACCTTTCCTTCGATGCTTACGTCACCCCGATATCCGACTACTCAAACAACAGCATCAGGATATGACTTATCCGGTCATATTGAAACATCCTGATGATGTTAACCAAACTTTATGCCGATAACTTATGCCGATGCCAAAACACTTAGCGACAGCAGGATAAACTTGCATAGGGTGATATCCGCAATATCCTGATGACGATGACGTCACATGCACTTGATGATGATGTCAATGCACCTGATGATGATGTCAACAGGATATAAGACACTTATATCCTCCGCAACATGATAATGAATATCCGGTGATCCTTCTAATATCCTGATGATGACCTTTCCGATCCTTAGCCAAAAAAATGAACTTTCACTCCTGCATGCGATAGCGACATGCGGATGAAAGATGATCCTGATGATGATATACACACTGAGTATATATCTGATTTATATCATCCTGATGCACTTGAAACATACAGTCTTCGTCAGCTTCATAACCTGATCCGGATAGCGATATACTCACAGATGTCGATGCAATTCACTCCGACTGGAAAAGCACATGCAGACCCCTGTATATCCGTCCGCTGCATGCAAACTCACAGAACCGCACAATTTCACAAAGAAAACATGATGATCGGGTCGGATCACCTTCAGATCAAAACTTAACAGTTTATCTTCCTAAACCTAGCACATGAGGATGCTAGGTTGATTCATAGCATGCTACCAACTGATCTCTCAAACAATGAAATGCATAAACAGAAAACTAAAATGCAAACTAAACTATCATACATGACCATTCCACCGATTCACAGAATCAACCGGTGGAAGGGTTGAAAGAATCCATCAACTTGTAATCAGAACGGAAATCAAAACATAAACAGCTGATAAACCAGATAATGCAATTGATGAGATCTTATTTAGATGAAACACAAATGTCCTGTTTCTACAACAATGTTTCACAATGTCTGGACTGATCTCTGGATCTCACTCAATCACCAGTACAACATAACATAACTACTACTCTCTGATATGATATTCTCTGATATGATATTCTCTGATATGATATTCTCTGATCTCAAACCCTAACTGATCTGAGTTATTTATAGCAATATCCTACGAGTACTACCAACTCGATTCCCAGCGGCTGGGAGCTTCCAAACGGCTGGGAGAAGACAGCTCAGACAACCTGATCACGAGCTCTAACTACCTGCACACTCTCCTAGGTTGATCTAATACATATGCATTGGTCCAATGGACCTTATTACATTATGAAGTCAAACATGCTAAAAATAGACTAATGTCCTGTCATGCGGACAATGAACCTATATCCTGTCTTGTAGGGGTGCTCCTGCACCACTCATCCTTGAAAGAATGTACAGTATAGAAACACAAGAAAACTTCACAATTTTTCCCTCTAAATCAAATATATGGATGCATGAAAACCATGATATAGATTGAACTGTATTAAAATTTGACTATAAGATTGGCTACAAGGAATTAAATAAACTAAATAAGCACTAATGTTGCCCAGCAACCACAGAGATGCCTCATTGCAATAAAAAATTATAACATCAAAGAATGCCTCTGAGCATAAGTCTGAATGTTCATAATGAAAATTAGAGACCTAGGCCATCCAAGCTCAGCAACCACAAAGACTCCCCATTTGCTGAACAACACCAAGATCCTGAAACTGCCCATCATAAGCATAGAACAAAGACAGAGAATACTGGAAAAGGCTAATTTACATAGTTTTGTCCATGATCAGGAGCCCAATATCCAACCTCAAGCAATGAATAACAGGTGCCAATACAAAATAGCAAACAACTTGATTAAAAACAAGAGCCTTCATGCAATGGAGAAGCTAGAACAACAACCCTGTACACCTTGCCAAGTGTTTCCTTCCATACCATACATGTTCCCTGGCATCTATAACCAATTTAAACTTTGAAACTAAAAAGAGAATGAAGCCATCTTGATCATAAGATATCACCTTCATGGAGTTGAAGGCATTGCAGTTTGATCTTGTCCAGTTGGTTACCGATCTGAGAATGCTCCTTAGAGGCCCACTGTAGCAGAAAACAAAGAGAAATAATTTGAAACAAGATATCAGCGTAAAACTTTAGCATTTCTGATTCCTGATGAATATTATGATTTGAAAACACTGTCAAGCATCAACTTTTTCCAAATGTGTAGTAAAATAGGCTATCTCATAGAGTCAGCTATAACATTTTTATGAAATCCCACACCGAATAAAGCTAGGATCCAACTCAAATAACGATCAAAAATAGCAGGTAAGTGCTAGAAAATAGCATTCCATTTCTTCCTTGTCCATGGACACTCCCACAAAATATGTTTCAAGTCTTCATTCTGCTTATACAAGGTGCATTTTACTGGCTGAATAATCATACATCTCAACCTATCCCCAGCAGGTAGCTGGTTATGTAAGATTTTCCACGCCAAAATCTAAGCATTTGCATAAGCTTTTGATCTCCAAATTTGAGCACTCAATTTTTTCCAAGTTCTTTCTTGAAATTTGCATTTCCATTTTATATTAAGCCTTGGATCAATGACAGTCTCGGTAGAAGACTTAAATAAATCTTTTTCAATGGAAAGAAAAGAAACAAATAATTTTCCAACGACAACCAATCTTTGAAGAAGTTACAATGGATAGGAGTACATAGCTTCATCATTAAGTCCATGAGCACCAATGATTTGAGAAAAATTTAAAAGTGTTTCAACTTGTTATTAAGATTAAACATGTCTTTGATGTTCTACCAAGTAGACCAATCAAGGGTAGAGAAGTCCCAAATATCGCCAAACTATTGAATTCCCTTTTTAAATAAATAATGAGCTTGTTTGGGAAAACTAATAGCAAGAGGTTGTCAATGATATTGGATAAGTTTGTTCCACCATATAGAAGACGTACCAAAACTGAAACCATGTTGCAAAGAGGAGCCTTTCCAGCTTAAGAACTGAAAGACTTGTTCCCAAGACTTCCAAATAGATTGTAACTAGAATGATGCTTCAAGTTGAAAGAAGGGAGCCATAAGGATTTTATCCAACCATTTGACTGAGTGCCATTTCCCCTTAACCACAGCAAGGTTGATACGATGACACACCAATATTTTCCATGGTTCTTCCCCTAAAACAACTTTGATTATCCATTCAATAGACAAGCACATGCCTTGCATCTTGGGATCTAGAATACCCAAACCACCTTTAGATTTTGGTTGAATACAATGTGACCAAGAAGAGTATTTATAACCAGCTTTACCTTCCCAATTAGACCACAAAAATTGATGAATAATTTTGTTAAGATCCTCATATCCTTTATTGGAAGACATCCAACATGAAGAGTAATAAACATGGGAAGCAATGAATATATCATTCACAACCTGAATCTTGCCAGCAAGTGATAAAAATCTATTTCCCCAAGCAAGGAGTTTATTTTTCAGTTTGTTAATAAACTAGTTCCACATCTTTGAAAGAGAGACACCGAGCCCAAATGGAATACCAAGGTACTGTGTGATCTATCCATGTTTTATCTGTTTCCATTCTTTAGGAATCCATTGGGGAATCAGATCAGATTGAATCATGAAAAAATTATTTTTTTGATGTGCTAATCGAGAACTAGAAACTGAACAGTATAAGTTTAAGATGTCCAAAACATTATTAATCTCCTCTTCAAAATTATGAAGAAAAAGCATACTATCATCAGTGAAATGCGAGTTAATCACAACAGAATTATTGGGGATGGAAATGCCCTTTATCAGGTTCATTTCATTAACTTTTTGCAATAAGTAACCAAGTGCATCAGCTATAAGAACATATAGAAAAGGAGATAATGGACATCCCTGCCTGATTGAGCGTTGCAGGGGGAAGAAATTAGTGAAAGACTTATTAATAACAATTTGTGCATTGGCCTCATTAAATAACATCTAGATGTGTTTACATATCTTAGGTCCAAATCCCGGCCATTGCAGCATTTTAATAATAAAGCTCCATCGAATTCTATCATAAGCTTTGTCAAAATCAAGCTTTACAAGCAATGCATTTTGACCCGATTGCTGAGCCCATTCACTAGTTTCCTGGGCCAAAATTAAATTACCAATAATAAACCTTCCCCCAAGAAATATTGTTTGCTCAGGCCTTACTATACCTTTCACCACTGGTTTAATCCTTGTTGCAAGGGCTCTAGCAATGATTTTATAGGATGTATTAAGCAAGGTAATTGGTCTCCATCCTACAATAGTGTCTTCATTTTTCTCTTTCGGGATAAGTTTAATAAGACCTTTGTTAATAACATGCCCTAGAGATCCTTGTTCCAAAGCTTCCAAGTATAAAAGGTAAAAATCCTCTCTAATATGTTGCCACATGGATTGATAGAATTCAATTGAAAATCCATCAATACCAAGACTTTTATTAGGGGCCATTAAAAAATAGCATGTTCCAAGTCTTTAATGGATAGCTCATGATCTATAAACTAGTTGTATTCAAAATCCACCTTATAAGGAATGCATTCTTTGACAATGCCTTATAATATTGATTGAATATCCTGCCAATGTGAATCCTCTCTAAAAAGCTTCTCATAAAAATGTTGAAACATAATTTGTACTTCTTTAGGGTCAGTATGAACAACACCGGATTCATCTTGAATAGCTCCAATATACTCCTTTTTATGTTTGTAATTTAAATAATTGAAGAAGTATTTAGAGCTTCTATTTCCTTCTTTGATCCAGTATAATTTGCATCTAATTTTGGCTCCTTGGCCCCTTTAAGTATCGATTTTGTGGAGTTGAGCTTCTGTAGTAGCTATAGTAGCTTGAATATCCCTATTATAAGGATTTAAGATGAATTTTTTCCTAGCAAATTCTAGCTTCCCTTGAAGAGATTTTTCTTTTTGTTTTCGTTGCCAAGCTATCCTTTAATGTGTCGAATTCCTATGCTCCTTTGGTAGAATCCTCCAACATTTTTGTTTTAAGGACATTTAAATGGTAGAATTAGTTTTGGTAGTTAAAATCTTAAGTGCGTATACAAAAACATATGACAACATAAACTAATCCTCTATAAATGTTAAAGACAATATTATTCTCAACCAAGTAGTAAAACTAAAAATTATCCTACAAGTCTGAGTGAGTCACATGGTAGAGATAAGACAGATATGGTGAGAGAAAAATTGTCTAACATGACATTACCAAGAAAACCATGACCACCACATGATTCAAACATAGACACCCTGGTAAAATATTGATGCCTTACACTTGATATGTAGGTGTATGGTTGTACCAAATCCAACAAATGAAGCAAATGGATTGAAACTCGTGGTTTTATATCATCCATATGTAGTAGAGAACATGGGTGTCACCTTAGAACTAGATAGCCCATGCATACAAAGCTACATATCTTATGCAACCAACATGGATTTGGCAAGCAACATTGGCCAAATTGAATATATATTATCTTTTTTTACAAGAGAACTCTCTCAGAATCCTCATCTACAAACATTTAGAAAATGGGTATATGGACAAAAGGACATCACATAGCAACATCTAGAATTATAATAAAACCATAAACTACATCACTCAATTCAAAAAGGTAAATGTATCATGGAACACTAAATTTTTTACATTCAAATCAAAGTAACAATAGATGATGATAAAGCTTTAATACAGAAGAAAAAAATGATAGACAATTTATAGATCTCAATTTCTAATTCAAAACTATTCAACAGCCAATCTATATTCCTTATTCAAAACAAATCTAATGACTAGCCAATCTAAGGAGTAGATAATTCATTTTACAAAGAAAAGTGGTGTTTAAACTATAATTCTAGTTCAATCAATTAAGAAGATATTGTTGTCACCTGAATTTGCACCCTGTTGTTGAAGCTTTTAGCAATTCCAACAAATTTAGTGAAACATGGGATTGGTCTCAAGGTGTGGGACCTTGCAATTGAGACCAAACCTCTAGAGAAGTCTGGTTCCTCTTTCTGGACTTAAGGTCCAGAGAATGAAGCTAAGTCTAATGCTAATGCTCACATGGAAAAGGGAAAGAAGAAACTGAAATAAAAAAAGGGGGTGATGCACCAAATTTAGAGTGTTTAGTTGCAACTGACATAACATAGTAATGATCTCAAACACTGAAAGAAACTCACATTGACTCATGCAGGTTCAACTAGAAGTTAAGGTAGAGAGATGAAAGTATGAAAGGGGCATTTTATCGACAATACACAGCTTACATCTATCAAATAAACAAAATGTAAGAACAATAAGAGAGGCAAAAAATTTAGTTTATATTGACCATAGAGGCTAAATAGCCATTGCAAAAGAAGAAGAATTCATTACAGACATGAGATAGACACAAAATGAGAGACTCTCCTTCATTGGTGAACTGATACGGAGACATGCGAGGCTTAGAAAAGAACATAGTCCATCAAATCCACCCAGTTCTGGAGAAAACCATAAGGTCTGAACCTGTAAAAGAACTTTCTTCCTCTGAAAATGACCTAGCATAGCCAACCAACCTAAAATACATCTTTGAAATATACATATATAGCTTTTACAAATCATTGTGCATATATAGGCACTGAAATCTAGTCAATCGATTTGGTCATGCACCCATGCCGCATTGAATTCAGCCATGGCCCTATAAGGGAAATCTGTAAATAGGGACGGTAGCCATTCCCTAACAGGTCTGCAAGGTCATAGAAGAAGATTGCCTACACGCATGGGTGTCAGGTGCATTGAAAAGGGAAGGTCTGAAATCCTTCCATTGTACCCATAAGTCCATTTTGTCCCTTATTTGTATTTTACTGTTTCAACCACCTGAATCTAATTGATTTGTAACATCGTCCTTCAAACATTTAATTCATTCTACAACAATGGCGTGATTTCGGGAAATTAAAATCATGTCCTACAAGATTTTACAAAGCTTTTACAACACTTTAAAGTGTTTCATATTTTAATTATGCCCTTGGCGCTATGATTTTCTCCATTATTAACGAATTCACCCTTTGAATCTTCATTTGGTAAACCATTGGGTCCTCTTTGTTTTCTCCTTTTGGGCCTTTTATCTCCTTTGATCTCTTTAGTTAGTGAATCACCTTATCAGCGAACTTGAGAAACCACGAACTGATCGGTGAGTTTGTGATTTCACTAATTTCTCGATTTCTCCTTTGTTTGATCTTTGCCTTGCTTTTTGCCTTATCGACAAATCTTCACTTTCACGAACCACTTTCCTTGTCTACCTTCTTTCTTGCACTTCTTCCTTCCTCTTTAGTTAGTGATTTTGCCGATTGACAAGTTTTGGTTCACCAACATTTCTTTTTCCCGACAACTCTTCCTTCATCCCCTTGTCTTGCTCCTTCTTCCCTTAGTCAGTGATTTCACTGATTGATGAACTTGACAATCAACAAAATTTAAGTTTGCCAAACTTGAAATTTGCCAACTAAGACATGCCTTCATCTCTTTTGCATTGCCTTTGAAACTTTTCTTTATCGAAAAATTGGTTCGTCGGAAAACCTACCCATTCACAAACCAAATAATTCGCCCACAAAAGCCTTTTTTGCCTTAGAGAAAAACATGCCTTCCCACTACCTCACCTTCATTAGTCGGGGAATTTTCCAAACTCAAAATTTGCCGGCTAAGGCAAACTTTCCTTCTTTTGGCCATCTAGTCGAAACTTTTCTCTGTTGGCGAACAAACTGATCGGTGAACTTCCTAATCGGCGAACTTAAGATTCGCCAAACCTAAACTTTGCTGATAAAGGCAAAAGACAAAGGCAAAATACTTAAAATTTTTTAGGATTTTTAAAGGAAGACTTTCTCCCATTTAAGCTTTCTTAGATCATATATTTATGATGGAAGAAAGATGGGATTTTTGGGGGAATCTTTGGGCTATTTTGGCCTTGGTTAAAATATGACAACAATATCCTCTCTAAAGAAGAAATCTCTTGGAGACAGAGATCTCAAGAGTTATGGTTGAAAGAAAGTGAAAAAACACAAAATTCTTTCATGCTTCAGCTAAATTAGGAAGTTATCATAATTCAATTTCTTCTATTAAAGCTTAAAATGGTAGAGATCTCCAAAATCAGATGGATATTCATCAAGAGGCTACCTCCTACAGTAATCTTCTCACTGCTCCTCTTTCAGCTAATTATTTTGATGATAGTGTTTTGAACAATATTCCTCAATGTATCACTAATGAAGATAACAAAGCACTACTTGCTCCTTTCTCTCTAGAAGAAATTAGATTTGTAGTTTTTTAAATGGCCCCTAATAAAGCTCTTGGGCTAGATAGTTTTTTTGGCTCTGTTCTTTCAAAAGTATTGGGATTTTATTGGCAGAGATATTTGGCTAGTTGTTGAAGAGGCTAGAAGAAACAAATGTATCTCAAAGGATTTGAACTCTACTTTCTTGGTCCTCATTCCCAAGAATTCTTACCCTTCTTCCTTCTTTGATTTCAGGCCTATCTCCCTCTATAATACTACTTATAAGATCATAACAAAGGAAATCACTATTAGACTTGTTGTCTTAATGCCTAATCTCATGTCTTAGGAGAAAGGAGGCTTTGTCCCAGGTAAAGAAACTTCAAAAGGAGAGGTGTTCGCAAATGAGGTTATTCATTCTATCTTTGAAAACAATGATTTTTTAGTGGCTAATATTCGCCAATTGGCTAATAGTTGAAATTGGGGATTCAAAATTTGGCTAATAGTTCAAGCTATAAGGCGACCTAAATCGCCACATTTTTACAAAATTTTATTTTAGCCCTAGTTAAATCGCCAGAACATTTATTTTATTAAACTTTTTAAATCAAAAAATTGCCAAGATATTCGATACCTGATTAGATCAGATTTGCTTAAATTTTATAAGTTATAGTAGAAAATGAAATTAATTCACCAATAAATTATATAATCATTGGTTACTTTATGGCCATATCACCAATTTTTAATCACCATCGTTGGCTTTATTTATAATCTAATGGTTGGGGTTGTATTCCATGGGTTAAAATGTACCCACAGATCTCTAATACCCATCGAGCCTGAAATTGTATTTGGGTCATTGATCTCAATTTATAATCTAATAGTTGGGGTTGAATTCTGTGAGCTAAAATGTACCTATGAAGCTCCAATTACCATGGGGCCCAAAGTTGCTTTTGGGTCGTTTGCATTTGAGATCAATGGTCTGAAATAAAAACAACCCAAATGTAATTTTGGGACCCACAGCTATTGGAGATTTGTAGGTACATTTTGGATTGCAGAATAGAACCCAAACCATTAGATTATAAATAAAATCAATGGTGGTGAAAAATAATTTAGGGCTGATTTAAAATATTCAATGTTTGATTTCAAATATTAAGGAATTAAGAAATTATAGACACAAGCACTACACCTTAAACTAGTCAATCGCTGCCACCCTTAGGCTCTTACTTTTTCATAGGAATTTAACTTTTTAAAAAAGGAAGGACTCACCATGGTAATTAATGTATTTGGCTATTTTTCATCAAGATTCACTAGGATTTTCTACAAATTTTTAGTGATGTAAAAAAATTAGCCAATAAATTTTTATTTTTTTTTAAAAAAAGGAAAGATTCACCAATAAAATTAATATTTTTCCCAAAAAAAGGTAAGACTCACCAGGATTTTATATCTTTTTTCAGGAGGGGTTTCTTAAAGTTATCATTGTTTGAAATAAAATTTTGTCTATGCTGATTAAACTTGGCATGTTGAAGGCCTATGATAGAGTCAATTGGCAGTTCTTAATTTTAGATTTGAAAAATCTTGGTTTATCAGCTTCTTGGTGCAATTGGATCCCTTCTTGCATTTTAGCTACCTCTTTCTCTATTACTTTAAATGGTCAAACTTTTGGTTACTTCAAATATTCTCAAGGGATTATATAGGGTGATCATATTTCCCCTTTTCTTTTTATTCTTATGGTTGAAGCCTTAAGCAGAAATATTCAAGTGGCCAACTTTGAGAGAAAATGGGGAGGAATTTGTATTCCTAGATTTACCTCTCCCATTACTCATAACCTTTTTGCAAATGATACTCTTCTCTTTGGATGCTCTTCCATTAGAGAAGCTAAGGTAATTAAATTAACATTGGACAAATATTGTCAGGCATCGAGTCAAAAGATTAACCCAATTAAGTCAAAAATCTTTTTCTTTTTCACCAATGCTCAATCTCAAGCTAGAATTGTTCATCTCTTGGGTTTCAAAGTGGATCAATTACCTTCTCAATATCTTGGTATCCCATTGTTTTCAGGGGCTAATAAGAATGCTTTTGTCTCAAGCTTTTAGACTCTATTCAAGCAAAGATGAATGTTTGGAAAAGCATATGGCTTTCCTATGCAGGTAAACTTACTTTAATCAAAGTTGTTTTGTCAACCATCCCAATGTACATGTTGTCAGTTTTGAATCTTCCTAAGGGTGTTCAGAGTAAACTCGAGAAATTGTTGAGAAGCTTCCTCAGGAAAGGTAACATGGACAAATCTAACTCTACCAAAGTTGCTCTTAGTTCTTGGGATAAACTTTATTGTCCTAAAAATTTTAGTGGTGTTGGGATCTTCAATCTTGAAGCCCAAAATTTAGCCCTAGGTGCTAAACTATCCTAGTAAAATGTTTTCAAAATCACACCTCAAATGGTGTAGATTGCTATGGGATAAATATATTGATTCCTCTGATCTAAAAAGAATTTTGACAGTTTCTAATCCCCCTCCTGGTTCAAAAATTTGGAATTTCATTGTCAAGTGTAGAGATGTTAGCACTCCTCATTTTTCTTGGAAGATTCATAATGGGATTATATCTTTTTTTGGGGATACCTCTAGGAATGGTTACCCTGCTCTTTCTTCATTTGAAAGTCTAAATATTGCAAGGAGCATTCTTTCTCAATCCTAGGATACTAGAGTAAAGGACTACTTCGAGGTTTCCACTTCTTTTTCTTCAGGGAACATCAGATTGAAAGATTTTTAAAACTTTGCAATACCTCAATCTAAAAAAGACCTACTTGCTTCTCCTTTAGCTCAGAGAAAATTTTTCTTCTCTCCCTTTCCTGATCAGCTTGTTTGGAATCCCTCTAAATCATGAGAATATAATGTCAAACAAGGATACATTTCTCTTACTTCTTATGTTAGTCAAGTACAAGATTGGCCTTCTCATCTATGTCGGGGAAAATATGGTCTTTTGAAAGCAGTGGCTTTTGCCTAGATAGCCCTTAGGAGAATAATCCTAACTAGTGACAAATTAGTTAAAATTATATTGGCAATGACTTTCAATTGCTTTCTTTATGGTGCAGAAAAAGAAAACATTCATCATCTTTTACTACTTTGTCCCTTTGCTTATGAATGTTGGATGAAGATATATTACAATCTTGGATGGTTTGGGCCACTCCCAAACAATATCTTATCTCTCTTCAAAAGATGGCCACTTCTGCACTCAAATTCTATGTTCTCTTGCATTTGGCACATTGCACCTTCTATAGTCATCTGGAACATTTAGCTTGAGAGAAATAAGAGAATTTTCAGGAAACGCTTTCTATCTTTGGCTGAGGTTTATAAAAAAATATAAATCTTTATCTCTAAATTAGTAATGGTTCAAGTTTTGAAAAAATGTAATTCTATTTTCTTCTCTTGGGATGGCAAAATTCTTAAGAAATGACCTCATTTGCATCCTATTTCACCTAGTGTAGTTTCTTGCAATTCAGTTATGAACAAGAAGTTGGTTAAATGGATTCCTCCTCCTTCTAATTGGATTAAGTTAGATTTTTATGGTGTTAGTGCTATTGTTTCTGGAAAAACTGTGTTTGGTTTTTTGTCTCAACGTTTCGGATCACACTCCATGATCCATCATCAGGAGGAAAGGAAGAGAATGCATATGAGTTTGACTAGCAGAGAGGCTTCTTAAAAAGAGAGCACAGAGGTAGGCACGGAAGACGAGAAAAGCTAGAGTAGACCCATGGAGGAGAAGAAAAGAGTAGATAAGATTCCAAGTAAATAAATTAAAATTAAATAATAAGATGAAGAAAAAAGAGAGATCCACAAGGAGTAAAAAATAAAACAAATAAAACTAATTGCAATGCAAGAAGATATAACACTAAATGTCTATATATATAAATTAGTAAAAACAAGTAAAAAAGAAAATAAATCTAAGTATTTTTAGTGCTACATAATACTTAGATTTATTTTCTTTTTTACTTGTTTTTACTAATTTATATATATAGACATTTAGTGTTATATCTTCTTGCCTTGCAATTAGTTTTATTTGTTTTGTTTGTTACTCCTTGTGGATCTCTCTTTTTTCTTCCTCTTATTATTTAATTTTAATTTATTTACTTGGAATCTTATCTACTCTTTTCTTCTCCTCCATGGGTCTACTCTAGCTTTTCTCATCTTCCGTGCCTACCTCTGTGCTCTCTTTTTAAGAAGCCTCTCTGCTAGTCAAACTCATATGCATTCTCTTACTTTCCTCCTGATGATGGATCATGGAGTGTGATCCGAAATGTTGAGACAAAAAACCAAACACAGTTTTTCCATAAACAATAGCACTATCATCATGGACTGTGGAAATATCATGTCTACAATTTTTATGGTGTGTCAAAAGGCAATCCCGGAGTTTCTATTATTGGGTGTATCCTCATAGATCACTCAAGTTCTTTGATTGTTGCTTTGGCCTCTGGTATCATAAATGGGACTAGTAATGAAGCTAAAGCTCAAGCCTTATTGATAGGTTTGATAACTATTAAACAATATCATTTTTCTTTCGTTTGCATAGAAGGAGACTCTATGGTTATCATCAATGCTATCAGACATAATTCTTTCATCAGTTGGAAAATTGGCAACATTCTTCTTTCAGTCAAAGAAATTATTCAAGTGCTTACAACTTTTCAAAGTGGACATATCTATCGAGAAGGCAACCATGTTGCCAATTTTCTTGCAAACCTTGGATGTCAACTTGGGCATCAAGGTATTTGCATATATCCAAACACTTTACATAATTTTCTACAAGTCAAAGAATTAGTGGACATGGACAAGATAGGAATAACCCTTCTTCTCTATAGGAGTTATGGGTTTTTTGGCTAACCATGTGTTTCTTTTTTGTAGGTTCCTTTTGCTGATGTGGAGGCCTATTCGCTTGGCCTTGAAATATTTTGCTTCTTCTTGTTATTCTTTGTTGGCGATCTGAGTGTTCTGACCATTGGCATGTGGGAAGTTTGAGCATCTTTGTGGTGGCAATCCCTATTCATTCCTAGTCCTCATAGACTACCGTCAGATTGTGCTAAAAGGATTGATGGACATCTTTCATTAATCACTCCTCATGTTTGTTGATGCATATTACTTGTTTCATGCTCTAGTAATCTTGAGTTTAGATTTGGCATTGATTTCCTTCATGCCATCTCCCTTTTTGTTCTATTCTAAGCTCCATCCTTTGGTACATTTTCTCCATATTTTCATATGTTTCCTAGTTGTTCTTGGAAGGTTTTTCTATGGGGTCAGTGCAACGAAATAAAAGACTGTATTTTCCAATCCAAAAATGGGAGACGTCTACACAAGGGATTATGCATTCTAATTTGCTTGGTCCCATCTTTAAGTTGCATGACAAGAATGTGGAAGAGGCTACAATTGATACTTGTGGTCAGGAGGTTCTTCAGCTATCCAGAACCATTTATCCTTCTCGGGTAGTCTCTCACTTCTTGTCAAATGCTATGGATCTTTGTCAGAGCTCTTATTTGGTTAAGTAGTTGGCTCAAAAATTTGTCAATGACCATCTTTTCTTGGATGCTCTTTTTAATGATGTTATCGCCAATTATGATCTTCATCTTGGTTCAACTCTTATTAGTGGTATTTTTCTGCATAGTGATATTTGTCAGCGACCTTCCTTTCATTGTGCCTTCAATTCCATTATCCATGGTCTGTAGAATGATTGTCATGTCACAGTTAACAATTCTCTATTTTGTCACTTGGATGAATTGTTAGGATTAAGGTGCCATTAACCTTGTAAATCCTATGTAATTTATTATTCCTATTATTGTTTGTAAATCACCCATGAGGGATGAAAGGTTTCATTAGTAGTGATCTTATTTCAGCAGCATGTTTATATTTGGTACCTAACGCTAATTCGTCCACGGCAAAGGGGTTCAGGAGGATTATACCCCCAGTGGGGGGTCTGAGGGTCATGTGCCCCAGTGGGGGTTTGGGGGCAACGCCCTAAAACCATATTTTATTTATATTTTATCATTGTAAATCTGGACCATTCATAATTAGGTCATAGATCTGACGGTTGATATTATGTCAGTTTTCTTTCCCTAGAAGGCAACCCCCTTTTATAACGATATTTGTACTACGTTTTTAGCAAAGTTGAGAGTAACAGGCATATCTGGATTGAAGATTGAAGAAGAAGAGGAAGTGCATGTATTGTAATATCATATTTGAAGAAAATACAACTTGGAGCCTCTTTTCTTGGTGGAGTTTTTTACTTGAAAGGGTGTTTTCCACGTTACATATTGTGTTATGTGTTCAATTCTTAATGCATGTTATTTCCATGTAGTGGGTTTTATTTCTGTCACAGTCTTCATTAATTCTACACTATTTAGAGGACATTAATAAGGTTTGAGTCAGATTTCTGTTGTGTGGTTTGCACCTTCATTTCTAAAATTTGGTATCAGAGCCTGGCTAGTTTTGATTCTTAGGTGGTAGTGTGAAGGTTTTTTAGCTGCAGTGGGAGACTTGGTTGTTTTTTGTTTGCAAATCTTGTCTAGATATCATGGTTGCATCCACTGTTGCTTCTACCTCTCGGTTGGACATTGAAAAGTTTAATGGCATGAGGTATGAATTATGGAAGCTAAAAATGGAGGATTTGCTAGAGGAAAGAAACCGGTGTTGGCTGTAACCAAGGAGAAGAATGATGTGGCTCAAGATGAGTGGGATAGACTGGATAAAAACACATGAGGTATAATCCAGCTGTGTCTGGTAGATTCTGTTCTACTGAATGTCTTGAGAGAAGAGACTGCATACAAACTAGATGGAAGAGATTGGGTGAGATCTACCAAGCCAAGAGTATGGTAAACAAGCTTTATTTAAAGCATAAATTATTTTCTATGAAAATTAAAGAGGGTGAATCAGTTGCAGAGCATTTAAATTCATTTAATTTTTTATTGAGTCAACTAACATTTGTAGATGTTCATATGGATGAGGAAGATAAATGTATATTGCTTCTCTATTCTTGTTGCCCAATTTCTGAACCTGAAAATTTTAAACTTTTCCCCTATTTTGAGATGTCATGTTGTCTAATCCAAATCACAGTTTCGTTGGGTGATTGGTCTTGTACCTTTTTTTTCCATAGATCCGAGTCAATCACAATAGATGATGAATCCACTTGACAGATGGCCATATAATTATGCATTCAGATTGACAAAGGCTAGTGTTTCTGATTATGGCATATGGGCCTAGTTTAGGACAATGGATCATGTCATAATGGTTGGTTCTTCAACTATGCTAATGGTTGTGTTAGAAGGCATGATAATCTCCATTCATATATGTTGTGCTAAAATAGATTGGATTTGAGGTGGGCATTATAGATCCTTTGGGAACAATAAGAGCTCTAATGCTGAGGCAGCAGATATTAGAGAAGGTAGAAGAAGGGACGAGATAGTTGCAGATTCTGGCATGAAATTGAATATAGTAGAGATCTTTGAGAGCAAGAATGTGCCTCCATGGAGAGAGAAAATAACTTTGATAGGACTGTTGGTGACCATGCTGATTGGAATTATGTTCAGCATCATAGTTATCAAGCTAAAACTCACCGCTAGACTATTTCCTACAATGAATGTTTTGGCTGGACTGTTGGCATTTGTTCTCATGAAAGTATTGACAAAAGTAATGGATAAATTTGGGTCATCCAAAACTCCTTTTACCAGACAGGAGAACACTGTCATCCAGACCTACGTTATTTCTTATTATAACACTACATATGGCGTTCAGGATTTGGATCTTATTTGCTGGGCATGAATAGAAAGACTTACAAGAAGGTAGCTAAGCTTCATAGTATTCTTATTCAACTAGGACCATTCTATGTTAAACTTGGGAATGCTTTTTGATGTCTTGGACTATTTTCAACATTGATATGTCTCCAAGTGTAAGGGTTGAAAATATAGTACTTTTTGTAGATGCATTGTATGGAAAGAAGGAATACTGAAGAGCATTGAATGTTTACAGACAAGCATATCACTGTGGCAAGTTTATTCCTAAACAAAGTGTAAGTGGATCAAGGAATATATTTCCTACAGTGAATATGATATCTTCAACAAATCCTATCCATGTTTTACCCTTTAACAAGGATGAAGTTAAGTTTGAAACTGGGCTTTGTCATATGGATCTTCATGATAGTAGAGCAGCTATCATTGAGAGGAAGGACATACCAAGCAAATTAAGAACATTGTGAATAAATCGTACAATGGGAAAATTGTGTCATATGACTAGCTATGATTGTGCAGCTCATATATCTTATAAAGAATGCCTAAGGCAGTGTCCTTGCACTCTAGAAGCAATTGTAGCCTAGATGATATGGGAAAACTTGAAGGCATTTGAAAAATGTGCAAAGCAACGAGGAGAGAATTAAAGGCCGCACTAAGGGAAGATTTGTTGAAAAGGATTTAGAAACTTCCGAGTTGATACAATTGATAGTGGTAACACTAAAATCCTACATTATTTGCTAGCACACGCCCAACTTGTGTCAAAAGAGGAGAGTTAAAAGAAAGATTTTTGAGAGATTTTATAGTTGGAAACAATCAGTGGATAGTCAAGCAAAGGTAGAAGCATACATAAAAGTCACGACCTATTTTCAAGGTGCAATTGGCTAGATGTGATGACAAACAAGGCCAGTCTATTTTTAGATCATGATTATTGTTTCATGAATGCAATGATCATAGGATAGGCACAAAATGAATTTGTTGAAAAGGCTCACAAATTTCAAGCAAATGCATTTGGTAATTGTAGTTCCTAGCCTGTGTTTATTTAAAAAAGCATATAATATAGGGACCCATGATGAAACATCTGCAATATAGGGACCCATGATAAAAGTGATAAAAAATCTTTCTAAATTATGTGCAAACTATGGAGATAAGGTGGGATGTTTTGTCAGATGTTATATTCAAAAATGGCTGACGAAATGCATGCATGGCGTGGAAATATAAAGTGCATACAACATCATGGCCTTTGTTTTGGTCATGTTAAATATTATCTATTGAATGCATGAAGCGCATTTGTTGAAAATGGTTTTAGAAACTTTCAAGCTGATGCAATGGGCAGTTGTAAAGCCAACATTCTCATCGTCAGTGCCAAAATAGCAACAATAAAATATAAATGGAAATGTAGATCATGGAGAATACTACGGCTTAGATTTTCAAAAGTAATATCATTTCCTTGATTGCAGGATCTGCGCCAAGATGGTATGTTGGGAACAAAGTGTGAAAATTTATCAAAGTATAATAGATTTTCTCAACTGTAGCCAACCTCTCTTCTACATGAAAAATATGAGAAGTGTAGATAAAGCATCTAAAGGCATACTATGATTTAAGTGGTTTCATTGATATGATTTTGGCTCAAACAATGGTCAGCATTGTAGCAGCTGGTACATAAAATGAAAGGGCTATTTCAATAGAAGATGTGGTTGGTTACAATTGCCTTGTAAAATGCAAGGATGATGCAGAGCTAAGGGAGCTTCCTTGCTTGCACCATTTTCATGTAGGTTGTGTTGATAAATGGCTAAAAATTAATGCAACTTGTCCTCTCTGCAAGCACACAATCAATGATTCAAGTGAAATAGCATCTACTAGTGAAATGGAAAAACAGAGGGATAGATGTTCACAAAATGAGGTGTGAAATATCCACTTTGGAGTGTGTGGGACCTTAGATAAATGGAAGTTGTCACATACATGGATTCTTCTTATAAACATTTTAAATAAAACATGGTCTCAGAAATATTAGGCAAGCTAATTGTTTGTTAGAGAAGAGACTGTCAAAGAGAGGAATCAAAGCTGCTTCAGATCTAGAGAAAGATGGAGTTCATTTGAGTGGACTCTCAGCATCCACACTTGAGGGTCTCTCCTCTTCACTTTCTTATCTCTTCTATTAAAACAGCTAAGGTACTTTCTAGTAAATGATAAATCAAAAACGAGACAAAAGTATGTCTGTAAGAGGTTGGACACTTTCTTTCAATCTATGGTGTTTAAACTCCACAGTTGTCTTCAAAGAAGTAGCTAAGGCTTCCTTGTTAGTTATTCTTACATCCGGAACTCTTTCACCTTTAAATTCATTTGCTTCTGAACTTGGAGTTGCATTTGAAATCTACATGGAAGCTCCTCATGTCATCAAATGGATTCTCATATTTGGGTTGCCACTGTGGCTACAAGCCCATAATATGTGCCTTTAAATGCCAGCTATGAAGCAACAGATGTGGCTATGTGTGCCATGTTGGAAATAGCTAGATATGCCAGACTAAAGGAGCTCGGTTGGACATTACTGTTGCAGATGCACTAAATGCTATGGTTTATCAACTAACCATATATTGTAAAACCTAGAATGTATTCTAACATTATATCTAGAGAAGTTACTGAAGTATACGACAATTTACAATATTGAGAAGGGATCTGAATGGGTGCAGGAAGTTCATTCTTCTTCAAAAGTAGCATGTAATTTGGAATGCATTGACAAGTGGTTTTAAAATGTGTTTGGAAGTTGAGGAGTCTTTCTTTGGTGGTTTATTATTTTATTTTATTTGGTGACTTTGGAGAGAGTGGCCTTTTGGTTTTCCCATCCAAAGGGCATCTATAAAACTCATTTCTTGTTCATCATAAGGGATCTTTTTTTTCTGCCTTGTGTAATTGGGAAGCTTTCTAGAAGGGGTTACTAGAGACTTGGAGCTCTGGTTTTGATTTTCATATTAATGAAGAATTGTGTTCTTATGTCCATGATTTCTTCATATAGACTAATTGTTCTTACATCCATTCAGTCTCTTTATCTATTGCGATTTCTTTTGCATTCTCTTGATACACAGGTGTTTTCGGGGGATTTTGTACCTTTGTTGTTGATGTTTTCCTTTCTTTCTCTTGGGGATTTGCACTATGTTTCTTATGTTCACATGCAGATTTATTTTCTTTCTCTCTCTCTCCCTTTCTCTTTCCTTTTCGTACTTTCTAGTTAAAAGTACCTAAAATCCAAAAACTCCCATCATACAAAGGAGCTACCCCTCTCAAACGCAGAGGAGAATCATTACACTTGCAATGATTCATCCATTTGTTAGCACTTTTTGTTACTTCCTATTGGGTGAGTCTAATTGTTTCTGCAGTGAAAAAAAATGTATGCTAACAATTCTTTACTTGAGTCATAGGAGAATGTTATTTTGACTATCACTCCTAACCTCACAGATCCAAAGTTGGATGCTCTTGTTTTAGTTCTGCTGTCACAGGAATTGAGGAAGAAAAGTTTAGATAGTTTAGGGGATGCTCTCAGTGTCAGGGGAAGGTCTATGGAAAGAGGACCAAAGGGAGATCAGAAGGGGTCTAAAGACAAGTCTAAGGGCCATTCTAAGACTCCTAGAAAGAAGAACAGAGTCAAGTGTTAGAACTGCGGAAAGAGAGGACATGTGAAAAATGAATGTAGAAACCCAAAGAAATAATGGGATTCTACTGTTGATAAGTCTTCAAATGCAAGTGATGAGGTTTTACTTTTTGCATGTAATGTTGTTTCTCATTATCATTGGTTGGTTGACTCAGGATGCTAATACCACATGAATCCACATAAAGAATGGTTTTCCACATACAAAGAGTATGATGGCAGAAATGTGTACCTTAGGAACAAGAACAACTCTACATATCCTATTGTTGGACAAGGGAAGGTAATGTTGTGTTTTAGTGATGGGAGACTTAAAACCCTCCCTAGTGTTTTGTATGTTCTTGGATTGGCTAGAAATTTGACTTCTATTTCAAATTTGAATGATTTGGGAATGCATGTGACATTTGATAAGCATGGCTACAAATTGGTGAGAGGAAACTTGGTGGTAGCGAAGGGTAAAATATTGGGAACTCTGTTTAAACTAAAGCCACTACTGTTTGTAATGCCACTTATGCATCTGAGGCTAATATTAAAAATACATGTATGTTGTGGCACCATAGATTGGGCCACATAAGTCAGTCTGGTTTAAAGGCTATCTTAAATAAAAAAATGTTATGAGAGTTTCAAATTTTGTGAACATTGTGTGTTTGGAAAACAAAATAGATCTCCATTTCCTTCAGGTAGTAATAAATCTAATGATAAATTGGAACTTATTCATTCGGATGTTTTTGGTCTAGTGGATGTTGAATCAATTAGAAAATCTAGATATTTTGTTTCCTTCATTGATGATGTCTCAAGGTTTACCTGGATTTATTTTATGCATCACAAATCTAAAGTTTTCACTAAATTTAAGAAATTTAAAGTTTTAGTTGAAAAGCAATCAACCCATAACATAAAGGTTTTCAGATCTGACAATGGAGGGGAATACTATTCTAAAGAATTTGATGAATTATGTAAGCATGCAGGTATTGTTACACATAAGACTACTTCATATACTCCACAATAGAATGGAGTGGTAAAAAGGATGAATCAGACAATAATGGAAAGAGCCAAAAGTATGTTGAGTGAATCATAGTTGAACAAATATTTTTGGGTAGAAGTTGTGTGTACTACGAACTACTTGGTTAATAGATCTTTGTGTAAGGCTCTTGTTTCAACTCCTTATGAAATGTGGACAAGTAAGAAACCTTATGTTTCACATTTAAGGGTATTTGGCTATGAGGCTTATATTCATGTGCCTAAAGATAAATGAACTAAGTTGGATAATAATGTAAAAGGTTATAAGATTTGGAATCCACTAACCTGAAAGATTATTTATTCTAGAGATGTTATTTTTAGGGAACTTAGTGTTATTTTAGAACCTAAACAACCAAAAGAAAAAGAAGAAAAGGTGAAGAGAGTGCACTTTGAATTAGAGCATGAAGATGCACCTCAAGAAGAACATAATGATGGATTGGGGGTGAAGAATCAAAAGAAGACTCGAGTGAATATTCTGACGAGGAAGAATCTGTTGTGATAGAAGAAGTTGGTGCAAATGAGCATGCAGAAGAACCTGAAGAGTTTATTACTCCACCTTTAAGAAGATCCACAAGACAACATAACCTAGTTGACAGGTATAACCCACCAGATTTTTGTTGTGTATTTATTTTATTGAGCACTGACGATGAACCTAGATCCTACAAGGAAGCTATTCATGCAGATGATAGTGAGTCTTGGCAGTTATCCATGCAGGAGGAGATGATGGTTTTAGACTCTTGCAACACATGGGATCTTGTTCGTTTGCCCAAAGGAAGAAAGGCCATAGGATATAAGTGGGTCTTCAAGAATAAGTTTGGAGCAAATGGTTCATGGAGAAGTACAAGGCTAGATTGGTAGCCAAGGGCTACTCTCAAATAGAGGGAGTTGATTTTGTGAAATATTCTCTCCTATTGTTAAATTAACTTCTAATAGATTTCTCATGTCCATTGTTGCAGCTTTTGATTGGGAAAAATAGAGAAAATGGATGTTAAGACTGCATTTTTGCATGGAGATCTTGAGGAAGAAATTTACATGCAACAACCTACAGGTTTTGACATAAAAGGGAAAGAACATTAGGTTTGCAGATTGAAGAAGTCTCTTTATGGTCTGAAACAGTACCCCAGAATGTGGTACCAAAAGTTTGACTCATTTGTGTTGAAATTGTGTTTTGTTAGAAGTGAGGAGGATCATTGTGTGTACATTCATTGTATTGATGATTCTATTTTGATCATTGCACTGTATGTTGATGACATGTTATTTTTCAGCAATACTAAGGGTATGATCAGTGAATTGAAAGACCAACTTTCAGGTGTATTCGATATGAAGGATCTTAGAGTAACCAGGTATATTCTAGGTATGGAGATCAAGAGGGATAGAGGTAATAGAAAGCTTTGGTTGTCTCAAAGTAAGTATTTGAATACCATTTTGTAAAGATTTAGTATGCAGGATTGTAACCCAGTCAGAGTTACTTTACCCATTGGTACTAAGGTTTCATTAGATATGTGTCCAAAGAATAAGGATGATTTAGAGGATATGTCTAATCTGTCATATGCTAGTGTTGTAGGGAATTTAATGCATGCAATGGTTTGCACTAGACTAGGTATTGCCCAAGCAGTGGGAGTTTTCAGCAGATTTATGTCTAACCCTAGTAGACAACATTAGAATTATGCAAAGAGGGTATTTAGATATCTAGCAGGTACTCCTAATTACTGTTTGGTTTATTCTACTACTAATAATGCCAAAAAAACTTTGGACATACAGGGATTTGTTGATGTAGATTCGACAGGTGACTTGGATAATCGAAGGTCCACCAGTGGTTATGTGTTTACTTTGTTTGGCAGAACAGTGAGTTGGATGAGAAAAAGGTAGCCCGTGGTTGCTTTGTCCACCACTGAAGCAGAATATATGGCTGCTACCCATGTCTCTAAGGAGGTAGTTTGGTTGAGGAGATTGTGTACAGGTATTAGTTTTGATTGTATGATCATTCAAATTGGTTGTGATAGCTAGAGTACTATTTGTTTGGCCAAGAATCTTATGTATCATGCTCAGACTAAGCATGTTGATGTACAGTATCACTTTGTTCGAGAAATGGTTGCAAGTGGATAGATTAAACTGAAGAAGGTAGACACTTAATAGAATGTTGCAAATGCTTTGACCAAGCCTGTGAGCACAGAGAAATTTGTTTGGTGTAGAGAGGCCATGGGCCTTGTTTCTAGTGCTTGATTATTTTATTATTTTCTTATGGGTATTTACAATGTATGATGTCAAATGGGAGAATGTTAGGATTAAGGTGCCGTTAACCTTGTAAATCCTATGTAATTTATTATTCATATTATTGTTTGTAAATCACCCATAAGGGATGAAAGGTTTCACCAGTAGCGATCTTGTTTCAACTGCATGTTTATATCTAGTACCTGACACTAATTCATTTGCGACGAGGAGTCTAGGGGGATCATCCCCCTAGCGAGGGTTCGGGGGTCACGCGCCCCAACAAGGGTTTGGGGGCAGTGCCCTCAAAACCACATTTTATTTATATTTTATCATTGTAAATCTAGATCGTTCATCATTAGGTCACATATCTAACGATTGATATTATGTTAGCTTTCTTGCCTTAGAAGGCAACCCCCTTTTATAAGGATATTTGTACTACGTTTTTAGTAGAGTTGATAGTAACATGAGCTACTAGATTGAAGACTGAAGAAGAAGAGGAAGTGAATGTATTGTAATCTCATATTTGAATATAATATAACTTGGAGCCTCTTTTCTTGGTGGAGTTTTTTACTTGAAAGATTTTTCTCCATGCTACATATTGCATGCTATTTATGTGTAGTGGGTTTTATTTTTGTTGCAATCTCTACATTATTTATAGGACATTAATAAGGTTTGAATTAGATTTCTGTTGTGTGGTTTGCACCTTCATTTCTAACATGAAGTGGGGTATGATTTATCCGATACTATCATGAACACCTTTAATGCTTGGTCGTTCCTCCTGTTGGTATGTGGTGACTGATCATGCAAGTATTGTACACTTGTAATGTATCCTCGTCGGGGTTCGAGGGCATAGCCCCTGAATTTTTTTTTTCCCTTTTTTTTGCCCATTCGGAGTCAATTGTTAATTTTTTTGTTAACCAACAAAAGAAAAATGACATTGTAAAACCCTAATTCTAGAAGCTTCCAAAAAGCTTATTATAAGCAGTTGGGATGTATGTTGTGAGTGGGATTTTGATATTGTATTGTAGCATTTGCAACAGTATTGAGTTGCAAGGATTGCTGGTTGTAATCGGTTTGACTTACTGGATAATAATATTGGACTCTTTATTGGTGGATGTAGCCCGAGTTTGGGTGAACCACGTTAAAACTTGTCTCTCGCTGTTATTATTTCTATGTATTTTCATTCCTCTGTTTAATCTTTATTTGCATTTAATTGATATCTTCTGCATGCAATTCCTAACAAGTGGCATTAAAGCGGGTTGTGTTCGATTATCATCTGTAGGAAGGTCTCACGGTTGAGTGGGAGCAATGGCGGACGAGGGTAAATTGAAGGTAGATAAATTCAATGGCCAGAACTATCAGTTTATGGAAGATGCAGATGGAGGATTATCTCTATCAGAAGGATTTATGGAGGCCGTTGGAAGGAATAGCCAAGAAACCAGCAACAATGACTGATGAGGATTGGAATCTTCTAGAGAGAAAGGCACTGGGAACCATTCGGTTGTGCCTGGAACCATCTGTGGCTTTCAATATAATAGAAGTGAAGACAACATATGAACTAATGAAAGCTTTGGCTAAATTGTATGAAAAATCCTTAGCCTCAAATAAGGTATTCTCATGAAGCGTTTGTTTAATCTGAAAATGATTGAAGCTAGATCTGTGATAGATCATTTAAATGAGTTTAATACGATTACCAGTTAGTTAACTTCTGTAAAAGTAAAATTTGATGAAGAGGTGAGGGCTCTCTTGGTTTTATGTTATTTGCCAAAAAGTTGGAATAGCTTGGTAATGACTGCAAGTAACTTTGTCTCTGGTTCAAATATTTTAAAATTTGATGATGTTGTTGGTGTTATCCTTATCGAGAAAATGCGATGGAAAAGCTCAGGAGGGTCCACATCAGGTAGTGTTTTGAATGCAGAAATTAGGGGTAGATCAAAGGAGAGAGGAAAAGGTTCTAGAGGTCATGGGAAGTCATGAGAAAAATCAAAGGACAAGAGGTCCCAATCCAGAAGACAGAAGGATTGTTGGTACTATGGGAAACCAGGTCATCTAAAGAAAGATTGTTGGTCTCGAAAGAATAAAGAATGAGACAAACATGAAGGCAATAAGGAGGCAAATGTAGTAAGTAATAAAATTGAAGATGATGCCTTGATTATTTCCCTAGATAATGTTGATGATTCATGGGTTTTAGATTCAGGGGCCTCATTTCATGCTACGCCCCATAGAAGTTATTTTCTTGATTATGTCCAAGGGGATTTTGGGCTGGTTTATTTGGGAGATAACAAACCTTGTCAAATTGTTAGAAAGGGAAGAATCAAGATTAAATTGTAGAATGGGAATCATTGGCTACTACAAGAGGTAAGGCACATTCCAAGGCTGAGTAGGAATTTAATTTCAGTAGGGCAGCTAACTGATGAAGGTTGCATAGTTACTTTCAATGATAAAAATTGGAAGGTTTCAAGAGGTGCTTTAATAGTAGCAAAATGCGTGAAAGTAGGCACCTTATATCTTCGGACAAGTCATATTGTTCCTTCTACTTTAGTTGTTGTAGAAAAAAACCAAACAGGTTTTGGAACAGTTGCTATAGGTTCACAGGAAGAGATTGAAATAGTTGCTACAGGTTCTGAGATAACACTATGGCATAACAGACTTAGGCATATGAGTGAAAAAGGTATGAAGGTACTTCATTCTAAGAAAGTTTTACCAGGTCTGAAATGTATTAATATGGATTTATGTGAAAGTTGTGTGTATGGCAAACAAAAGAAAGTTAGTTTTCTCAAGGATGGAAGCAAAAGAAAGATGAAAAGTTGGAGCTTGTGCATACAGATGTATGGGGACCGACTCATATATCTTCTCTCAGTAGCTCTCGGTATTATGTTACATTCAGAAATGATGAAAATAGGAGGGTTTGGATTTATTTCTTTAGGAGAAATCTGATGTATTTGAAACATTTAAGAAATGGAGAAGTTTGGTTGAGAATGAGATGGGTAAAAGATTAAAATGTCTCAGATCTGAGAATGATGGTGAGTATTGTAGCAAATAATTTGAGGATTATTGTTCCTTTAATAGAAATTGTAGGAAAAAAATGATTCCAGGGACTCCACAAGAAAATGGAGTGGCTAAGCGCATGAATAGGACAATAATGGAGCGTGTAAAGAGCATGAGATTGCAAGCTGGACTACCTTTAAACATGTGGGTAGAGGCTGTCAATACCACTGTATATTTAATTAATAGAGGTCCTTCAGTTCCTTTGGGCTGTGGTATTCTAGAGGAAGCATGGACATGTAAGAAGATGAGTTATTCTTTTCTAAAAACCTTCGAATGTGAAGCATTTGCACATGTAGATCCTGAAAATAGAACCAAGCTGGATGCAAAATAAAAAATGTGTATCTTCGTTGGATATGGCATTGATGAATTTGGTTATAGGCTTTGGGATGTTGAAAATCTGAAAATTGTTGGAAGTAGGGATGTTGTATTCAATTAGAAGGTGTTGTACAAAGATCAGTTGCAGTAGCATGAGAAGAAAGAAAAAGATTATGTGGTGCTAGATGATACCCTAGACAGTGATGTTCTAGTGGTTCTCATGCTCCGCAACAACAACAAGAAATACCACAAACTCCAGTGCATGTTAGATGGTCAACAAGGCTAAGTAGACCTCCTGAAAAGTTTTCTCCCTCTTTGTATTCTATTTTGTTAACAGATGCTGGTGAACCAGAAGGGTATGATGAAGCTATGCAGGTGGATACAGAGGTTTAGTGGAAGCTTGCAATGAAAGAAGAAATGGACTCCTTGTTGAAAAATTAGACTTGGGAATTATGTAAGTTGCTTGCAAATAAAAAGACTTTACCAAACAAATGGGTTTATAGGTTGAAAGAGGAAGATGGAGGTAAGAAAATATTTAAAGCCAGGTTAGTTGTAAAAGGATTTGCATAGAAAAAGGGCATTGATTTTGATGAGATTTTTTCTCTGGTTGTTAAGATGACTTCTATTCGTACTGTTTTAAGTATTGTGGCTGTTGAAGATTTGCATTTGGAACAACTACATGTGAAAACTACCTTTCTCCATGGTGATTTGGAGGAGGAGATATATATGGAACAACCCCAAGGATTTGAGGTCAAAGGTGAGGAGAAATTGGTGTGCAGATTGAAGAAGAGTTTATATGGCCTAAAACAAGCACCTCGACAATGGTACTTGAAATTTGATAGTTTTATGCTCGAGCAAGGCTACAACCAGTGTAATTCTGACCATTGTGTTTATTTTAAGAGGTTGGATAATGACAGCTACATTATTTTATGTTTATATGTTGATGACATGCTTGCAACAAGGTCTAACATGGATCACATAAGAGAGTTAAAACAACAATTAGCACAATCATTTGCTATGAAGGATTTGGGGGCAGCAAAACAAATCCTTGGTATGAAAATTTGTAGAGATAGGAAGAACAAAAAATTGACTCTATCTCAGGCTGATTATGTTAAAAAGGTGTTGCAGAGATTCCATATGGAGAATGCAAAAGCTGTCAGTACACCTTTGCCTAGTCATCTAAAATTGACTAAGGAGATGTGTCCAAAGACACAAGAGGAAGAAAAAATGTTCAAGGTACCATATGCTTTAGCTGTAGGAAGCTTAATGTATGCCATGGTATGCACGAGACTAGATATTGCACATGCTGCAAGAGTCATGAGCAGTTATATGAGTAATCCCGGATTGGAGCATTAGAATGTGGTAAAATGGATTCTCAGATATTTGAGAGGTACATCCAATGAACACTTATGTTTTGGGTGCTCTAATACTGATTTAGCAGGTTATGTAGACTCAGATTTGGCAAGGGATATTGATACCAGGTAGAGTACTACATGTTATGTCTTTACTGTAGGTGGGACAACAGTGAGTTGGATCTCACGGTTGCAAAAGGTGGTTGTTTTATCCACCAAGGAGGCAGAGTATGTAGCTACAACAAAGGCAAGTAAGGAAATGATATGGCTACAATCTTTCATGGAAGAATTGGGCAAACAACAGGTTAACAGTTATTTGTTTATGGACAGCCAGAGTGCCATACATCTTGCAAAGAATTTTGCCTTGCATTCAAAACCAAACACATACAGTTGAGGTATCACTTCATTCAATCGGTGTTGGATGATGGACAGTTATGGCTGGAAAAGATACATACAGATGACAATCCAGCAGATATGTTTATGAAGGTAGTGACAAGGGAGAAGTTGAGCTTCTCTTCATCTTTGGTTGGTCTTCAAGACTAAAAATAATAAAATCAGAACAACAGAGTCCAGGGTACTTATTTCTAGTGGGAGCTGCACGCGCAGTGGTGTCGTCCAGTATCAATCTCCAAGTGAGATTTTTTGGTGTGGAGCCTGATCAGTCTCCAAGTGGGAGATTGTTGGTATGTGGTGGCTGATCATGCAAGTATTGTACACTCGTAATGTATCCTCGTTGGGGTTCGGGGGCGCAGCCCCCAATTTTTTTTTCCATTTTTTTTCTCATTCAGAGTTGATTGTTAATTTTTTTGTTAACCGACAAAAAAAAAATGACATTGTAAAACCCTAATTCTAGAAGCTTCCAAAATTCTTGTTATAAGTAGTTGAGATGTATGTTGCGGGTGGGATTTCGATATTGTATTGTAGCATTTGCAACAGTATTGAGTTGCAAGGATTGCTGGTTGTAATCAGTTTGATTTGCTGGATAATAATATTCGACTCTCTGTTGGTGGATGTAGCCCGAATTTGGGTGAACCACGTTAAAACTTGTCTCTCGCTGTTATTATTTCTGTGTATTTTCATTCCTCTGTTTAATCTTTATTTGCATGTAATTGATATCTTCTACATGCAATTCCTAACACCTCCTCCATTTCCAACCCCCTGTTCAGAGTGATGTAGCTGTTTTGGCTCTTGATGATCCTAATCCTCATGGTTTCCTAGTTGAGGATCTTAATGTTTAAGTTATTCTATTTCTATTATGATGTATAGAAGCTATATTTTGTCCTACAATTTATAGTCTGTCTAGTTTTTTTTCTTCTTAGCTAGCATATATTGTCATATATTTGCAGAGCTTTTGGTTGTTGGGCCTCATGGTGTCACTTTTTTTCTATCAACTCAAGGTTTCTTCCTTGATTTCCCCCTGTGGAAATATTTTGTAATCCCTTTTAGGGTTCTTTTATTTTAATATTAATATATTAGTTTGGGTGCTTGCACCTTTTATCAATAAAAAAAATAAGTTAATCTCTTTGCATTTATATACTTCAATAAATGCAAGCTTAGATAGTTTTTCTTAGATTTTCAAGCTGAGAAACTAGGATGTAAACCATGTTAATGCGTAATGCAAAAAAAAATTGATCTTTTTTTAATATTATATAAAGGGGGGCTTTTTTAATAGTATATATATAAAGGGAGAGAGCCCCACGTATCTCAATTCACAAATTAAAAAACATAACATTTCTTTAACTACACCATGGGGTACCTTTTGTTGCATGGTCATGCCTTTTGGACTAAAAACTATTGTTGCTACTTATTAGGGGGCTATATAACTCATCTTTCATGATTTAATGCATAATATTTTTTAAGACTGTGAATGACATTTTAGAAAAATCTAAGAAAATAATTGACCATATTCAAGATTCGAAGACTATTTTTTATTAATTGAGATAGTATTTGAGATAGTATCAAGCGTGACTAGATCCTAAGAAATGTATTTTTGGTATAGATAGTGGAAAATTATTTGGTTTTATTTTATTGAGGTAGATATGGAAAATACTAATGTTATAATTAATGTCTTCACCTCATAATATTGCAAAATTTATATTTTATAGGATAAGATACAGGCTATTCAATGTTTTAATTCATGGTTAGCTTATCACACTTTGCCTTTCACTAAGCCATTAAAGAAAGATACTAAATATGAGTGGAATGAGAATTGTCAATATGCTTTTGAAGATTTAAAGCAATATTTGATGAATCCTCTAGTACTTATGCATATTAGACATGGTGAGCATTTATTTTTTTATATTTCATTCATAGAGTCAACCATTGGTGGCATACTAGCACAACATAATGAAAATAGAAAATAACATGTTTTTTAATTAATTAATGAGGGTTACATAAACCCTTGCTTAGAAATAAAGTTGATACAAACATAATGACCTCAATAGTTGGTCAATAAAGCATGAGATTAAGATAATGCAATCACATGGTCTAGAAATCCAAAAAAACTAGTAAAATAAGAAACTAAAAAATAATACTATTCTCTATAGTTGAATAGACCAAACTAGGCAAAATTCAAACAAAAATGGAAAAAAGTCTAAACAAAATGGGATGCAACCAGAAGGTCCTAGAAAACACCCTAATGCCCCATACCAAACCCATGATTGATTGCCTTAACCTACCAACACTTCAATCACTCCACTCCCACCATCCTTAGTCACCACACATGGAGCCAAAGCATCTAACACTAGGTATTTCACATAATGGAAGACTTCTTGGTATTTTTTGACCACACCAACTTCCCATAATCTAAGGAGGGAGAATTATATGTATTGGAAACTTCTAGGTGCCCATAGTTATGTAGGACAGTCAACTACTCAACCATCTTCCTTATGATCGTTAAAGTCTCCTTATGGTCTAGGCTCAAATTCTCATGTGTCATCATTGTAGTTGGCCCTTCCTCCATCTTTGCATAGTCAAGTATCATACATAAGATCTCATCCTCCCCAAACTATAAGGGGAGTAGGAAATACAAGGTCCACATAATTCTTTACTAACGACATTGTGTCCACTAGTTTATGCATAAAATTTGATAGAAGCTTTAGACTTGGGAGGGCTTAAATTACCTATTCTAGAGTCTCCAAGAATTACTTTAACAAATCCTAGGGTTTCCATATCCAAATAGTTGAAGATTGAGCATAAATGTCTATCTATCACCTTCCCATGAAGAAAAGGATTTTGTGGTTTCAATGATTTGTTCTCATGAGCTATGACAAAAAATACCAAAATAAAAGAGGAGCGCTAAGTATAGTAACTACCCACACTGAAGGCCCCTACAACCATACAACAAGCCACACTAAGAAACAAGAGAAAAATGATAAAAGTTCATCTATTCACCATTAGAAATAGGAAGTCCATAGGTGCCAACATTAAAGGCTAGCAAACGTATGTACAACCCATAGGAATATACCACTTAAAATGGTCTAATCTAATATCAAAACTCCATCATTTGAGCCACCTTAAATTAAATCATGCCACCAACTTGGATAGGGCACATGACCACTACAATTATCACTAGGAAAGAATTAAGGTGGTTTTTATACCAAGTGCTCCTACAACATTGACCATAATATTGCATATTCTCTATAAAGAGTTGTGAGTAGATCTTGCTCCACTCCTTTGGTAAATCTACTACTAAATTTTATTTTTGGTAGCAATGAGAGAAAATAATTTCCTCAAAGGGGAGACATAAAGATCGAGTCTTATCTAAGAACCTTCTAAATTTCCAAATTAGGCAAAAGCCTTTGCATAGACCATTAATTGCCACTAAAGAATCACCTTCTATACTAGATGTTGAATGTTGAGGAGGAGGCGAGCATGATCCTAGCTACCATTACTTCCCATTCCACTTCATTTTTTGTATGATGCCTTAAAAAGAGAGAACCTCCTTAAAAAAAGCCACCATTTGTATCATGAAGAATCACACCAACCCCTATTTACCTGGGTTTCCCCTACACACATCATCAAAATTCATCTTAATAAATCCTTCTAGAGGTTTGAGCCACATTGTCTTCTTCCTTGATAACTTTTCTCTTATCCTTTAATGGGACACATGTTGTTTATCATATCAATCGTACATTACTAGAATATGAGACATGATATACACATATGGAAAACTCATTTTTGCCTATCATATTGTCTTCATAGAAATAAAGGCATTATATGTTACACACCAAGACACGTGTGATAGTCAAAGTGGATATGTTAAAATACATACTCTCTAAAGCATCTTTCTTGTTGTGTAACATGATAGGTTATGTTACTTATGGAAATTGACCTTGAATTTTATCTCAAAAATACATCAACGATCAAGTAGTGGTGGGTCAATTAGTAGAGGCACCGTGTAGTACTCATGCACTCTTTGATGCATCCTTTCCTAATGAGCATATCTCACATAATGGTTACTCTTGCCCTTGGACAATATTCTTTGATGGTTCTTGATGTATTATAGATTTAGGGGTGGGAACAATTTTGATTCCACCTTCAAGGGATTTGATTTCATTACTTGTTAAACTTGATTTCCGATGCACTGATAATATTATTGAATATGGAGCTTTGAGTATGTGTCTTTGAGAACCTATTTATTTAAAGATCAAATCTATTAAAATGTGTGGAGATTCATAGTTAGTGGCTTGGAATATTACAGGTGATTACTAAACTAAGGATGTTAGACTTACACAGTATCATGAGTTGGCCCTAGAGTTACTTGCTTCATTTGATCAATTTACTATTGATGTTATTCATCAAAAGGATAATAGAAATGTAGACGTTATGTATATTATTGCACCACTTATGGGTATTGGTGATGGTAGTCCTCATTCACTTTACTTATAGATATGGATCTTTGATTGTGTCTTTGAGCACCTATTTCTTTAAAGGTTAAATCTATTAAAATACATGAATATTTATAGTTAGTGTCTTGACATATCATAGGTGATTACTAGACTAAGGATGTTAGACTTACACAATATCATGAGTTGGCCCTAGAGTTACTCTTCATTTGATCAATTTACTATCGATGTTATTCCTCAGAAGGATAATATACATGTATATGTTATGTCTATTGTTTCACTACTTATGGGTATTGATGATGGTAGTCCTCATTTCAAATTACTTATTAATATGGATCTTTGATTGTGTGTCTTTGAGCACCTATTTATTTAAAGGTCAAATCTATTAAAATATACAGAGATTCATAATTAGTGGCTTGACATATTACAAGTGATTACTAGACTAAGGATGTTAGACTTACATAGTATCACGAGTTGGCCCTAGAGTTACTTGCTTCATTTGATCAATTTACTATTAATGTTAATCCTCACAGGGATAATAGACATGTATATGTTATATCTATTATTGTACCACTTATGGGTATTGACAATGGTAGTCCTCATTTCACATTACTTATTAATGAATTATACATCAAACCATCCAAAATAGTGATTTACATGTTTGTGACACTCTAATAGGTGAAGAATGGTTTCATTGTATTTACATTGATTTGGACTCAAAGGTATTTCCCCTTAATATTCTAAAAGTTCTTCCACTTGCATTCACAAATCTACTCCTAAATATTTATTTATTACATGCATACTTTTATCGATATGAATATAATAGTTTACTACTTATATGCTTAGATGATTATGAGAAATCTATGATTCTTTAAGAGGTCCATGGGAGTATGTGTGGTGGTCACGTGAGTGCTAAACTCTTGGTTCAAAAATTGTTGCATATAGAATATTATTGGAGTAAGATGGAAAAAGATTCATATGATTTTGTTTAGAAATGCACTAAATGTCAAACACATATTAATCTAAAACATGTGCTTTCTCATGAGATTCATCCACTTACTTCACCTTTGCCATTTTCTATATGTGGGTTAGATTTGGTGGGAAAGATTTCCACAAAATTCTTTAGATGGACACACTTTTTTTTGATAATTTATGGAGGGATTATATTGGGGTTGTCATCAATGCAACATGAAACTACATACAATGATATAACCAAAATTAGGGATGAAGCCCTTATAAAATAAAAATTGAAGTTGAAGCAGAATAAACCATAGACTAGGTCAAACAAAAAACAAACAAAGAGGCCAAAATATGAGCCACAGGTAGACAAAAAACCAAAGAGAAAATTCCATGGGAGAAACACCCCAATTGCTTACACCACCACAACATCCAAAAGAAGAACCCACCTATGGGACTAGTGCCACCCATATTTTTTTCCTTTCAATGGAGAGGATCTTGATTTAATAATTAGGGGAATTTAATCCCATGATTCACCTCTTGATACTGAGTAGAGAAAAGTAAAACATCGTCAACAAGCCACAAAGAGAGTAATCACACTTCTAAGATCTAGAGTCTTGTAGTAGTGTGTGACAAGAATATTATTCACAATGGATTGCATGTCAAGGCATAAGAATTATAGGTCTTAGAGTTGGTGATTGACTACCAACAACTACTTGTTCAAGACTTGAACCTTCCATTTAGAAACGAGCTCCAATAAATAACCACCCAACAAGGAGGAAGGCATATCAATGGCAAGGCTTAACATTAAATCTTTTGGAAGAAAAAAATTGCAAACTTAACTCTTAACCTCTCCATCTACCACCTTACCATCCAAGCATGCAATAAATCCTTCATAAATGGAAGATTCATTGTGTAGCCTTATAGAGTCACTAATACCCACTGCTCCCACAATACATTTAACTAAACTCAAAGAACCCAGAGCTAAATAATCTAAGATGGCCTTTAATCTCTTGTCATACACAACACCATGGAGGAGAAGGGATGATGTTTTGATCCCTTCCTACTATGGTCCAAGAAAACAAACTCAATACAAAAACATCATAGCCACAAAACCCCATAAACTATAGTAGGAAAAGGACAAGACATGACACCAAGACCAAAACATCCTAGAACATAACAACAAAATGAATAGTTGTGCTATATAATAAAACTACAACCCATGTGCCACTAGATGAGACCCACACAAGTACCAACCTTAGCACACATGAAACATGTTGTAGGCATCAAATTAGTAAAACATGATTACCATGGAAATGTGAGATAGATGTCACTAAATCATTCAAACACCTTCTAATAAATGTGAGGGGTGGTTTAATAGTCAAGACCCACCAACTACTTGAACCAAGGATAAAAGAATAATTACAAGGGATTTTCAAATAAAATAATCTTGTTCAAACCATACCAAACATCTATATTATCCTCCACCATACTCAAAAAAAGGGGTCAAGATCCACCACATGAGTGGAAAATTTTGTTGCTTTCATACATTTTGGGTAAAAATGAGAGAAAGAGATCTCCTCAAAATCCTTACACATGGAAAAGGCTTCAAACAATTAATGACCTATCTTTCCATCCTTTTTATATGTAGGAGCATCGAGGCCCACAGTCAATGTTGTATCACCTAAAATAGAATAGAAGAAGGTTGAGAGGATATTAGTTTTATGTGCAGGTTTTTGAGAAAATGACAATATTGGATGAGTTGAAGAGGTTTAAGGAATATTATAGCTAAATTTAGCAATAGCAAAACATAGTTGCATCTTTAGCGACAACCTATCACTATGGTAGTAGCCTATTTCCACTTCAGCAACACTATCACTTTAGTATTAACCTATGTATATTTGATAGCAAAGTGATTGACAACAACTAAAACTTTGGTAGCAAAGTAGAAATTATAGTTGGTCCATAAAACCCCAAAAACTATGGTAGGAAATGTTTGATAGAAAACAGAGACTTAGCTTAAAAGGTTAAACTAGGCCAAACCCTCTTCTATCAACATTGGAACACAAACTGAGTTTGGCTTCTAACTTTGAAGGAGAGGCAAACTACAAGGGTTTTGTCCCTTTGTTGTATAAAGGATTGTCAACCAAATTTAACCAACCAAACTAGGGTAAAACATGAAACCATAATTGAGCAAGATTAACTAATAATGACTGTCTGAAACAAATACAAAAATTATGAAATGATAGCAGAGATCAAGAGATAGTGTAGACTAGGAACTTGGGCCTAAAAATTGAGAGGTGCTAGGGCATTGGGCGCCCTTGATCCAAATTAGGGTTTTGCATAAAGTTTGAACTTCACCTGACCTATACCTGCAAAATCCTTCTTCCCTCCAACTGATGTCTTCCAAAACCTATAATATCAACCTGTACACACAAAACAAGGGGAAAAAGTATTGTGGCTATATAGGATCTTACCTTAGTCAAGTCCTCATTTTGGTATTCCTACCTTATGGATAGCCAATATTAGAATAAGATGTTATGTGTGCTCATAAACACTAAGTGTGAGCAGTAACATGCAACATCTAATCACAAATATCAAACCTTAACCTTAGATGACCGAAGCAAATAGGATAGGATGATAAAAGAGATGCTTCACTCAAGGAAACATACAACTTCACCTCAAGGATGAGGATTCACCGAAGGTTTACTGAATAAGAAGGCAATGCAACCATACCCTAGGAAGGTACTCAATCCAATCTCAAGTTGGTGGTTCCAACCCTTCTCCCAATCATGTAAAGTGCTTCAACCTAGGAAAGACAAGATAGATTCAAGATCTTGCTTCCTAGCCTTCATAAAATCCTTCCAAGAGAGAAAAGTAACTTCAACTTGATCAATAACAACCTATAGTAATTCAAGAGCAGCAAGAGCATAATATTTCACATATATATTGTATTCCAATTATTATTTTTTATCTAGTTTCAAATGAGAAGGTCACTTGCTTATATACAAGGCTCGAGAAATGAAATATTCAAATTAAAGAGTTGATAACACGTGCTAAAAACCAAATTTGAGTTTGGGGTCTGCTTAAAAACCAACACAAAGGCCAGCCTATAGAATTAATTTGCCACCCTTAAAACATGGGAGGGACCAGGGCGCTAGACGCCCTAGGCCCTTTTGGAAAATTAATCTACAAGCCTGCATTTGGGGTAGAGCTAACTCCAAATTTAAACTTTGTTTTTAGGTTACAACCAAACTTTAATCAGAATTGTGACATTTCATGAAATGGGGACCAATCAGGACTTTAGGGTAGACCTAAAAATGAACTAGGCTAGAGATCACTAAAGGAAGGTACTAAACATTATGAAATTGCACTTGCACAACCAAGGAGCATAATTTACAACATAACATTTAGACCCCACTTTAGTGGTCATATGACACTACATGCATATGCAAGCTAAAGTACAAGAAAGTAAACACTGTAAAAAAGATATCAAAAAGGATACTGTAGAGGACACAGATCATCACCAAGCAAGAAGGTGAAGCCCTCAGTCTGTGATCCTACAAAACCATAGAGTCAGGAAAGCACAACTTGCAACAAGATTACGTCAGCGAGGTAAAATCATCTTGCAACCAACAAATGTATGTTTTAGTCCAAAATCTAAAAAGGGAAGGATGATGAGACATGATCAGAGCAAAATTCATGGGTATATATATGCTCCCGACTTTTGCTTGCTTCTTTAGGATGTAGAAACAGGGTGGTGATCTTTCAACTTCAACTTTCTATAGTAGCATTTGACTAATATGCTTTGGTAGGTTCATTTCACTGAATAACACCAGGATGTAAAACATATGATTGTAGAGATAGCGAAACCAGATTCCAACACAAGAGACAACGTTCCAATTTGAGTTTACTAGCCCAAGTTATGGATGTTACGATGAAGAGAGGTTGAGGAAATGTTGTTTTCAACCCAAGATAGCAATTATGAGTTCTTACCTTTTTACTATAAATAGTAAAAATGAGTTCTCACTTCTTACCATTCATTTATCATTTATATTTTTGAAGGAGTTAGAGCAAGGAGGAGAGCGACCATGCTAAGCCGAAGGCCATATCGACCACCGACGATGAATGCACTACAGAGCCAAGTAGCGCAGAGGCTAGATGAGCATGAGGTAGGCTTCTGTCCAACTTATACTTTTCATTTATGTTTTTGTTTTAATAATGTTTTTATCATTTTTCAAGCCAAAATGGGCCTAGTAGATAACTGATGTCTATCCTAGGTGCCATTGACCTTTTGGGGCACCCTAGACCCTTTTGAGCACCTAGGTCCTTCCTAAGCGTCCTCGTCCTTTCTAGGCACCTTGGTCCATAATCAAAGATAATGTTGATTTCTTTGATTGCTTTTTGTAACTTTTAGGATTGAATTTTGATGTATACGTAGAGATGGGGGATCTTCAAGATGTTGGATTATGGTGGGTGTATATGATGCCCACTATGACATATCATTATACGACATTGATAACACTTATGGAATGATGGAACTCATATACTTCCACCTTTGATCTTCCGACGAGGGAGATGAGAGTTACACTAGAGGATGTGTATCAAATTTTGTGATTACATATGTGAGGCAAGATGATCAAGATCATCGAGCAGAGGTTTGAGGACTATACTTAGGAGAGCCATATGTACTATCTTGCTTGCATAGTACCATCGCGTGATCAAGGACATATTGATATTCGATCGCTGGAGCAGGGTGTTGTTGTTACACCTATCATACGTCGCATCATGATTGCTACCATCACATTAGTTATCACACCGGATAGGAGAGGCACTCATGTTCATGGAGGCCTTGTCCATATGTTTATGGCAATGGAGGAGTAGAGAATGATGTACTCCTAGGGACATAGTATGCTATCTCACTTGTACTATGATTTGGATCACTATGTGCATTATCAGACACACAACTTAATATTATGCACTCTTCTATAGGTGTGGGAATTCGAGCACATTACGTGCACATGTATAGTGAGGTGTCCGATGGAGCCTATCAAGATGTTTCCACAAGCACACACCCACGAGTTGAGGAGACCACAGAGATGGGGTGATTTGTTATATTGGATAGTTGTATTTAACAGGCTGTATCTAGAGATCATCCTATGGAGACCGTACAAGGGTCGTAGGCCATGGATGGGACAGACTCAACAGCTAGTGATGATGCAGCAAGATTGGATTTTATCCAGTTGTAGAGATCACATTGTTGTGTTCTATTATGATAGGGTGATGAGGCAGTTCAGTCAAGTGCAGGGAGTTCCTGCTAGGCATCTGACCTATGCACAGTCCACACGTTGTGGGGTGTAGCCTTGTGATTAGGCACGACTTACCATCATAGACATGGTGTCGAGTGATTCTTATGATGTTATGGAGGGTGGTGATCTCATCTCTGAGGTTGACAATGTGGGTGTTAGCCTAGCATATACAACTTGGTGGGAGATAACAGGTCTCGCCCCAGTCTTTCCTGCAGGTCATCCCATTGATGATCCTAGATCTTGGGCAGAGCAAGTGGATGAGTCAGAGGAGTGGGAGGGAGATAGTGACAAAGAGTATGGTATGGATAATGATGACGGCAACGACGACGATACATTAGCTCCAGTGTTGAGAGGGAGATGGTGCCAGGGAGTGGTGAGTGTAGGTGTTGCTAAGGAGAGACCTAAGGTCTGACCTCGCAACCTATTGTAGTGTCTTTACAATGCTTGGTAAACTTGGTGGTAATCACTCAATTCATAGGAATATCCTACTGAATAGTCCACTATAGCTCTTGAAAAGACCTTCACAGAATTGTCAACTAGGGCTCGTAGGCTTGTGATGGCACTTGCACTGTATGTGCTTTCAAGGATCAAACTATCTAACTTATCAAATATAGTACTGGAAATCATGTTACTTATTAACAAGAGAAAGTAATGCTGCTACAACTGCTATGAATACTTTGTAATGTAAGATTGTAACAAAAGATTATTAAGGAATGAACTCTAATTTGCTAATGACAACTTTTCCTATCCTCCAGAGTATCACAAGTCAAATGAACTAAAACAACTTAAGAATCTAATGGATCTTGCATTCATGAAATAACTGCTACAACAATAATTACATGCAAGAAATAAAGTGAAGGACAGTTAGCCTGAGTGGCCCTTGCTCAGGTAACTGCCTCATTGCTTAAACTCAAATCTAGCTCTTTTAAATCAACACAATCACATTGATTCTAACAAACATTGCACAATCTTTTCAAATCACATAAAATCTTGTTGAACTATAATATTCATAACTCACAATCAAATAACATTGTATGCATAATCCATAAAAGATTCAGATAACTATATCTGCGATAAAACAAAAACTATTCAAAACTAAACTTTTTAACTAACTTTTCTACCTCAACCACTGAACCATAATATAGGCATGGGGGAGTTATTGAAATAGGTCTCTTAACTATAAACATAAAACACCACTCTGCATGAACTAGAGTATAATGAATACTAACAACAATGATTGGAAAAGAAGGAAAGAGGTGTCCTAACAAAATTAGAATTCTCTACTGAAATAGGGGAATATGGACTAATTGACTTAGTTCCATTAGTCTTCTAGTTGCAACAGAGTCCTCCAAGTTTCCAATCATCTTTATTGATCGCCTATCACGATGTGTGATTATCTCCATCAAGTGTCCTCATGCCGTGGTTGCTACACTTAGTTGAGTCTGGAATCTTCCCTGCTCTGCGCCTAGAAATGTTGTGGCTACGGGTTACATCCTGTAGTTGCCGTGGGTTACAATCCTTCCTCTTTTAGCTGCAAGGTTAGTCCATAAACATGTACAAGATACTAACAACCATAATCAAGACAAACATTCTCAATAATCCACACATTCCCACATATAACGTACAATTTCATCATATTATAATCATATCTCCATATACTTAATTAACCAAGATCAAGTCTGCATAATGATCACAAGGGATAACATAACATAGAAATATGTTTAAAATAGTGTCTAGGAATGTCTTTCAACTTGCATAAAACTATAAGAAAATAGGCTAATCACTAGGCTCATCACCTATAACCACTATGTACTGCCAGCGGAGTGTAGCGTCAATTCGAGTGCAGGGAGTCGAGCGATGGTGCCACTATGATGCCCCTGATAGAGGAGACAACTATAGACATTGGCACAATCACCATTCCATTTGACCCATATCACCAGGATGGTGATCCTAATGATAATTGTATTTTATTTATTGCACTTATGTTTGTTAAGATATTAGATTACATGATGTTGGTTGAGATATTGATATGATTTTGTTTTTGTTCTACAATTGGTACTAGGGCATGGCGTGACCTTGTGGGTCAAGTGATAACAGAGATGGTATCCATTGAGTCGATCAAATAGCCAATATGGGCTTGTTATAGGCCACCGCACATGGTGGGTCGACATGTAGAGCTATTCAATCTTGTCACACAACTAAGAGCAACCTATGAGGAGAGACAGGTGGAGTGAGATCAGTTCAAGGTCAAGAGAGGCTAGGTGATCCAAAGAGCAACAAGTGTCAAGGAGGTACGTGATGCTCTTCAGATATAGATAGATCAACATAGAGCATCAGCGACATCTAGGATATATCATGCTTTTATGAGTTAAATTTACAGGTCGAGGTGGACTAACTGTGAGTTGAGAGAGGTCAACTTCAACAACTTTATACGTATTCCACGCAGGAGGTAGGAGAGCTCAAGGGTGAGCTTAGGGATGTACGATCAATGAGTACCTCTAGGAGTTACTCACAATCAGTAGCCTCACATAGATAGCCTTCTGTCACTCAGGCTCCACCAAGTCTTGAGGGATCTGGATGCCACAGTCCAGCACCTTGATGAGATTTATGTATTGTATTATGATACACCACATTTTGATGTAGTGGTGGATTTTTATTATCATGTACTCAAACTCTTATGATACATGTACTTGTGATTGAAGAATCTAATAAACACACATATGTTTGATTAGACATTATTAAGGTATATACACATGTTGAGATAATTCAATTGTGATCTAATTAAACAACATTGTAACATTGTTAAATTAGATACAACAATGATTGTCGAACATGGTACATGCCAAACACACTATATGCTAATACCTGTTGAGTCGTAAAATGTGTACACTAGCATTTTACACTTAGTTTATCTCTTGGTTGGACCTATCTTGTTGCCTTTGTTAATCATGACCTATTTTAAAACCTTTTTAAGCTTTAAATGATGATAATCTCGATCTCTATGAATAAACTTGACCTAATCAACTTAGGACTGGACTAGGCTTTCTAATTGAGATACTTTCTGGAGTCTGTGGGCAAAAGGTCTAGGGCACCCAAGCACCCTAGTCCCACTTGGGATTTTTAGCCCCAGTTTGTGGTGTCAGCTTAGGACACTTCTATAGTTTGTATTTGATGGCCTGATTGAGTTTTATTTGTCGTGAGTGAGTAGGAATACATATTTGAATGGGTTTTGTAGTTCATTCTATTAACTAGATGACACCTAGAGGATTGATGCACATTTGCTCTCATATTGTGTTCTATGCTAAAGTGTTCTACATGTTTGGAGTGTTATCTACTTGTGGATGCCATTGAAGTTTGTTCACAGGCTTTAAAGGAAGTTTGAAGCCCTCTTCATCACTCTCCTTTGTCAAGGTGTAGAATCTTCATCAACTAAAGTCATATCTTTTGTTGTTTTCATCATCACTATCATTCATTATTCATCACATTGTTGCAGATCTAGCCTTTACCCTTTTAGGGCATGCACCCTTGGATCTAATAATTGTTGTAGTGGAGGTGGGAACACCAACATGGGATTTGACTAAGGCAAAACCTTAAACACATCACAAACTTTTCCTCTCTTTGTGTGTGCAGGTCGAAGGAATAAGTTTTAGAGGCTAATTTCTGGGAAGAAGGTAGAGCAGATAGGTTTAGATCTAGTGATATCAAAGTTTCTATGAAACCCTAGAAAAGGCCTAGGGCGCCCAAGTGCCCTGGTCTTGGGCATTTCTTCTATAGTTTCCAAGTTCTAAATTCTTCTTTGATCTCTATTGTACTTGTTGATTACTGAGGTTCATTTCCTACAATCAGTTATAGTCTATTCTTCATCATTTAGGGTTTGATCATAGTCTAAGCTTGCTTGTTTGACTTTGGTTGAACTTGGTCAATCCATCTATATAAAACAAAAGGGTAGAACCCTTATATCTCTCCTTATTGGGTAGAAGTCAAGCTTGGTTTGTGTCCTAATGTTGTGGAAGAGGGTTTTGACCTAGTTTAACTTTGCAGGCTAGAGGCACTCTTTTCCAATAAACATTTTGGTGAACCCGTTGTTGCTTGCACCTTTTGCTTTCCTCTTCTTTCAAATCTAAGTTGTTCACCACTCTAGAGCTTATTGGGAGTGATTTCTTTGATCATTTTACATTCATACATAGTTAAATTTTGAATATTTCCAAACTAGGGTTTGTAAAAACCTTGCATCATTATGAAATCTTACTAGTTTTGACCCTTGGGTTTTTAGATTTGAAAGTTGTTTAGATCTTATTGCATTGATTAAGTTTATTTAGAGCATTTACATTTGCTGCACCCTTTCATTAGTTGTTCAAAAGAATTTTGCATTCTTGCATATTGAAAAATGAAAAAGAAAAAGTTGCATTCTAGACTTGAAAATTACATAGTTGTCACTTTGTTGCATTTCGAAAGGATAGATCATCATATAATCATCTCATTTTCTAATTTTTGCATCAGATCTGATTAGATTACAGCAGTTTAGCATTTCATATGTGACAAGGTGTCGTTGTACCTCATCATTTAATCTGTTTTTTAGATGTCAAAGAACCAGGGCTGTGTCCACGGCTGTTTGCAACTAGGGATTCTATAGTTACCAGTTTATTGCTAGTCCTAATTTTTAAAAGAAAGATTAATCTAATTGCTTGTTGAATAAATGTAATGAATGCTGGAAAATTAAATGAAAACAGGAAATGTACTCAAAGCAAAGAAACAATAACATGCATCTATCTATTAAAATAGGAAACACCTTTATAAAAGAAAACTTGAAACAATAAAACAGTGATACTAGCCTCCTGCCCGAGCGGTGAGAGTGGGCCCTTGCTCCACACCCTTGAGGCTGAAGGCTATAGCAATAAATCAGCACAAAGGATGATCAAAACTAAATTTAGTCTAATTCATTCATTTCTGCATTCATGAAAATATGGCTATAACAGAATTGAGATCTCTGAGAATCAGAATAATTTTATCATTATTGTCCTATTACTATTTCTGAGAGTATATATATAAAAAATGAGTGATGATATATCATTGAACTTATCTATCAGTCTTTCTAGGAGATGACACCATCTCTTATTTGTACTTAACTGTCTAACTTATGAAAAATCACCATGCGAGAAAGGTAGACTTGAGTGGAACGGAAGTCCACTCAGAGGTCTAAGTTTAAGTCTTAATACACTTGGGCATCAAAGCCCTGAAAATAAGGATATTGGATTAGTTCAATTCGTAACTCATGCAAAATCTTTGAAAAGATAAAACTTCAGGAGTTTAACTGATAGTTGACCCTTCACCACTCAGGTGATGATTTGAGTGAAGTGAGGGGGTATTAGGATCACTGCTGAAGTGTCTGGTCGGTAGCTCTGCTTGGAAACATGCCCTGTTCTCAGGAGGCGCTGGAGATAGCTGTTCCTGTCTACAGCTCCGGAGATACTCCAGACTCTCGTAGAGCTCTGGAGAGTCATTGCCCATATCTTCAAAACTTCAGGTGTCACTATTCTTTGTTATTGTCTCCGGAGATCATTGAAGATGATCTCCAGAGATGCACAAAATCGCTGTTCCTGGCATCTACACCTGCTGATTCAAAAAGAGAGAGAAATTCTACATTTTTCCATTAATCCCACACACATTAGTCACCTAATCAGAAATTCTAATCTCAAGTAATCTATCTTAATTAATCACAAAATAGAACAATCTTGCTAACTTATTTGAGTGCAGACACAAGGAAGATGAACTGAAAAAGGGAAAAAGAGAGGCAAAAAAAGGTGTATTTCATGAGTGCAATTTGGCACTCATCAATATGGTTGAATTGTGCATTTGAATCATCTTGGTTGTTAGAAATTGTTGAAAAAGTGCACTTTTGTGAAACCTAGTTAACGTTGAATGCTAGGGTTTATGAAAGATAGTTTATTTTCAGATCTTTTTGCTGTCCTTTGCATCCTAAATCTAATTTGGCATTGTTCTACAACATTTCATTTTTTATATTGCATTGAAAATTGAAAATAGGAACAATTTTGAGTTGTTGCATCTTGGAAAAAGCATTACAAAATTGTGCTAGAATTGATTGTTTCACTTAAACATAAGCTCAATATCTTTCTTTGGCTTCATAATTCATTTCTTCTATTTGTGCATCTTGTGTGTTTATAAAGATTGTATGAGCTTTGTGACTCGGTGCCCCGATTCTAACCTTCTTGTGAGAAGAAGTTAGTGAATTATGGGTTTGAATGCTATGCATAACGATGATACCAATACATAAGAACTCCAAGTTCCTAACCTTATCGCACAAGAAGATCCATCAATTCTTCCTAGCATTCCTACTTTGCACCTTTTTGAAACATCAAACTTACATGAATCCATCAACATTGATGACATTGTGGCTCATGTTGTTGAAGCACAAGTCCATAAATTAGACACAGAGTTGGATAATTTCCAACGATTTGTGAGTGCGGAACACATAGCTAAGGAGGCTGTCCCTATTGTTGAGATTCTATGAAGTCTTTTGATCAAAGGTCAAGAAGGATTGGAAGTCTTGCATGGAGTTATGCATATAGTGCATAATAATATTCTATTTGCATCTAGTTGCACTAAGATCATCACAAATGTCACTTCTCCTAATAAAATAGGGACTCAAGTGTCAACACCCATACCTACAGTCCCTATGCCTACATATTCTTCTACTATTCTTACCACCAACACACAGCCAAGTAATAATGCTACTACATGTGTTGGGTTATCCACTAGGAATCTCATTCACCATTATAGTTCCATTCCATATAACTACACAAATTACACTCCTAATGTGACTCCACCTGCATCTAAACCACCTATCACATTCCAAAAGGCTACTCATACACCATCACCTAGTCCTTCATTCCAATCTTTACCTGATTCTGCTTTCGATCACATCATAAACCAATTGTTGAAGAACATGACCTCCATGCAACAATAATTGGCTAGAATGAGTAATAGCCCAACTAAGACTAGTTTGACAACACACTACCTCCTTAGCCCTTTGTCCTATTCCATCCTAAAAACTGCTACGCCTGAGAAGTTTGAAACCCCCCGCTTTGAGAAATATAATGTGAAGGGAGACCCTAACAACCATGTGGCAACTTTTACCGCTATGTGTAGTGATTCCTTCTTTGAGGATGCGATCTTGGAAAAAAAAATTCCTACGTCACTCAAGGACACAACCTTGGATTGGTTTTGTGCACTTCCTCCTAATTCTATAACTTCTCTCACACAATTAGTCACTAAGTTCCTCAAGCACTTTCAAGTGAACATTGGACCTCAAGTCTATTTGATGGACTTGATTCATTGTAAACAAGGAATAAAGGAGAAAATAATAGAATTCATGGGCCTCTATCAAGCCCTCTTCTCACAAATCCAATATTCTATTCCAAATGCTGATGTGCAAATAATCTTTATAGGAAACTTACAACCTCACATCCGTGATAAGATATTGTTGATGTGATATGATTCATTTACTCATCTTTGCACGGTTCTTCATGATTATAAACTTTCGATTAGTCAGTATGAGCATAATCCCTCATCGGCTCTAGTTGGTCAATCTGAAGCTTCTCACAATCATTATTTCAAAAGAAACAATAAAAACTTCATCAAGATAAATGAGATTTCAACTAATAACATAAGTAAACATGTGGTGGCAGCGTCATCTCCTACTCCCACCACGTATAAATTGAAACCAAAAATAAGAAACTTCACACCATTATCAGAGTCTCTTTATGCTGTAATGACACAACTTTTGCAAAGCATTCTCATCAAGCTTCCACTCATTAGACCCCTCAATCCAAGCAAGATGCAATCATCTTCCTTTGATGCGGAGGCCTTTTGTCAATTTCACCACTCTGTTGGCCATGACGCTGAAAGATGTATGCGTCTTAAACATGAAGTTCAAGACCTCATCGACTCCAATGTCATCTAGTTCGTTGTAATATCCCCAATCTAGTTTTAATTAAAACCCCCAAAAAATCTGAAAATGATTTTGCATTAACAACACAACTATGCATCACAACACATAGTAACTAGTGACTAGTTTTCACAATAGATAATCTGAAATGTTGCAACACAACTCCAAACCACTCTTATTATTAATTTCTGATGAAAACACACACATGCAGCTCTGATACATATAACTTACCCAACAGCAAACTATCACAACAATTTGTATTTTCAGCCACAACCCATTATGTAAAATGTTGAAATACATATAGAATAACTCACTACAAGGCCTCCAAACTCTTAGAATCACACCTAGACTTGATATGGATATTGAATGGTGCTATAGATGATGTTTTACAGTAGCACACACATCAAACCAAACCCCACACAACAGTAAATGCGAACAACAACGCAAACAACACCTAAAACACACTACGGAAGCACTACAAACTCCTACAACAACACAAGAACACTACACTACTGAATATTGTATGCACAAATGCAATCTTTGAGATAAGATTGTTGTATCAACCCAAGAATACCACCCTCAGGTTGCTAGAAACTCATGTCCACCGGCCACAAGCTCCGTCTTCAATGGTTTCTCTGTCCATTGAAGCTGCACAAGCATTTGCTCTGCAAGAAAGAGTGAAAAATGTCATTAGCCTCCCAAAATGCAATGTTGCATTATCTTATGATGTGAGAGGCCATCTTGGGCATCCAAGATCTCCCGTGCCCAAATCTTGGGAGTTACAACTCCCATATGCCACAAGGGTGCTTCAAACAATGCCTTCCGTCCACTTGTCAAAGGTGCAGTCCCTATTTTTGGCAAATCTCTTCACAAATCTGCCCAAATCTCCATAAAATATTACCTCCCAAATCCAAATGCCCAAGAAGAATATTTGAGCTCTAAATACATTTTATTTAATATTTATTTGTCCTTAAATATTTAAAAATGCAACGGGACAACATAATATTAAATAATTAATTTCCCTCCAAGCTACCATGTAAACTGACTTACATATTTCGGATCTAAGGGACTTATTAAAAATGGAAAATATTATTTTTGGAAAGGGGACATGACAGTTGCTAGTGTGAATGACAAAGGGAATAAATCAGTGGCTTCTCCTAATCAAAATCTTCAAATATATACTGATCATTTAACTCATCACGAATCTAACATTATTGATATTTGCATGGTGGATGCTCGCCCTCATAAAGATAAGAGGAATCAAAACCTGCTATATCTTTTACTCCACATGATGCTACTATTGAAGCTCCTAATGGGCCTCTTTACAATACTATTCGAATCAATGATAAACCTATTCAAGATGCTATGATAGATACTATATGTATAGTAAATGTAGTAACTGAACAGTTTCTCTACATGCATGGTTTACATCGAGATACCTATGACATATCAGAGATGGCTATTAGAGCACATAATGGGTCTCTCCTTCCAACTCTTGGTGCTTTAACTCTTGAAGTTAAGGTTGGGCCAAGAACATTAGATGTTAATTTTGTCATCAGTCCTACATTAGACTTATTTCATGTGAAGTTGGGCTACCCATGGGTTTGCTCCATGAAGGCGGTCCCCTCTATGGTTCACAAGTACTTAAAGTTTCCATTTGAGGGATGTTTGCACACTGTACATCATAGTCAGTACTGGCCTATTGCTCGCAATAGACATTTTACACTTGATTACTTCTCGCCACAACCAGTTGCAGTCACTCGAGCTAGAGAGGATATATTCTTTTTATCATATCAAAAGTTTAAAGAAAATAAAATAGTAGAGTTATCGCTTAGTAATATTCCTCCTTGTGACGTCCCTGAACCTCTTTGATCTTCTAAGGCTACGAAAGTAGTTCCCCCTGTCCCACAGGTAGTGAATGAGACTAAGTCTGAATCAAAGGTTCTTCCCCATCCCCAAGCGTCTAGTAGATATGTTGAGGTTCCACCTCCACCATCCCTTCAAGGACAACGAGGCAACCTTCATGCACAAAATAGACCTCCTGGCAATTATTAGGAACCCGTGTTTAACCCTTCTCTTTACTTTGTTAGTATATTACTTTTGGATGCATATGCTTTGTAAGTCATCCCGTGAGTATATTGTATTATCCCACATTCATGGGAAGTAATAGTTTTTTAGATTGGAATTAGTATATAAGTCTGTGTTGAGGCCAATGAAGGCATCCACAAATTTATTGTATTGAGCTTGCTCAAAGGAGGTTACCCACTCGAAGTGGCCTGTGATCAAGAAATTCCTTCTGTGTTTTTTCTATTTATATATTTCTGTTATTTCATGCATTTTTCATTATATTGTTGTAGAAGGTTCCTCTCATCTGGTATCAGAGCGCTTTCTTGGGCTCACTGGGTGGAATTTCTGCCGATTTTTTTTTCCCCAATGGTCTCCAGGCACTGTGATTATTATAGTTCTTTATGTTTCGCATATGTATTGTTCATTTCAATTGCAGGTTTGGATCAAGGAATATCCCTATCTGCTTAACTGTGGGAAGTGCCTAGGCATATAGCCCTAAAACTCATTGTGAGGAGTAACACATGAACCCTGAAGTAGCTAGCCCATTGAAAGGGCCTGCCAGCGAAAAGGGCAACGACCCCTACGTGATTGACTAGTTCCCATCCGTTAGGTAAACCAAGAGCTATCGTTTGTGGCAAAGCGGTTATCAGTTTTACCTAAGCCGTGGAGTGAGGGGTACTACCCCAATACGCAAGCCGTTAGATAGCATTGGTGGCTGAGTGACTCCCCTGAACCTTTAGGAAGCCGAACATACTTGGGGTCCATATCTGTTGACATCCAACAAATCGTAGATTGAATCCATCTAGAGTAGTTGCCAAATTGTTTCCAAAAAAAATCTATTTTTTTGCCATATCTTCCTTGCTTTAGCTCCGTTTCCTCTCAAAACTCACTGGAACCCCTGGAATTTCATTCTGCATATTTCCTTCCTTGATGACCCTATCCCAAATTCCACTTATCAAAGCCAGAAATCCCACATTTGTTTATTTTTAGGGTTTGTCATAACTTCTTCGATTCTCACCCAATAGCCTTCAAATTTTACCATAGTTTTCATTTCATATTTCTGCTCCTCTGTCCCTCTTGGACAAATTTTCCCATTCTTTCACCCTGCTTCTAAAATCCCCATTTTATGTTTCCCTTCCCCTCGGAAAGTGTCCAAAACCTAGTCAAACCCCAATTACCCATCCGAGTTTTTCCCAAATCCAAATTTTCCTTTACTAAAAAAGTTTCTATTTTTATTTTTCTACCCACTCCAAAAAAAAAAACTCCTAGTTATGGTTGTCACCTGTACAGGAGCAAAAAACATGGAGGATGAATTTGTAGCCCTTAAGACCAAACTCCAAGATCTGGATGAAAAAATTCTCGGCCTCAATCTTCAACATTTAGCCATGAACAATAGATGACAACTAAAGTCTTCTACAGATACTGGGTTATCTTCTTCCAACAATTTTCGTGGGCCAAAGCTTGATTTTCCTCACTTCAATGGTGATGATCCGACTAGATGGATATACCGGGTAGAACAATATTTTAGTCTGCATAATACTTTTGATGTCAACAAAGTCCCACTTGCATCCTTTCATTTGGAACATGAAGCCCTTCAATGGTTCCGTTGGTACATCAAGGCTCATGAAGAGCCAAAATGGATAGATTTTTGCAAACTCATTTTGCAACGATTTGGCCCTAGTGCTTTTGATGACTTCATAGGAGCACTCACTAAACTTCGCCAAACAAGCACTGTGAGAGAATATCAAACATAATGTGAAAAACTAGCCAATCACACAAAAGGATTGTCTGATGAATTCTTCAGGAGTTGTTTTGTCATTGGTCTGAAGGATGCAATCTGATTTGAGGTTAAAATGTTCCTTCCCAGCACAATGATGGAAGCCCTAGGGTTGGCTAAGTTGGCAGAGGACAAGATCACAGCTCAACAACGATCCAAATCTAATTTTGTTCCATTCAGAAATATAGTTTCCCAAAGACCTCAAATAATGCCAACTCCTAGAATAGCTCCTATCAAGCATCTGACTGAAGCAGAGATGTGGGAACGTAGGGAAAAAAGGGCTTTGTTATAATTGTGATGAGAAATTCACTCAAGGATATAGGTGTGTTGAGCAAAAGATCTATCTCTTGGATGTGGATTCTTCGCTTGAAATTGAAGTTTATGTGGATGCTCAGGATACAGTCGATGATCAGCTCGAAACTCAGCAGCCGCTTGTTGACCCTGTTTCTCAGGAAGACCACCCAAAGATCTCTCTCCATGCTTTAGCAGGGGTCACCACCCCACAAACCATGCGGGTCAAGGTTTACTTCAAGAAGATCCCTCTTACAATACTCATTAATTTTGGTAGCACTCATAACTTCATTGACCCTCGGATCGCCAAATAGGTTGATTGTTTTGTCGATCCTTGCTCTAGCTTTGAAGTCATGATTGCCAATGGGGGCACATTACCTTGTAAAGGGAAGTGTCGCAATGTGAGTATCTCGATTGGAGATTATAACCTGCGCTCTGAAATGTTTGCCTTGCCCTTAGGCGGATGTGATGTGGTTTTGGGTGCCCAATGCTTACGCACACTTAGATCCATCTTATGGGATTTGCTAAACTTTGGATGTAATTTTCAGATAATGGGCACAAACACACATTGAAGGGCTTACAATCAGGGTCTCTCAACATCATAAGTTCACATCGCATGGCAAAACTTCTTAAGAAGAATTCACATGGTGTCATCGCTCAGCTCCATTCCATTCAGATGCAACCATCAGCGGTCTCCATTACTCCTGATCTACAACAAATTTTGGATAGGTATGCATGTGTCTTTGCCGAACTAGTGGGATTCACTTTCGCAACTAGAGGATGACCGTATTCATCTCCTTCCTTGAAGCATTCCTCTTAACATCAGGTCCTAACGCTACCCATTTCACCAAAAGACAGAGATTGAGATGCTCGTTCGGGACTTATTGAAACAAGGTATTATACACCCTAGTACCAGTTCCTTTTCTTCATCAGTTATTCTTGTCTAGAAAAAAGATGGGTCATGGAGCCTCTACATTGACTTTCAAGTACTTAATCACATCACAATCAAGGATAAGTTTCTGATTCCTGTTGTTGACGAGCTTCTGGATGAGCTTCATGGTGCTCATTTTTTCTCCAAGTTGGATCTTTATTTTGGGTATCACCAAATTTGGGTTCACGAGGATGATATCCCTAAAATGGCTTTCCGCACACATGATGGCCACTATGAGTTTTTGGTCATGCCCTTTGGCCTCACTAATGCTCCTTCAACATTCCAGGCATTGATGAATAAAATATTCCGGCCCTACCTGCGGAAATTCATTCTGGTCTTCTTTGATGATATCCTCATCTATAGTAAAACATGGGCTGAGCATCTCTAACATTTGGATCTCGTATTGCAACTTCTCTCTGATCATCATCTCTGTGCAAAACAATCTAAATGTGTTTTTTGCCAATAGGAAGTGGAGTATCTCAGGCATATTGTTTCAGCCCAAGGGGTTCGAGTGGATCCTACAAAAATAGACGCCATGAAAAATTGGCCGCATCCTCAGATGCTCAAGAGCCTCCGTGGTTTTTTGGGGCTGACTGGCTACTATCACAAGTTTGTCAAGGATTATGGGAATATTACAGCTCCATTAACAACCATGTTAAAAAAGGATGCTTTTACCTGGACACATGCTACTCACTGTGCATTTGAAAATCTGAAACAAGCTATGTGTACTACACTTGTTCTAGCTATGCCAAATTTTCCCAAGCCCTTCACTATTGAGAGTGATGCTTGCGGCAATGGACTTGGTGCTATTCTCCTTCAAGATGAACATCCCATTGTGTTCACTAGCAAAGCCTTTTCTGGCAAGAATTTAGTACTCTCTACATATGAGAAGGAAATGATGGCTATTTTGCATGCAGTATAGAAGTGGTGGCCATACCTACCAGGGAATCATTTTTCATCAAGACTGATCACCAGATTCTGAAATATTTCCTGGAACAATGGGTCTCCTCTCCAGCACAACAGAAATGGGTCAACAAACTCATGGGTTATGACTATAAGATCACTTACAAGAAAGGTAAGGACAATATTGTGGCGGATGCTCTTTCTCACACATTTGATGACCAAGCTTCTCTTTCAGCTATTTCTATGCTTGTTCCAAATTGGTTGGAATCTGTCCAACAGGGCTATGTCAATGACTCTTCATTATCTCAAATCATTCAACAGTTGGTCAATAACCCTTCTACTATACCACATTACTCTTGGGATGGTGCTTCTCTACAATACAAAGGTCGTCTGGTGCTTCCCCAAAGCACAATCTTCAGCAGGCTGTCTTCTATGAACTTCATGCTTCTCCATCGGCAAGGCACTCTGGGTTCCTCAAAACTTATGAGCGAGCATGGCGTAACTTATTTTGGAAGGGAATGAAAAGGGCAATTCAATAGATGGTGGCTAAATGTGATACCTGCCAACGCAACAAGGGTGAAATGACACTCGTTCCTGGATTGCTCAAACCCTTGCCCATCCCTACACGAATTTGGACAGATATTTCTATGGATTTCATTGAGGGGCTCCCTAAATCTGGATGGAAGATAGTGATCTTGGTTGTGGTTGATCGCCTCTCCAAATATAGTCATTTTTGTGCCCTCAACCATCCCTATACCACCTCCTCAATCACACAATTTTTTATGGACTAGATCTTTTGTCTTCATGGCATCCCTTCTTCCATTGTCTCAGATCGTGATGCAACTTTCACTAGTCATTTTTGGATAGAATTATTTCGACACACTAGCACCAAACTGAAGATGAGTTCTAGGTATCACCCACAAACAGATGGTTAGACTGAAATTATCAACAAATATTTGAAAACTTATCTTCGTTGCTTCACCTCAGAACAACAACATCAGTGGACAAAGTGGCTCCCTCTCGCTGAATGGTGGTACAATACCTCCTACCACACTGCATCTAAAATGACTCCATATGAAGCAGTCTATGGTCAGGCACCACCAGTGCTCCTTCCATACACCCCCAGCAGTTCACTAGTTTAGGCAGTCAACACGGTTCTCTAAACCCGAGATCAAATTCTTCGCATCTTGTAGGACAATCTTCACATGGCAAGAAATCGAATAAAACAACAAGTTGATCAGCATCGTTATGAGCATACTTTTCAAGTAGGTGATATGGTTTTTCTTCATTTATAGCCATAGAAGCATTCATCCTTGAAACTCAAAGGGCGTCATAAGCTAGCTCCAAAGTTCTATGGGCCATATAAGGTTCTTCAGAAGATTGGGTCAGTTGCTTATAAATTGGAGCTTCCTCCTTCCCGCATTCATCCACTCTTTCATGTCTCTTGTCTAAAGAAAGTTCTTGGCACCAACATCAGAGCACAAATTGTTTTACCAGAACTGGATAATGAAGGATCCATCATTTTGGAGCTGGAGGTAATCCTCGATAGGCGCACTCATTAGCTTCGATCCTGATCCATCATAGAGGTATTAATTCAGTGGCACGGAATGCAACTAGAAGATGCTACATGGGAATCACTCCTTCAGATTCAGCAATAATTTCTACATCTTAAGCTTTGAGGACAAAGATTTTCTAAGAGGGAGGGGATGTTAGGAACTCATGTTTAACCCTTCTCTTTACTTTGTTAGTATATTACTTTTGGATGCATATGCTTTGTAAGTCATCCCATGAGTATATTGTATTATCCCACATTCATGGGAAGTAATAGTTGTTTAGATTAGACTTAGTATATAAGTATGTGTTGAGGCCAATGAAGGCATCCATGAATTTATTGTATTGAGCTTGCTCAAAGGAGGTTGCCCCCTCGAAGTGGCCTGCGATCAATAAATTCCTTCTATGTTTCTGTTATTTATATATTTCTGTTATTTCATGCATTTTTCATTATATTGTTGCAGGAGGTTCCTCTCAGCAATGACAATATTACTTTTGTCCTACCTGCCTCTACAGAGACTAGTGGTATTTCAATGGTTGTATGATTTTTATTTCCCTAGGTTTCTCAACTGCTTGAGGATGCTCCTATACTTCCACCTATTTCACAAGTCAAGAAGGAAGAGCATCGTGCATTGAGGAACCCTTCCCCCATAGTTTCCTAGCCTTATGTGGTTCCTCCTATTTATTTTAATGTTCCTGAAATAAAGGAAGAAATTGAACCCACATTTGAAGATACCATGGTTCCCCTTAAGAACATCACAAATAAGGCTAAGATAAATAAGATTGTGAGAAAGAAAGAAGCATCATCGTGCTATGGCTCACCTTGCCGCAGGAGAGGAGAATCTCCCTCCTCACAAGCGTTTATCACCGATGGATGCCAAAGAGACAACAATCACCATTGTGTCTCCTACAGAGAAAGAAGAAGCTTCACAAGCCACTATGGATCCTATTGTACTACATTCTGATAGTGAGGCCAAAGATAATATAGGTATGGCTCTTGTTCCTTATATCTCTCGTGCTATAGTTACTCTTGCATCTTGTATGCCAATCCAAATGGATGATGAACTAGATTGGGGGAGGATGACTTGCATTGGGTTGACTCACTCATAAGGTACCTTATTTTCTATGTTATGTGTGCATGTGATTGTGTTTCCCTCGTGATGTGTTGCTTGATGCTTTATTTGTGTTTGTGTTATTATTATTGTTTTTGTTTTGTTAAGCTCTCTTCGGATGACCCTTAACACCCTTGTAGGTGCAAGGATACAAAGGGACCGCAATCCGTTGTGACATTCACTCTATTTGTATCATCATTCTTCTATATGTCATTATTTGTATTGTTGTTGTGTCCTTTGGGGATGATGCAAGGCATAGGATATTTTGGTATTCTCCCTTGTTGACCTGAGGGATGTTTTATTTTGATTTCATGTGATACTTCTTTCTTTGTCTCCATAGTTCTACTAGCTAGCAGATGATGACAGTTCTATATATATAATATAGTCTTGAGAATTGTCCTATTATACAACCATTCATATACTGATGCCAGTTAAGTAGATCCCTTTGTGTTATTACTTGTTACTTCTTTTATGTTTTGATTTTATGGCACCTTGTTGCTATGCTCAGCATCATACCATGACTACACAAGATGATGAGGTACAAACAACCTCATTCTTATGATGAGCTAAATACCCATTTTTGTTCTTGCCAACCACCTCAACCATGGCAATTTATTTATTTTTAGAAGTAGTAATTGTCTACTTTTTATAGAATGATGTATGAATCTTTATTTCTCAAATTGATTGAATTAGCTAACTAAATGTTGATATAATGGTATAGACTTTGAGTAATTGTGTAGGATTTATGCATGGCCTATGAGAGGAGTGGACTTCAAGTAGTTGAAGTTAGAGTGCCAAAAGTTTGGGCACCGAAAATTTAGGCTTGCATAGTGGAAAAATTTTTAAAAGCATTATGTTAATTTCTATTGAGACTATTTGAGACTCTACGGTGCCACTCAAAGCCTTTATTATGTTTATGTCATGAACATTAGTTAGTTGTATTTCTCTTTTAGACTTTTTCAATGGTATTTTCCTGCCATCTGTAGATTAGGAGTTTGTAGTAGTGCAGTATATATATGGTAACTGTTGAAAACAAGGACATGTTGTCATGTTATTCTGAATACTGTTCCATTATGCTGAGTGTGCTGATATACTTTTATGTTACGAATGAATGAATATCATGAGATTGTTCTAAGTAATTTGTTCTCAGTAATGGAAGTGTTATGAATGGATTCACTTTGAAGCTGCAAAAGTACTATATGTGATTTGAGCTATTAGGAGGAACGCCCGAGAGCTGGCCACGCAAGGGATCTCGTAGAGTAGATAAGTATTTTCATTGTTAAATGTTGTTAGTCTTGTTTTATGTTGTTATTTATGTTCTGTACATGTTATAATGAGATAAATTTTATTCTATGCTTAATACTATTGTGTGTGCCTGCAGGTTGTGTCTTTAAGTTACTGATCTCTAAGTTTTTGCTTACTTAAAATTTCTGGAGCATCCACTCTATTTATGAAATGTTGGGAATTAAGGTGTCTCAACCTTGGTAATTCCTTATATTATTTCATTATAATTGTTTATTTATTGCTTATTGTATAATTAGGATGCAAATCCTATGTTGTCATCTTGTGGGAGTTAGCACGATGATGTGTCATCCTACATGGCATATGACCACATGTAAATTTGTCCTCACATGAGGAGATAGGCATCCCACTTAGTGGTAGGAATATTTTGCCATGTGTCAGCATCTTGGAATGTGTGTAAGGGAATATTGACTGAAATGGTCATGACAGATTCTTATGACAAAGTTATGACATGTAAGAATCGGAAATAGAAGATCCTATGACAGGTATGGACATGTGTCGAGAAGCATCTTGGGTGCCCCAAGGTGGGTTATGACATGTTGTAAGAGAATATGCTATTAATATCCTATGTATGACAGATTCTCTTACAACTGTAAGTTATGACAGCTATGACAGATTCTATGACGGTTGTAAGAGTCGTAAGAGCATCTATCATTGCCCATTTTGGAAGTAGGTGACCTCTTTGGGATGGGATGACTTGACAAGTGTCAAGAACATCCTACAGTGTTGGACAAGTGGCCATAGGCATGGGTTTTGGGCCATGAGGCCATGTTGGACGCCCATCTCAATGTGGAGCCATTTTTGCCTTGTATGTTATTTATAAACAGGTGCTTTGGAGAGGTGATGCATTATGTGATTGACAGGTACTGTTATGCTGCTAGATCATCTCCAGATATGAGTGTCAAAGACTCCTGCAAGAGCATTAGCTCTGTGACTGTATTGTAACCTTCATTGTTTACGAAATACATTTGAGCTATGTTTTGGAGTGTGGGGTTTTTCACCCGTAAGGGTTTTCCCCACGTATATCTTGTGTCTCTCTTCTTCTGTCTTACATTCTTGTGTATGTGTTTGTTGCAATATCTTTGTTAAGGGGTTAACATAATCTGTAATTGTAAAGATAAAATTGAATTTGCACTCTCCTCCCCTCATTAGATTAGTGTAGGAAGCGATTTCCACACACCTAGCTTCCTTTCTTGAAACTGTTGTTAGTTGTTGATTAAAAGATGTTAGGTGTACTTTCAGTTAATAGTTAGTTGTTAGTAGTTGGTCACCTTTGTTTAAGTTTCATAGTTAAACTGCAATTACTTTTCTTAGATAGTTTTCATGCTTTATAAAATAGGAATTTAATATTTGTAGTTTAAACAATTTTATGCTTTCCATCTTAATTTATGTTTTCAATCAATTAAAAAATTCATAAAACCTTACTAAGAGAGATGGCCAAAACATTCCCTATTGCATACAACCTTCGAACACTACTCGGTCGACATAATTGATATATTTTTCAACTAAAGTATTTGGACCTCATGACCGCTTGTCACAAGCCATTGTGTATCATGTCTATAGCATCGCCTTGGTTTTGGTGTGATGTAGTTCTTTGGAAACACATATCTTATGGGCATGTGCTTTCAGAAAGCCCTTGTGCCTATTTTGTGATTTGTTCTACCTTAAAGCAATTGCTCCCTAACAGGAGTTAGCAATCACTTTAAGTTGGGGGCATGCATCGTGCTTTGCTCTCTTTTGGTTGCATATTTACTTGTTGGAAGGGAACTCACCTAGTGATTTGGCGGTCCTCACTAGCTTGTGATGCTTCCTCTTTGGTCTATGAGCCACCTAGTGCAACATAGTTGGCTAGATGCACTTCATGTGACTTGTCATGGTCACCTAGTAATTTGGTGGTCCATACTAGTGTGTGATCCATGGTGGTACTTCTTTCCACATGACCCCTAGCGACAGAGCAAGCTAGTGTTAGAGTCATGTGCCTTGCGTGTTTGATCTATGTGTATTCTTATGTTTGCTTCTTTTATGCGTTATGTTTCTAACTTATGTTTTCACATGTGTTCACGTGTCTTCCATGTGTTCATTGTGTCTAATGTGCATGCATTGTTTCTTATGTGTATGCTTTGTGTTAAGCATGTATGCATTGTGTATTGCATGTCTTTTGTGTATATTCTTGTGTATGCTTTTAGTACTCCATGGATGTGTGAATTAATGTTGTAATGTCTTTCATGTTTTCTCTTTGCTCATGTGTTTGTAACCTTAGGATCCTAAGTTTGGGGGCTACTTGTAGTCCACAACTTGGCAGAATTCTTTGGTCTTCTATGTTTATGTGTTTTGTCCATCCTTTAGTATGAGTTCAAACATAAGTTCATACCCACACTAAAGTGGGGGCTAAATGTTGAGTCATAAAATGTGTACACTAGCATTTTATACTTAGTTTAGCTCTTGGTTGGACCTATCTTGTTACCTTTGTTAATCAGGGCCTATTTTAACACCTTTTTGAGCTTTAAACAATGATAATCTCAATATGGATGAATAAACCTAACATAATCAACTTACGACTCGACTAAGCCTTCTAATTGAGACACTTTCTAGAGTCTGTGGGCTAAAGGTCCAGGGCGCCCAAGCGCCCTAGTCCCACTTGGAATTTTTAGCCCCACTTTGTAGTGTCAGCTTAGGACACTTCTATAGTTTGTATTTGTTGGCCTAATTAAGTTTTATTTGTCGTGAGTGAGTGGGAATGCATATTTGAATGAGTTTTGTAGTTCATTCTATCAACTAGATGACACCTATAGGATTGATGTGAATTTGCTCTCATATTGTGTTCTATGCTAAAGTGTTCTACATGTTTGGAGTTTTATCTACTTGTGGATGCCATTGAAGTTTGTTTGCAGGCTTTGAAGGAAGTTTGAAGCCCTCTTCATCGCTCTCCTTTGTTGGTGTAGGATCTTCATCAACTAATGTTGTATCTTTTATGGTTTTCATCATCATCATCATTCATTATTCATCATATTGTTGCAGATCTAGCATCTACCCTCCTAGGGCACACACTCTTGGATCTAGTCATTATTGTAGTGGAGGTGGGAACACCAACATGGGGTTTGACTGAGGCAAACCCTTAAACACATCACAACCTTTTCCTCTCTTTGTGTGTGCAAGTCAAAGGAACAAGTTTTAGAGGTTGATTTCCAGGAAGAACGCAGAGTAGATAGGTGCAGATCCAGTGATATTAGAGTTTCTATGAAAACCTAGAAAAGGCCTAGGCCGCCCAAGCACCTTGGTCCTTGGCATTTCTGCTATAGTTTCCAGCTTTTAAATTCTTCTTTGACCTCTGTTGTACTTGTTGATTACTGAGGTTCATTTCCTACAGTCAGTTATAGTCTATTCCTCATCATTTAGGGTTTGACCATAGTCTCATCTTGCTTGTTTGACTTTGGTTAAACTTGGTTGATCCATCTATATATAACAAAAGGGAAGAACCCCTCTAGTTTAGCTCTCCTTCTTGGGTAGAAGCCAAGCTCGATTTGTGTCCTGATGTTGTGGAAGAGGGTTTTGACCTAATTTAACTATTTAGGCTAGAGGCACTCTTTTCCACTAAACAACAACCAAGTAATTTTTTAAACTAATAAAAATACCTTAATGAATCAAGACAAATTTAGCATTTTGTCAAGATTGAAGCAAACAACATAGAATAGGAAATTTTAGTTTACTATCTAACAATCATTTGCTTTAGAAGAAAGTGCTAGCATAGAATGAAAGTAAAGATTTAAGCATAGTATTGATCCAAATGCATAGCATTAATAGGCTCTTTGAGAGGCATACTATGCATATCGAATAATATATATGCACCTGATTCAAAGACTTTAGTGATAATGTATGGTCCTAGCCAATTCAGGTTGAATTTCCCTTTTTTGTTAGGAGGTGCATTGATATTGCACTAATTTTCATAGAGTACAAGATCTCCAATCTCAAATAAATGATGAATAACACATTCATTGTATGAGAGTTGGATGGCCTTTTGATGAGCTTGGAGATGTTTGAGAGCGTGTATGCATTGATCGTCGAGTGTCTCAAGTTGTTGATGTCTTAGTTCTCTTTGAATATTTTCATCGAGAATGTAATTAAGAGATACTCACAGTGAAGAAATTTCTAACTCCAAAGGCATGATCACATCAGCACCATACACGAGGTTGTATGAGGTAATACCTGTAGCCATATGAACACTCATTCAGTAAGCCCATAATGCGTAAGATAGTTGAGTATGACAATCCTTATGATGTTTGTTAACAATTTTTTGAAGAATTTGTCCAATTATTTTGTTATAAGCTTCTACCTAGCTATTTGATTGTGGATAATATGGCGTGGAGAAGTGATGTTGAATATGATATTTTTTGAGGAATTTCTTCACATATTTGTTCTTAAATGATGCACCATTATTAGAAATCAAAGTGGAAGGAATACCAAATTGAGAAATTAGGTTGTCTTGGATGAAATGACAGATTACTTCAGCATTCATGGATCGAAGAGGAACCGCTTCGACCCATTTTGTGAAGTAGTCAGTGGTTGTGAGAATGAAAGTGTGTCCTTGATAAGGAGGAGAAATTTTTCTAATAAGATCCAAGCCCCACACAGAAAATGGCCAAGGTGAAACTTGAGCATGAAGTTCCTGGGTAGGAGCTTGAATGAGAGTATTATGTTGTTGACATTACGGGCGCTATTTGACAAAGTCAAAGGAATCGTGTTCCATGTTTTGCCAATATTAACCCATATGAAGTAATTTTTGAATTAAAGATTCCCACCAAAATGTCCTCCGCAGGCACCTATATGTGCCTCTTCCAGAGAAATCGAGATAGATTAGATTAAATGTTAAGGCAAGAAGGATAATACCCTCATAGCTTCATTGATATAGTATATTTTGATAAAATGGTATAGCGTGTTGCAAGGTTGCCAATGCAAATTTGGGCACTTCTGGATGCTAGATTAGGAAAGGTACCATCACACAAATATTGGAGTATATGGGAGTACCATTCATCTGAATCTATGTTAAGACAAAAGGCAATATCAGATATTTCAGATTTTGAATATGATTTGAGATTATGAATGATAGATTGATAATCCACTGAAAAATCATCAAGGGATAAAGGGAAGCAACGCTTTCCATTGCATCCGTATGTCGATTATCTTTTCGTGGAATTGTGTCAATTATGAAATGAGAAATTCTTCAGTAATGGTAAGACCAAGTCTCTATACTGAGATAACTTATCTTGCTTTACTTAATAAGATCGAGTGACTTATCTTATAATGAACTAAGAATTGGCAAATATATAAATGTGTTTAATGTTGAGAGACAAGGCGACACACAAGCCAACAATAAGGGCTCCGTACTTTGCAATGCTGTGGTGCATAGAAAGTTGAGACAATAAGATAGAGGAATCAACTTTCTTGACGGAGGTACTAGTATAACAATTAGCACCAGAGCCAATTCGCCATCTAGAACCATCAAAGAATAACTTCCACTTGTCATCATCATCCATAGAAATGATTTGATCATTAGGGAATGATTCTTGATTCATAATAGATAATGGTGAAGGAGCTTTAGCTAAGTGTTCGGTCAACGCTTGACCCTTAATTTCCTTTTAGGAGACAAACGTAAGATCAAATTTTGTTAACAACATAACCCACTTCGATGAATGTCCTGAGAGATCTATTTTAGCAAGGAGATGTTTCAAAGGATCAAATATTATGATTACATTAATTTCAGTCTTTAGGAGATAATGTCTCAATATTTGTGTTGCAAAAATAAGAGCGAGGCATTACTTTTCTATCGTAGAATATCACACTTCATAATCGAGCAAGGTTCAACTGATATAATATACAGTGTGTTCTTTGCCATCATCATCATTTTGTGCTAACAATGCTGCAAGAGCATTAGGAGATGTAGATGTGTAGAGAATAAAGGGTCATTAGAGATGGCAGGTTGTAATATAGAAGGATCAACCAAGTAGCTTTTTAGATCATCAAAAGCTTTCTGGAAATCCTTCTCCTAATTAAAGTTAGATTCTTTCTTAAGTAGTTGTGTGAAAGGGTGAGCCCTATTTGTGAGTTGTGAGACAAATCGATGAATGGCATGTATCTTCCCTTGTAAACTACAAAGTTGTGAAATATTTTTAGTAGGTGGCATGTTGCCAATGGTGTCAATCATTTTCATATCCACCTATATACCAGGATCTGAAACTATGAATCCCAATAGCTTACCACTATCTACGTCAAAGATACATTTATGGGGATTCAAACGCATGTATTTACGTATACGCTTAAAGATTTGACATAGAATTTTGATGTGATTCTAGCGCAAAACAGACTTGGCCAGAATGTCATCGACATAATCCTTTAATTTGTTATGCATGAAATCGTGACAAATAAGTGTCATAGCATGTTGATAAGTCACACCAACATTCTTTAATCCCAACGGCATGACAACCCAACAAAATGTTCCCCAAGGAGTTATAAAAGTTGTTTTGTATTGATCTTGGGGATTGATGAATATTTGATTATAACCAGAGAAACCATCCATGAAGGAAAGTAAGGCATGGCCTATAGTAGAATCAACAATGATATCAATATTAGGATGAGGAAAATCATCTTTTACAGATGTTTTATTTAAATCTCAAAAATCATTGCAAATTCAAATACAGTTGCCAAATCTAGCGACAACCACAATATTCAAGATCCAAGGTGAGCACTCAATAAGGCAGATAAAGCCAGCTTGTAGAAGTTTCTCCATCTTAGCTTTAACTAACAATGCAACCTCAGGATTGATCTTGTGAATCTTTTTTTTTATAGGTTTAGCATTAGGATGTATGACGATGTTATGTGTTATTGCCTTAGGCTCAATGCCGAGCATGTCAGAATATGTCCAAGCAAAGAGGTCAGGATAATGATGTAAGAGAGAAGTAAGGTCTTGATTTTCTCTAGGATCTAGATAGTTTCTAATGATTGTCTACCAACATTATCAAAGCCACAAATATTGAGCTTATCTGGTTTAATGAGAGATGTATCAACATTGATTTTATGTAACAAGTCTATGCCACAAACATTAATACCTAATCCATCATCAATCATAGTACATCGTACACTTATTTTATTAATGATGACAAATATCATAAGAGGCTCATATTGGTTTTGAACTTCTAGGGAGGTAATTCATGTTAAAAAATGATGTCCATTTTTCTCATATGCATACAATCTAACAATGCTGCTACATCATTCGGTTTAACAGTAGGTGGAACAATCACCTTTTGTAAAGCTTCTGAGAGCATTCCATGGTATGGAGGCGATATTTGTATAAACTCACATAGACAAATCTTTACAAGAGTAGTGAGAAATTGTTCAACAAGATCATAATATCTACTAGTATATCAAGGAATATGAGGTGCTTGAGGAAGAATGGGTTGAGAAGGTGGAAGAGAAGCTGGAACAAATGCTATTTGTTTTCTTTGTCTATTGTTTCTAGTGCTATATGTGAGTAGCCTCATGATGAATGGGTCGTTGCAACACATTTTGATTGAGTTGATTGTTTTGAGTTATTTGTTTTACATAGTTTAAGATATAACCAGGAGGTCTAAATTTTTTCAGAATACCTCCTATTGTGAGAATCGGTTTAGATTGTTATTGAGGAGCATCATTACAAATATGCACAATAATTTTGGGTTTCTCGAGTTCTTTTTGGGGACCGAAAACATAAATTGTATTTACGAGCCTTTGTAATAAAGATGGTTTAGGAGTCATAGAGGATGCTTCTGTAGAGGTGAAGTCATCTAGGGCTTCATCTAACATGTCAAAATCATCACTACTAAATGGCTCATCAATTGCATTAAAGTGTTGAAGAAAGAGGTGCGACATATTCCCGTACTCTACTTTTTCAAGCCTTATACAAATGATATAAAGGAGATTGAAATGAAGTTTTGTTTGAGTGCTTATGCTTTACAAAATGAAATAGACTAAGTTATGAACAACGATGCCTTCATTATGTTATCTAACGAATATCTAAAGCATATTCAAGATTTTACCAATTTCAAGCTAGAATTATCAAGAAATGAGGTTTTTGATGACCCTAATCAATGTAATGTATGAATCCAATATGTATAATTAAGAAATATGTACCAAAATCAATAATAATCATATCTAAAGCATAAGATCATAAATTTATATCATACCATAATGATCTAATCTTATGAAATGCAGACAATGTGAATTTTTTTTTTCCTAAGTCTAAATCAAATGCTTGATTTTCTAATTTCACATGCCAAGGTGCAAGAATGTTCTAAACACAAAGAATGATAAGGTAAAGTAAATGAAATCAATTTAACCGATTAATGTCACAAAGATATAAAACAATACCCTAATCTAAAAGCCCTAGTGTTCAAGGATAGCTAGATTTTCTAGGAATGCAAGGTTTATTTTGTTACCCTAATAATGGATCAAATACAAAATTTAAGGTATCCAAGAATGCAGATGATGAATATAGTCAATCCTAATCAGATCTAGGACAACAAACAAATTATATTTAGATGAAAAAGGATGTAAGAGTGTAAAACACATTGGGTTTACCAAAATGTTTGATGGAAAAGGGAGACTTAGCTTAAAAGGTTAAACTAGGCCAAACCCTCTTCTATCAACATTGGAACACAAATTGAGTTTGGCTTCTACCTTTGAAGGAGTGTCAAACTACATGGGTTTTGTACCTTTGTTGTAAAAAGGAGTTTCAACCAAATTTAACCAACCAAACTAGGGTTAAACATGAAACCCTAATTGAGTAAGATTAACTAATAGATGACTACCAAAAATAAATATAAGAAATCTAAAATGATAGTAGAGATTAGGAGATAATGCATAATAGGAACCTGGGCCTAAAAACTGAGAGGTACCAGGGTGTTGGGTGCCCTTGACCCAAATTAGGGTTTTACAGAAAGTCTAAACTTCACCTGACTTATACCTGCAAAATCCTTCTTCACTGTGATTGATGTCTTCTAAAACCTCTAATATCAACATGTACACACCAAACAAGGGGAAAAAGTGTTGTGGCTATATAGGATCTTGCCTTAGTCAAGCCTTTGTTTCAATATTCCTACCTCACGTCAATATTTTTCGTATCCACCTATATACCATGATGTGAAACTATGAATCCTAATAGCTTACCTCTATCTACGTCAAAGACACATTTATGGGGATTCAAGCGCATGTTGTATTTATGTATGCACTCAAAGATTTGATGAAGAATTTTGATGTGATTCTGGCGCAAAATAGATTTGGCCAGAATGTCATCGACATAATCTAGCATGTTGATAAGTTGCACCAACATTCTTTAATCCCAACAACATGAGAACCCAACAAAATGTTCCCCAAGGAGTTATAAAAGTTGTTTTGTATTGATCTTGGGGATTGATGAATATTTGATTATAACCAGAGAAACCATCCATGAAGGAAAGTAAGGCATGGCCTGTAGTAGAATCGACAATCATATCAATATTAGCACGAGGAAAATCATCTTTTAAAGATGCTTTATTTAAATCTCAAAAATCATTGCAAATTCAAATACAGTTTGCAGATTTAGCGACAACCACAATATTCAAGATCTAAGGTGAGTACTCAATAGGGAATATAAAGCCAACTTGTAGAAGTTTCTCCATCTCAGCTTTGACTAACAATGCAACCTTAGGATTCATCTTGCAAATCTTTTGTTTTACAAGGTTATCATCAGTATGTATGATGATGTTATGTGTTACCGCCTTAGGCTCAATGCCGAGCATATCAGAATATGTCCATGCAAAGAGGTTAGGATAATGATGTAAAACAGAAGTAAGGTCTTGATTTTCTTTAGGATCTAGATAGTTTCCAATAGGGATGACTTTTTCAAGGTCATCTTTGTCCATCGAGACATTGATAGTCTTTCCATTAAGGAGAGTATTGCAGTATGGGACATTAGAAGAATGAAGGGATTGCATAGTTGATTCTTGAGATGTTGAGGTACCAACAAATAAACAAGCATCTTTCCCAAAGTATGCATCTACATTTAAACAATAAGGAAAACTACTATCATGATGGTAATGAGGAAAATGATCATAAGATCCTAGGAATTCAACCAAAGCTTCATTCGTTGGAAAACTATCCAAAGGAATATTGCTAGAATTACAACTTGTGTTAATTAATTTCAGATATACCCAATTAAGTGTCAGAATATGATTTTTAGATGATGAAATTGTATTTACATTTAGGTTATGATGATGAGTGGCTTTAGTGGGTTGTAAAGGAAGGTATCCAAGACCAAATGAAGAGTAATATGCATTAGCCTCTAAGAGGGATTTAATACCTCATTCCTTTATACCACAATCATTTCTCTTGTATCCACATTGAGAAAGGGTTTGAAAACCTTGACTGTAAATAGATGTCATTTTCGAAGGGGATGGAGGCACCTCATAGGTCTCATATTTTGTAGTATAAGAGTAAGTGTTATCATCATTGATTTTTAAAGAAATCTTAGGTTTGTCATGAGTAGACTTGGGAGGAGAAATTGAAGCAACCTTAGAATTTTCTGGTTTTGAAGGTGAGATTTTATATTCACCCACAAAGGTAGGTGTAATGTGTAATGAACCCCAATCATCATCAAATAGTGTATCTGAAGGTGAGTTAGATTCTTCTACAATAACCACCACTAGGGGAGATGAAATAACTTTAGAAAGAGAAGGAATTAGAGTAAGAGGTTTAAAATATTGTTGATTTTTAGCTTTAGTTTGCATACAACCTTTTCGAAACTGGATCAACTTCAATTGTTCGGAGCTTATTGTCATAAAAAAATTGAATGATCGATGTAGGGTAGATGGGACTGCCCCCATGGTATGAATCCAAGGTCTACCGAGAAGTAGATTATATGAAATAAAACCAGGCATGACATAGATAAGGGTAGATAAAGTCACAGGTCCAACCTTAACAGGTAAGGTGATAGTACCCAATGATTGTCTACCAACATTATCAAAGCCACGAATATTGAGTTTATTTGGTTTAATGAGAGATGTATCTGCTACCAAAATTTCTCTTACAACTCAATTTGGTAGAGCTGAAACAACTAATTATTTCAAAGGTGAAAGGTACTCTCACAATTTTCTGCTAAAGCTTAACCATCTGCATGTGAATGTTTTAAATGGAATTCAGTTTTTATTATGCAATATTTTACAACAGAAAGAAATTACACAAATTGCATGATATTGTTGTCTTTCATTCATTTTGTAATGGAAAATGTATACAATGTTTGTTTCATACATTGAGATCAAAAGAATGCTTAAAATGCCCCACATAGGTCGTGGGAATGACTAAACTGAGCCAATGCAACATGGAAAGCAAACTATACATCCAAATATAAAATAAGGGAAAAGCATATGAAAAGGGATCATATCCTTCATTGCCTTAAATGGATGATTCTGGTGTTGGTCCTCTTATCTTCAACTCCTCTCATTCCTGATCTTCAGATATACCTGCAAATGATTGAAAGTTTGGTTAGAGCCCGGGACATGAAATCTCATCATATATTTCATCAACAGACATATAACCTAAGCATATGATGAATTAAATCAGTTGAGCCATTACCAGATGTGTGCAAGAAAAGCCAAAAATCATATCATCAAATGAAAGATCAAGTCATCACAAGAGCATTGAACTTCATTATTTTTATCTAACTTGTTTGTGCAATGTGTAGGTACAAGTACATTCATCATTGTGCATGATATTTCAGCATGTGGTGAAAAAATGGGCTCCCACAAGGGTTGATCCCAACAAACTACCCCCTAAATCTTAAGAGAGACATGATTAAGCTTTTCAGATAAAGCATTTTCTGTTTGAAGATCAAATTGTATAGGCATATAAGATAGTGAAACATGCATGGAGGAGGACAGTCAAAGTCCATGGGACTGTCACCATTGAAGGGACTGTCACCATTAAAGGTGATGAGAGTTATCAGTCTATGGTTGTTGAAGGAGTATTGTATCATAAAAGAAGAAGAGACTTTTGAACTTAATGATGCAAGGAGTAGTCACCAATAGTCGTAATGTGAGGACAGGGGTTTCTTTAACCAAGGAGCAGTCCACAGTTAATACTATGGAGATCACAGTAAATCAACCTTGACAAATATCAATGAGACATCAAATGATAAAGGAACTATTACCATTGATAAAGGTTATAAGAGCCACAAGCCAATGATGGAGGTTAGCCCACAGTTAAGGAACAATCATAAACAATAAGAAGACTAAGTTTGAGCATTCTTGTAGACCTGTCATCAGGTAATAAAATTTGTCAAATAAATAAGAGGGCCTCCTATAGTATGCATGTAAGTATAGGTGCAGCCACGAGAATAAAGAGCAGTCCACAGTCATTGTCATATGTGCTAGCTCTATTCTCATGTCTTCCATTACTTTAGAATTATGATCACTTGCATCCCCTATGACTATCGTGAAGATTTGGAGGACTGTTCTAGTTGTTTTGGCTCATTTGAATCTTGTTTGAGGGGTTAATGAAGCATGAGAAAGGATCACTGTGACTTGTACATAGGGTTTGAGTGCCTGACCAAAACATAGAAATACAAGAAATAGGATTAGATTCACATGCTGAAGATATAGTTGCAGATGTCAATCAAATGAAACCCTCAAGAGAACTCATAGATAAATGAATAAAGTTTCATGGGCCAAGCCATGAACAAAAGGTAAGTGCTAAAGGTGAAACAATAAAACCCTCAGCAAAGTTAGAGAAGTAGAAAAGTCATGGTAGAAGCTGGAAGGAGGAGAGTTTCAAATGCCAAGTGCAAAGAAGGGGGTTTTATGAAGTTTGAAATGTATCCTCTACCAGGCCAAAATAAATCACTCCAATAGCACGCAGAAACAAAGAGATAAAAGATGGATTTTCATCATTTTTGTGATAGGAAAAAGCACAACACAGCAAGCAGAGTGTAAGTGTAGGTGAAGCCCTACTAGGGTTACTCACACTAATCATACTGAGATAGTGAAGCCCTCTTCAAAGAGCAGAAACCTCAGACAGAGAATATATTTACATTATTTACTTGCAAAATACATAGAAGTATATTCTTTTGTTTGTTTACAGAGGCCATAAATAGTGTGAGTTTCACTATCTTGTTTCCAGAAAACAAAGAGCAAGAAGCAATACAATGAAACCCTCGAAGCAAGCCACGACATGTAGAGGAGACTTGAGTTGCAAACTCCAACATTTCCAAAAAAATTTCAAAGTCTCAACACAAGTAATGAAAGCCCGAGCAAGGAGAGTAAAGGAAGGAAATATATACAGAGATAAATATAGAAAGCTATAGAAAACTAGTATAAACAAAATGTCCTTTCTTCTCTTGTTTTTGTAGCAAAGTAGAACAAATAATGGAGTATATATAGAAGCAAGAAATCCCTTACTTTTCACGGGTAGCAGCAAATAATAAATGGCTTTTTCACCATTTCCTCTTGCAAAAATACAAGAATATGTAGAAAGGAAGCTTACCTGAGCGAGACAAATGACAAAATAGCTCAGAGGTGATAGTCAAATCTTCCAAAAGCCTTTAGAAGCCTTCAAGCTCGAGCAAACCCTCATGATGGTGGTGAGACAGAGTAAAATGAAAAATACAAAGTGAAAAAATGATTGAATGATTTAGGGTTCAGCCTTTTTGCTCAAGATGCCCTAGCCCGATAGTGGGATTTTTAACTATTTTTTTCTATTTAATCATTGTTATCCAAAATGCCCGTGATCAAAGACTTCAAGTGATAAAACCTAATGATGCAAGGGAGTCATAAGGTGTTTAATAATGTGCTTTGAAAAGTCTAATGAGACTTCAGATGATGAAGAAGTGAAGGTCAAAGGGACTCATAAGGTATTTATGTATTTGTTTATTTTGACCAAAGGTGAAATGATGAAAATGTTTCCCCTTGAGTCTTGCATAAGTTTGAGATGAAATTAACAATGTAAACAAAGTAAATCATCATGATTACTTTATTATTTGTTTAAATTAATTACCTTCATCCCAAAATCATGCAAAATCAAGAGGTGGAGATAACTAAAATGCCTTTGAAGTCCTCAAATCATGCAGAGTTAGAAGTGGAGTTTAATAGGAGTTTTTGAGTCTCATTTTCAGTCGATGGAGCGATTTTAGGGTCAATTTCAGTCAAATTGATTGTGACAGTGAGTTTGAGCCTATTTTTGCTCAAATTACATCAGTTTTTACCCCTCTTTTGGGGCTTTTCATCTTTGCTCGTGAGAGAGATTCATGGAGATATTTTGGAGTTGAGTTGACTTCAATTAACCCAATCTGACTCATTAGAGTCATCTTTTGTATATAGGAGAAAAAACTTATGTTTTTTTCCTAGTTCTTGCTATTTGCATTTTGCACATTGCAGAAGCCATCAGTTTGTAACTCACTTTTTTCATTTAGATATTGATATTATGGCAAGTTATTACAGGTTCATATCAGATTTATGGTTACTATTGCAGTATTTTCCTTCATGTTTTTAGCATAATCAAATATTCATCTTATCAGTTTCAGGTGTCTTGCCTTATGTAAGTGATTTGATCAAAGATTGTTTGTGTTTCATCAGGAAACCTAAGATTCTTTTGTCTTATTTCATGAGTGCTTGTATGTAGAGTTTGGATTTTATCACAGGTTGTAGATTGTGTCAGGTAAATCAGGCTTTTTTGTGAAATATTTTATGTGGTGGAGTTGATCAAATTGATTTGTGTGAGTAGGATTAGTGAAAAGTTGTGAAATAGGTTGCAGATTAAGTTTATTTTGGTGCATCACCATCCATTTAGATTTAGTTTTAGCACATTCATTTTAGAGCCTTCTATCCCTTTCCTTCAAAATCATTAATTTATTAAAAAAATCAGAAGGGAACCAGCCCATAATCTAGAGGTCTACTTTCATCACAGGGTACCCACAACCTGAAAGTATTCCAATGTTACACAGGATTGCTGAGCTTTTCAGCTTTGCATCACGGGTACAATCCTAGTTGATAACCATTTTTGGCACGCCCGGTGGGATAGTTGAACTGATTTTTAGTTCAAGAAGAACTTATTCTTTCTGTTGTTTTGGTATGAGCAGTAGTTATTACAGCCTTTTAGAGGTTCCAATTTAAGTACCTGGCGACTCTAAGTTTTTGGTTTGAATAGATTAGATCTTACAACATATGAGAAAGATTCAAACAAGATAAAGTGTTGATCCTAAGAAGCAAATTCAGCTTTCACCACCAAAAAGGAAGGCTAAGGTAGCAAATAGAGTGGTAAAGCCATCAAGTGTAGCACTACCCAACCTTCCATATTCTCATCCTGCATTTGCATCTCATAAAAAAACTAGTTGTTTACGAGTTCTTCATCAGAAGTACCTGTCAATTCTCCACCAGTAAGTCCTACAGTACACATACCTGTATTCCAGATGGTAACTCAACCACCGCCAAGAAATCAGCCATTTGTAACTTTTAATGGGGGCAGCCCATTAAATCTGCAACAGCATGATGATATACCAATGGCTGCACTCAAGAGTTTACCCATTTTCATTGGTAAATATAGTACTACACAAATAGAGCATATAAGAGATGTAGCTTCACTTTGTAGGGTTCATCATGTTATAGAGGAGAATGTGGCAATAAGACTTCTAGCAGCGTCATTAAAAGGCAAAGCTCTTCAATGGTTCTGAGGGTTGGCTGCTAACTCTATCAGAACATGGGATGAGTTAGGGAGTGCCTTAAACAGGCAGTTTCAAGATAAATTAGATCATCTATCCCTTGTTGAGCAGATGATGACCATTGAGAGAGCTTCATAGGAATAGATGACAAACTTCAATTTCCAGTTTCAAAGAACCTAGAACAAGATCCTAGCAATGGTAAAACCTTCACCGGAACATGCATTTTTGTATTACCTTAGAGCATTAAATAGTGATAGAGCTATAATGATTTAGTTAATGGGTGGGGTAACATTACCAGGAGCATTTGACATAGCTATTAGAGCTGAGAATAGTCTTATTCAGGTTGGCAAAATTGCACCAAGGCCTCCCATGCATATTTTCCCTGATATTCAGCCCCTAATACCGATCCAAGTGCCTCCTATTACCTCAATACCTGCTATTCCATCCTTAGGCTATCAAGCAGCTGTTCAAAATAATATTGTTCTAATGTAATCAGATTTACAAGAACTTAAAGGTAATCAATAAGAGATAGCAAAATTATTGCAAACTATTAGCAATAATTTAGTAAGCCTTAAGAGACAACAAGATTGAAATATCAAACCTTACCAAGGACCATTCCATGCAAATAGAGCACCTTATTAGGCTGATTTCCAAGGACAGAGGAGAAATTATAATGCCAGGCCTAATCACCATATAATCCCAACACTGTCAGCTCTTTAAGAGAGATTATTCTTGTCCAAAATAACATGGCACAAGATGCAGATTGGTGTTATCCATGCAATCGGCCTCATAATCAGAGCACTTGTCCTAATGGTATCCAGTGCCAAGCCCTTATGGTACAACATAATTCTATGGCTTCACAGTACCCAGTTCAAGATACACATTCTCAACAAGGTTCCCAAGTAGAACAAAGTACTCCTGATGTTGCTTTGATAAATTGGCAAGCTAATGATTTTTGTGGAGTGAATCAGTTACAAGGTCAGAAACAGTCTTTTACTTCCATTGCAACCAATACAAGGTCAAAGAAAAGAGCTGTTGATTTACAATAGCAAGCTGATAACGGTAAACAACAAGTTGATAAAGTACAACAATCACCTGATAAGGGTAAAAATTAGACTTTTAAAACTTAGCAAGGTCAAATTGAGGCTTCTACCTCTAAGAATGTTCATATTTTTTCAAGAGATCGGGCTATTGCTGGTAAGGGACATCCTGAAGTTCAACCACAGCCAACAAAGATACAGTCAGATGTTGTTGCTCCTAAAGGACAACAAAATGTTAGTGGTCCTTCTTTTAACATTGTTGATCATATGAAGAAATCCACTATTAGTATGTCAATGTTAGATGCATTACATATAGTTCATGGGCAAAAAGATTTATTGCAAGATGCCTTAGCCAAGTTGTCGTTGTCTAATGAGCCTCAGACAAGTCAACCTTAGGTTGTGTTTACTAATGAAGTCCAAAATAAAAGTGAACAGCCAAGTCAAATGGTTAAGCCACCTCCATTTTATGTAACTCTGATTGTTGGCAAGCATTTAGTCCACAATTACATGATCGATTCAGGAGCTAGTAGCTCAGTAATGCCCAAACAATTGGTTGATAAACTTGGTTTGGCTTATGAACCTGTCTCTAAAGGAGTTGTCCAATTAGATGGCATAGAAGTCAATATAGTGGGAATGTTAAAGAACCTTGGTCTTACCTTGGATGCATGCCTGAACTTTGTGATTCATCAAGACATCCATGTCATTGATTTGCCACCACTATTTGCCATATGTCTTTCTAGGGATTTTACTGCAAAGTTGGGGGGATATCTGTCTTCTGACTGGTCTCATATGTTTTTTAGAACAAGGTATGACACCAAAGTTACTATAAAATCATAACCATTGGCCAATGATCATCTTGAACCTTACACTCCTAATCCCATAAATGCCAATCTTGCCATCTATGATCAAGAAGAGTTAGTTGTTGTCCAAGATCCCAATACACCCATTGAAGGCATACTTGATATTAATTTAGATGAGTGGGCAATTGAGAATGATGAAATTGACCCTTTCAATCATATGGATGAGGTAGAGCTTGGGGTTTATATGATTCATGAGCATGATGCATTTATTCCAAATCTGGTCAAAGATGAAAAATAGATTGAACATCAAATTAATCAGCTTTGGAAGCTATATTTTTATGGATCAAGAAGCAAGATAGGTGCTGGTGGAGGAGCCATGTTAATTTCTCCTGATGGAGAAAAGTATTATTTAGCATTTCATTTTGTCTTCAGTTGCTCAAACAACACTGTTGAATACGAGGCACTTATTCATGGCCTAGAGTGGGCTAGGAAGAAAGGTATTAAATGCTTGCAAATTTTTGGTGACTCAGAATTAATAGCAAATCAAGTAAGAAATCTGAATGTGACAAAGAATGATTTGCTCGAGCTTTAAGGAATTTGATGCTTTCAATTTGTTGTCCATTCCTAAAAATCAGAATAAAGAAGCAGATAGATTGGCTGCCTTAGGTTCCTAGTTTGATATTCTAATTGAAATTAAGAATGTGCAAACACAACAATATGTCAAAGTGATTGTAAGGCCATTTGTACCTGACAATAATACAAGTTGGTAGGTTTTTGAAAGTGATAAACAAATTATAAATTTTTTGATGGAAGAAGCTGAATTTGTAGCAGGAAACCAACAAAAATAGCTGTAACAATATGATGATTAGATCTTACAATTGAAGTCAAACAAGTTGCCTAAAGGTTTGGTAACCTTAGAATCAATTTTTAACACTGATGATCAGGTTAGAAAGGATAAAGCCAGCATGTCAGTGAAACAAGAACACTATGAATCCATTGAAATATTCAAAGACAAGCTCCTTAAGCTTGGAAAAATATGCACCAAAGACGAACAAGAAGCTTTCTTTCAGCTCTGCCAAGAATTTAATGATATTTTTGCTTGAGAGTATGGAGATTTGAAGGGTTTTAATCTTGAATTAGCTCAGCACACTATTGAGCTGGAACCCAAAGCAAAACCAATGAGACAGAAATAGAGACCTCTAAATCCCAAGCTGGAAAATCTTATGAAAATATAACTGAATAAGCTAATTGAAGGTAATATTATCTTTCCAATCAAACATACATCTTGGGTTTCAAATTTGGTACCTATTAGAAAAAAGAGTGGTGAAATTAGGCTATATTTTCATGACCTAAACAGAGCCTCTCTCAAAGATCATTATCCACTGCCCTCAATGGAGTAGATTTTGCAGGTTGTTTCAGGCTTAGAAAGGTTTTCATTGTTGGATGGTTATTCAGGGTATAATCAAATTCTAGTAAAAGAAGAAGACTAGTTCAAAACTGCTTTCACTACCAAGTAGGGTACAATGGCTTACAGAAAGATGCCCTTCGGATTATCCAATGCAGGGGCAACATTTCAAATAGCCATGGACATGGATTTTCAAGGCCTCATTAATAAGTTTGTACTTGTTTATTTGGATGATGCTACTGTATTTTCAAAGAAAGCTGACGAACATTTTGATCATCTAAGGTAGATCTTTGAAAGGTACAGGGAATACGGGGTTTCACTCAACCCAAAAAAGAGCATTTTTTCTGTCCATGAGGGAAAGATTCTTAGACATATAGTTTCCAAGGATGGAATATCTATTGATCCAAAAAGAATTACAACCATTCTAGCATTACCCCTGCCAGCTCATAAGAAAGGTTTACAAAGCTTTCTGGGGAGAATTAATTTTGTGAGGAGGTTCATACCTAACATTGCAGCATTATTACAGCCCTTACAATTATGCTTAAAAAGAATATTCCTTTTAGCTAGACTAAGGAAGGTAAGAGGAGTTGTGAAGAGATCAAGGAGGCTCTTGTAGAAGTCCCAACACTTATTAACCCAAACTTTGATAAAGATTTTATATTATATGCATTTGGGAGTGTTGACACAATTTCAGCTATGCTTTGTCAACAGAATGAAGAAGGACTAGAACAACTTGTAGCTTTCTTTAGTCAAGTTCCCCATGATTATGAAGTGAAATATTTATTTGTAGAAAAGCATGTGATAATTGTAGTAAGAAGCCTTAAGAAATTTAGGCATATGCTTTCAAATAACAAAATTTAGTTGTTGGTTGCTCATGCAATAGTTAAGGATTTCTTACTTAGCAAAGATATTAGTGACAAAAGAGTAGGCTGGATTACAGAGTTAATGGAGTATGACATTGATATTAAGGTTACCAAGCTTGTTAGAGGCAAAGGTTTATGTGAACAGCTTGTAGGAAATGAAGAAAATAGCAACAAACTTGTAGATGAAATCGTAACAGTGCTAAAAAATTAGGAACAAGCTATTGTTCCAGTTCCATTTACAAGTTGGATCCAACAAATGATTCATTATTTACATATTGGTGACTGTCCTGAAGGTTTGGACAAATCAAAAAGAATGCATTATAGGCTTCAAGCCATCCCTTATGCTGTGATTGGTGGAATTTTATATAAAAGGGATTTTCATGGTGTTTTACTCAGGTGTGTTGAACCATAACAGATTGAGAAAATTCTGGAAGAATTTCATGATGGGCCTTCTGGAGGCTATTTTGCACCAAGAACCATAGCTCTAAAGATTATGAGAATTGGATATTATTGGCCATGTTTATTTAAAGATGCACATGTTTGGGTCAAAAAATGTAATAAATGTTTAGTATTTGCAGGAAAACAGAAGCTTTCAGCCCTGCCTCTACATCCAATTCAAGAGGAACAGCCTTTTGGCAAGTGGGGACTTAATTTCATTGGTCCCATTAACCCACCTTCAAGTGCAAGTCATAAATGGATATTAACAGCAAAAGATTACTTTACAAAGTGGCCTGAAGCAGTTGCATTAAAGAAGGCAAATGAGACTTATGTTTTGAATTTTTACCAAGATTTGGTTTCCAGGTTTGGCACTCCTGATTCTATCATATTTGATAATGCTTTAGCATTTATAGGTTTAAAAGTTTCTGATTGGTTTGTTAAGAACAACATATTTATGAATACCTCGTCCAATTATTACCCTCCGGGTAATGGACAGGTTGAGTCAACCAATAAAAACTTGATTAAAATTATCAGAAAAACAATTGATGATAACTAGAGAACCTAACATGATAAATTGAAATTAGACCTTTGGGCTGATAGACTAACTCTGAAAAGAGCTACAGGTTATTCACCTTATGTTCTCACTTATGGTAAAGAAGCCAAGTTACCAATTTCTATTGAATTGCCAACTTTGAGTTACATTAAGGAGCTTGAACTGCTAGAAGAACAAACTATGGAAGTTAGGCTTGCACAACTAATGGAGTTGGAGGAAACAAGAAAGGAGGCATTAAGAAATCTTGAAATTCACCAAGCTTAGATGAAAAGACCATTTGATAAGAAAGCAGTCCCAAGAGCTTTCAAAGAAGGAGATCTAGTGTTTAAAAGGGATGAACTTAAGAGCAAACTTGGTAAACACACCAAGTTTGATTCCATGTGGGATGGCCCATACATTATCATAGAATGCAAACAACATAATGCATTTCAGCTCTCAAAGCTGGATGGAGAGGTGTTGCCTATCCCTGTCAATGGGATTCACCGCAAGTAGTGCTATTAAAGTAGAGGTTTTCAGTTAATAAGTGCCTCTGACACATTTATTTCAGTTCTTTTTTGTTTTTCAAGAAGTGCTCTTGTGCACATGTTTGTTGGCCCTGTCTTAAACAGTGCCATGATAGTTGTTTTTAGTTTTTGTTTTGCTATTGTATAGTTCATGACAACTGAGTTACAGAGGTTTTCAAAGTTTAAGGGCAAGAGTTGACTCCTATACCCAATGGACTACTAAGGCTACTGATCCAATATGCTTAGTAGGTAAGCATTCAACAGAAATCGCCAGAAATGTTACCAAAATTTCTCTTACAGCTCAATTTGGTAGAGCTGAAATAGCTGATTATTTCAAAGGTGAAAGGTACTCTCACAATTTTTTGCTAAAGCTTAACCATGTGCATGTGAATGTTTTAAATGGAATTTAGTTTTTATAATGCAATGTTTTACAATAGAAAGAAATTACACAAATTGCGTGATATTGTTGTCTTTCATTCATTTTGTAATGGAAAATGTATACAATGTTATTGTTTCATACATTGAGATCAAAAGAATGCTTAAAATGTCCCACACAAACCATGGGAATGATTAAACTGAGCCAATGCAACATGGAAAGCAAACTATACATTTGAAGATAAAATAAGGGAAAAGCATATGAAAAGGGATCATATCCTTCATTGCCTTAAATGGTTGATTTTGGTGTTGGTCCTCTTATCTTCAACTCCTCTCATTCCTGATCTTCAGATATGCCTGCAAATGATTGAAAGTTTGGTTAAAGCTCGAGACATGAAATCTCATCATATGTTTCATCAACAGACATATAACCTAAGCATATGATGAATTAAATCAATTGAGCCATTATCAGATATGTGCAAGAAAAGCCAAAAATCATATCATCAAATGAAAGATCAAGTCATCAGAGGAGCATTGAACTTCATTGTTTTTATCTAACTTGTTTGTGCAATGTGTAGGTACATGTACATTCATCATTGTGCATGATATTTCAATATGTGGTGAAAAAATGGGCTCCCACAAGGGTTGAGCCTAGCATGCTGCCCCCTAAATTTTAAGAGGGACATGATTAAGCTTTTCAGATAAAGCATTTTATGTTTGAAGATCAAATTGTATAGGCATATAAGATAGTGAAACATGCATGGAGGAGGACAATAAAAGTCGATGGGACTGTCACCATTGAAGGGACTGTCACCATTAAAGGTGATGAGAGTTATTCGTGTATGGTTGTTGAAGGAGTATTGTATCATAAAAGAAGAAAAGACTTTTGAACTTAATGATACAAGGAGTAGTCACCAATAGTCATAATGTGAGGACAGGGGTTTCTTTAACCAAGGAGTAGTCCATAGTTAATACTATGGAGATCACACTACATCAACCTTGACAAATATCAATGAGACATCAAATGATAAAGGAACTGTTACCATTGATAAAGGTTATAAGAGCCACAAGCCAATGATGGAGGTTAGCCCACAGTCAAGGAACAATCATAAACAATAAGAAGACTAAGTTTGAGCATTCTTGTAGACCTGTCATCAAGTAATAAACTTTGTCAAATAAGTAAGAGGGCCTCCTACAGTATGCATGTAAGTATAGGTGCAGCCACAAGAATAAAGAGCAATCCACAGTCACTGTCATATGTGCTAGCTCTATTCTCATGTCTTCCATTGCTTTAGAACTATGATCACTTGTGTTGGCTCTTAGGTGTGCGACCCTCAATTCCTCCCTTCCCGGGCCCGCGCGGTCTCTGGGTAACACTGTCGAGGCACCATTCACTGACAGTTCGAGCTTTTGGTGTAGTGGTAGCCGGGTAAGTGCTAACAGCTGGCGACTCTACTGGGGAGGAGTTTGATTCCCACCGATGCCCACTGCTCTCATGCGTGTAAGGTGTGCCTAGTAGTTCGTGCCTACCCAAGGGACATGTACGGACTGGTGGGGGTACTATTGGTGCTTAGGTGTGCGACCCTCAATTCCTCCCTTCCCAGGCTCGCGCGGTCTCTAGGTAACACTATCGGGGCACCATTCACTGACAGTTCAAGCTTTTGGTGTAGTGGTAGCCGGGTTAGTGCTAACAACTTGCATCCCCTATGACTGTCCTGAAGATTTGGAGGACTGTTCTAGTTGTTTTGGCTCATTTGAAGCTTGTCTGAGGGGTTAATGAAGCATGAGAAAGGATCACTATGACTTGTACATAGGGTGTGAGTGCCTGACCAGAACATAGAAATACAAGAAATATGATTAGATTCACATGCTGAAGATATAGTTGCAGATGTCAATCAAATCAAACCCTCAAGAGAACTCATAGATAAATGAATAAAGTTTCATGGGCCAAGCCATGAATAGAAGGTAAGTGCTAAAGGTGAAACAACAAAACCCTCAGCCAAGTTAGAGAAGTAGAAAAGTCATGGTAGAAGCTGGAAGGAGGAGAGTTTCAGATGCCAAGTGCAGAGAAGGGGGTTTTATTAAGTTTGAAATGTATCCTATACCAGGCCAAAATAAATCACTCCAATAGCACGCAGAAACAAAGAGTTAAAAGATGGATTTTCATCATTTTTGTGATAGGAAAAAGCACAACACAGCAAGCAGAGTGTAAGTGTAGGTGAAACCCTAGTAGGGTTTGTGATTAAAAAAATAGAGAGTGTTATCCATCAAACCCCACTAGGGTTACTCACACTAATCATACTGAGAGAGTGAAGCCTTCTTCAAAGAGTAGAAACCATAGACAGAGAATATATTTACATCATTTACTTTCAAAATACACAGAAGTATATTCTTTTGTATGTTTACAGAGGCCATAAATAATGCAAGTTTCACTATCTTTTTTTCTAGAAAACAAAGAGCAAGAAGCAATACAATGAAACCCTCGAAGCAAGCCACAACCTGTAGAGGAGACTTGAGTTGCAAACCCCAACATTTCCAAAAAATTTCAAAGTCTCAACACAAGCAATGAAACCCTGAGCAAGGAGAGTAAAGGAAGGAACTATATACAGAGATAGATATAGAAAGCTATAGAAAACCAATATAAAAAAAATGTCCTTTCTTCTCTTGTTTTTATAGCAAAGTAGAGCAAATAATGGAGTATATACAGAAGCAAGAAATCCCTTACTTTTTCACAAGTAGCAGCAAATAATAAATGGTTTTTTCACCATTTCCTCTTGCAGAAATACAAGAATATGTAGAAAGGAAGCTTACCTGAGCGAGACAAATGACAAAATAGCTCAGAGGTGACAGTTAAATCTTCCAAAAGCCTTTAGAAGCCTTCAAGCTCCAGCAAACCCTCATGATGGCGGCGAGACAGAGCAAAATGAAAAATACAAAGTGAAAAAATGATAGAATGATCTAGGATTCGGCATTTTTTGCTCAAGATGCCCTAGCTTGATAGTGGGCTTTTTGACTTTTTTTCTATTTAATCATTGTTATCCAAAATGCCCATGGTCAAAAACTTCAAGTGATAAAACCTAATGATGCAAGGGAGTCATAAGGTGTTTAATAATGTGCTTTGAAAAGTCTAATGAGACTTAAGATGATGAAGAAGTGAAGGTCAAAGGAAGTCATAAGGTGTTTATGTATTTGTTTATTTTGACCAAAGGTGAAATGATGAAAATGTTTCCCCTTGAGTCTTGCATAAGTGTGAGATGAAATTAACAATGTAAACAAATAATGAAGTAATAGTTTGTAAATTACTTTATTATTTGTTATAAAAATGCAAAAAAATGGGCAAATCCATGACACCTGATAAAGTAAATCATCATGATTACTTTATTATTTGTTTAAATTAATTACCTTCATCCCAAAATCATGCAAAATCAGGAGGTGGATATAACTGAAATGCCTTTGAAGTCCTCAAATCATGCAGAGTTAGAAGTGGAGTTTAAAAGGAGTTTTTGAGTCTCATTCTCAGTTGATGGAGTGATTTTAGGGTCAATTTCAGTCAAATTGATTGTGACAGTGATTTTGAGCCTATTTTTTGTGAAATTACATCAGTTTTGACCCCTCTTTTTGGGGATTTTCATCTTTGCTCGTGAGAGATATTTATGGCAATATTTTGGAGTTGAGTTGACTTCAGTTAACCCAATCTGACTCATTGGAGTCATCTTTTGTATATAGGAGAAAAAACTTATGTTTTTTCCCAGTTCTTGCTATTTGCATTTTGTACATTACAGAAGCCATCAGTTTGTAACTCACTTTTTTCATTCAGATATTGATATTACAATAGGTTATTATAGGTTCATATCAGTTTTATGGTTACTATTGCAATATTTTCCTTCATGTTTTTAGCATAATCAAAGATTCGTCTTATCAGTTTCAGGTGTCTTGCCTTATGTAAGTGATTTGATCAAATATTGTTTGTGTTTCATCAGGAAACCTAAGATTCTTTTGTCTCATTTCATGAGTGCTTGTATGCAAAGTTTGGATTTTATCACAGGTTGCAGATTATGTCAGTTAAATCAGGCTTTTTTGTGAAATATTTTATGTGGTTGAGTTGATCAAATTGATTTGTGTGAGCAGGATTACTAAAAAGTTGTTGTGAAATAGGTTGTAGATTAAGTTTATTTTGGTGCATCACCATCCATTTAGATTTAGTTTTAGCACATTCATTTTAGAGCCTTCTATCCCTTTCCTTCAAAATCATTAATTTATTAAAAAAAAATCAGAAAGGAACCAACCCATAATCTGGAGGTCTACTTTCATCACAGGGTACCCACAACCTGAAAGTATTCCAATGTTACACAGGATTGCTGAGCTTTCCAACTTTGCATCACGGGTGCAATCCTAGTTGATAACAGAATAAAGTAAATCATCATGATTACTTTATTATTTGTTTAAATTAAGTACCTTCATCCCAAAATCATGCAAAATCAAGAGGTGGAGATAATTGAAATGCCTTTGAAGTCCTCAAATCATGCAGAGTTAGAAGTGGAGTTTAATAGGAGTTTTTGAGTCTCATTTTTAGTTGATGGAGTGATTTTAGGGTCAATTTCAGTCAAACTGATTATGATAGTGAGTTTGAGCCTGTTTTTGCTCAAATTACATCAGTTTTGACCCCTCTTTTTGGGGCTTTTCATCTTTGCTCATGGGAGAGATTCATGAAGATATTTTGGAGTTGAGTTGACTTCAGTTAACCCAATCTGACTCATTGGAGTCATCTTTTTTATATAGGAGAAAAAACTTATGTTTTTTCCCAGTTCTTGCTATTTGCCTTTTGCACATTGCAGAAGCCATCAGTTTGTAACTCACTTTTTTCATTCAAATATTGATATTACAGTAGGTTATTACAGGTTCATATCAGTTTTATGGTTACTATTGTAGTAATTTCCTTCATGTTTTTAGCATAATCAAAGATTCATCTTATTAGTTTCAGGTGTCTTGCCTTATGTAAGTGATTTGATCAATTATTGTTTGTGTTTCATTAGGAAACCTAAGATTCTTTTGTCTCATTTCATGAGTGCTTGTATGCAAAGTTTGGACTTTATCACAGGTTGTTGATCAAACTAATTTGTGTGAGTAGGATTAGTGAAAAGTTGTTGTGAAATAGGTTGCAGATTAAGTTTATTTTGGTGCATCACCATCCATTTAGATTCAGTTTTAGCACATTCATTTTAGAGCCTTCTATCCCTTTCCTTCAAAATCATTAATTTATTTAAAAAATTCAGAAGGGAACCAACCCATAATTTGGAGGTCTACTTTCATCACAGGGTACCCACAACCTGAAAGTATTGTAATGTTACACAGGATTGCTGAGCTTTCTAGCTTTGCATCACGGGTGCAATCCTAGTTGATAACAGTATCAACATTGATTTTCTGTAACAAGTCTATGCCACAAACATTAAGACCAAATCCATCATCAATCATAGTACATCGTACCCTCATTTTATTAATGATGATAAATATCATAAGAGGCTCATATTGGTTTTGAACTTCAATGGGAGGTAATTCATGTTGTTGAAAAATGATGTCCATTTTTATCATATGTATACAATCTAACAAGGTCGCTACATCATTCAACTTAACAACATGTGGGACAATCACCTTTTGTAAAGTTTCTTAGAGCATTCCATGGTATGTAAGCGATGTTTGTATCAATTCCCATAGATAGATCTTTATAGGAGTAGTGAGAAGTTGCTCAACAAGATCATAATCTCTACTAGTATGTTGAGGAATATGAGGTGCTTGAGGAAGAATGGGTTGAGAAGGTGGAAGAGAAGCTGGAACAAATGCTATTTTTTTCTTTGTCTATTGTTTCTAGTGTTATGTGTGAGCAACCTCATGATAAATGGGTTGTTGAAACACATTTTGATTGAGTTAATTGTTTTGAGTGATTTGTTTTGCATAGTTTAAGACATAACCAGAAGGTCTATAAGTTTTCAGAGTACCTCCTATTGTGAGAATCGGTTTAGATTGTGATTGAGGAGCGTCATTACGAATATGCACAACAATTTTGGGTTTCTCAGGTTCTTTTGGGGGACCAAAAACATAAATTGTATTTACGAGTCTTTGTAATAAAGATGGTTTAGGAGTCGTAGAGGATGGTTCTTTAGAGATGAATTCATCTAGGGATTCATCTAACATGTCAAAATCATCACTACTAAATGGCTCATCAAGTGCATTAAAGTGTTGAAGAAAGAGGTCCAACATAGTCCCATACTCTACTTTTTTCAAGCCTTATACAAATGATATAAAGAAGGAGATTGAAATGAAGTTTTGTTTGAGTGCGTATGCTTTACAAAATTAAATAAACTAAGTTATGAACAAGAATGCCTTAATTATGTTATCTAATGTATAGCTAAAGCATAATCGAGATTTTACCATTTTCAAGCTAGAATTATTAACAAATGAGGTTTTTGATAACCCTAATCAATGTAATGTATGAATCCAAGATGTATAATTAAGAAATGTGTACCAAAACCAATATTAATCATATCTAAAATATAAGATCATAAATTTATATTATGCTATAATGATCTAATCTTATGAAATGTAGACAATGTGAAAAATATTTTTTTCTAAATCTAAATCAAATGCTTGATTTTCTAATTTCATGTGCCAAGATACAAGAATGTTCTAAACACAAAGAATGATAAGGTATAGCAAATGAAATCAATTTAACCAATTAATGTCACAAAGATATGAAACAACACCCTAATCTACAAACCCTAGTGTTCAAGGATAGCTAGATTTTTTAGGAATGCAAGGTTTATTTTGTTACCCTAATAATGGATCAAATGCAAAATGTAAGGTATCCAAGTATGCATATGATGAATATAGTCAATCCCAATCAGATCTAGGATAACAAACAAATTATATTTAGATGAAAAGGGATGTAAGAGTGTAAGACACATCGGGTTCACCAAAATGTTTGATGGAAAGGGGAGACTTGGATTTAAAGGTTAAACTAGGCCAAACCCTCTTCTATCAACATTGGAACACAAATTGAGTTTAGCTTCTACCTTTGAAGGAGAGTCAAACTACATGGGTTTTGTACCTTTGTTGTATAAAGGAGTTTCAACCAAATTCAACCAACCAAACCAGGATAAAACATGAAACCTAATTGAGTAAGAGTAACTAATAGATGATTGCCATAAATAAATCTAGGAATTCTGAAATGATAGTAGAGATCAGGAGATAGTGCATAATAGGAACCTGGGCCTAAAAACTAAGAGGTACCAGGGTGTTGGGCGCCCTTGACCCAAATTAGGGTTTTACAGAAAGTCTAAACTTTGCCTGACTTGTACCTACAAAATCCTTCTTCCCTTTGATTAGTGTCTTCCAAAACTTGTAATATCAACATGTGCACAGAAAACAAGAGGAAAAAGTGTTGTGGCCATAATGTCATCAACATAATCCTCTAAAAGGTTATGCATGAAATCATGAAAGATAAGTGTCATAGCACGTTGATAAGTCATACCAACATTCTTTAATCCCAACGGCATGACAACCCAACAAAATGTTCCCCAAGGGGTTATAAAAGTTGTTTTGTATCAATCTGAGGATTGATGAATATTTGATTATAACCAGAGAAACCATCCATGAAGGAATGTAATGCATGGCCTACACTAGAATTGACAATCATATCAATATTAGTATGAGGAAAATCATCTTTTAAAGATGCTTTATTTAAATCTCAAAAATCATTGCAAATTTAAAAATAGTTGCCAGATTTAGTGACAACCACAATATTCAAGATCCAAGGTGAGTACTCAATAGGCAGATAAAGCCAGCTCGTAGAAGTTTCTCCATCTCAGCTTTGACTAACAATGCAACCTTAGGATTCATCTTGCGAATCTTTTGTTTTACAGGTTTAGCATCAGGATGTATGATGATGTTATGTGTTACCGCCTTAGGCCCAATGTCGAGCATATTAGAATATGTCCAAGCAAAGAGGTGAGGATAATGATGTAAAAGAGAAGGAAGGTCTTGATTTTCTTTAGGTTCTAGATAGTTTCCAATAGGGATGACTTTTTCAAGGTCATCTTTGTCCATTAAGACATCGATAGTCTTTCCATTAAGGAGACTATTGTAGTATGGGACATTAGGAGAATGAAGGGATTCCATAGTTGATTCTTGAGATGTTGAGGTACCATCAACTAAACAAGCATCTTTCCCAAAGTATGCATCTACATTTAAACAATAATGAAAACTATGATCATGATGGTAATGAGGAAAATGATCATAAGATCCTAGGAATTCAACCAAAGATTCATCCGATAGAAAACTATCCAAAGGAATATTGCTAGAATCACAACTTGTGTTAATTAATTTCAGATATACCCAATTAAGTGTTAGAATATGATTTCTAGATGATGAAATTGTATTTACATTTAGGTTAGGATGACGAGCGGGTTTAGTGGGTTGTAAAGGATGGTATCCAAGACCAAATGAAGAGTAATATGTATTAGCTTCTAAGGGGGCTTTAATACCTCATTCCTTTATACCACAATCATTTTTGTTGTATCTGCATTGAGAAAAGGATTTGAAAACCTCGACCGTAAATAGATGCCATTTTTGAAGAGGAAGGAGGCGCCTCATAGGTCTCATATTTTGTAGTATAAGAGTAAGTGTTATCATAATTGATTTTTAAAGAAATCTTAGGTTTGTCATGAGTAGACTTGGGAGGAGAAATTGAAGCAACCTTAGAATTTTCTGGTTTTGAAGGTGAGACTTTATATTCACCCACAAAGGTAGGTGTAAAGTCTAATGAACCCCAATCATCACCAAATAGTTTATCCGAACGTGAGTTAGATTCTTCTACAATAGCCACCACTAGGGGAGATGAAATAACTTTCAAAAGAGAAGGAATTAGAGTAAGAGGTTTAAAATATTATTGATTTTTAGCTTCAGATTGCAGACAACTTTTTGGAACTGGATCAACTTCAATTATTTGGAGCTTATTATCATAAAAAAAATTGATTGATTGATGCAAGGTAGATAGGACTGCCCCCATGGCATGAATCCAAGGTCTACCAAGAAGAATATTATATGAAATAGAACTAGACATGACATAGATATGGGTAGATAAAGCTACAGGTCCAACCTTAATAGGTAAGGTGATAGTACCCAATGATTGTCTACCAACATTATCAAAGCCACGAATATTGAGTTTATTTGGTTTAATGAGAGATGTATCAACATCAATTTTATGTAACAAGTCTATGCCACAAACATTAAGACCTGATCCATCATCAATCATAGTACATCATACCCTCATTTTATTAATGATAACAAATATCATAAGAGACTCATATTGGTTTTGAAGTTCTACGTGAGGTAATTCATGTTGTTGAAAAATGATGTCCATTTTTATCGTATGCATACAATCTAACAAGGCTGCTACATCATTTGGCTTAGCAATAGGTGGAACAATCACCTTTTATAAAGCTTCTTAGAGCATTCCATGGTATGTAGGCGATGTTTGTGTCAGTTCCCATAGACAGATCTTTATAGGAGTAGTGAGAAGTTTATCAACGAGATCATAATCTCTACTAGTATGTTGAGGAATATGAGGTGCTTGAGGAATAATAGGTTGAGAAGGCGGAAGAGAAGCTGGAACAAATGCTATTTGTTTTCTTTGTCTATTGTTTCTAGTGTTATGTGTGAGCAACCTCATGATGAATGGGTTGTTGCAACACATTTTGATTGAGTTGATTGTTTTGATGATTTGCTTTGCATAGTTTAAGATATAACCAAGAGGTCTAGAAGTTTTTGGAGTACCTCCTATTGTGAGAATCGGTTTATATTGTGATTGAGGAGCATCATTATGAATATGCACAACAATTTTGGGTTTCTCAGGTTCTTTTTGGGGACTGAAAACATAAATTGTATTTACGAGTCTTTGTAATAAAGATGATTTAGGAGTCATAGAGGATGGTTCTTTAGAGATGAAGTCATCCAGGGCTTCATCTAACATGTCAAAATCATCACTACTAAATGGATCACCAAGTGCATTAAAGTGTTGAAGAAAGACGTCCAACATAGTCCCATACTCTACTTTTTCAAGCCTTATACAAATGATATACAGGAGATTGAAACGAAGTTTTGTTTGAGTGCGTATGCTTTACAAAATGAAATAAACTAAGTTATGAACAACAATGCCTTAATTGTGTTATCTAATGAATAGCTAAAGCGTAATCAAGATTTTAACATTCTCAAGCTAGAATTATCAACAAATGAGGTTTTTTATAACCTTAATCAATGTAATGTATGAATCCAAGATGAATAATTAAGAAATATGTACCAAAATCAATAATAATCAGATCTAAAGCATAAGATCCTAAATTTATATTATGCTATAATGATCTAATCTTATGAAATGTAGACAATGTGAAAAATATATTTTTTTCTAAATCTAAATCAAATGCTTGATTTTCTAATTTCACATGCCAAGATGCGAGAATGTTCTAAACACAAAGAATGATAAGGTATAGCAAATGTAATAAATTTAACCAATTAATGTCACAAAGATATGAAACAACTCCCTAATCTACAAACCTTAGTGTTTAAGGATAGCTAGATTTTCTAGGAATGCAAGGTTTATTTTGTTGCCCTAATAATGGATCAAATGCAAAATGTAATGTATCCAAGTATGCATATGATGAATATAGTCAATCCCAATCAGATCTAGGATAACAAACAAATTATATTTAGATGAAAAGGGATGTAAGAGTGTAAGACACATCAGGTTCACCAAAATGTTTGATGGAAAGGGGAGACTTGGATTTAAAGGTTAAACTAGGCCAAACCCTCTTCTATCAACATTGGAACACAAATTGAGTTTAGCTTCTACCTTTGAAGGAGAGTCAAACTACATGGGTTTTGTACCTTTGTTGTATAAACAATTTTTAACCAAATTCAACCAACCAAACTAGGGTAAAACATGAAACCTTAATTGAGTAAAATTAACTAATAGATGACTATCAGAAATTAATATAGGAATTCAGAAATGATTATAGAGATCAGGAGATAGTGCATAATAGGAACTTGCGCCTAAAAACTGAGAGGCACCAGGGTGTTGGGCGCCCTTGACCCAAATTAGGGTTTTACAGAAAGTCTAAACTTTGCTTGACTTGTACCTACAAAATCCTTCTTCCCTCTGATTGGTGTCTTCCAAAACCTATAGTATCAACATGTACACACAAAACAAGGGGAAAAGGTGTTGTGGCTATATAGGAGCCTACATTAGTCAAGCCCTTGTTTCAGTATTCCTACTTAACAGACAGTCAAGATTAGAATAAGATGGGTGTGCTCAAAAACCTTAAGTGTGAGTAGTAGCATGCAATATCTAATCACAATATCAAACCCTAACCTTATATGACTTAATAAAATAGGATAGGATGATAAAAGAGATGCTTCACTCAAGGAAACACATAACTTCATTTCAAGGATGTGGATTCACCAAAGGTTTTCTGAATAAGAAGGCAATGCAACCATACCCTAGGAGGGTACTCAAGCCAGTATCAAGTTGGTGCTTCCAACCCTTCTCCCATCATGCAAAGTGCTTTAACCTAGGAATAACAAGATAGACTCAAGTTATCTCTTCTTAGCCATCACAAAATCCTTCCAAGAGAGGAAAGTAACTTCAACTTAATCAATAACAACCTATAGTAAATCAAGAGCAGCAAGAGCATAATATTGCACAAAGAGATTGTATTCCAATTATCTTTTTCCATCTATTTTCAAATGAGAAGGTCACTTGCTTATATACAAGGCCCTAGAAATGAAATATTTTGTGTTAAAGAATGGACAATATGTGCTAAAAACCAAATTTGAGTTTGGGGTTAGCTTAAGAAACACAAAGGCCAACCTATAGAATTAATTTTCCACCCTTAAAACACGGGAGGGAACAAGGCACTATGCGCCCTAGGCCCTTTAGGCAAATTAAGCTAGAAGTCTGCATTTGGGGTAGAGCTAACTCCAAATCTAAACTTTGTTTTCGGGTTATGGCCAAACTTTAATCAAAATTGCACTGTTTCATGAAATTGGGGCCCAATAAGGACTTTAGGGTAGCCCTAAAAATGGACTAGGATAGAGATCACTAAAGGAAGGTGCCCAACATAGTGAAATTGTGCTTGCACATCCAAGGAGCACAATTTACGACATAATAGGAAAAGGACAAGACATGACACCAAGACCAAAACATCCTAGAACATAATAACAAAATGGAGAGTTGTGCTAGATAATAAAACCACAACCCATGTGCCACAAGATGAGCCCCACATAAGAACCAACCTTATCACACATGAAAAACATCGTAGGTATTGTCTAACTCCATTATTAACCAATAAATTAATGTAAAAAAGGCATGCACACAACTCAACAGACCTTTAGATCCTTTATCAAGCAACCTAATGGCTGTAATGTGCTACATTTAAATATACTAAACCAGGGAATCATATTCTTCTTGGATGGTACCCGTGCTATATGTACAGTCAAGGATTCTTGAGTTTAGTCTAGAAGTTGTCCATAAAAACAAACTATGAAGAAGGAAACAAATTCTATATTGCAAAGAACAACAATTGCTACAAGTAGGTAATGTTGTTAAGGAACAATAAATACTTCATTCAGTAGAAAAGCAATCTATTTAAATCGCAATAGAGAAACAATCTATGTACTAAGTCAGTGATCACCTTGAACATTCTCTGATTCAATAAACCATAATAACTTAATGAACTATTAATGTAAACTAACGATATAAACTAACAAAATAAATTAACAAGAGAATTACAGTCACCTCAAGTGGCCCTTGCTTGAGTGATTGTAATCTCAACAAAATATAAATCAGATCACTTCTTGTATCAACTACTCATTGGCTGAATCCGAGTCTATGTTCTTCATTGAATTCTAAAAGATCTAATACAATAGCAAGAAGTTGACAATATAGATCTCTTCTAACCTTCCCCTATCATATACAAAATCTAACATATATAGACAAATTTGAGTTTCTTATTTGAATCAAACTTCTCAACAACTATCCTACACTTGTCCATTCTCCCCACAAACATAGGAAGAAGACTTTATTATTATTCTAATCATATCAAAAATAGGAAACTATCTATTACAAAGATGATCCAAATATCACAGTCCTACTATGATTCTTTTTATTCATCATAAAGATAAACATAAATAAAAACAGAACATGAACCACGATCTAAGCTCCTCTTAATTCTTATGAATATGTCAACTGATGAAGATAAAACCATTGAGGAGTGGGAGGAGTTATGGTTAAACCATGCCCACTTAGTTCGGGATCCTTCTTTGGTTGTGGGCTACTGCATTCTTGATTATGGATAAGCACCTCCTTTGTTGTGGGCTGGTAGATGTTCTCCACTGTAGGTAACTGTGTACTTGCTGCATACAGGTTAGTTTCACCATATAATATTTATACATCACAATCTACCATAATTAACAGAAAATACTATCACATCTTATAAATAATCATTAATCCACACATAATCATTCATCAACATATCATAGACTATTCTTAATGCTTTCAGGTCTTAGAGGTAATCATAAACATAGATAATGCTTAAGAAACTATGGAAAAGACTCTGAAAAGTATGAACTTAAGCAAGAGAAACAAGAACAAAGTAAAGCCCCATCAGGCATCAAATTAGTAAAACATGATTATCATGGAAATGTGAGATAGATCTCACTAAATCACTCAAACACCTAATAAATGCTAGGGGTGGTTTAATAGTCAAGACCCACCAACTACTTGAACCAAGGATAAAAGAATAATTACAAGGGATTTTCAAATAAAAGAATATTGTTTAAACCATACCACACATCCATATTATCCTCCACCATACTCAAAAAAAGGGGTCAAGATCTACCAGATGATTGGAAAAATTTGTTGCTTTCATAAATTTTGGGTAATAATGAGAGAAAGTGATCTCAAAATCATTACACATGGAAAAGGCTTCATACAATAATGACATGTCTTTCCATCCTTTTATATGTAGGAGCATCTAGGTCCACAATCAATGTTGTATCACCCAAAATAGAATAAAAGATGGTTGAAAACATATTAGCTTTATTTGCAAGTTTTTGAGGAAATGACAAGATTGGATGAGTTAAAGAGGTTAAAAGAATATTATAGCTAACTCTAGTAGTAGCAAAACATAGTTGCATCTTCAGTAACAACCTATCACTTTGGTAGTGGCCTATTTCCACTTTAGCAACACTATCACTTTGACATTAACCTATGTAATATTTGATAGCAAAGTGTTTGACAACAACTACAACTTTGGTAGCAAAGCACAAATTATAGTTGGTAGTGATGACTTATAAGATAATTAACTCCAAAGGACACTTGGTGTTGAATTTTATTTGAATTGACTCATTTTATGTCTCCATCATGTCATTGTGGTTCATGTGATTTTCTTAGTTGCATGTATTCTTGTTGGTAATCGGCCAACACTTGGCATACATAAAAACATGATGATTAGGGTAGACGAGTAAGATGGTAGTCCATCTCCTTTTTGGTGGTTGTTTATCTTCTTGAAAGGGTCATGCTTCATCTTTTTCTATTAGGGCTACACTTGGACATCAAAATCATTATCTTTGGTATCGATTATTATTCTAGTCACAACTATTCACCTTCTTTTAATGGTGATTGATCATATGCACTTGGCTGGGTGTTTTCTTCTGATGTTGTATGGTGGTAGTTATGGAAGTTGGATGTGCGAATTTAAATGGTTGAAACATTTCTTAAAGCCATGTCTGCAGTGTTCAAGATGGGAGCGAATGATAAAGGGTAGTGTTTCCATTTCAATTGTGTGTGTAGGTAAGGAAAGTAGGTTGGACCTCCATTTAGAGGAAGTGAAGAAGGATAAGTGAGTGCAAAAGTAGTGGAGAGAGAGAAGTGAGAGAGGGGCAGAGAGAGTAGGCTTTAGAATAGACGCTTAGGTCATTCAGTCCAAAGAGAGAAGTTAAGATGAAGTCAATTGTGTTGGAGATATAAGAAATAAGGATGACCTAAATTGAGGAGTTTTTATTCATCTAGGGCAATGAGTGGCCCTTGTGTCAATTTTTATGTGTGTAATGAGTTGATTCTCCTTGACAACCTATTGTAACCTATGGAGGTGGATTTTAGATAGTTTAATGAAGTTAGCATTATTTTGCCTTTTCTTGGTGTGTGTTTTTGTTGTTGATGTGTGTGGCTTCTAGGTTTAGGTGATTATTTAGCCAACACCCTACCTAGACTACATGACTTTTAGACAAACCTTGGATTACCATTTAGGAATCACCTTCTAAAATTAACTTTTTACATTTGTGCACACGGGAAAGATTAAGACCTCCACTACACCATTCCATCTTACCTCATTGTTGTGTTGAATCTCCAAGTAGTAAGAATCCCCAATCACAAATTATCCTTGGTCATTTTTTATGATGACCCCAACGCCCACTAAGCTAGGATTAACTTAGTATCTCCATCAAAATTGACCTTCATGAAACCAATAGGTGGTTGAACCCATTGCATATTATCTTGAGTAATGTTTTTATCTCTTAACCCATTAATGGGTGGTTGGAAACACTTTTATTATCACTAATATATATTATTTTACAAAGTGGCTTGGGGACATCCCCTTAAGTCCACTAAAACTTCTAATATTCATTCATTTCTTATGGAAAACACCATTTCTAAATTCAAATTGCCTTCAACCATTGTTATAGACAATGGTATGTCTTTTAAGGACATAGAAGTGATTTTACTTTATCTATAAGTTTAATATTCAATAGTGATTCTCTTCTCATATTATCCATAATATAACAATCAAAACAAGATTACAAAAAACAATTGGACCTATATTTTACAGAAAATAATGGGATAAACATGGTACATATTTGCATACACAACTTGTCCTTGCATTATGGGCTTATCACACTTGCATTCACACTCTTGCAAGGCTATTATTCCTCTTGAGTTAAAGATTTTATTTTTGTGTGTCTCCATTTAAAACATTATTGATGATAATATATACAAAGAATAAATATTTCAAGAACATAAGACAATCGATGAGAGAATGGTTAATGCATTAAATAATCTTTAGGCATATAAAAAATAGTTAAAGAAAACTTATAACAAGAGCATAATGCAATGAGATTTTGATATTGGCGATCTTGTTCTTCATGACAATCCTAAAAATCCAAATGTATAAGAACTAAGAGGTAAATTGTGGCCCAATTGGTTGGGGCCCTTCATTGTTACTTCTAGGTATGGCACAAGTGTAGACACCTAAAAATGACCTTTCTCATCGCATCACTTGCATACATCGTTTCTTGCTGAATCGCGTGTATAATGTTAATTAAATAATTTAATTATTTAATTAATTTCATCATTTTCTTTTAATTCACCCGATTTCAACATTAATTGAATAAATTTTATTTATTTAATTAATTTAATTAAATTCACTTTATTCCTCTAAATTAAATAGTTTTAATTATTTAATTAAATCATTCTCCTTTCAAATTCTTCAAATCCACATTAATTAAATAAATCTAATTATTTAATTAATTCATCACTTAATTTCCTCTTATCCACAATTAAATAATTTTTAATTATTTAATTAATCAATTATTCTTCTAAATACAAATAAATAATTCCAATTTATTTAAATTGACTCAATCTTCTAAAAATAAATAAAATTAAATATTTTTATTTATATTCCTCTATCATGCAAAATAAATTAAATGAATTTATTTATTTAATTTATTCTTATCTTCATATCTTATCCTTTCTTCAATCATGCACAATAAATTAAATAAATTTATTTAATTAATTTCTGAATTATCTCCAATTCTTCTAAAAATATCATTTTCTTCTATGTGCACAATCAGTCTTATTTCTAGAACTTCAAAAAGAAAATCTAAAGTTGAGTTAATTGGCTTTAATCTTTATTATTTTTTCAACTCATAAATTGGGAAAAAACATTCTAAATTTATGAAATCAAATCCTATCTTTAGCAAGAAAGCAATTAATTCAATGAAAATATCTTTTTGTAGTGACACATGGCGTGTGCACATTCATCACGAGTTATTGATTTATCACAATTATCCATTTCACTGATTTATCTCCACCGTTGATTGATCTTACCCTAGAACCTATATATACCCCCTTCATCTCTTCACAAATCATCTTTGATCATTTAAGCTTTTGCATTCCTATAGCGCTTGAGCATACATCTCATCGTTGGGCACATATCGTATCTTTGAGCATTTTGAGCACTTATCTACATCCGCTTGTTGCAACCAGGGGTACGTGATGTATTGAGCAATCCACATAAATCCAAGAGATCAATATAGTCTAGGTGGTAGCTTTCGATTGTTTAATTGCATATTCATTGATATTGCTATTGTTTAGATGGATCTTTTGATGTTATAGGATTGAGTTGTTATCATTGTTTTGATCTTATTCAATCTCAATTTTACCTATACACATTCTGGCACGCCCGATGGGACCCACTAACCTTACTTTTTTTAAGAAAAGTTGATTTTTTGAAGCTAGGTATGGAAAAGGCAATTGCAACGCAGAAAAGTACAACTAAGCAACATAAAACTGCTTTTGGTTTGTTTTGAAGCACCTTTGGGCGATAGAAACATGCTTTTAGCGTGCAGTAAAGTGCTTTTGGTCGACAGTCAAGCGCATGTGCACAATATTAAAGCGCTTTTGGTGTAAAAAGGCACTTCTGGGCTAGAAAGGCACTTTTGGTGTAAAAAGGCACATATGGGCAACAGTAAAGCGCTTTTGGCTGTGATGACAGACTTGCAAACTTCAAAACCTCATAACTTTTTCAAAACTTAACGAAATTTGATGTTTTTTTGTAAAATTACATAGAAAATATAAGGAATCCATTGGTGATATTCAATCTTTTGTATCTGATCATAATTGTCACAAATTTTCCATATTTTGCTTTGGTTTTCTAGGGTTTTTGACTTATTGTTAGGGTTTTGACTTGATTTTTGACATCTTGGTGATCTATTATTGATTTCTTTGAAACTAACATCACTTGTTACATCATCTTATCACTCATCCAAGATCAAAGAAGGTTTCTAACATATTCTTGTAGGACATTTGTCGAAGACATCAACATTATCATACTAAGTCTTAGAAACACTTGAATTTCTTAAAGGAAATCTATATCTATCTTTCTGCAATCTTGTGTGATTAGCTTAGTTGCACTTATTTTTTTCTTCTAAATTGGATAAAAGAACAAGTGTTTTTCATGCTTGTGAGGTCATAGGTGTATGCTCTCCCCTTGTGTAAAAACTTCGGTGATAAAAAACCAGACCCATCTCTTTTACTTTTTGTTCATCCTTTAGAAGGGACTACTTTTGGATTGTGTTTCATCCAAGAGGGATGACCCTAAGTGGATTTTTCCTTTGGACCACTATATAAATTGGTCAAGGCAAAAGCCAAGTCCTAATCAACGTCAACCTTTGCCATACGGTGCCAATTTGAAAGGAGGCATACTGAAACTTTTTGTGTTAGGTATATTACACTCCTAGTAGAGTTGGTTAAAGCTTTTAGTAGGTTGCCAGATGCTCGCAAGGTGTTGGTCCCACAAAAGTGACTAAAAACCTCATAGCTAGTGACCACGTGATCTACCTCCAAATATTGTGATAAATTTCAATGCAAGGGTACGACGCCCCTAAGATTACTCACCATAAGGCTCCCTTGAGATGAGACATAAATCCTCAGCTTAGCATAAACTACTTGTAGCTTTCTGGGGAAAGGGTGATTGGGTCATCCTTCCAACCTTGGAGGTCCCTATCTATCCTCTCTCATAAAGATGAAATAGTGTACACACCCACATTAGGTGTGATAACACTTGAGTTGATGGAGATTCCAAGTTGTGAGCTAAATTTATCATAGTGAAGCTTGTCCTTAGGAATAAAAAGTGCTTGATTTGTCTTCAATTGTGCTATACCAATGGAAATTTGGGCTTTTTATGAGCCTTGAACATACACTCATTGTTGTCCTTAGCCATCTTGTTTACTATGTTTTTATTCTCTTGCTAAGAAATCAAACCAAAATACTATCAAAATCTTGCCTTGAAAACATTGCCTATACAAATCCTCATCAAAATGGTTCTGATCATCAACAAACCTAGGTCAAATCCAAAACCCAAAATCACACTTCGAGGAGGCCCTCCTTCTAGCTCTAATAATGATCATGAGAACCTTGTAGATTATGAGGCATATCTTGAGGAACAAGCCAAAATACAAAGACTTAAACATATCTATCAACCCATTTCACCAATAGAAACCACGAACCTAGAGCAAGATCGTTGCGGTTTTCAAAAAATGTTTGTTGAACATAGGTGGTTATATAGAAAGGAACAAGTCACTACCCGACAACAATTCCAACCGCAACAATCCCAACAACAATTCCAATTGCAACAACAACAATTCCAACCACAACAACAACAATTCCTGTCCATTCCTTCAACCCCATCATGTATTCCACAACCCATCAAGCCTATTGAAGAGTCTCCTACCATGAGTCCAAGTCAAGATCCATTCTATCCTCATGTTGTTAGCCATCTCGAACCTATCAAGCTTATTCATGAGTCTTCTACCTCCACTTCCATTAAAGGAAATCAAGAGTTATGCCAAGAGTATAATCCAAAGCATGTGGAAACATTAATCCCTCATCCAAATCAAGATCAAAATACCTCAATCCAACCCATCCATAACCTATATCTTTTCAATGATCAAGATATTATGTATGATGAAGAACCTATACATGAGCAAATTGATCCCATCCATAGCACACTTAATCCTATCTATGATCAAGAGAACCATGATGATCCTCTTATCCAACTTTATGCATTCCATGGTCAAAACATTATCCCTCTACCTATACATTCTCCACCTAGCCCTATCCATGATTCAACAACATCCACTTCCCTTTATGAGACAATTGGTCCCCAAGAAGACATAGATAATCAAAAAGTTAACTTGGATTCTATCCCTTCATCTCCTACTAAGCATAATGTTAGTCAAGATACAAGCATCCCATGCCATCCATTGCATGATCCCACATTTTCTCTTGTAGATCCTCCATTATCTCATGTTGATCCTCCACCACCCACCATCGGTCCCATTCCAAATCCATTATCCTATCCTCTTGTTCTTACCACCTTCATCCATGACTGTTCTTCCTTAGGAGAACAACCACCACTATCCACCACTTCATTATCCCCATCACATAATGGACTTGCTTCTTGTTTCGACAACAAACATCCCATTGCATACCGTATGTTCCAAAACATGAACTATCAAGGCAAAGGTTTAGGCCTTCATGAACAAGGTATCTTAGACCCCATCCATGTCACAATCCATCCTTGAGCACATGGTCTTGGTTTTTCATCCCAAGATAAACAATCCAATGATGTTGGTACCACCTCCATGCATCCTCCAACTACTTCTTCCATTCCATATCTCGGTGCACCTTATCGCACCTCTCACTCATATGTTGCCATCCCTCCTCCATCATCATACCATTTGTAAAAACATGTGACCATACATCTCCTTCCATCCACTCTTCCTCCACTCCTTCCAACTCCCAACATTCCCATCCTTCAATCCCCTAATCCCTTCATCCATCAATACACTAATTCCTCCATCCACACATCTCGTCCCCTTATATCCCCTATCATTCCTAATCATGGACAATGAATGCACACATCAGCTGCATATGAAGCTATTCCAAACCCCATGAGATTCCAAATAAAAAAAAATTGGATGCTTCCACATATATAGTAGAAAATCCGCAAACGCCTCAAGAATATTATGCCATAGGGCATCGATACACAAAGGCAAAGCCAAATCCATCTCAAAGCTGCATACACCCACACACCTCAAAGCAAAAATGAAAATGGTGTGGGACCCTAAGCAACAAGCAATTACTCAAAAGGAACCATCCATATCTCAATCTATCCCCAAATTCCACACATCTCGTTCCCCATTAACAAATCCTATGCTGCATATGCTAACACACCTCAAAGCAAAAATGAAAATTGTGTGGGTCCCCAAGCAACAAGCTTTTACACCAAAAGAAGCATCCACGTCTCAATCTATCCCCCAATTCCAAAAATCCCATTCCACATTAAAAAATCCTGCAAATCCTAAGTCCATTTGGGTTCCTAAACTCCTAAATTGACGATTCCCAAATCCCCTATCCCAATTTCTATTACTCCCCACTCCCCATCCTAGTCAAAGGCTTCAAAATCTATCATGGTGTGTGCAACCGTTGGTCTTGGTTCCCCGTAATTCCATACCATTTCCACATACTTCTATCCCCCCAACTTATACCCATTATCCTCCATATTTTCCCCATCACACCTCTATGGTCCATGCTTTTGCTCAATCACGCATTTATCCTTCCATCTCCATCCATCATCCACGTCATAATCCACCATCCCTTCCATTTCCATATTCCCACATCTACCAACATCCGTGTGCATAATGCTACCTGATATAGTCCATGTGTAAACACGCATTAAAGTGCTAACATACTACATTGCTATTGGAAATAGACGCTTGAGTCCTCATCCTCCATCCCATCCAAATAAGTCAAAAAAAATAATAATTAAAAAAAAAGATCAAAATAGTAAAGAGAAATCCCTTCATCCAATGGTGAAAACTTGGCAAACAGGTGGCTTGGATAAGTACCATGATGAAAACTTGGCAAACAGACATCATGTGTAGATTGATTATCTATGTACCTCACACTCGGGGGCATGTTGTCTCATCTACCCATCCTATCATTCCTTCTACCTATCCTTCTTATCATATCTTCCTTATCTATTATATTTGCATAATTATTCCCTGGATCCATTTCATCTTCGTTTCCTCCTTTTGTTCTTGATAAAGATAGAGGCAAAATGTTGAAAAATGCTTTGAAAAACCTCTTGATATACCTCATCCTTTACAGCCAATCCAATCAGTCCTATCGTCATAAGCTTTGTCATGTACAATCCTAAGCATTATACCTAGAATGGGGCATGTTATTCCTATGCAACATGTAGTCTTTGGTAATCACATCCTAAATTCTTTTATTCATCCTTCTATCACGAGTCTTCCATCCCATTTGCTATCACCCATCCTTTTGTTCACTTATCTACTCCCATCTTTCTTCTTGCATCTAGACCTGGTTTTCCCTTGTCATTGGTATCTAGTACTAAGGCTATCCAAATGCAATCCCATGTCAACCAAAACATTTCAAAATCCATAAAATCCCAAAAACATTCAAAAATTAGAAAATCCCTAAAAACATTCAAAAAATATCCAGAAAATTCCCAAAAATAATCATAAATCATCATCTCCATCCCAATCCATCAAACACTTCCATCTCTCTCATCTTCCATTTATCACAATTCATCCGATCACCCCAACTTGACTAACTCAAGTAGAAAATGCACTATGCTTCCTTTGAAAGCTAAAATACTTATCAAACCTGAAACAAAAAGACTACTACTAGAGCCATATGTTTTCCTGCATACTACTTGCCACATCTACTACAACAATCCATCTATCCTAGATCAGATCAACAACCTTTAACGGATATATTATTCCTATAAGAAGGCTTTATCTACCCTATCTACCATGAGAACCCTCTTTGGCAAGAAAATATGATGGTTATATGTTTACTTTATTAGTTAGTCAATTTTCTTTTTGGTTTATCTTTTGTTCCTTTCCAATACCTAGTCAAGACTTCCTTGATTTTCTATATCTTGGTATGTTGCGATGCAGTATGGATTGGGGCATAGTCATTGCTTTCGTATGTTGTGTTTGTGGGATGAGCTTATTATCCTACTAAGGCTAATATTTATCTTGTGTGTGTGTTACAACCTAGCATATTACATATTAATATTCTTTTGCATTTATGTATTAAGATTATTATGTGTTAAAGACTGGCTCATTCACATATCCAACAAGGTTCTATTATGTCTAGTAGATATAAGTTCAAACCATTTGTTTGCAGAGTCAACGTTCTATGCATTGTATACATCATCACCTTGGTCTTCTATACCCTGATGCATAATATCCATATGCTCTATCAAACTAAGGATTGCTCTTTATAAATATTCATGCAATCGTTGCAACATCACCCCATCTCATCACACTTCTAGAACTACATATCATCTCATCTCAATCTTAAGGTACATTGATCCCATGGATATGGGTATGTAGGTAGTCTGGAATACGAAGGAAGTATCCAGTACTCAGGTACATAAGATATTATCATTTCACCTAAACATCCTCAAAACACTTCACCTCATCCATCTCACCCATACATCATGATCAAATCTATAGCTTTCATGAAGATCGATCAATCCAATATCAATCCATCTATTCTTTGTCCATTTATCTTCCATCTTTCATCTAACTTTTCATCTTCATCTCTTCTTTCATTTTGAGAGCACACCTGTGTTCTTTGAACCCAATTGTCCTCTCGAGGGGGCATCGTCATTATCATCACCATTCATCTTAACGATATATCTCATCCTTTCCATACCAATCTAGCTAATCAATCTAGCCAAATTATCCAATCACATCCTTTGGTCTTGATCCTAATCTTGTCATAAACCAAATCAATCAATCAATCAATCATGATCAATCAATTGTCTTATACAGGATGTTGCATTGTCGAAACTAGACTAGGCGTCTTATACAACATGTTTCATTTCTTGAAACCAAACATTATCATCAATCAATCAATCATATCAATTGTCTTATACAGAATGTGGCATTGTCGAAACCAGACCAGGCATCTTATACGACATGTTTCATTTCCTAAAACCAAACATTATCACCAATCAATCAATCATAGCAATTATCTTATACAAATTGTCACATTCTCAAAACTAGACCAGGCATCTTATACGCAGTGTTTCATTTCTAAAATTGGATACTATCCATATCAATCATCATCAATTAATCATTGGTTTACAACTTGACAGGGGCAATACCTTGGTTGTTTTTGAATCATCATCATATTCATTAACTTACCATTATCTTTCCTTGTCACCCTCACTTTGAGTGACTGGGGCATCACCATCTCCAATCTAATCATTTTCTTCCAACCAATTTCTTCTAAATCAATTTTCTTCTACCAATCAAACACTATGTTTTACACATTCTTTGAAATGATGTTACTTTGCAACACCATCTCAAAGAGGGGCAAAATGTAAACACCTAAAAATGACCTTTCTCATCGCATCACTTGCATACATCATTTCTTCCTAAATCACCTGCATTCAACGTTAAATAAATAATCTAATTATTTAATTAATTTCATCATTTTCTTCTAATTCACCTGATTTCAACATTAATTGAATAAATTTTATTTATTTAATTAATTTCATTTATTTAATTAATTTCATTAAATTCACTTTATTCCTCTAAATTAAATAGTTTTAATTATTTAATTAACTCATTTTCCTTTCAAATTCTTCAAATCCACATTAAGTAAATAAATCTAATTATTTAATTAATTCATCACTTAATTTCCTCTTATCCACAATTAAATAATTTTTAATTATTTAATTAATCAATTATTCTTCTAAATTTAAATAAATTATTCCAATTTATTTAAATTGACTCAATCTTCTAAAAATAAATAAAATTAAATATTTTATTTACATTCCTCTATCATGCAAAATAAATTAAATGAATTTATTTATTTAATTTATTCTTATCTTCATATCTTATCCTTTCTTCAATCATGCACAATAAATTAAATAAATTTATTTATTTAATTTCTCAATTATCTCCAATTCTTCTAAAAATATCATTTTCTTCTATGTGCACAATTAGTCTTATTTCTAGAATTTCAAAAAGCAAATCTAAAGTTGAGTTAATTGGCTTTAATCTTTATTATTTTTTCAACTCATAAATTAGAAAAAAATATTCTAAATTTATGAAATCAAACCCTATCTTTAGCAAGAAAGCAATTAATTTAATAGAAATATCCTTTTGTAGTGACATGTGGCGTGTGCACATTCATCATGAGTTATTGATTTATCTCAACCATCCATTTCATTGATTTATCTCCATCGTTGATCGATCTTACCCTGGAACATATATATACCCTCTTCATCTCTTCACAAATCTTCTTTGATCATTTAAGCTTTTGCATTCCTATAATGCTTGAGCATACATCGCATCATTGGGCACATATTGTATCTTTGAGCAATTTGAACACTTACGTACATCCGCTTGTTGCAACCATGCGTATGCGACGTATTGAACAATCCACATATATCCAAGAGATCAATACAGTCTAGGTGGTAGCTTTTGATTGTTTAATTGCATATTCATTGATATTGTTATCGTTTAGATGGATCTTTTGATGTTATAGGATTGAGTTGTTATCATTGTTTTGATCTTATTCAATCTCAATTTAACCTATACACAATAAGAGCATTTGTTTTATCCATCATAGATGGAAAATGTTTAAAAGATCTAGTTAATATTAAGCATGTGTGCCACTATTACTCTTGATAGTTTATCACTTCAATGTTTTTTTGTTTGAAGATGGTATTAGTTTCAAATGGTTTTATCTATCAGAGAGTTTTAGTTGTTAGATACTTTAGATAGATTTGGTTACAAAGGGTTTCAATTTTAGTTGGTTATGGTTTCAATAAGATTTATAGCTCCAATTAGTTTCAGTTTTAGTGGGGTTTTTAGCTTTTCAACATATTTCAATTTCAATGCCTTATAGTGTTACAACTATAGGAGCAAATTAAGATGGTTTGTAGATTCTTTGGTCCTTTATTCTTATTCTTCTTATCTTTCACCTATGTCCCACCATTGTTATATCTGTGAGACTAGGTAATGTTATACTTCCATTCTCCTTAGCCTTTCATGTTTTAAACATCTTATTGAGTATGCTTTTATGTCTATGGTTACATTCTTACATTTTATATGTACATCTACTTATGCTTATTGTTGCTTTGTCCTCGCCATTGAGGGCAAAATTGGAGGCACCTTCTTGCCCTTTCATATATACATTTACATGATTACACTTTCATGTTTTTTGATTGATTGTCTCATAATATTATCTTCGACATGTATTTACATGATTATTACATTTTATATGAACACATTTTTTTCTCATCTCCTCCACTTCCTCGCATCCCTTGTATGCAACCAATTGGAGGGGCATGTAATACCACTATGCTCTTTTGATGACTATGTGCAATAATTAGCTCATAATTATGATGATTATTTCTATTACAAATAGAGCCTCGTTTCTACTCCATAAAGAGTCCTATTATTTTTTCTCTAGAAAGAGTCATATTATTTACATTTTAGGTGGAGTCCTATTATTATTTTTGCTCCATGCATTGTCCTATTACTATTTCCACTCTAGGAAGAGTCCTATTTCTATTCCAAGTGGAGCCAGTTTACCTTTTTCTACAAGCTCCTTCACAACTATTTTCTTTTACTTTTTATTCTTAGATAGTTTTAGTAATTTGTGTTTTTGCATATCTTAAATGCTTGACATGCAATACTCATTGGATATTTTTCTTTTGTTCTTATAGGTTTCCAAATGGAGAGCTCATTATGAGGAGAGTACACAAAATCAACATCCCTATTCATATCCTTTTTATGATTCCTTGAATATTTAGTTTCATGTTGATTGTTTGTATTTACTTTGACATGCATCTTTATAGTAGTTCACATGTAAGTCCCAACAAGGGGAAAAATGTACGGGTGAAAAATTCATACCTTATACTTTTCCGTTATAAACCATTGGGTTGATAACCCTAGTGATGTATCAACACCATATTCCTAAAACTAGATTTGCTCATTCTACTCTCAACATACTCAACCTTATTGACCCACAACTTGCAAAAATAAGAAATATTCAAATAACAAAAAGGAAATATAGTAAATAAACCATACCACACACCAATTAACGCTATTTTTCCTCTAGAGAAAACCCAATTAGGTGAAAAACTTTAGAAAAGGTATGCTACTGACATCTCGTTACTAGTTTCAATGTGATTACAAGAGATCTAACCCCATTTATTGGTAATTCTCGAGTTATCATAGCTATACATAGGTTCTTATATCTTTGTTTTTCTTCTTTACAACAAAATCTTGCACCCTACACTCTCTCTCCTATTCAAACTAATATGAGGATGTCTTCTCAAGCTAACTAGTCCACTAGCTCTACACTAGCCAACCCTACTCAGTCTTCCTCTCATCCTTATGTCTTCTGTTTCATCATAACATATAATGGAGATCCTTGACCATTCCATTGCCCTAGAAAATATCCTACTTAGGAAGGTGAATCCTCATTTTGGATGACAATGGCCATCCCTAAAACTGCCAAGATTATTGTCAACACCCAATAGCTTGTCTACATAACCAGTGCTAGTAACTGAACCATCCAACACATGATATGTCACAATCTATCTTTGTGGTTAGAGGAATAATGGTCAGCTTGAGGGGAAGGAAACACTTGTCATGGTCTTAAGGGAGAGGAACAATTAGACCTTGAAGTCACACGTCCATTGCCCTAACCACCCCCACCTATTAAGAAGACTATATGTAGCTAAGACAAAGTCTATTGTTACTTAACAAGAAACAAAAACTTCCTCTTCACTTTCTCCTTACTCCCCAACTACTAAATTGCATTCCTTGAAACAACTTGTAGCAAGTATGAATGAGAATAATCAACTCTTTATGTATCTTTAGTGATGTTTCAAAATGCTATCAACACATAAATTGAACCATCCTCTAATCATACACTCGTTCAACCTTTTCCATCACACACAACATTGCTAATAGTAATACAAATCACTCTCAATAAAGATTCCCACAAAATACTTACACTACATAGCTTGTAGCATGTTGAACAGAGTTGTAACCCCTTATCATTCACTTGCAACAACTATACAAATGCCTATAAGATGATCAAGAACTTCTATTGCTGCAATTGTATTTATAGAATTACAAAATGGCTATAGAGTCACTATAAGTGATGTTTACCTTGGTGCAAACAAACTTATAGCCTAGGCTCAATTGGAAACCTATTTGATCTAAACATTCCCAACCAAATTTTATATCAATTTTGGACTCATTTTATCATGTTTATCCCCAATGCAGTGAATAGTGTGGAAAATGACATTTTTTGCATCGAAGTTGGCAAATAACCCAATCCTAACCCGATTCCATCCCCACACATCCCAAGATTTAGATCCAATTTGTAATCTTAGCCATTTATCACCTCATCCTAGTTATGTGGGTGCAAATTTGACCCCCAAACTTTAAAATTTAAAATCGGGCCCATGTTCCCCCTTCTCAACTAGCTACTATGAGTTGACCAAAGCATACGAATATTTGAATTGCATGCTAGAGTTTTGTGTAAGAGGACAAACCCTAATTTATTATGATCATAAGAGGAACCCAACATAAGCTTTATTACACACTGCATCATCACGAGAGCATGACATGAATACTTCATTAGCATCCTAGGCATAGTGCATAATTACTTATTATCTTCAATCATTGTATTAAACCATTAAATTAGTAATATGAACTCATTTGAATTAATATGGATTTAAATTAATTTAATTAAGTAAACTAATCAAGATAACTAATCACCATATAATACTTAATTAATTTTGCTTATGTAAGGTGTGTTATTATCCTATACATAGATGTAAAACAAATGGATATCCCATTAAGTAATATTACAAGGCAAAAAAGGGAAAGAGGCAAGTTCTCCATATGTTTCTGGAAATTACAATAATCTAATAGCCAAAATTTGTATATGTTTCTACTGCTCCTAACTAAACATATATTAGTCCAAGCGATAAGATATATTTTGGAACTAACTGTTCTATCCATTAGTTTATCTATGAGATACAACTAATCTCTTATTCTAACTAAAACATACAACTGTTTTACTGAAGAGTATAATCATGCAAACTGAAAAAGGCTTTAGTGGAACAGAAGTCCCACTAAATATGGAGTCTTAACTTAAATAACAATGGGCAGTGAGGCCCTGAAATATAGGTCTTAATAAGTCTTTTAGAACTCATGCAAAATCAAGTAAAAGGGGAATCAGATCCTTGACAGTCATCTGGAGTCTTCGTCAGATCATTTTGGTGTTGGCTGAGTAGACTCTGGAGCACTGCAATTGCCTCAGAAGATGTAGATTGACAGTGGCGTCTGAGACTTTGTACTATCGCCAGCAACTCCAGAGATGCATCCATGATTCCAATATGGCTCCGGAGATGATCCACCCCTTGCTCCCGTGCTCCTCCTTCTTCAGAACACCTCCAACACTTTGGGAAAATGTTGGAGTCTAGTGTAGTATCCTCCATATTAGCTTCAGAGATTATTAGGACCATCTTCGAAGATCTTCAAAATTGCCTTTGCCCGTACAACTGCACCTGTGGATGCACAAAGAGAGACTTTTCTGCACATTTTCATTAGTTTGCTGCAACATTAGTCCTTCGTCAAAAATAATGATCTTCAGTAATTCATCTCTCATTAGTGTAATTAAAACAAGTCTTTTAAATTTCTATGGTGCAATTACCAGGACAATAGAATGAAAGGATGGGGAAAAGGGAAGTAAAAAGGTGTGTTAATCTGGGTGCTACCTAACACTCATGACTGGTCGTGAGGGAGGTGGCCCCATCAGTTGATGTTGAGGTGGTTGTTGTTGTGATAACAGCTGCTCTATTGAGCGTCGAGACTGCCCTGATCTACGAGATGAAGATGCTCCAGCACAACTCCTGTAGCTCTCTCGCTAGATCCCATGGGAACTATATGCTCGTAGAGAGTGCGATAGTGCTGCGCCTCTCTCTCGACATCATATGCCTATTGTTGAACCCTACTCAAGACTTATCCTAGCCCTACGCCCATAGCTTGCCTGGTCTCATCTCACTCTCGCTGATAACGCTGCACCTGTCCCTGCCAATGCAAAGCCTGTGTTTGTAGCTATCCCCGCAATTATGTAATCTATGCCTGTAACTGGGCTACCTACTGCCGTGCGACCATCTCTTCATCTATAGCCCCTCCATCCCCACCAGCTCCTCCATCCAACAAACCCTGCAGCCTCTACACCTCCAAGCGAGCACTGTCTCACTCTACATGGGTGGTATCTAGTTCTAATTATTATTGACGAACCTGATCCTCTAGGATCACCATCCGAGCCCTCAGAGTATCTTTGTCCTCCTCCTCATCCCCCCTCCTCTATCGTACCTGGTGCACATAAGTAGAAGGATCTGCACTAGATGGACCCTCACCTGAAGATTCTATAGCCCCATTGCAACAACTGCTAAGACTCCTATAGCCCCCTGCCTCTACCATCTCCATCTCCTCCGTCCCTCTGATCTCCATCCCCGTCACCCTCCTCCTCTACTTCCTCTACAATAAGCTCCTCTGCCTCCTCCACCTCAGCCGCACCTGGCTCACCATCAGGGATGGTCAATTGTACAGATCTCACCTACGCCCACCAAGTGTCATAATCTGGAGTGGTCCCAATATCCACTACTATCGAACCCCAATCCCAAACCACTACCACTAAACCTGCAAAATTAAGACTCGCCAACTGTGAATCCATCTCTGGTGGCCATAAGGGACGATCCGACTGCACTTGAGCAAAAATAGTAGTCACTTGGGACAAGTCCTGCCGCACACCAAACTATCATAGAACCTGAGAAGGGATGTAACGATCCATAATATGCTTTGTCTGCCCTATCAAGTACCACGACTGCCAAGCAAAAGGAAGATGTTGATCATCATCCAACCATGACTCGCAACCTATGTAAGGCCGCCACACCACCGTCACCTCATCAAACATCCACCTCCAAAACCGCATACTCCCCAATTGTTGATGTCAGAGAGTACTGGTGTATGCCATCATCCACGACTGGAACTACTATCTCACATGAGGACACACGAGTCTTGTGATATATGCTCCCACACCCACACACGAAGCAATGTAACACTGCAACTGAGGCTGGTCCCACTCCTGTAAACCACCATATGCATCTCGTGGTACAGCTGGGCACACAGGCATGACCCCCATGCATACACTACACTATGTGGCACCATTTGCTCTATGTAGTCTCCCCATCCAACATGAAACCCTCACGAGTGTTGATCTGGCATTAGAATACCTCCAATCAACCCACAGAAGTATAATGCATAATCGCTCAATCCTCCAGCAACAATGCATCCCATAGGATCTCCCACCGATCCTGGTTTGTCACCACCTGTCCTGAGGCAAATACTCGATCTAGTGCTGCCAAACCCATCGTAGTATCATAAATAACGCACTCGCTATGAATGGGGATTCGTAGGATCCTCCACACATCCTCAAGGGTGATGGTCATCTCACCCGTATGAAGCAAAAAGGTGCATGTCTCGCTCCTCTAAGGCTCCACCAACATCGTCATCATCGCTCGATGAGCCCTCAACTGAGGCATATCTGACACAAAACTGAAGACCAATTACTCGTAGGTAGGTCCGCTCTACCTTTGTAAGCCTGTCTTTGCACTCCATCACTGGAGGTCGCCGCTCTCGAGACTGAATCTCTAGCAGGTTAACTTGCGTTCAAAAAATAACACACATTAACCCCTTTTTGATTTTTTCTAAAAAACAACACCATGGTGCTAAACTATTAATCTTCGGTGCTAAACCAGACAAATGCACTCATCCATTTACCCCAAGTGTCAATGTAGATAATGGTGCTAAACTACAGACTGGTGGCCCTAATCTAAATGATTGCGCTAGTACCCAGCCTTTTGGCGCTAATCGAGACGATAGCGCTATTCCCCAACTCTAGGTGGTAATCCACTTGGATGACCCCACAACCCTATGGCTCAGCGCTAATCCAACCATTTGCACCAATCTACCAACCCTATGTGCTAATCGAGACGATTGCGCTAATACCCAGGGGTCTACACTAATTGAGATGATTGCGCTAAACCCCTCGAAACCCCAACGCTAATCTAGCTGATAGCGCTAATTCACTAACATTTGGTGCTAAAACTAACATTTTCCTACTTAACCCTTAGGTGCTAATCTAGCTTAAGGTGCTAATGCATCGACCTATTGCGCTGCGTGGCTGCGTGCTGGCACTAAACCTCTAACCTACCCCTTTTTCCCCCCATAAATGACCAGAAATTTGAAAGATGACAAAGCAAGGTTAGTCAACATACTTTTGCGCCAACCTCCGACATCCTTTGGTACTCTCGAACCCACTCCGATCGATGCTCGTGTCATGGGAATGATTGTTACACCATTGCTCTCATTCTTCTCTCTATAGTTTAGTCAACTTAGGTGTGCAAATGTGGCATGTTGGGCCCACGTTTGCCTATCTATAGTTACCATGTTAGCCCTAATTCACAGTTTCTTCTCCCCATACCACAAATCTTACCTGTTTTCACCCATTTTTTCTTCTATCAACCCCATTTTTTGTCCTGAACCTCTTTTTCACCACCTTTCCCTTCTTTTTGAGACTTCACCCCTTTCACTCGATCTCTCGAGGGGCATCCCTCATCCATTTCCATTCCTTCTGTCAGCTGGGGCAAAATTCTTTAACCTGACGTCATTCCCTACTCGGTCACAACGCCAAATCAAAGAGGGGCAAAATGTAAACACCTGAAAAATGTCTTGACCCTGCAAGCCACTTTCCCGTATCAATTACACTACTAATTACCCCTTCCACCAATTAATTAAATAAAATCAAAATTATTTAATTAATTAATCCTAAGCCATTCCTAGCCGTTCATCCTTAGCCATTTATCCCAAATTCATCCCTAGTAATGAATTAATTCATTTCATTTATTACTAAACCTTACAACATCATTCATAATTAATTAAATAAATATTCTAAATATTTATTTGATTAATTTCCCTCATTTCCTAAACCTAGATTAATTAAATAAAACATGCTTATTTAATTAATCTGCCCTAGCCTATGACCTAAACCTAGCGTAATTAAATAAATACTAATTATTTAATTAGCTACTCTAACCTACCTAGCCCCTAGACCTAAATTAATTAAATAAATTCTTATTTAATTAATTTTAACCACTAATTAACCCACTCACTAATTTTCTATAGCCACATTAATTAAGTTAAACACTTAATTAAATGGGTCAAACCTTGATTAACCCATCTCCCCACACCCTTTGAATAAAAAAATACTTTTTATTCAAAGGGGTCACATGACCCTTCCACCTCACCTTTCCTCTTTCATATTAGAACTCTTTTTAATGCAAAGAGCTCACACATGTCATCCCATTCACCCATAAACTCAAATTTTTTATTCCACCTTCTCCCATAGAAACTAATTTTTTATTCCATCTCAAGTCTTAATCCCCATTAATGCAAAGCCTTACCAAAGTGAATTAAAAACTCCAAAATAATCACAACCCTCCATTTTTGTTGATGAAGATCTAGCCCTCCATCTCATCTCCTCATCTCCATATTTGGATTTGAACTTTGAATCTCAACTATTGATCTCAAATCCCCTCCAAAATGCCTATAAATACAAGCTCATCCTAAGCCATTTTCATCTCATCTTCATTGCATCATCACCATGCCAAAATAGCTTCTTATCCATCTCATAACATCCTCGTTATGCCAAAATTTCAATCATCTTAAGCCATTAGTATCCTTATCATGCCAAAATCACTATCCATTTGTTAAATCCTCCATTAAATCCATGTTGTATTGAGTGTTGACCCATTTTCCTTTGTCCAGAGTTAAACAGTTCACTTGGTATTTTCATTGTAAATCCTTTGGAAAATGTTCCCATAAAGCTTAAAATGCCAAATTTTCCCAAAAGCCTTGCCTAATAAACCTTACCATTGGAAAGAGCTTGAAAAAATAAGCAGGTTTGCTTTTTACATCACCTTGAAATTCGGCCAAATAAAGAAGTTATTTATGGTCAAAGTTTTGGTCAACATACAATTCAAATGTTTGTTGGTGGGCTTGCAAAAATCTTTATCGGCCTTAAAAAATGATGAAAAAAAGTGAGTTGTATGCATTTCCGAATGTATATCAGGTCTGCATGTATATTTGGTTTGTATGTTCAGACATACAAGAGAAATTATACAAAGCAAGGAGATACATTCCAGGAATATTCCCTCAATGTATATCAAATTGGATTGTATATCGGGTTGTATGTTTGCACATACAACCAAATATACAAGTCCAATATACAAAGCCCGCGCATATACAAAGAGGATTGTATGTCTTCTACATACAAGTGAGCATGAACAGTGGAATGCATATCGCCTTGTACGTGCAAACATACAAGGCTGATATACAAAGTTTATATGCATCGGCTACAGTGAACATCCAAAGGAAGGTGCATCTGGTGGGGTCCGCAATATACAAAGGGTTTGTATATCAGTGGTGTACAAAGAAAGACGCAAGTCAAATATACACGCTGGACCTGAGCCACACAGTCAAAGCAGTTGATAATTTTTTAGGTCCACAGCTTGTATATTTGGCATTTGTATATCATCCGATATACAAAGCCGACATACAATGGCAACATGCATGCCGGATTTCACAATGTTTTCAATCGGCTTTATAAAATTATCAGGTCCATGCAGTTGTATGTATATCTGCGATTGTATATTATGATATACAAGTCAAAAGTGCAAAGGGACATGCAAGCCGGACCCGATACAGAGGTAAATTTTGGGATATTGCAGCGTCAGGTCCGCCTTGTATGTATAAGTGTTTTGTATATTTGAACATGCAAAGCAATATACAAAGAAAAGAAAATATACAAGTCAGACCCGACAGAACAATCAAATTTAGCTAATAGTCATTTTGGGGTCCACGGATTGTATGTTTGTGTATTCAGAAGAGGAGATACAAATGGTGGGGTTCGCCAAGGAACAAGCGCTTTGTATGGATTTTCTGCTTGTATTTTTTTCTTGTATGTTTCGATATGCAAGACTAGATACAAGTTAACATACAAGAGATGGGGCCCGTACATACAAGGGAAATTGTATGCATATACAATTTTAAAAATACAAAGGCATATTCAAGCCTGGTATACAAAATGCCATGTATGTACAAAAGGAGTTGCAGAGAAGGTTTTTGAATGCCGATTGGGGCGGCAAATGCTAGCGATATATACACAGATGCAAAGCGATATATATATATATAGGCGGTTGACCAAAACTTTGACCGCCTGTATCTCCTCCATCCTGGTGAATTTTGACATGCTGTAAAAGGTAAAGATGCATGTTTTCATCCCCTCTTTCATTTGGCTAGGTTTTCAGGAGTTTTTGTCACTTTCCATTTTTAGATCTGGATTTGCATATGTTGGTCGAGTTGAACATTCCAGCGACTATATTGAGCAGATGAAGATATTTTTGGCATTCATTGCTGCACCAGGATGAAGCAGCTCGCATTGATGGTAAAAGATATTTCCCCACTGCCTTCTTTTTTAGATTGACGATGAGTAAGCTGCTGCATTAAAGACTAACAAATATCCCCTATCTGCCCGATCCCAGATATTTGACACCGTAACTGATGCAGCTGGATAGTCATTAAATGTAGATATTTTCTGAGACAGCTCTGAGAGCATTTTTGTAACCGACTTAGGGTAGTTTTGGAATGCTATATATATGCATTCGTATGATGTAAATAAGGTTGAAAATTTTTAGCATAGAGGCTTTTCTGTTTTCCAAACAGAGCTTTTCTGTCACCATAACCTTGCCTTCCTATTGAATATATGCAAGTTTATTTTACCTCTTGACTGATTTTTCTAGTTCTGTGTGAATCTGCATATGGTTGTCTGTGAATGTCTTTATTCCTCTCAATCATATTGCTTCTTGCCTCTACTAGAGTCATCTAATATGTATACCCACTTGCTATATCTGATTGTGTTGTGCATCCTTCAGTTCTGTGAAAGTTTCTTTAAATCTGTCTGGTGCATCACCCTTTTGTCTTTCAAGTTTTGTTGTTTCATCTTTCATCTTTAAGCATTTCTTCTCCCCTTTTCCCCTCAAAATTCAGTAGCTTTTAGGTGATAATCAGGTAAGGAAGCCGGCATTCTTTGGAGGTCTGATCTCATTTAGCAAAGTCCCACACTTAGAGATCATTCCCATTGTGTCATTGGAATGTTTGGAATCCTTCCAAGCAAGGTGCAATTTCATGTGACAACATTGAGTTTGTAAGAGCAATCCACATATTTTCTACTTGGGTAAAGCTAGGAGAGACTTGGGTGTATCTCTCCTCCACCTTATCAAGGAGTGAAGGAGATTGAAGACTTTGGAAGGTATAAAGCTTGTTGTTTTGAGTTCTTTCCATGTTGTTTTGTCTTTCTAATCTTTTTCATCTTCAAGAGGAATAATGGTCACCTTGAGGGGAAGAAAACATCTGTCATGGTCTTAAGGGAGAGGAAAAATTAGACCTTGAAGTCACACATCCATTGCCCTAACCACCTCCACCTATTAGGAAGACTATATGTAGCTAAGAAAAAGTCTATTGTCACTTAACAAGAAACAAAAACTTCCTCTTCACTTTCTCCTTACTCCCCAACTACTATTATGTTCTTTGAAACAACTTGTAGCAAGCATGAATGAGAATAATCAACTCTATATGTATCTTTAGTGATGTTTCAAACTACTGCCAACACATAACTTGAACCATCCTCTAATCATACACTCGTTGTTCTACCTTTTCCATTACACACAATATTGCTGAAAGTAATACAAATCACTCTCAATAAAGATTCCCACAAAATACTTACACTACATAGCTTGTAGCATGTTGAACATAGCTGTAACCCCTTATCGTTCACTTGCAACAACTATACAAATGCCTATAAGATGATCGAGAACTTCTATTACAGCAACTATACTTGTAGCAATACAAAATGGCTATAGAGTCACTATAAGTGATGTTTACCTTGGTGTAAACGAACTTATAGCCTAGGCTCAATTGGAAACCTATTTGATTTGAACATTCTCAACCGAATTTTATATCAATTTTGGACTCATTTTATCATGTTTATCTCCAATGCAATGAATAATGTACAAAATGACATTTTTTGCATCGAAGTTGCCAAATAACCCAATCCTAACCTGATTCCATCCCCACACATCCCAAGATTTAGATCCAATTGTAATCTTAGCCATTTATTACCTCATGTTAGTTATGTGGGTGCAAATTTGACCCCCAAACTTTAAAATTTAAAATCGGGCCCATGTTCCCCCTTCTCAACTAGCTACTATGAGTTGACTAAAACATACGAATATTTGAATTGCATGCTAGCGTTTTGTGTAAGAGGACAAACCCTAACTTATTATGATCATAAGAGGAAACCAACACAAGCTTTATTACACATTGCATCATTGCGAGAGCATGACATCAATACTTCATTAGCATCTTAGGCATAGTGCATAATTACTTATCATCTTCAATCATTGTATTAAACCATTAAATTAGTAATATGAACTCATTTGAATTAATATGAATTTAAATTAATTTAATTAAGTAAACTAATTTTCAAATATATTTGAAAGATAACTAAACACCATATAATACTTAATTAATTTTGCTTTTATCAGGTGTGTTATTCTCCTATATATAGATGTAAAACAAATGGATATCTCATAATTTTGTGTTTCAGGATTTAACTCTGTGATGGATTTTTGTCTCAACGTTTTAGATCACACTACATGATCCATCATCACGAAAGTAGAGAGCAAGGGAATAGAAAATCATTAAATAATATTACACAAGGGAAAAAAAAAGGGAAAGAGGCAAAGTTCTCCAAAGTTAGAGCTCAACTTCTCATTTAACTTGGTGTTTCCTAGGCCTTTAAAACGTGGCTTTCAAACCTGCCTATCAAGTAGGGACCAACGTTTTTCCCGTTGTGCTGCCTCTAGGGACCCACGGGGATGAACGCCCTGGATCATCATCTTCCTCCCGAGTCTCAACCCAAAGACCTTCGAAGCCAATTTGACACAGCCCGGCCAATCGTTTAACTAGGTGAAAAAAAATATTCTGACATAAGAATTTGGCGGGTGAATAACAACCGATAGTCGGCCCCATTCTGCCATTTCCTGCCAAATCCTAATTTGAATCCCCATGTAAAACAATACTTTTTAAAATCCCACAGAAATACCATGTGGGTCGTTGCACACTCGGTCATTTGATCCAGCTTATGTTATAAACTAATAACAATTCTGCTCTAGACTATCTGTTCCAGTGCGATCCGGTTCATTGCCATAGCCGAATGGTAGCTTTCATATTGGCGGAGAGTTCACAGTAACAGCTTTTTACACTTCTCCCGAGCCTGACATTCAAAGATTGCAATGGCGGTCACATGGGCTCGTGTTATTAAAGCAGTTGTAGCGCTGCTTGTTGTGTGTGCTTTCTTTGTTGCTTGCTTTACTCTTCCGATAGAGAAGGTACATATTTTTGCAATGAAGTTATGGTTTCTTTGGTTGGTTTTATTCAACTTTTTTCGTGTGGCCGTTAATCATCCGGGGGCTAGTTGTGATGGTAAATCGTTGATTGCTATGGGTACTGAAGTGCATTTGCACGGTTGGTATCATGGGTCAAATTTGGTAGAATTATGTGACATTTCTTTCCCCATGGTTAGCTTTACTAAGTAGTGTAGTCCGAAGGTACTTCAATTGAACACTGCAGTATTAGAATAGGTAGAGAACAAGAAAAGGGCTTGGGACATGGAATTCGAACAGTAGGGAGCCTGATTCACCTTTGCTCAGAGGAAAACCCAACAGTTCAGGAAATAGTAAAAATTAGCTGGGGGGACTTAATAATATATGTTTATTGATCTGAGGAAGGTTCCTCTGTTTGCAAAATTGAGTGATTATTACCTCCACCAGGTAACCAGAACCAGAGAAGCATGTTGCAACATTCGAAAATCATGCTCTTTGGTGTTTGTTTGCCACTTCTGATTTAAAGAACAAAATATCTGGAGATACTTTTAGAAGCAAAAGGGTATTTGGGTGAGGATTTCTTTAAATGCGGTGAGCTGCTTCTACACGTACAATAAGCTGTTCCCTTGGTTGGGATTCAAGTCTTTAAATTTCTCCCTTGTATGAGTTCAATTTTGTTGCTGAATAAAAACCACAGGTTGTATGGACATTATAGCATTGGTTCTGTTTAGCAAGTCATGATAGAACCCGTTTGTGTTTAGGATGGTTCTCCAAGTTGTGGATCTAGAAACCTTGGGAGCTATATTAACAAAATCATGGTCTAATTACATCATTTATCAAATTTGTGTTTTTAGCGTACACAAATTCTGTTTCTGCAGCAGCAAACCAAATGATCAAGATCTATAACCTGATAAAAGAACTTCTTCACCAATAAATTGACTACAGAAAATCCTATGCCTATTGGCAATAGATTGAAAGAATGTTCATTAAAAAAATGCATATACAAAATCTTTGTTCTGTCAGAGAAGATTTTAAGTGGGCAAGGCTTAGGGCTCAAACGCTACCCTCTGCTTATCAGGAGGTTCAGATATACACTTAGAGGAAGTGGGCAGTAATCTGTGACATTTTATTGTGAAATACGTTTGGTAGCAATCACTACAAAAAGAGTTCCTATCTCTTGGCACGTGCCTGCAACTGTATGTCTTGATTTTAGCATAACGCTGACATTTGCCATTTGACAATTGTTTTGCCCATAGTTGGAAAACTTGGACTTGGCAGCCCCAAAATTTTGACTTGGACTTGGGACTCAGCAAAACATCAGCTAAAAAAGAAAAAAATAATTACACAAAAAACAGAAATTAATGCAGTTAGAGAACATATAAGTCTATTCTGATAATCACTTTGTCATAATTTAAAGATTACATTATCTCATCTGACCCTCAAATGCTCAAAATTTGTAATTTCAAAGTTTCAAAGTCAAACAATACATTATATTACTATAAAATTATAAACAATAACTGGATAACTGTTAACATATGTCAAAAAACAGCCAATTACAATCTACATCGTCTTCTTCCCCCTCTTGGTACTAGTACTTTTGAGCCTCGAACTAGAAGGTAAATTGGAATCATCCCAATGAGTAAATGATTTCTCAAATGTGTCTTCCTCCAATGTCTCTGCCGCCGCTGCTTCTCTCTCCAATTCAACGAGATCTTCACCGGTGAACATGATATTTGCTTGTTCAGCAGTCCAATCAGCAAATGAATCGATGTCATTCAAGTCGATGGCATCATGAGAAGGACCCTCCACTTTTTTGGTTTGAAGGTGATGGTTGTAGTGGACGAAGACAAGGTCATTGAGGTGCTCTTGGGTGGGCCCATTTCTTTCTTGGTGTGAATGCACTCAAATAGACTCCAATTGCATTCACACTTAGAAGTGCTACAAGACTAGGACAAAACATAGATAAACAACCTCTGAAGATTTGGCATGCTAGCACCATAAATCTCCCACCACAAATCTACAAATAGAACATTTCAGAAAAATATAAGTATTAAGTAAAAGTTCAAAATTTAAAATTTTCAAGTTTTTAATAGTAAGATAAAAATTAAAGGACTTTATTTTTTTAACTCGGCTGCCAGTTTTCCCTTTTTTGAATGGCTTAAGGGGAAGAAAAGAGCCTCCCTTTGACATCCTTTTAGAACTTCAACTCGTCCAGAATTTTGGCTTTGATGTTTTCATCTATTGCTGTCCTCTCTATGCATGATGTAAGACTTGCCATGAGATCCTCATCCACTTTATATGTATCAGAGAAGTAGAATTTTGGGTTCAAGTAGCATGCCAAGGCATGTATTGGTTGGTAGAGTTTTTTCATCCATCTACGATCAATGATGCACCAAATGATTTCATATTATCTTTTGTTACCACCATAGTGAAGCAAAATGGCCACTTTGGCCTTATTCATGGCCTCATGGTGATACCATTAGCATGCCATCCCCATCCATCAAACACAAAACCTTGAGCAAAAGATTTTTCACCTAAAAAATTGAAAAATAAATTTTAAATTATTAGAAAATTAAAAAATAATAACTAGAAACAAAAAACAACAAATACATAATTCTTATAAAACTTATGTTTTGTATTGTTATTCACCTTGAGTATCTTCCCTACATTTTTTATGAACACCTCATCAAAAATTGTCTTTGCGACCATCTCTCCTTTGATTTCTCGGAATGTAGAGAGTCCGTCCAGGCATTGCTCACAAACATCTGCTTGAGAGAAGGAATTGAGGCTACAATGCACTACAAAGTGAGGAAGTTGGTGGCAAATCGCATCACCTCCAATCACACAAACTCCTTCCCTTTCATGTGCTCTTTCATCAAACTAAGGACCCAATTATGGTTGTAGATAAATTTGGTAACTTGTCTAACATTTTTACTGCACTTTTGATCCATCCAATCTTCCCAATGTCCTCAAGCATCAAATGCAAGCATTGTGCAGCACAAAGACTCCAACAAATGGTGGGATGCCTCTCCTGAATAAGTCTCCCCATGGTTACATAGGCTATTGTGCTGTTTGTGACAATTTGGACAACATTGAAGGGTATATTATTGTAGCACCAAAAGTTTGTCACTACCATCTTAGCCTCATGGTGTTTTTCTTTGTTTCAAGTGAAGGTTGTGCCCCTGGAACATTGCAAGGAATGATGAAATTTGGTGAAGAATGAAGACAACTAAAACTCTCCTCAGCAGAGGAATGCCGAATGCAAGGGCTAGTAAAAGAATTTGTGAATGATTCGGGTTTGGAACTCATCACTGCTGCCATTGCTTCCTTTGTCCTCTTTCTTTCTATTTTCTTCATATCAAAATTGGTAAGTGGGGCATTCATTTCTCTCCTCACTTCTTTGGGCATTTGAGGACACACCTTCACTTGGTCAAAAATCCAAGCAAGGCGGAGTTTTAACTGATTAGTTCCTCCTCTCAAAAATCCAAGCAAGGCGGAGTTTTAACTGATTAGTTCCTCCTCTCAGGGTAAACTTGCAAAAATTGCAGGTCACTGTGCCCTTGGCCTCACTTGGTGTGCCATGCTTCCATGGAGGGTCTTTCTTGCCGTTGCCTTTCATTGCCATTGCTGTTTCTGTATGTTGAAAAAAAAATAATTTCAGTAGGGTTTTGCGAGTGAAACTTTGGAAAAAATGTAAGGGAAAACATTTAAAAAATAAAAGAAAACACAAGGATAGCAAGAAGGATTGAGAAATGAGAAAATTTCAGCATTTGACATTTGAAATTTGAAAAAAGGAAAAAAGAATAGAAAAAAAAAGAATAAATCCATAAATGCAATCCAAATTTGATTCAATCTTCAAATCTGATCTTAAAATGCTTTCCAATCACTCCTCTCTACTTGATTTGCTCTTGTGGAAGACTGAATGAGTGAAAAATGGAAAAAAATTAAAGTATTTAAGGCGACAGGGTTCTATTTTTCATGCAGGCGAGTTTACTTTGGGGACTTGTGAGTCCAAGCCCAAGACTTGCTGATTTTGAGGGTAAAATTCATGATTTTCATGCCAAAATTCATGAGTAGCCAGGGAGACTTGGCACACAAGTCTGGTGCGAGTTGCATAGGTGAGCATTCCTTCTATGGTTTTGCCTTTTTAAGACAACTGGACATTAAAGACTTTGAGCACACAATCTTAAACTTTATTTGGTTTCTAGGATGACCTTTACACAATTGCAATAACCTTGCTTAGACCTGGAAATTGTTGATATTGATTTTGAGCTAGTGGGACATGGGTCAAACAGTTTCAAGACTTCCTTGGATTTAGTTTGACAAATCCTATTAACCCTTGGTGTATCGCATTACTATCAACCTATCATGGAACTTTGAAGCTAAATTCTACTGAAATCAACTAAAGAGCGTTGAGTGATTTTTCAAACTAGGCTGGGGTCCTATTTTAGTATTTTCAAAGTCACAATATCTGAGATGAATCAAGCTAGTGGATCTGTTGTATACATGTGATGTTCTCTATAATGAAATTTTCTGATCTTGCCTTTGTGCTTCACTGATTGAAATACCATATGGAGGTACAAAAAAAGATTATTTAAGATGAATCTAGACAACCTCCCATACATAGTACAAAGCCAGTGACCAATATAGAATACAAGTAAATATAGGAATATGTTCACTGTTCATTTTCTTCTGATAAAGCAATTCTGGGAAGGGAAGGGTTAGAGTAAGTGTTCTAGGATCTGATGGAAAAGTCTTACTAACACAGTGTATAGGCCACTGAACCATGTCCAATAATGAAACTGAAGAACCAACTCTAATCCAAGGCTTGAAATTAGTTCTTTCAAAAGGAATTCAGAAGTCATCTATGGAGGGGAAATTTTCCCTGTTTGTCGATATGGTTCAGGGGAACTGAAAATTTATTGAATCGAATCTTTCAGCATAATACCATTATGTAAAATTGTATGCATAATCATAACAAAGATAATTATCATTGATGAGAGTGAAATCAACTCACACAGATCATCTTCTTGCAACAAACACGATATATGGATGGGAGACAAATCCTAGATGGAATCATAATATTGCAAGTGAGCACTCACTCATTAGTCTACTCCAAAGTCCTAGTATGTTCTTCAAAATTGACTTATTAAGAGATTTTGATAGTGTAAATTGTTATTTTTCATATACTGTTTTTCATGCCTGGGTTCAATAATTATTTTTTGCCTATAGAAGGAAAGTTTTGTGTATATTCAATACTCAAAGTTGCTTACTCACAAGTTTACCAAAAAATCGGAAACCTCCTTACAAAATGTCATGTTGATGGTCCCTATTTTAGAAGTGGAGTTAAAGATGGTGGTTATCTCTTTGGCAAAGATTTACGACAAATGGTTTTCCAGCAGAGTTTTAGAAGATTCAGGGAGTAACAAAAATGATTTACTAGATATTTTTGAGGAGGCACAAGCTCCAAGGATAATCCTTGGAGCTTTGAGTTTAAACATCAGTTAGCACTGAAATCCAAGAACTGAGGAATTGATAGATCACACTGCTTTCATGTAACATCATTATGCAAATTTATATACATAATCATAACAAAGATAATTATTGGTAGACTGCAGCCAACTTACATAGATCATCTTTTTCCAACAAACAAGATATATGTCTGGAAGCCAATTTTTAGATGGAATTATAATATTGCAAGAAAGTATTTTCTCATTAGCCTTCTCCCCAAAGCGGAGTATTTTCTTCAAGCTTGATGCTTCAAGAACTTTAATAAAGCAAATTGGGATTTACATATATACTATTTTCAAGCTTGGTTCACTAATTGATTCTTGGCTATAGTCAAGGACATGTTTGTGTACTTATGTTATCCAGTCATTTCTCTATATGAACATTAAGACTTCATAATACAACACACTGTTATGCTACTGAGGTACTCTTACCAAGCAGAGGGAACTCATTTGAACTATATACATGGTCGAACTCAGTCAAATTTGCTAAGTTTTGGAAATCTTGCAAGTACTCACCAAGTTCTCAAAATATTGCTGAGTTTGACATCAAGAATCAACCTTTAAGGGCAAGAGTCAAGAAGTTTTCTTTAGATCTGGCCTAGCCAGCATTCTGATTATGGTGTATGGGTTCCCCTGCTTATGTACAAGGGAACATTTTATGATTTTCGCTTTAGCTACATATTTTTTTGAGGAGAATCAAAAGAAAGAATCTCATTTCATTTGGCTATTCAAGCAGAATGAGTCTGTGAACATGAGATTTTAAAAGAGTTGTTGGACATTAAAATTAAATTTGTTTAAAATTTTTATGATGCCCTTTGTTAAATCAAATTTCATGTGATGAAAAATTTGGGACATCAGATTCCTCTTCGTTTTCAGTGCTAGGAAATGGTTAGATAGTCATTTTCTGTTGAAGGGTAGCTTGGAGCATTGATTCGTCTTGGAGATATTGTATACAAGTTCTTGATGGGGATTGAATTCATTTAGGCATGGTTTTGTTTTGTTTCCTAATAAAAGTTCCTATAAACCAGAAAAAGTATCTGGCAAGGAACAATTTTTTACAAACACCTTGTTGAAGGAGGGTACAGGGCGATTTTGGTAATAAACGAAAATACCACCTTGTAAAAAATCCTGGTCACGATGTAGTTCCATACCTAAACGAACCTATGTGCATATGCATTAAATGAATACTAACCATTTGTATGAGTAAACCTAAGAAATTGAAGTTGAGGGCTGAAATAGGGCAAGTTACGCCTCCTAGCGTTCAAAGTAGTGCAGAGCCAAATTTTGCTGCCTGTGGTACTGTTGTTGCTGATATTGGCAAGCCATGGTTGTTACAATTACCAGTTATGGTGCAGGCTTCAATGCCCCTAACTGCAAAGCTCTTTTGAAAAGAACTTTGTGAGATTTTCTGAAAGGTACATACATACCTGCCAATGATCATGTCACTTAAGCAAAAACGATATGGCATAATGTCTGATGGTTGGAGTGATAGTGAAAATAGAACAGTTTTGAATTTCTTCATCTCATGTCCTCTTAAATGTTTCTTTGTTACGTTATAGAGTTGATTGTATTGGAGGTGGGTCTGGAAAATGTTGTTCAGATCATGGCGAATAATTCTTCAAACTTTGTGGCCACTAGAAGGCTGGTCAGAGACTGATTAGTAAATGAGGAAACACTCATTACTTTGACATATTATACCCATAATATTTAAATTCATAAATTTTTAAATTTTAAACATGTTAATGTTCAACAGGGGTGCTATTTTAACCCGTGTAGCTTTGGGAAATCTTGAATTTAAATCACTATATAAATATATTGAAATAAGAAAAGTTACATTGTTATGTCTTTGTGTTTCTTTCTCCATCAACACCCATGCTTATAAAGTTTTTCGTTTTCCTTATTTGGGTCTTTAAGGTTGTAGATATTGAATAATTACTTTGGCATGTTGCAGATATTAAAGAATTTCTTGGTGTGGATTGACACAAATCTAGGTCATTGGGGGCCTCTTGTATTGTAAGTACCATCACATTTTGCTTGATTTTGGGGATATCTATTTTTACAATGTTTTGGTATTATCAAATTTTCTTTCTAGCTTGTTTTGGATAGAAGTCATTCATTTGCATGGAAACCAAGGACGACTCAGCGAGATACAAAAAGAGTGGATCTAAATTGGCTAAATTCTTCTGCCTGAGCCCTGTTTATTTAATACAGTAAAAGCATCAAACAATGTGGTTTACATTACTTTCTTGGCAGACACTTCAAACCTTTATGCTTGCACAATTCTAGAGTTGAAGGTTCTCTATAGGCTAATCCATATCTTATGTTCTTTTAATGCCAATCTTTATGAAATAGTATCATTAGCGATTCGATTCCATGCTGTACCAGTGAGATTTCCAAATGAACTAAATTCCCCTTTCTAATAATGTTAGGGAGGACATGCCTCATTCTAGGAGTCGGGTTTTTGCAGAAAACTTTTACACAACATTTATTGTAGTAATGTGCCTTTTTGTGGGCGACAATCTTAGGGTTTCTAGGATTGGAGATATATGCAAAATTTCTATGTTTTGATTAGCTTTCCTAAGGACAAATTTCATACAGCTTACTGCTACATCTTGAGCGGAGCAGGTCTGGTGAAATCTGAAGTCGCTTTATAGTTTTCACTGGGAAACCCATCCTTTTTTAAAGTTGTCATCAGTCATGGCCAATGGCTCTAAGTTCCTCTTTGAGTTCATTAAATGATACAGTTATCACATGCGACATCTTGTAGGGCATTTAACCTCTTGGACAACTTTATTATAGGCCTGGACATTTATAATATTATTTAAGAGTTGAGCTTTGTGATTGAAAACTTATTACATTTTTTTGGGCAAACACTTTTATAGTATAAACACCAGATAAGGAGATGTTCCTAATATTCTCAGTCTGCAAAACTGAAATCCTCTTAACACTTTTTTTTGAAAAGGGTGAACAGTATTATATATTTATAAAGAAAGCTAAGTTAAAATAAAATGTAATGTCCCCTTCTCGAGCATAAGCTGCTGGAAACCCTTAGCCTATTTTCCAAAATTTTCCTGTAGGCTATTGGGGTGCTGGTAAGAGGAAAAATATTTATATAATTAAATTAAGTTGTTAAAAAGTGCTCTCGTGTAATGAGCACCCTAGTTTTTTTTGAAATTCCACACACAGAGAAGATGCAATTGGTTAAGTTCTTCCACATTCTTCTGATACAAGTGCTTCCGAGTTAGCATTCAAAACCAACATGCAATAATAACAACTTCCACTTGTTCAGTGGGCATCCGCTTATGCAGCGGGAATCCACTTAATCGTGGGAATGTGTGTAGGCCACTGGCAGAATTTCTAAGCTTGATTCAAACCAATAAGGTCGATATGCGAGCTTTTCCATGCCAAAACGGGCCGTGAGTTCATGCTATAATTTATTGGCGGTAAACCGTCCAATATTACAAAATGAAGCACAATTTTATGAAGTAATTGGCTGTACTACTATCCGGTATTACGAACACATTTATTGCAACAAATAAAGGAAACACAAGAGTTAGGGCACGCTGCAATATTTTATTAATTCTGATCAGAACTGAAATAAACTGCTGTAGCATTAAAAATCAGAATATGAGGAGTTGAGAAGTCACCAAACATCACCCTAAAGCATACCCATGAAGCTCTGTTGCTGATTATGGATGTAATGAAGCTCAAACACTGAAAATACACCTCTGAAAGCACTCTAACAGCAAAATACTGAGGTCTGATACAAAACCCAGCAAACTAGAAATACACAGAAATACTACTCACAATCCCAAAACTCTTCACACACCACAACTAACCCCAAAACTTAGCACAAAATACTCCAAAAATCTCACTGAAATCTGCACACCAAAACCCTACATCAAAAAATAATCTTTTCTGCTCCACAACGTAAGGACTCCATTGAAGCGCACAGGTGTTTCCTGAAGTGAAAACACTCTCAGGTAGCTAGGGTAGATCTTTCACTACCGAAACCAGCAAATTAGTGAGGTTAAACAACCCTAGAAGAACCAAGCTCAGTAGCTCCTATTCACAGAAGAAATAATTTTGTATCCAATATGTATAAACCTCCAAATGAGCCCAAAACCCCTTTATATAGACTTTTATGGCAACAAGAGGAAATAAAAATAATAATTTCACTTTTCTTTTAATTTCCTTCTCACATAAAAATAGCCTTTTTAATTGCTCACTTTATGTCTCCCTTGACTAACATTCCTTTTATGTGAGCATCAAATAATACTTTTCAACACCTTTCCAAATAGCTATTACACTTAAGTTATCTTTTAATATTTCCCATCCTTAGATAACTTAAGTGATTAAATAATTAAATAACTCAATAATATACCCAAGTTGCGGAAAACATCCAAATGATATAATTTTGCAATTCTGATCATACCAACAAGATACTGAAGACTTGGAATGAAAATCGGAGGCCATCAGGTGACTGTCTAAAATAGCATGTTTCTCCAAGAAAGTTGGAGAGCACTCGAGAGGTCGGAACTAAATTCCGAAAGCATCTATGAACTCCAAATGACTAGCCGAAGTTAAAAACACGAACAATTGCTCTGTAAGACTGAGCCACAACCACTCCAAGAACGTTGGAGTTCTTTCAAACATGGCGAATAGCCTCCAAAAGACTAGGAACAAGCATAATGCGCACAAAAAAGTCTATGTGCCAAAAAGGGGACATTACATCTTGACTTATATTTTAATTGACAACTTATATTTAATTATTTAAAAAGGTTGTTTTTAAGTTGTGCAGATAAAGTGTCGCTAGGCTCAAGGTACAAAAAGGTGGTCATTAGGACTCTTTATCATGTTTTTATATTTTCGAAAAGATATTTGAGGGAAGAGGAAAACAATATTATTTTATTCTCCCGAAAGTTATAAAAGGAGGATTCTGTCTTCAGAAAAGGGTTACTGTCTATTCATTTCCTAATTTCTTTGTACTGAACTTCCATTTGCCTGAGGACAAAAACCGTTGGGTGAATCCAGTTTTTGGGATAAAACCCTCCTAGCTGGTTTGTGTGATTTCACCCAGAAATCACCTTAGTGCTGAAAGTGAGATTTTGAAGTTCCAATTTTTTGAGTTACTAATATCATGGATATTTTTGATGTGTTTTGAGTGTTAGACAAATTTCATTCACCATATTTGCTAGTGATATTTCTAGCTGATGATTTTGTGCATTTTGAAGTATTTTAGTGGGGCCATACCACTTGATAGAGTAGGCTGTACCACTTGATTGCTTGTTGGGCCGTACATTCCCCATGTTTAGCTGTATTGTTGTAGCATCGAGAACTAATGAAAACCATAAATTTATGCAGTAAAACAGGCCGTACATGTCTGTTCTGACAGGCTGTACACAATTGGGCGAGAAATGTTGAGATTGGTTGGCCGTACAGGGTACCTACAGGCCGTACCTTATGTTTGGGGGGCGTGTGAAGTAGCATCTTGGTTGCTGCCTTCTTTGACCAGTTTCTTGAAGATTTAATAGTGCTGTTCCATTTTCCGTTGTGACCGTATAGTTTGGTTATGTTTTTCAGCAGCTTGGATGAACATTAGTAGGCCATACAGTTTGGTCACAATGATTACCAGCAGCTTGTAGAGCCGTATAGTATAATTTGGGGGTCATTGAACATTGATACATTGTTAAGTTCAGTTTCAGTCCCTCTTGGAAGTCTTTACTAGCAGATAGAGTGTTTTTTCAGGGTGCTCCAACTTACTCAGCTCTCATGCTGATTGTCATTTGATTTTTCTGAATATTATGCTCTAATCTTTGTGTGCAACAGTGGTTTGTGATGTATTTAGCTGATTATCAATAGCTTGCTGTAGTTGTCTTGTAAGAACTCCTTCCAAAATTCTTGTTTAAAACCACAATTTTCTGATTTCTAGTGTGTTGACATTTTGTCAAACACTTGACATGCTTGCTGGTTATGACTGATTTTCTGAGTTTGTTGCTTGTTTGAATGTTTGTTTTTGTGGGCTTTTCAGTTTGTTTCACATATACATTTCAATGAACAATTTGACAACATTTTTCATGCATTTACCAACAATACAAATGACAGATATACGAGTAACAACAGTTGCAAGATCAAATATGAATATTCAAATTAAAGATTTGAATATGGTTTTATTGCTGATTACATTCAGTTTGCAGATTACACAATAAAATGCCAACATACCAATTTCGCCCTTGTGCCAAGATGAAGTTACAATGCCAAACAACAAACAAGGTTTCACAAAACTCTCCTTCATATATATCTATTGTTCCTGCTGATGATAAATATCTGAGACAAATGAAAGACTGCTGTAGCTCTCTATCCTTCACCGTATATACTCCAATATGCTGCGATCCTCTCCCATAGTGGCTGCGAATCCTTCTAATGCTGTGATATGGACGTTAGGAGGCAGCGAAGACCTTTATTGATCAACTCAAGGTAATACAATCACACTGAAGAGCTCTAATGAACTCAGAAATTCCAGACTTTTATATCAGCCAATACAAACTTGATACATACCAAAGATAATCTGATTTATCAGCTGGCAGCTTGCATGTATTTATATTTCCATCTTAAAGGGGAGGTGCTCCTGTTACTGAAAAACATAATTATATTAACTTAATGAGATGATTACAAAGAAGAGCACAACTCTTATTTAAAGGGATTTACATGATGTTTCTAAATAGAGAATACAGCTAATAAAGCAAAGCTAATAGAAACATTCTAAACTAAACTAAACGAAGACTGAAATAGAAATATCCTAAGATGACCATTAATAAACTATATATTTTATTTTAATACCCTCCCTTAATGGTCATCGTACAAACAAAAACTAATTAAACCCATAAAATGCAGACTCCTTAGTATGCTCCGCCACTTGAGCACTTTGCTGAGACGTTTCCTGGTTGGACTTTTCACCGGCCAACCGCATTCTGCAAAACCTCTTGATATGACCAATCTTCCCAAAATACGAAGACGCCAAAGTCGCCATCCCTCTTGTTTTCCAAAGCACGAAAAACAAGGTACCTCGGTGAACAGCTCGCACAAACCCTGGACAATCAGGCGGCACAAACCACGATTTTTCCAAAATCGTCTAAAAAAATAGGTTCATAAACTATAAGATTTTTCAGAAAACCTTCGAAAACTCTGAAAAAGTACGATTTTTTTCAGAAAAAATCCTCAAAAAACTCTTTGCAGAATTTTATTTTTCCAGAAAAATTCTATCAAACTGGCTCAAAAGAATGACTCATCACGCGGCCATAAAAACACGATTTTTACAAAATCACTCAAAAACACCTAGATCGATGCACACCCACGAACTCAGAAAACCGACATCACAAATAAAGACTACTATGAAAAGACCGTTGTTAGAAGCCATTGGAGGCTTGCCTGCCAAAATGCATAGAAATAAGAGCTTGGTCCTTAATGTGACCACAACCTGATTGAGCACTAGAAGCGCTAAGCCGCTCAAACAAATAAACGCTGTCCAAATAAAAAGGCGACCGCAAAAAAGTCAAGAAGAAAAAGTAATACATGAGAGAGGATCGCGCACTTTGCAACAAATGACGACCCAAAAAGACTTCATTGGCAATCAAACATCGATCAACAGATCTTGATTGGCGACAGAACATCTAACAACGGCGACCAGAGAAAAGAAATCTCGTCGATGGAAGCCAACAAACTCATTAAATGTGAATAGGTTTGAATCTGCGCCTCCAAACAGGTGATAAAAAGAAGACGCGAGCTCTAGTGAAGACGACTTCAAAGGGCCACAACAACTCGCGAAACTCGCCAGAGAACACGATGCGACCTCAGGAGTGAGCGGATAGTGCCCAAAAAAAAGAAACCCCTTCAGAAGACGACTCCAAAAACAAAACCGGGCACAAAAGATTTCAGATGACGACCACAGAAATGTCCACGAAACTTGTCAACGAAATAGTGTCCAAAAAACTTGAAATGCCACGACATCCTTCAAACCGTAGCTTCCAGAAATGGTTGAAACGACCTATCTCCAGAAAAATGCGTGACTGCAGGGAGAAAAATGGCGCTAAAAAACGCCCAGAAAAAATGCGATTAGGTATAAACGATATGTGACCTCCCGAAAGTGACTTAAGCAAAACTCGAAGACGCCGATTCAAAAAACGTGACCTAGAATAGTTTGAAATCAGATGCCAAAATCATGGAGGCCGTACAGGCGTCCGTACTACCCACCTGAACTTGGGCTCTGATACTATGTTACTGAAAAACATAATTATATTAACTGAATGAGATGATTACAAAGAAGAGCACATCTCTTATTTAAAGGGATTTACATGATGTTTCTAAATAGAGAATACAACTAATAAAGCAAAGCTAATAGAAACATTCTAAACTAAACTAAACTAAGACTGAAATAGAAATATCCTAAGATGACCATTAATAAACTATATATTTTATTTTAATAGCTCCAACATAAATCCCTACGCCTCTTCCTTAGCTCACGTCCTTCCCACAATAAGTGTTATGATGCCCAAAGAAATATCGACTCCCATAGTGGAAGTGGCTAGAGTGTAGCTGCTTACAATAGTGGTTTTTGCTGGTTATGCTAAACATTTAGGAGGCTGTGGCTGATGACAAGAGTTGTGGCTAGCCTTGTATGCCAAGTAACCAAACAATGATAAAGTCACAAAAGGGTAAGCGCTGATCTTAGGGTGTAAACCCTTCCAAAAACTCCATCAAATAAACACCAATAACTTCAAATTCCACTAATAAGTCTCCAAACAAACCCTGCAAACCAAATTTGTATTTATTTCTCAAATCTTAACAAATTTGCCTTGAATCCTTCCAGTAGAACAACTTGCAAAAATATATCACTTTGAAGCTCACAATATCTCCTCAAAAACATCGAAACATCACACCGACAACAAGGGCACTGATCAATGAAGCACAATTGTGAATTCTGAGTTGTATCCACCAATGGATGGAATTGGGTTTTCGTCCAATCCACCAAAATTCCAAGGGTTTACGTCCTAGGAATTGGCTAAACCTGTACTTGCAACTCACAAGGAAAACTCCAATATTCAAATAGCAATTCAAGATATGAAAATGATTTTCCTTCATCTATTTTTAAAGCTACAAGTGAATCCTCTTTTTTGGCCGACATTGTAAAGCTTTTTATTTTTATGTTTTCCTTTTTAAAAGCGACTTACTTTATAATTTATCAATATAATATTATAAAGTCACTTTTCCCACTAATAATAGGTCCAGCTAATTAATTAAATATAAATAACCCAAAAATAACTTAGGATTATTTAATATTTAATTAATTAAATTATTCCCTTATAACTCCCAATTTAGCCTATAGGAATAAAAATAGGCTAGTGGACTCCGTTGGATGGTCACTCGGAAAATGGGACATTACAAATCCTCCCCACTCAAAGATTGCTTGTCCTCAAGCAATCACAACTCAAACAACTCCTACATACAATCATTGAGAGACCAGGATCTCAAACTAATTTTGAAAGATCCCTGATGGATCCCTTTGCTAAAATGAAGTATTGTTTTTGTGATTTTATTTGTTTTATGATTTTTATTAATTTTTTTGTTTTCTTTCAGACTAGAGAGGAGATGCAGAAGGGGTTTCAGTTTTCTTGAAATGTGTATTTGCCAAGATAGCAAATAGATATACATGCAGCTGCAATCTCATATAAAAATGAACTAAAAATAAATATTAAATGATAGAAAAACACCAACTAAGAATTTGAAGCACATACCCATCAGGTCTGTATTTTGTATTCATTTTAAACCCGGTTTGTAACCCCACTTGCATACAAAGATGGTATTGGCCTAGGAGAGGCTATGCATGCAACTAAAAATGAAGGATCTGAAGAATAATGCTGATTTGGTACTGCTGCAAGCTTAGATTTGCAATAGAATGCCCTAGAATTTGTCCAATGATGCGCAAAAGAAGACCCAGAGTAGGTCTCCCACAAGCATGAACTGGGTTGTAGTCCAATTCACCAAAATCCCTGAGAGTTTCCGTTCTCAAGAGACTGTATGCTGCTGCCCCCTTCCTCAGAGTTCAGAGCTGCCATGAAGCTTCAAAATTAATATGCAAAAGATGATCAAAAAGTGAATCCAAATTCACTTTATGAAACTTCCAAGTTGGGCGTCCACTTTAGGGTTCAAAAAGGCATCACAAATGAGAATCTTTGAAAGATTCTTTTATTAATGAAAACTCATAAGTTGGGCGCCCAAGTTGAGGGTCCAACTTCATTATTAAAAGGCCACCTTTTTAACACAACATTGTGTCATCTAGGTGGGGGTCCTTTTAATATTTTATTAATATAAAGTGACATTTGTTACTCACTTTATTTTATTTTTATTAAATATCAAAGCCACACTTTAATATTCAATAATTATTCCAATTCCATCACCTGGCCATTCTGAACTGAGAACTGCTGTAGCCCATGCCATTGGTGATGTCGCCACGTGGCAGGCTAACTGACAGTGCCTCCCTAAAAATTAGGGATGCCTCCTAAAAAATAGGGATTATGACCAAAACTCCAAAAATGCTCTTGGAGGTCCCCTAATGCCTCCTGGTCAACTCTTGGTCAAACCCTAAAAAATAGGAACCCTTCCTAAAAAATAGGAAGCTGTCGCAAACTGTCTGGAAAGGCCTGTAAAGCTCCCTACCAAGCTCCACTGCCTCTGGATAGGTCCCCTAACCACTCTGCTGACCTACGGGAACCCGGATGATAGGCCAACTCTCATGTCTCTTCTAGACAGAGCTAAAGAGGGGACATGACAACTTTGAAGAATGCTCCACCATGTTTCCGCTGCTCCGCTCTGATACCATTACAAGTTGCAAATATGTTATACCATGAAGCAATCCTATCAATCAAGTGTATTCTTGGATCCCATATTTCCATATCATCGTACACATCCAAGATGAAAAGAGGAACATCTCTCATCAAATCATCAACAATAATCACGTATACCCCTTGAAAGCTGCTGGTACAAATGATGACAGCAGTGTTAAGACAAGAAATCAGATTTATAATTACCTTGGGAATGCTTCCGCTGTCATAAATTGGATATGATTTCATCAACACTCAATTCCTAAGTGCTATAGTGAAAGTCCCGTGCGCACAAATCCATGTAATCAACTACAATTATCAATGTAAAGTTTGAAAATTGTATGATTAACATTATAGAACAGCCATTAAACATCAATGTGTAAGCTGAAAACCATTTAACCAAGTCTGAAAATTCTCTATTCTCATGGTTTCCTTCATGCCCGGGATTATAGTCCAGTTGAAACCCAAAATCAATATGCATATACCTCTCAAAAGGTTCATCCTGCAAATCTGATTTTTCTTCATGTTCTACCATTATAATTTTTTCCCTTTGAAGTACTGAAGATTGATGAAGAAATGTACCTAGTTGTCGCCTTTGATGATCCATGTGAACAAATTTTTCCTTAATCTTTTGTAGGAGCTGTTTTGCTTGAGTGGCTAACAACTTGGCTTCCCTATCCCTCCTTAGCCATTCACCACACGTCTTGGGTCCTCACAACATCCTCTATGCTATGATTTTCAAAATCAGCTTGTATGTGGCTAGGATCCACAAATGCTATCTCATACTTAGCTATCAAATCTTGTAATGCTAAAGGTCTTTGATTAAATTCATCAAAGTAACTTTGTTCATCACATAACAAATTTTTAGTATTGCCTTTGTATGTATGAACAATATCACCTTCAAAGTCAGTCAACTCACTAATTGATTCCTTGCAACTATTATGTAGAGATGGTGAGACAACACTATGCTCAAGTAATGGATCATCAAGAGAATCCATACCTTCATATGGCCGATCAATAACTGCTGATTTAACAAACTACATTTCAGCATACCCTTCCATCTTGTCATTGTCATGAAGACTCGTACTCCTCAATTGTGGATGCATGAAGTGGTTTTTCTTTGTCCATATAATCACTTTGTTGGAATATACCTGTGATCACTGATTCATCTTCTTTATTGTTTCCACATGTATGACTAGGTGTCCAAACTTCCTGGCATGTGAAGCAACATTGTTCTCTCTTCAACTGATTTTTGCTCTTTTTAGGATCACTTGTAGGCTGCAAATCACAAGAAAGCAATTCTTCTTTCTTCTCTTTCTTCTTTTCTTCTTTTTCTTTTTGTAATGATAGGGAACTCTTCCTTAATCTTCTTATGTAGTCTACCGGTCCCTTTTTACCAGGTTTCAACACTACAATTAAGCCCAAGAAATAATCAAATGAAACCTGTTTTTTAAACTCATCAGGAGTTCTTTGTATTCATCAAAAATTTTGATGGCCTCTTGTTCATAGATCTTCTTGATTTGATCTTCAATTCTGCTGAAATTCATTGCCATAACTCTGAAGTTTTCTGAATCACACACCCAAACAGGCTGGCAGGATGCTAAGCTCTGATATCACTGTAATAACCCCTTCCAGAATTCTTGTTTAAAACCACAATTTTCTTATTTCTAGTGTGTTGACATTTTGTCAAACACATGGCATGCATGCTGGTTATGACTGATTTTCTGAGTTTGTTGTTTGTTTGAATGTTTGTTTTTGTGGGTTTTTCAGTTTGTTTCACATATGCATTTCAATGATCAATTTGACAACATTTTTCATGCATATACCAACAATACAAATGACAGATATACAGGTAACAACAGTTGCAAGATCAAATATGAATATTCAAATTAAAGATTTGAATATGGTTTTATTGCTGATTACATTCAGTTTGCAGATTACACAATGAAATGCCAACATACCAATTTCGCCCTTGTGCCAAGAGGAAGTTACGATGCCAAACTACAAACAAGGTTTCACATCAACTCTCCTTCATATATATCTGCTGTTCCTGCTGATGATAAATGTCTGAGACAAAGGAAAGACTGCTGTAGCTCTCTATCCTTCCCCGTATATACTCCAATATGCTGTGATACTCTCCCATAGTGGCTGCGAATCCTTCTAATGCTGTGATATGGATGTTAGGAGGCAGCGAAGACCTTTATTTGATCAACTCAAGGTAATACAATCACACCCAAGAGCTGTAATGAACTCAGAAATTCCAGACTTTTATATCAGCTAATACAAACTTGATACATACCAAAGATAATCTGATTTATCAGCTGGCAGCTTGCATGTATTTATATTCCCATCTTAAAGGGGAGGCGCTCCATCATAAATCCCTACACCTCTTCCTTAGCTCACGTCCTTCCCACGACAAGTGGTATGATGCCCAAAGAAATATTGACTCCCATAGTGGAAGCAGCTAGAGTTGTAGCTGCTTGCAATAGTGGTTACTGCTGGTCACGCTAAACATTTAGGAGGCTGCGGCTGATGACGAGCTGCGGCTAGCCTTGTATGCCAAGTCACCAAACAATGATAAAGTCACAAATGGGTAAGCGCTGATCTTAGGGTATAAACCCTTCCAAAACCTCCATCAAATATACACTAATAACTTCGAATTCCACAAATAAATCTCCAAACAAATCCTGCAAACCAAATTTGTATTTGTTTCACAAATCTTCACAAATTTGCCTTGAATCCTTCCTGTAGAACAACCTGCAAAAATATATCATTTTGAAGCTCACAATATCTCCTCAAAAACATCGAAACATCACACCAACAACAAGGGCACTGATCAATGAAGCACAATTGTGAATTTTGAGTTGAATCCACCAATAGATGGAATTGGGTTTTCGTCCAATCCACCAAAATTCCAAGGGTTTACGTCCTAGGAATTGGCTGAACCTGTAGTTGTAGCTCACAAGGAAAACTCCAATATGCAAATAAAAATTCAAGATATGAAAATGATTTGCCTTTATCTCTTTTTAAAGCCACAAGTGAATCCTCCTTTTTGGCCGACATTGTAAAGCTTTTTATTTTTATGTTTTCCTTTTTAAAAGCGACTTATTTTATAATTTATCAATATAATATTATAAAGTCACTTTTCCCACTAATAATAGGTCCAGCTAATTAATTAAATATAATAACCCAAAAATAACTGAGGATTATTCAATACGTAATTAATTAAATTATTCTCTTATAACTCCCAACTTAGCCTATGGGAATAAAAATAGGCGAGTGGACTCCGTTGGATGGTCACTTGGAAAAGGGCCATTACATGTCTCCTGATTTATAAATATATCAGCAGTGCATACTTCATCATTATTGTAATTCCGGATGGTAGTACTACGAAACAATCTTGCATTGCATATTGATCATATTTTAAGTTCCTAGAAGGTTTACTACTAGGCCAATTGCATTCATTAATAGCTCATTTTGGCATGATCGGGTCTGCATGATATCAACCACTTTGGCTTTATCGGGCATCGCTTGTAATCTGCCAGCGGCATTGCATCATAACGCATACTTGTCCACCGAAGAGGTATTGATTTGGGTCGGCTCAGTTGCTTGTCTGCTTTTGGTCGGCTATGTCGCCTTTACTTTCCAGTTATGCATTCATTCAGATAGTTAGAGTCTAGACACCATATGCTCTCACCTTGCCCACACTGGGATCTTGGTGATCAGAAAGTGCGAGGATTGCATTTGCATTTTCCATATTGCAAAAAAATTAGGTGTGGGTCTTTACATAAGACATGAAATACAATTTGGTGTAACCAGCAGTGTCTCACAGCCTTCCAGTTTGCACAATGGGTTCTTCGGAAAATCCAACTAGCTCTAAATGAGGTGCTACTTGTCCAAAAGAGACCCTGGTAGCAAAATACATCTTTACCATTCTTATGACTCATGGTTTTGGCAACCATGTGGGTGTTGACGCATCATAAGCATAGGGTAATTGATAAAACAATTTTCCAAAAAAGTAGCCAGAACAATACATTGATAATCAAGGGCATATCCTCTCCCAATAAAAACCATCCTGAACATAAACAGAAAGAAATTATGCGGTATCCAAATTTGCAGGGCCAGTAGTAAAACCTTCATTCCTGCCATGCTGTTCAATGTTCACCTTAGGTTTTTAACCCACCTCCAGACTAGCCAAGGACTCTATGCCTCTATTTTCCCTTCCATAATTAACCTAAGGTGCAGATTGTAGTGTGTTTCTCAAGCATGAACTCCTCTATAGCTGACATCATAAAGGCATCTATAAATGTGTTCGCCAGTCATGTTGACATCCTGTTTAAAGTCTTCAAAGCTGAGATCCGATTTCAAGGGGGTATGGTCCTTAGGCGCCATCTTTTCCTTGTCTCGCTTGGACCAAGAGAGGTCTTGAGTAAAATCTGTTGCTTGATGACTATATTCTTGAGATTCTTCACCTCCTTTTTGAGGGCAAGAATATCTTATGAAGGGGCCTGGGCAGCCGGGATTTTTACTCTGTGAGGGGCAGAAGAGGAAGCACTCTTGGAAGGAGGTTGTGTAAACATAGGAAAGACAAGTTGGTCCTTTATAGTTGCCAAGTCCTCCACTATAGGTTTAATTTCCTCCTTGATGTTATGTCTTATATTAAGCTAGTTAGCCTTATAGACCCTGTAATCCAGGCTTGATTAAAATGGCAAAAAGGCATAGCATTATCAAACAAAGAGTACCTGGAATGGGAATCATTGCTGGTCTGAAGGGAAAGGAACAGAGGTGGGAGGGGTTTTCCCGGCCACCAGGCTTTTAGAGTCATTCTCCAAATCAAGTGTTTCCACATTCTTTATCTCTTTAACCCAGCTAAGACAGTAATGGCGTTTAGCCATCCAGTTAGATGGCTATTTACTTGAGATGGCACAAGCTTTTTTAGGAGGGCAAGGATTCAATTTCACATGATGCTTGGGTGTTTGTTTGGAGGATTTAGCCACACCTTTCTTTGGATGAATAGAGGAACAGGATGAGGTTTTGCTAGCCATGAAGGATTCGAGAGTAAAACTAGTGGAAAGATTGCAAAGAAAACACAAGATGTTTTGCAACAGAGATTGGGGAGAAACTACAATGCTTAGGCAACTGAGAAATACACTGTCACCCCCAAATGAGCCAGGAAGAAAGCATTTGAACTGGACCATGCAGCTGATAATCGAGATGCCCCTTTTAATGTGGACATTTGAATGCGAGCAGCAGAACACCAAGCTGGAGAGGAGAGAATGCAGCATCTAAATGTAATACTCGCTGCTTACATTAATTCTCTGCATGCACCTCTCACGTACATATTGTCAAGCACACATTTTGGGACAAGGTTGGGAGGGGGAGAGGAAGGGGAAGTGGGGTGGTTGGCAGAAGTGATATCAATGCTCATTGCTGAGATATAAATCTTGCTAATCCCATCATCTTTGTGCAAATAGTCGTAATGTCTCCCACCCCAAATTAGCTTAAGATTTTTGAAAGCATGATAAAAAAGAGAGTTCTCCATAGTTGTCCCCAAATAACCACTTTTTCATCATTATGATCTGTAATAGGCCCGCTCTAGTTCCAGCATGGGGAAGGTCTTTGGGATTGGCAATCCACTCTTGAGAGAGGATGCTTTCTTGGCAGGAATGTCGACCACTTCGTTGGTGCCCTAAGTGTGATAAATGTGGAATTCTTTGAATTTTGAGCAAGGATGTTGTAGGTGTCCACCATGTTAGTGTTTAATTACGGCTCTTTCGAGACAACACAAAACGAAATAGCGTGTGAGGTTGAACCCCTCTTCTAATTGCAAGGGGAAGCTCTCTGGAAAACTAAACTAACTCTAAATTCTAAAGCTATAGACGAGTTACATAGTTATTAACACTTTACAATATTCTTTGGGGGGTTTTGCATCAATGAAATAACTGAAATAAATTCCTGCCCTATCTTTTTTGTCTTGGGAATGAGCACAAGATCTGAAATGGTTCTTCACCACAAAGGAGATTTTATAAGTTTATTTGACTTAGCTACAACAATTGAACTCAACATCCAGATACTTGTTCATCAGCTAAATGTAGAAACTAATAAACAGATGCAAACAATATTATAAAAGGAATAATGATTTTATGAATAACCACGCACAACCCAAGAATGAAAACACTAAGTTATGTACAAAGATGCAACTTAGGTAAACAGTATCAATACAAAGCTTGATACCTCATACCTACTTTCAATCCATCCTTGGAAACACAATATGGATTCAATACAGACACATGCACATGAAAAAGGATTCACTTGAACAATAACTTTAGCAGCATCCACATAGCATCAACTTGTAGCGAATTTCTTCACTACCTTTGATTTTAATAAAATCCACATTTTATTAAAATCATGTGGAGCACTAGCATGTTTTCAATTATTATTTGTGGCCACCCAGGCTGACCTAACTGCCTATATAACACTATATTAATGATTATATAACTTAAATAAGAGTTAAGGTAGCCACAAGCCCAGTACTCAAAACCATATACACACTATAGGATTAGGGGTGTAACTTATCCGAAATCAACAATATGTCAAGGTATAGTTTGTGAAGTGAAAGAATCCAATTGCTGCAAGGTCATATGACTATACTTTCTTCTTCAAGCCTCAAAGTCATTTGCACAACTTGCCTAGTAATCCTCAATGTTTGGCACATGGGCAAACCTTATTCCAAGTCTCTCAAGCATGAGACCTTTTGAATCAAAGGTTCTGCTTTTATGGTGAAAATTGAAGTTAAAATTATAAATTTCTGCATCCATTTTTTTTGTCTAGGGTTGATGCACACTTGTATGGACCAATATGAATTGGAAATTTCACCCTTGTCTTGCTAGTGTTCAACAAGGACATGTCCCTCCTAAAAACTATTGTCTTTGGAGATAGACCAAGGAAATGCCCTCTTGTTGCCCCTCACCACCAACAACATGGAGGAGACGTCCTTAGGACATTTCCCTGAGAGGGGGGATGTTTTCAAGGTGCCCCCCTGATGGGGACATTGAGGGATGGCGGGACATCCTAGAGACCTTGAGGAAACTTGCCCATGTCCCTTGAAAGTTTTTGAAATCTGCGCTTGTCCCCCACCTGTAAATAATAAAAAAAGTGAGTTCTTTTAAAAGGATTTTTTTTGGAAAAGTGGGCCACCAGCCCTAACCTTAAAAGCTCTAGTGGTCCCACCCACACCCTAAACACTCCAAAAACCTATAAAAAGATATCCCGGCCTCAATCCAAATCACTCTCAAGTTGATAATTGTATTGAGCAAGAGTGATCTGCGAGTGAGAGCAAGGCTGCTAGAGTGAGAGCAAGAGCAAGAACAAGTCTTCATCTATCAACCATTCAATGCATTCATCAAGCCTTTAAATCTTCAAGGTAAGCCTTGGGCCACCTCCTTTGACAACCACATTAGCCATTTGTCTATTGCCCTAGATTTCTAGTTCTTCTGCCGTAGAGAGGAATTGGTCTACTTATAGCTTCATCCACTCTATTAAGAGGAATAAGCTTACCTCTAGGAGGGTGGAGAAGCTTGTAGTTGTACATAGTACCTTGTGTTTCATTGACCGCAACATGCTTACATACAAGGAGAGTTCAACAGATTGATGGGATGTAAAGCCAGAGGTGCCAACATAGGTTGATGATGATGTAGCACAGATAGGGTCGGTTGGCATTGGTTTGGATGAGCTTGACCTCAAGGAGTTCAACAGTTCAAGTGATGAGGAGTTTGACATGAACTTTGGGGATGATTAAAGGTATTAGGCTAGTGCCCAATTGTATTTTGACATTTTGAATATAACATATTTGATACAAATATTCGGTGTTGCCATTGTCGTTGTTCAATGGAATGTGTTTAGTTACTAGTATTTCCAAGTTTCAATTGTTATTCCTCATACATTTTTTTATAACTAATTTTTTAGGTACTATATATATTTGCATCGCTGTCTTCCCATTGTTCCCTTGTTGTCCCTAAACCTAGGCCCTTGGTCCTCTCGTTTCCGAAACCCACCTCCCCATCGCCTCATTCTGAGACTTTGTGGAACAATGTGTCTTGTGCCTCGCTCTACAAATGAAATGTGGCATGATCAAGCATCAACAATGTTGAATCAGAGTGTAACTATACAATGAGATATGTTGATTTGTAATGCAATCAAATTCAATAAGAATGATAGATCATAAATGAAAATGGAAATCAACCATAAAGAAGATGCAAAGTCAAACCATAACATGAAGGTTTACGTGGAGAAACCCTTTTGGGAAAAAACTCCACACCTAAAGAGACCCAAGCTTGTATTAATGTAAAACAGGTTACAATACATTAGTTTATCCCTCTAAATTCCGACAGCATAACGATGCTCTAATAACTTGCAAAACCTGCTCATAAGACTACCATCTCAAGGCACCAATATATAGGAGAGATGAATACATGATATCATCAATGGTATACCAAAACAAGTGACCAAAACCACTCACCCAAAACTAGGCATCCAAATCCTCATGTGGAATCTCACACCTCACCAAAATTGATCAATATACTATGAATAGTAAGTAACTCCTCTTACACACCTTACATTGTCATAAGTGTCATAGATTTTGTCATAATGGTCAAAGTGACCAAGATCCCAATCCTAGGCACTCCATGGGAAGATTGATCAAACCTGTCATAAGATCTAACAATAGACGATCCTCTTACATCTTACACATCCTGATCTTTACCCGATTTTCAATATCTTTCCAAAGTAACTCCCAACTTAAATGCCACTATAGTTACATATGAGAGAAAAATAATAATAAATAATTTGCCTACCACATAGAGGGGCATCCAAGTCTACCCTCATGTTCCTTGGAGACATAATGATTACTATCAACGACGTTAATTATAACAATTAAAACATGTCTAGGAATTTGCAAGGTGAATGGCACCTAATCCCAACAAACAATACTCCATTAGAACCACTTGGTCACTTGGATACCATGGAAGCTTATAGGGATAGGAATCAAATCTATAAACTTTGATGTAGGCGAAGGTGGGGAATTGGATAAAGCAATCAGTCCACTCCAATATAATAGCTTTGATCTGTTCTGAAATGTGAACATAATTCTAATTTTCAAGGTCCTTCACTATTAGCATCGAAGAAACATCATTAACTCTCTTGTAATGTTTCATGCCTTATCTAAATTCCAATTGCGGATATTGCTTGTAAAATATTTGTTTCTCCTGTATCTTATTTAGTCCTGTGAATACCTTTACTTGTACCAAGGAGTATTCTAAATAAGATACCATGTGGAAATTCTTTGCTTGGAAGAAATTGGCCAATTGATTATGGATATTGTCATTGATGAGTTCCCTCCAGTCATTGAAGGTCTTGCTAATGATTTAGAACATCCAATTTTTGAACATCCATGCTTCTAGTTGTTTTGTTACCATATTTAGCAAGCTAATCATCATGCTAAGCGCCGCCTTGAAATCATTTTGAAATAAGATCTTGGGCAGTTGTTTTGGTTTGTTTGGCTCTAGTAACCATTTGTTGGAAAGACGGTTGCCGTTGCACCAAAAGATTGTCCTGTTAATGCCCGATACAATCGCCAGAGTTAATGAATCCACGGGTGGCGGTTGAGCCTTGTCACGAACCCAAGTGCTGCACTGCACAACACAAAGAGACCAAGGGTGCACACCTTGCAACAATCCCCCCCAGCACAAGCAAAGGGTTCTAACCCGTGACGCAGGCTCTGATACCAATTGTTGGAAAGACGGTTGTCGTTGCACCAAAAGATTGACCTGTTAATGCCCTATACAACTGCCGGAGTTAATGAATCCACGGGAGGCGGTTAAGCCTTGTCATGAACCCAAGCGCTGCGCTGCACAGCACAAGGAGACCAAGGGCGCACACCTTGCAACACCATTTCCTTCCCAACTCTTGTTGACACTCTTCCAAGTTATTATTCCATTATGTTTCATAGGCCTCGAGATCAATCACCTATGTCTCCTCAAATGGTTGCAAGGCTAGGGTTACTTCAAATGAATCTGCATCCATCTTGCACACAACTTGATTTTGGAGGTCTTGATTTCCCTAGGGCTTTGATCATAGTGGTGTGCACACGCTATCACCAACTCTAGACACTGAATTGAAACAATAGAGGCTGCCTGAACTAATCCATTGTCCCTTAACCTTTTAGCAAACTTGATACCCTCTTTGCCCTTCTCACTAATCTTCAAATCAAGGATGTTGATGTGCCCTAGCAAGGTATCACAAACGTGCTGAAATTCATTTCCTAGGACTGTCTTGGGTTCAATAACATGCTCTTGGAACTCCATGTTTCAAAATCAACCATTTTCGGCCTTACTGTTCAGAATCTGAAAATTACTAGGGTTTGATGATGCTGGAAATGTGGTTAAACTCCTTTGGAAAATAATTTGACTAAACCCTAGTGCTGATCTTTGACGAAAATGGCCACAGAACCCTGCAATTGATACACAAGCCAGTGGTCAAAAGGACTGGAAATCTGTTGAAAAATGACCTTCAGATGGTTGCAACCAAGCTGGGAAAACAATGACAAATCCCTAGGGGTTGACTTCAAATTTGCACATGGAAAATAAAACCCTGGGTGGCTAGGAAAGAAAGTCAGGAACAGCAAACCCTGGGTTTGAAAAACTGCCAAAACCCTTCATCAAAAGATGCAAAAACTCTGAAAATTGATGGTCTCAAGCCCTAAAATCTGCACAAGAGGATCAGCAATAGAAAAGGGGACTGCAAACCCTAGGAGGCGCCTGAAAAGGTTTGCACAATGATGTAGAACAGTGAAAATCAGGTATGGCGCCCTTTGGAAATGAAGAAAGACCATTGAAGTTGCAATGGTGCCCTTGCAATCTGCTAATAACCTGCGAAAATGATAAATTCTAGCACTAAAGTCTGCCTTTGAATGCTACTCTAAACATGGAATGTGGAACAAAGGTCAAAATCAGTCATATTTATAGGGGGAATGGCACTCAACCTTGTATGTTTTCTTGTTTTAAGCATAAAAGCAAGCCAGTGCTCTGGTTTTATGCATTTATCACTTTGCAAGTTGGCCCATACCTCAAAGGTGTGCTTCTAGACCACTTAAACCCTTCAGCACTTGACAATACTACATGAGGTGTGCACTTCCAGTATGATAACCACTTAACTTTATGGCAAAAACATACTTAGGCGCGTGCTTTAGGGGTTTAGGCCATTTAAAAGGTTGTCATCTCACTTACAAGCACTCTTTTTACTCACTTTTGCCACTTAAGATCATGTATGCACATGGGTGCCATTCCTTCACTTGTGAGTCTGTGACACTTGAAACATGGCAAAACTACCAGGGGCACATGCCAAAGCAGCTATGGCCACTTAAAGGATTGTTATTTCTCTTCTAGGCATGCCTTTTACTTGTGTTTGCCACTTAAGTCTTGACAAGACTCTCTCCGGCACTCTGCTTCTTCATTTGTGCCACTCAAACCTTGGCATCTCCATGTTATAACATGTGCCTCTGCTACATCATTGCCACTTTCAATATGACAAGACCCTCATAGGCGCGCTTCTCCATCATCATAGTCACTTGAACCATGGCAAGGCCTTTATACGAGTGTTACAACATGATCTCTCTGCTTCCACAAACACCTACTCAAGCCTTCCTTTGTCTTGGACTGTCTTTTATCATTTTTGCTCTCACACATGACCTGACCAACAGACAAAACAACCTTGAAGACGATCAAACTTGGTTATGGATGGGTATGTAACAAAGGCAACAAGGATAAAAACAACACTCTCAGCTCTCATACCTAACACCTTGACGGATGACTTCAGCAAGACACAAGAAAACGACCTTCAAAAGATGAGTTTTGTAGGGGTGTAAGACACCAACACCTGTTTGAGTCTTCAATTCCTAAGAGCTGCACCTGAATTGAGGGTTGAGACCATAATTTGAGAGCCAGATTCTAAAATCACCTTGGGGATCTTAAATGAACGGGTGAGACCATAATTGGGGGCTCTACCATTTTTTTATTTCACATGGTTTTGAATAAACAATATCTTTTTAATCCCCAAATTTTGGGCAATGCAGTTTATTGCATCTTTCTTCCAAGGTTCACTTACTAGGCAGACATGGGTTGGCTTAACAACTCTTACTTGGAAAGATTGTCGAAGGGCTTGTCTGCTAAAGTTTGTTTGACTTCGAATAACTCTTTGATCACACCTTTGTTGACTCTCCTAATGGATGCAACCTGTTTCTGAGATTTTGTATGTAAAAGAGCTTCCCTTGACAACCTTATTTGACTGTTGTATCTAGCCTACCTTACTCTTAGATTTAGAAATAAGATTTCAATTGCCATGCATACTTTTAATGTGGACGGGCTTGTTCAAATGGAAGACATTTAACTTAAGTTCAGATGTATTGTCATTTTGCTTCTGAAATCATATAGCAATGGAGAAAACAATGAACTTGCCAACATTATATATCGCTTTCCAATTTATAGTTCTACATTCAGTAGGGAATATTCAAATAAAGAATGCCTTGGATGGAGCATCAGAATAACTAGTCGTGTCTAATCTTTTCAACTTATTATCTTGCTTGATAATAAGTTAGGAAAGATGGGTTAGAGTCAATAGGAATCAACTTTTTCAATGTCTATTGTGATAATAGATGCCACTTGTGGCCTTGATGTGATATCAAACTTACATGTAAATCTTAAATTTAATTCAAAGTCTGACCTCCTTATTTGTGAGGCCTTGCCCATTTCACCTTGCAATCTACTTGGACAAGGCATCTCTTTTCCTCAGAGGAATTGAGATGCAGAGCCTAGCTGAACCCCATGGTCTATTACCTTTTCAAATAGCACCCAATTAATTATCTATGTGAGGACTATCCTATATTTGACAATGTTTTGGAGTTTAGGGGCCAAGAGGTCATTTATTTTACTTTTTCCTTTATCATCTTAAAAATAGCAACTATTGTTCCTTGGCCATATGACTTTGATTTCTAATTCTAGCAGACAAAGTATATATGGAGTACAAATAAAATATTACGAGAAAATTGAATATCTAATTGTGCAGTATGAAAGATGAACAATGTTAACTTCTAGGACAACCAATCTAAAACAATAGATTGCCTAAATGTTGCATAAATTATTACAGCTCTCTTCAGCAGGTATTGACAAAACAATATCTTATCAAACTAGGAAAGTTAATTTATAAATCACAGATATCCCAGATTACGGGAAGGCTGAAGCTGATATATGAAATGGTTAGAGATTACTGATCTTCTTGGACCTGGTTGATCTTTAAATGAAAAATATGACCAAATTCAGTGTCATTGGGAAAAAATGTCATACAAAAACTGTTCCATAGATTCATCTTTTATTATTTACTTTGTCCATTTGTATTATGTAATATAGGGACCCTTAATATTTTCTTTAATGCTATATAAACAAAAACTCATGATTTTGGTTGTAGAATTGAAGATTCTGATACAATTATTTTTGATTTCATATCTGATTTAACTATGTCAATGAGTAGAAAACAGCATGCTGATTGTCTTCTTATAGTTAGAGGGGCCTTAAAGCAATTGGAAAACAAACTTTTGCAATTTCAGTAAATTCATTTGAGAAAAAATATCCCCTGCTGATTTTTTTTTGACTTTGTCGACAAAATATGCAGGGCTTTGTCGTATATCCCATTGACAGTGCTGGGAGTTCCAGCTTTTATTCTTACAGTAAGCTCGTAGCTCATGTTCAATACATTTTTGCCTTGATCAGAAGATCTATTGCCTTTACATTTTACTTATTTATGTTTTGTTCCTTTGTACTACAAATATTTTGCACCCTATGGCATGTGATCATTTGACTTCTATGATAATGATTCCTTTACTGGAATGGTGCTATATTGAAGACTTTATGTTGTTTCCAGTTAGATTAAAGGCTAGCTTCAGTTCAGTAACAAATATTCTCTGTATCTATTAGGACAAAGCATTTCTAGGTCTTTGAACACGAATTAATTAGATTTTGTATACAAAGGTGAAGAAAATTCCTTGAATATGCACCTCAGCTATTTGCTCCTACCTCTCATGGACTTATGGAGAGTTGTACTCTCTTCTCTGTTTCTTGCAAGATACAGGAAAAACAATTTCTTATCAATTCTTAGGTTCTTCATGATTTATGGTAGGATTTTATAAAAGGAATGCAAAATTGTTAAGGAAGTCTCCCTTGTTAGTTCATAGATAGTGTTTGCCATTTATGTTCCTATTTGTGGCAAAATTGCTCCACTGCTTCTATCAAGTAGTTTTCTTGGAATGGTTTTGGTAGCTACTGTCTGGCTATGTCAATCTGTGCAGATATTTTTTCTACTCCCAGATATCTACAAGTGCGTTTTTCTTCTATCCTCCAATCAATATGCATTGCTGTTTGATGGTAATCAGCCAGAGTTGTCTAACATGGAAATATGTTTGTATATATACAATAAATTGTGTATTTTTTGTGCAACTTGTGCACCATACAGATAAGTATTTGACTGTTTTGGAAGCTTCTCAAAATTCTTACATTCTTGAATATTGAGTCTTTCCCACTGTGATGTTTATCAAGAGAGTAAGACCTATGCAGATCCAGCTCTAGGCATCCCCTTTCCTTGTATATGTTTAAGAGAATGGCAATAGATATTTTCTTGAAGAAAAAACATTTCTGTTTAAGGTATCTTATTGTGCTATTCGATAACCCCCCAGCCTTGTGCAGGACTCCCCTATTTTTGCAATGTCTTAATTAGACACCCACCTTAGTCACATTTTTGGGTTCAATAACATTTTATGACTAATAACAGATATATCTTCAACTTCAAGTAATATTATTTTTTGCTTGATGTTCTGTTTTAGTTATACTGGGCTTACCTTGTAAGTGCCTCACTTACTTTGTTAAACTATTTACAGGGCCTGTTACTCAGTCCCAATGCTTCGTGCTTTCTTGAATTTCTATATGTGATATGTGTCTCTGTCTGAACAAGTGCTTTTAGTCATTGTCCAGTGTTAAGGTTCTTTCTATTGAATAATTGCAGCATTAGTTTTTGTCTGGTTCATTTCATGTATCGTGCATAAGTTGCAAATTTTTCCCTTACCTATTAGGCAAGGCTTCCATTAAGAGATGTCAAATCTGAGGATACTACTACCAACCTATAACAAAGAAAATTACTGAAAGATTGATAAGTTTTATGCTCTTGCCAAAGCTCTTTTGGATAGCCTGCATTGGAGGTTATACATTAACAATGTCTAATGATAGAAACTGTTATGGGGCTTTTTCCCCAAAGTAAAAAGAAAGTTATTTTCCATGAAATAACCCTTTAGAATTAAAAGGGAAATAAAACAATAAATAATATTATGCTCCTTTGATTAAAATGGGCATTAATAAAGATTCAATAACAATTAGATCCCATAATCAAATTAACATCAAAACCCATATATATATAATATTCTCAATATCTTTTATAAACAATAAGTTCAGCACTTATTTGACTGATTATTTTTGGTGAATTATGTTGTAGATTCAACTTGAGCTACTGAGGACAGCAGTTGATTTATAGGGGGAGAAATGTTATGGGACTTTTTCACCAAAGTAAAAAGAAAGTTATTTTCCATGAAATAACCCTTTAGAATTAAAAGGGAGATAAAAAATATAAATAATATTATGTTCCTTTGGTTAAATGGGCATTAATAAAGAGCATTTATAATTTTATATGAACTCTTTTTAAAAGGGGAGGAATAAATGTATTTATATAAATAATTATTAAAAGGAAACCTTTGTGAAAGGGTGTGATGCTTTAGAAACCTCCCCTTAAAAGGTCATATAAGGCATTTATGTGAGACCTGGAAAAGGCATGGAGATCACCCAAGGAAGAAGGTGGTTTTGTGGGCTATGGGCATGGGAGAAGGGTCACACAAAGTGTATCCAACTCGGGGTACAATATACAGTCGGGATTGTCCTGGCCAGGGCTTGTGTTAAGCACTTATGTTGAGCATTTGTTCTGAGCATGATACACTGTCATTTGAATAAGAATTGTTCCTTTTGGAGTTTTCCATAGCTATGACAGCCAAGATCACTGAAATCTTCCTAGGGTGAAAGTGGCCAGTCCAAGTACTCTAAATTCAGATAAGTATTGAAAACTATTGATGTTTAAAAGATATTAGGAATAATAGATAAATATGATGTTGATATTAATTCGGTTGAATTATGTGATTATGTTATTCAAATTGCTTTGTTAATGATTTACTTTAGAGTTCTTATTAAATTATCACATGTTGAAATTTACATTTGTTAATTACATCTATTTTAACATCATTGAATATTCTAAATTATCTTAACTTTAAATATTAACTTTAATAAATCTGCTGCAAGTAGTTAAATAACTATGGGAGAAAAGTAGCATTACAGAAACTAAGAAAATGTTGGGCTTTTTTTAAAGGGGTATTGATGTTGAAAAGAAACATGAGATTTCTGGTGACAGTTTTCTAAGGATAAAATAATGACAAGTTCTCCACTTCAACTGCAAAGGCAATGATTGAAAAATAATCTTGCAAATGGAGGATTAACGATGGGGTCAACTTTAATATTAAAATAATGAAGCAGTGTCTTACTGGTTACTTAAAGTTTAAGAATTACTTTAGTAGTCTCAAAAAAATGAACCCAGTTCGGGTCTTACGGTTACCTTAGTTGTGGCCTGGTTTGTTAAACTCCTAAATCCAGTATCAGCTTATAGATTTTCAGGAAAATAACAAAGATATCTTTGAATTATAATAATATGTCTTTGGTATCAATTTGGATCGTACCTGTTTATGCTGTGCGTTGACATATTACTTGGTGGGTTGAGAATCGGAGCCAAACAAAGTATACTCTCGGCTATCCTTGATAAACTTTTGACCTTGGATTGCTTGTGGGATCATACATATTGTAATAAGGTTTCAAGAAAAGCTCTCACATGGCCATTTATGATATCAGAATGTTTGGGATAGCAAAAGGCGATTCTAGAAGCAATTCCATGATAGCTACTAGGCTTCTTTGTGTCCTTATCATTGACTTTTTTAATAGTTTTTTTGGTCATATTAGAACTATATTGTGCTTGCATTATCATATTGCCCCCCTAAGTGCTGTTATGCATTGGAGTTGTTGAGGAGACATTTTCCAAGTGGGATTCTCAAGCCAGTCTTGCTAGGCAGGGGGATTATCCTATATGTGGGAAGCACTCTCAAATGGGACTGCTAAGGCTAAAATTGTTAACCATTCTACAAAAGCAGCTGCTAGCACGCCCCCATATAAGATGAAAGTAACATAAAACCAGAAATTTTATGTACATCAGAGTTCTCCATTGATGTTTCATGTGCTAGAACATAAAATCTATAAATAATTCTTAAACAAGTAGGTAAAATTATAAATGTTGAATTGAGAAACTTTGGTAAAAGATCATATAAACATATACACAAAACAAATAAGAGATTCATTTGATTAAGAAACTTAAGAAACAAAAAAGAAAATTTATTAATGTTCATGAATGACCAAAGTAGATAATTTGGACTTGAAAGTAGATGAAGTTATAGTAGCAAGGAATAAAAAATGAACAACATATTAAAGTGACTAGAGTCTATAAGATAAAAGCACAACAACAAAAGATTGTATTTAGGGTTTAACCCAAAATAGGTGAACCCTAAACAAGTTAGAAAGGATAATGTCATATGCTACAAATATTATGAATGACCATGTGAGAAAAGGACTTGTTGCCAAAGATGATAAGGTAAATAGGGACCATGCTTGGATGCCAAAGTTGGCCCTAATATGAATTAGAATGTAGAGTGGACAAGGGATTGATGTCCTCATCAACATCCATGAAGGGCCAATACAAGACGACTTCCATGTGAGAATAATCTTATAACTCTCCTCACATTCATGCCTGGAGATACTCTATAAATCTTGAAGAAGCTGGTAATGAGCATTTCTTTGGACCACGTGGACTATGAATGAGGGTGTGTAGTTGACTCTCTATGTTAGAAGAGTAGTGGACCCACCTTGCCTCATTGAGGAAAAAGATGGAGGTACCCCACTAGTTTCTTGCAAAGGGGAGTGAAGTCTCATCCATATATGACTATTTATGCGGGTGACTGTAGCATCAAAAAGATGTTTAACACTTAAATGAATGCAATAGATTGAAGAAAAAAGCAACCAATTTGGTAGTCCTTGTAGTTCCTTGTAAAGATCGTTGTTTGAAAGCAATCATTTCTCAAAGTTGAAATGCTAAGGACCTCTAGGCCTGATACCAAATAAAGCTATTGAGGGACACTTCAGATCTTTGTTTAAAGAATTATATTTTTCTTGGATCTCATAGTAGGTACCCATAGGACAATTGTCAATCTTGATCCACAAATAGTGACAAAATACTCTTGATTTACCAAGAACTTCTTAAATTCCTTGTCAATCTTGTTATCAATCATCAATGGTGGATGCTATACATCGTAAGATTCCAAATAGAGTTCATCTCATAGTTTGTAGCTACAATTTTGTAATCGACAGTGTCTTATATTTCAAAATGAGATGATCATGGACAATATAGAGCATGACTTCCCCTCCTTACCCAAGAAAGAGAAGCTATGTGATGAAATTACTTAGCACAAGAGAGAATATAAGAGAAAAGAAGACACAAATACTTGATTAGAATGAGCCATTTCAAGGGGACCACCTCAAAAGTCTTATGATAAGAACAAAACTTGCAATATGATGCTCAACAACTACTCACTACCTCCTATTTACAGGCATCATTGGGCAATATTAATCCTCTAATCTCATTGAGGCCAACGTAACATACACTAAATATATTGAGGGACTAATAAATGACTTAAATAAGGATTATGTGAGCCATAATTGGTCATCACATATCCCAATACATCTAATGGGTTGAGGGTGTAGCATGCTCCCCCTTTAGACAACATTGCCCTCAATATGGAACAACTTTGGATGCTTGTGCACGAAAGCTTTATCTTGCCACGCAGCATCTTCGATAGTCAAGTTTTTCCACTTGATGAGGTACTTTGTGATTATCCTAGTCCTTAGCTTCTTTTTGCACGTTTGGAGATTTTTTTAGGATCCAATATGATTCTTTCCTCTTCATTGAGCTTAGATAACATTGTTTGTGCTGGACTTTATTGTCAATTAACTTTCTTCAAACTAGAGACATGAAAAACTGGATGTATTTTTGTTGTTGGAGGTAACTCTAGTGTGTATGCGACACTACCAATCTACTACAAAATTTGATAAGAACCATAATATTTGGGTGAGGGCTTGTTGTCCTTCTTTTGCTACTTTAGGGATATTTGCTTATCTGGTTGCAACCTCAGAAAAACCCATATCTCCTACTTTAAAATTCCTTTCACTTCGGTGTTGGTCAACATGCTACTTCACTTGGTCTTGTGCCATGGTCAAATTCTCCTTAAGACCAAACACTATCTGTTTTTGATGTTGGATGTGATCTTTCACAACATGAACTCTTGGTGGATCCTTCAATGATGATGTGATGGATGGAGGGTGGTATTCATATACTGCCATAAATGGGGACATTTTTGAAGTAGTATGGAAGGAAGTGTTATACCAACATTTTGCTAATGGTAGCCAAGCCGCCCATTTAGACTACTCATTTGAAGTAAAACAAGGAAGATGCCCCTTCAAGCACTTGTTGACTACCTTTGTTTGCCCATTTGAATGGGGATGGTATGAAGAGCTATGAGCTAGTTGAGTACCCAAACAAGAGAATAAATTTGTCCAAAATAGTAAATGTAGGATCATGATCACTTACCATAACCTTTGGGGTACCACATAAATTTTTATATTGTCTCCATGAAGGCTTTTGCCACTGTACTTGCTACAAAAGGATGTGATAGTGCACAAAAATGGGCATATTTGATGAGTTTATCCACCGCCACCATGATGATATTCTTCCCTTTAGACTTTGGTAGGCCTACGATAAAATCCATGGAGACCTCTTCCCACTACTGGCTAGGGATAGCCAAAGGCTGCAAAAGACTAGGTGTCTTAATGGTCTCAACTTTATTTATTTGACATATCAGACATTTTGCCACAAATTTCTGTACATCACCTTTAAGCCCTTCCCAAAAGAAATCTTGCTTGATCCATTGCCATGTCTTCAAAAATTTTGAGTGACCTCCCACTAGAGAAGTATGGAGCTCCTGTAGAATCTTTTGCTTGAGGGGTGAATTCTTGCACTAGGGAGTCACCTTTCTAACAAAACTTATTTGAGCTGCTCAGATTGTTCTACAACTATTGAATGAGATTCCAGGAAGCACTATGTTGTTGCCACTCTAATCTTTCTTCTTCGACCCAATCTGCTTGTAGTATTGAAATGGCACACAACAATGCTTCATCCCTGTCATCCCTTCTAGATAGCACAGTTGCCACTACATTCTACATCCAAGAAACATTTTAGGCTGTCATGATTTATCTTCACTTTGAAGAGTCTACCCATCAGATATGGCCTCCATTGTCTGACTGCATGTAGAATAGCTAACATTTTCTTCAGTTGGCAATTTTCAAACGTAATGGTCCTTCCTTCTTGCATGAGGATTGCTCCTATACTATGCCTTGAAGCATCACACTCCATAGTAAAAGTTTTAGTGAAATTTGGAGTGGCTAGAACTAGAGTGGTACACATAGCTTCTTTCAATCTCTCGAATGTTGTATTTGCTGCCTCACTCCATTGGAAATCAGACACATTGTGACCCAAGTGTTCAACCTCTTTGAGTCTAATAGCACATTGAGAAGGTTTAGCATGAAGTTGATGTTGTTTGAGAATTTGTAACACTTGTTCAACATGGTGCAGATGGTCTTCCCAAGTTTTACTATATCATCAAAGAACACTAAAACAAACTTCCTCAAAAATGGTTTAAAGATGGAATTTATCAAACTCTAAAATGTAGGAGCATTAGTAAGGCCAAATGGCTTCATTAGAAACTCATAATGATCCTCATGAGCCCTTCGGAATATCCTCTTCCTTAATTCTAATTTGGTGATGACTTGATCTAAGATCAAGTTTTATAAAAAACAAAGCTCCATTTAGTTCATCTAACAAATCATCCATGATTGGAATACGAAACTTATCTTTGATAGCAAGCTTATTTAGTTCCTTGTAGTCTTGACACATGCACCAAATATCATCCTTCTTTTGAACCATAACCACTGGAGAAGAATGAGCACTTTGATTGGGACAAATAATATTTGCATCCAAGATTTCTTGTACGATTTTCTTATTCTCACTCTTTTGCACATGGGGGTATCAAGATGGCCTGATGTAAGGCGTTTGGCTCCTTGAAACTGATTGAATGCCATGATCTTGGTCTTTTTGGATGGTAGACCTTACAACATCTTTGCGAATACTACATAATGGTTATTAATGATGGTCTAAAGGTCTAGAGTTGTTTTTGTCGGTGACTTTTGAGCCTCTAGTGAAAATAATTGCACCACAAAACCTTTTGACCTTTTTTCGAGATACTTATGCCTTTGATGAGAGCTTACCATTTGTGGAGCCTTAGCTTACAATCCTCTTAATTCAAATGTTTCACCATCAGAATGAGAGTGCATGAAAAACTCCTAGAAATTCATCTTGATGGTGCCCAAAGTCGTGAGCCATTGGACACCCAACACAATATTTGCATCACCCATAGGAATGGCAAACATTGTGCTAGACAACATGTAACCCCCTTAGTAATTTTTCTGTTGTGACATTTCCATAAACAACTAATAGTACGCCCATATGCAATCATTTCTTGATATTTGGTATTGGAAAAATAAAACAGTTCAAATGTGTGGCTAACTTTTTGTTGATGAAGTTGTAAGTACCGCTTGAATTAATTAATACTATCACTCTGTTTTTCTTTACTAAAAGAGGGGTAAAAATTTATTCAAACCAAAAAATAGCAATACAACGCAAGGGCATTACATTGCCCTATCAATCTCCAAAAGATGGTCCAACTTTTGTAACAAATCTAGGGGTAACTGACCCCTTTCCACAATATTCCAATCATGCAAATGATCAGAAGCCCATTTAGCCAAACAATCCGCAACCCCATTCCATTCACGCGGAACATGACAGAAAGAAACAGAATCCAAAGAAGCACACAGATTAAGAATCTGTTTAATAATAACAACCAACTGCCAAGCCACATCCTCTAACTGCTGCCTCTTCAACAAAGTCACAACCACCTGAGAATTAGATTCACAAATGATCCGCCTCCACTCGAGAGCACAACCACGCTCCATGGCACATAAAATGGCAAGAGCCTCTATCACATTGTTAGTATACCAACCCTTATAAACAGAAAAGATAAACTCAACAGTCCCAGAACTATCACTCTGTTTTATTAGAAACCCCACTATGTTGAGGGTTTGGGGTACTAATACCTAATAGCTATGTTCCACATTTCTAGGACAATGATGGCGGGGGAAGGTAGTCCAAAAGACCATATTTTGGGGACAGAAGGGGAGGACAATATATACATAAAATATGGAAGTTCAAATATATAAGCTTTAACCCTTCTTAAATACTACATTTCATAAGGATCTAAAATATCAGATTACAAAAGTGCATGGTATATTTATAGTGAATATTTAAGGAGACAAAAGAAAATATACTTAGTAATTAGAATGGCCCTTGGCTTTAGTAGTAGGAGCATTGAACATATGATGCACCTAGTATGTTACTATGTAGAACCAAACAATTGAAGAATAATACCCAACAATCCAAATTGTCCTCTTGATGAACATAGGATCACCATAATCCAAGTTTAATACACAATGAAAAAAACTAAAGAATACTACACACTTTTTCTTTGTTCTTCTTGTAACTTATCCATGAAAGCATCACAAACTATGGGTCTAGGAGCAATTGATGTCTCCATATTCAACTCAAAAAATGGATTATCAAATGCCAAATCAACATCCATTTCGAAAAGAGGATTATCACATAGTAGAAAATCATTTTTAAACCTCTGGCTTACCCAATCTTCATGCGGAACATAATCTGAACTTGCATTTTTAGTTGCTGTTTCTGAAATTTCCAGCAAACTCAATGCTTCGTTTTGGAGTCCTCTCAAGCAATAAACCACTAAAACTGTCACTATGCTCATTCGGAATGACTTGCACATTTGCATGATGCTCATTTTCCTCTTAGAAGAGAAAATAGGCATGATTGGCCCTTGAGATGCCCACTCATTTTGCCTATTGTGAAATATTCTTTCATCCTTCTTGTAGTGGGGACACAAGATGCACCATTAGTCATCCCTCTCAAGACGACTGTTCTACTGTCAACTTGGAACTTAAGCGCCATGGGTTGTAGGTTCAATGAAATCTCCCCCAAGAAACGGAGCCACTAGATCCCAAGGACAGCATCGGTATTGTTGTGACGTTTTCACATATCGCCCCATTGCAAATGGGGACCCACCCTTTTTTTCGCTTTCGGTCGTCGTGGGGTGTTAGCCCAAGCTTCGAGTCATCGAGTCTTGGGTAGTATCAGGCAGTCAATCAAGTCTCCTCTACGAACTAGGAAGTGAGCCTCTCCGGAAACGAATCAAGTGAGTCAATCAACATGCAAATGAGGAATCACGGAAGGGTCAATTTGACAAACAAGGTACAATGAAGAACACTGAGGTCGATCCCTGGGACTAGGAGTGATGAAATTGTGTCGAAACTGAAAACAGAGAAATGAAAGTTCAAAACTGAAAAATTGGCTAAGTAAAATTTTAGCGCAATTTCCAGGCACTAGTGGAAATTGCGCCATTTTTCTTGGAGATTGTTAAACGATAAAAAATTGCACATTTTTCCTGATAAGATTGATAGATTGTTGAAAGCTAGCATTTCATGTTTAAATGTTGTTTGAAATTTCATGTGAAAAACTTAGAAAATGATCATCACAAAGGGAAAAAAAGCGCAATTTCTGAGTATGAGTGGAAATTGCGCCTAGAAGGATTTTGACCCTTGGTTCTTGCAAATTTGAAAAATCATGAAAAAATTATCAAGGAAAACCTGAAAATCTTTGGAAAAGTCTTAAGAAATCATTGAGAAACATTTGGAGAAATGCTATTATCATGAAAGTGGATCAATTTTTAGCATAAGGTGGAAATAGCGCAAATTCCGTCCATAAGTGGAAATTGCGCCACCCACATTTACCTTGCATTCAATAAAAATTCGCCAACATCATGTAGATAAGTTGGCCTTAGGGAGAAAACAAAATTTAAACAAAAGAAAAATCATTAATGTAAATTGAAGCCGACCTACAATGAGGTAAGTGTGAGAGCGCTATAAAAGAGGGGATCAAGTTTTCATTTTCCACATCAATTCAAAACTGAAAAGCAGATAATAAGAGCAGAAGCAGCGCATTAAGAGCAGAATTCTTTGTAAAAGGAAGGCGAATTTAGGGACAAGTTAAGAATTCCAAAGATGCCTAGTGTTATGTTCTTACATCCATGTCCAAGTAATGAAGCATCAATGGCTGAAATAAAGTGGAAACTTTGTGAAATTCAATGAATATCTTTCAAATTTTTCCACATGTATTAAGGTAAAAGAACTTGAAATAATGTTTTCAAGTACTATGACTTGTGATATTCTATTTTACAGATAATGGAGAATCCGGAGGACGTGCTTGCCAAGAAGAGGTATTTCATGACATGGTCCAAGCATGGAAGTTTCATATGAAGAACATATTCCGGAAATGAAGGGTATCAAGACATCATCAAGTTCATCACCTTGCATCCAAAGAAGGCGTCATCATTGGAATGAAGAGGGTTCTACTGCACTTCATTGAGACATCATTGAGTTCACCGTGATTCTACCTCCAGAGAGAAGAACTTCATCATCACCTTGCAAGCTCCATCATCTGAAAATCCAAAAGATCACTTCCACGTTCAAGGGTCTTCCACTTCATCCATCAGAAAAGTCAAGTGCAAACATTGTGAAGCCTAGTCTACTCTAGGAATACACACGTCAGAGATATTCTCTACTTCAACATCCAGTGTTAGAATCCTACACAAACATCACAAGAAAGAAAGACGAATGAGCATAAGTATCAAGAAAATCCACAAATCACATCCAGAAATGTAAGGAATGCAAAGACGACGACAAGGTTGAAGAACAAGGACAAGTTACCAAATTCCACGTTTGAGGAGAAATAGTTCCAGAGAAGTGAAAATTCAAGTTCGAAGACTTGTCCAAGAAAGAAGATACAATTTGGGAATAGCATTAAGAAATCGGAAAAATATTGAAAATCAAGCAAATTTGCTCAAGAAATGCTGAGTTGGCGTCTATACATCATCGATCAATCAAAGCTCGCCACGTCACTTGTCCACGTTTAATGTACCTGCAACAAGCTTCAAGCAAAAGAGGGCGCCTATCTAGAAGATTTCCAGAGATTCCATATTCATCCTTATCACCTTGGGGAGCGTGCCTTCATTGTCTCTCTTTTTATGTACACAATTATGTCGGCTATATTTTCATTTACCAAAAATAGGCATATGTGCCTTGTCAAAATCTTGGCCATTGGTTTCACAAATCGATCTCGGCCATTCATTGTAATTTGGAAAACTATAAAAGGCTCATTCGCCTCATTTGTAATTATTATTATTGTTGTAGGAGAGAGTTGCTGTAGGAGAGAGTAGAATCGCAAGTAGAGTAGGAGTAGAATAGAGGAAGCTCTTCGAAAGTTGCTGGAGAGAACTTGAAATTGTTGTAATCACTTCCAAGATTAATACATTTCTCATTGAAGCTTGATGACAATTGTGTTGTTTTGGAACGTTGCATGGTTTCTTATTTCTTGAAGATAATCTAGATGTGTTTCCAAGTAGAAGTAGAGTAGATTAGAAAGTTCATTGATATAGTGAATGCATTGTGAAGACATTTGATGAATTCCCAGGTTCATACTTTTAATGGTTTGTTGCTGGCAAGTCATTGTGCAAAGTTAGCTTGAACCTCAACTTATTGCAATAGTTCGATTGTTGATGCTTGTTCAAGTTGCGCTAGCTGAGGGTACTTGAATGTGTGTTTGCAATATGAAAATCCTTAGTCATCCTTGGGAGATTGCACTTGTTCTACATAGTTGTTGAATTCATCATGGCGAAGTGGAGCTTGTTATGAAGGAATTTGTCTATCTTGGCATCATTCATTGTCTCATTGTCCTTAGGGGTAGCGTAGATTCTCTCTCAACCCTAATCTTTTTTCTTTATTTGTAATCGTGGTTATAACTCTCGCAATATCATCCAATTGTGGAATTAGGAGGTTTCCATCCATGAAAAGGAGTAATAAGTCGAGTGAGTGAAGAAGTAAATCCAGCGTAAGTCCCTTTGTGTTAACAACATATCACATTAAACTACTGAGTCTATCCATTGCAAATCACGAATAATGAACCATGGAGTTGTCTCACTAGATCACATAGTTTAGCATTTGAGCGACTTTGTTCAAGGGAGGATAGAATACTTTGGTATTTTATTCTGCATGTTGCCTTGTGCATAAAAAACACATCAACAGAATTGGCGCTAGAAGGAGGGCATGATTAGGAAATACTTTGAGAATCACATTGCTTCATCTATTCCACGCGAAGAAAGATTTTACACCTCCTATCATGCAAGATTCAACATAGAAATTCAGGATAAAGTGGGATAGAACATCACTTCTTTATTCCAAGCAAGGAAGAAGATATTCCGAATTGTGGATAGGAACTGGAAAGCAAGCTTTCAAGGAAGAATCTGAGATTTCAAGATCTCTCTCATTGTCAAAAATACAAAAAAAGTAGAAAAAATAATCCAAAAAAAGTGAAAAAATAAAAAAAATACAAAAAAAGAAAGGATGGATTTCTCAATCAATGATATGAAGCAGCTTAGTGGGTATGATCCTCGAAGTGAAGCTCTAATTTTTATTCAACTTTGGTGGTATTTGAGTGCGCGACTTTGGCCTAAAGATTTGAAAGACTTTGTGTCAAAGAAAGGATGGAGAATTCATCATACCAGTCAACACGAGGAGATGAATTGCATAACATTTTTGTCAAGGATGGATTTAGCGGTGCAAGAGAAAATTTCTTTTTTAGAAGTACATGAGCCGGTTATGTTTACAAAGGTAGAACCAAAAATTCAAGTTTGTGGCAAATCTTTCATGAAGCTTAAGGAAAAAGTCAAGAAAAAATTAAGTAGCGATAAGGATTTGTGCGTAGACGATATTATATTCCCACACGATTGGTGTAGGATTCATGATGCAAATCACTCGAAATTCACTTGTTCGACATGTTGGGAAGCCATTCACCATGCCATGACAGAATTGAGATTCGGGGAACCATCCAAAGAAGAAGAAATTTCCACTCCATCTAGCAATGAAGAAGACACGAGGAACCTTGGCAACCAATGTGAGGAGTACAAATTTGAGTATCTTGTTCCCGAAGATGTAAAGCTCATTGAAAATAAAATAGCGAAAGCCTTAGAGGATGTTCAAACATGCATAAAGGATATTCAAGATATGGAATTAGGAATAGAAGAAGAAAGAAGTTCAAGTTTATGGCAAGAGAAAGAAATTTACGATGAGAACTCATTCATGTTACAAGAAGAGAAATTCCTTGAGGAATATACATCCATGCTACATAGGGAGATCCTTGAAAATGAGTTGCAAGAAGTACAAAAGGAGTTGTTGGAAGATAATCAATTATATGCATTACAAGAAGCACTTCAAGCCATCATCGAAGAGTCATCAAATGAAAAGCAATTCAGAGGGGTGCTGGACGCTTTCATACAAGAAATACAAGAGGAATTAATGCCAAAATTATCACAAGATGAACTAATTACTGCCATGGAAACGAAATCAAATCGATGTTGAGCCCATTACTGGAGATTCAAAAGGAGCTTATAGATGAAATGCAACATGTTTCAAACGCAAGAGGAATGATCCATCACCAATGACGACCTCCTGACGTGTGCATGAAAGATGAGCAATATCCATTCGAAGACGAAGAACACCAGGTTGTCTCTTTCCCTGCTATTAATTGGAAAGATTTTGAATTTGATGATTACGGATTTCCAAATGATGAATATGAAGAATATGAGTTTGACTATGGAAATTTAAGAACTTGTATTTGGATTAATCATGGTCCCAATGAACTGCCACAGTTGATAATATTGAATAATTTTTTTTTTTTTTTTTTGTTTCTGAATTTGAAGATTGTGTGGTAAAAGAATGTTTTTCAGAATTTAAGGATAAATTTGCCAAATTGAGGACCATCACATGCGCCTTATTGCTTCTATTCATTTTGAGGTCACGTATATATTTGGGTATTTTGAGTCGTGTCCGCTCTTTGTACGTAGTTAGAGTAGGTTTTCTTTTTCGTTCTGTCGTAGTCTAGAATTGCCGTCCTTGATGTCATTTGACTCAAGTTTTGTTTTCCGTAGATTAGTTTGCTTTCGTAGTTTAGTTGTTTGCTTTAGGTTTCCTTTTGTGGGATCGCGATTTGTGAGAAGGGTGATATACTTCATAATCACACTCTGGCATCATTTTGTTATATTTTGTTAGTTCATTTCTTAGACGATTATTCATGAAATTCTTAGAGTCGGAAGATCTTTTTCTTTCAATTTATCATCAAGTTAGATTTTGTACTTGACTCGGAAATTAATCATATATTGTCTCTCAACACTGGTATCTTTTGATTATAATGTTTTTAAAACGATAAATTTAAATTTTATGAATTCTTATGTCTTCCTTTGGGAAACATGGGTCATGATTGATGGATTTCCCATGGACTCCATCGCTAGTATCGAATAGCATGACTGCTTGCTCTTGGGAGATGAGTCAGTTGTTTAGTATTACTTGAAGTATTTCGAGATCTTATATCTTACACATTTTAATGATCTTGAAGTAGCTAAAGGATTCTGGGTGATCTTGTGTTAATTGAAAAATTTAAAGGCCTCATCTTTACCACCATTGTGAATTTTGTCAGCAAAGTTGAAAGGGTAAGCGATACTTTTGGACCCATGCACGAGCGGTGCTTTTTTCACTTCCATCAAAGTGAGGGGTTACCTTTCCCAAAGCTTGTTGATAGTCCCTCTGAAAAGTTTGTTCTCTATTTTCATATCTCCCACCACCTCTCTTCTTTTGTTTCATGAATCGGTCAAGTGTCAAGATGTTGCGAACCTCATGAGGAAGAGTTCTATACTTTGCATAGCTGGACAAATTTCATCAGCCAAAGGAACTTGTTCTACTTGCTCAAATTGAGCTTCCTCCCTACGAGTGTAGGTAGTTTGGAGGGGTCTAGCAGCAGATCCAACAAAAGTTCTAGTTGAATGGCCATTGTTGTCTTGATGATTATTGCTCTTGGAGCTACTAGCTTCTTGATTATGATTTTGTGGAACATTATGATTTTGATTCATTCTTTGGAGAAGTTCAGCCATCATGTCAAGCATGGTATCAAATTTTTTCTTTGTCCTGGCATGTGGGTTCTCTGGTGCACTAACGCCCTTATCTTTCTTTGCCATTCTCACTGGAATACCCTTTGTACCCACTGTGGGAAACTGACGAGCAGCCAAAACCTTAGAAAGTCTCTTCAACCGGATTACTAGGAAACTGATATTGCTTTTTCTGTTCCCTTGCGTAGTACCTTCTGTCTTTGTCACTTTTGTGCATAGGCAAGAAGCTGCATGACAAGATTAGTTCCACGAGCTGGCAAGATCACCAGCTCTGATACCACTGTAATAACCACCCTAATTTTTTTTGATATTTTCAATTGAAATGAAGATGCAATCATGCAAACTCCTCAACAATTTCTGATCACCCAGATCTCGATGTGGGCAAGGTCACCGCATACAGTGTGTTGGATCTATACAACTATCCAATGCAACAACTAGAGAGTATGCAAATAAAATGTTCACTGCGACACACTAGGTGGCCATGCCGTCCACAATATGCGCGTATTCAGCAGAGTGGTCGATGCAACACAAAATGATCACACTAGGCGGCAGAGCCGACCACATTTGCACTTATTCAGTGGAGTGTGATATGCAAATAGAATGAGCACACGAGGCGGCAATGCCAAGCTTATCAACACTTATTCAGTGGATGCGTGCAATGCAAGCCAGTGGCAGATTGATTAAAGCTTGACCAGACCAAAATGGTCGATTACATGCAAGCTTGTCATGCCAAAACGGGCTGAAATATGAGATGCTATATGATCTGGCGGTAAACCGTCCAGTTTTACAATATGCAATGCAAGATAATCAAGCCTCCAGCGGTATTGTCATTTGGGGTTGTAACAACATGATTTGCCATACATATTTATCATGAATTACAAGTAAATGGCAAGTAACATCAATATATTCTATTCTGAAAATTTTATCAAACTGCTGGAACACATCATAAGCATTGAAATCTCAATGAAATATGAAGGAAAACATGCTGAAATCATCAACAATTGAAAGTACATGAAGTATACCATAAGTAAAAGCCTCAAACTGAAATTGGAAGGTCTGATTGGAGTTGATACCACTAATAAAACTGCTGTTGCAGGTGTGATACACTGGTGCAACACTGATAAAACCCTAACAGCAGACCAAAATCACATCATAACACTCCAAGCATCAATAAGTTCACCTCCAAACCTCATGAACAGACTTACTTAACCCAAGGCGCCACCAATCCCGAAGATAGAGCACAAAGAAGAGGGGCGAATTGGCCTAGAAACCCCACGTGCATGCCCTCTAGGTACCGCTCAGGTCTGCAACAGTACGACCAGCATTGGGAGCTCATTACATCCTCAAACTCATCACACAAACCCTCTAAAATCTGCACAAAGTGGGTGGCCTGCACTTAGGAAAGTTATCAATTCATCATGCTCAAACCTTAGTGCCAAACTTCACCCTACAAGCAATATGGTATGGCTGTCTTGGAAGGAAAATGGTATGGCCAGCAAGAAAGAAACTCTTTACAAACTCCAAACTTTGTTAACAACTTCAAAACTTCATCACATCAATCAAAACACATCAAATCCTCCATTGAAAGCATTCAACCCTAAGAAAAACTCCATTGCATCACACTTGTGATATTAGAAGTGAAACCACCAAGACTAGCTAGGGGGGTTTTTGTCCCCAAAACTAGAAATCTCAATAGGTTTTCATCCTCGAGAAATTGTAGGAAGAACTCAGGTTCTCTCCATAAGCAGAAGCAAATTCATATCATGGCTAAGCTCACAAATGAGCTCCAACACTCTTTATATAACTTTTTGGTGTGAATATTGTTGTTGCCTGAAAAATTTGAACTTGAAAAATTTAAAATTTTTAGTGCATTCTCCACTATGCCTCGTTTTTGAGTCAAAATGTCTTACCATTTGCAAGTTTTTAAAACTTTAATTTTTCCTGACCCCTGCAGTTCAAAAGTTTCCTAAATTTCTCGATTTCCCGATTTCATTGTCGGAGATGTTCATAGTTTTTGAACTTCATCTTGACGGTTCGAAGGTTCTCAAAAAGTGCGACTTGCCGACTTACCCTTTCGAAATCGGAGATTGAAGAACTTTTGAGAAGTGTTTTATTCCTTGTCGGGAAAGTTGAAGGATTTTGAAGAGCTCCGACGCCCCAACCTCACTCATTGTTGGGAGTTTTCAAATTTTGTGAACTCCTCCTTAAGGTTCAAGGTTCGGAATCTGTCCCGACTCCCAACTAATCAGCATCTTTGCAGTGCCCACGTTAAGTTAAGATGTACATCGAGGCACTACTGAAGTAAATTCTGATATGAGGTTGATGGTTGTGTTTCCCAGTTTTCAAGATATCGTCGGCTCATCTGATTACTCGTGTGGTATGTAATGAGAATGTCTTTTCAGGAGTTATGAAATGCGAGCTCAATCTTAAGGCTCGTTTCTCAAGGTGCAAAATCAATGATGCATTAATTACCTCTCAAATGACAAGTGTAACAGAGCTCACTAAGGTGGAAGCACGACATTAACAAGTTTAAAAACCATCATTACTTGTTGGTGTAATTAAATAAACCTGACTGTAGAGAAAGGTGGCGGTGTTCTCTGAGTTCAGTCTTTCTTATTGACCAAGTCATCTTTCAGAATGGGACTTCCTGCGAATAATGAAATTTGGGATGATGAGCCTATGCCTATCCTACAACTTGATTTACATTGGCTCGAGGGAGAGCAGATTGATATCATCTCCCAGTTGCGCACAGTTGCTTGGAAGAAGAAAACCAGTTATGCTGAATACCGCAGGGCACTTTTCGTCCTGGAAGAAGAAGAAGAACGTGTTGAGTTGCGCCAACTTTTTATGGAAATACACTTGGAATTTGGAGCTACCCCTGTACCTAGGGTTGTCTAATGCCTTGCATGCATGAAGTTCTTTTGTAATTAGCGATGGTAACCACAATTTTGATACAATGTAACTGTGTCCGTTTTAAGGTCACTTTCTTGATAGCGGTTACTTAAAAAGACCGTTTCAAACAGTTATAATTTTTGAGGTTTTGAAAAACTATAAAGGAAGGACTTTCGAGGGGATGGGATCTTTTCCGGTCTGGCTATGAACAAAGGGAAAGAGCAGCAAGTCTACTTTGTATTTCCAGCTATCTTTTTCTTAACTCAACTTATGTATAGGAGCATTTTCAGAGACTTTGAGTTTTGTTATGTGGAAGAAATGAAGAACTATTTTTAGAACTTTGTGTCTTAAGATGTCTTCTATGATTGCAATTGTTCTTGCGTCAATCTTCCATATTGTTCCTGTTATATTTGTATGTGTTGAGAGAAATATAGCTATTTCTTTCGTTAATCTTTATCATTTGTGGGTAAATGGGTTGTGTATCATTAATCTGCATTCATTTGAGTCCGAATTAGTCTTTCGCACTCACTTTCATGGTTATGAGTGGGTGTTAGTTTGCCTTTCCTGCTTTCTGGTTAAAAGCATACCCTGATTTTCATTCATCGTAGCCTTGTAAAATAAGCAGAGAGTACTTGCAACTATTATTGCAAGTGACTCAACTATTGGTCAGGCTGTCACTGTTATGGGCAAATAGAGTATAAATCTAAAGTGACAAATTTGTCAACCAATAAGATTGCTTTTTCTTATTTCCCTCCAGAATCTCCTTTTTGAAAATAAATAATAAAATTTATGGAGCACATTCTCCTTTTTTGCCTAGCACTCTTATATGCACAATTTAAACACCTTTCAAATGAATAGTTACACATAAGTTGTCTTTTTCGAATAATACTTTTTAAGACAACTTAAGTAATAACCATTTAATTATTTAATTATCCACCCAAGATGCGGAAAGCATCCGAATAAACCAAATATGAATTTCTAATCATACCATAATGCTTTAGAGGGCCAAGGATGATGATCCAAACCAACTTGGCATCAATCTAAAAATATCCTGCTTCTCCAAGAAGTGTGGAGAGCTCCCAGAAGGGCAGAAATGCATTTTGAAAGAAACATGGGACTCATCAAGATCTCCTGAACTCATTGCCACTGTTAGAAATCCAACCTGACTAATCATGCGTTCTCCAAGAAGTGTGGAGTGCTCTCAGAGAGATAGAATCACACTCGAAGAGTGTCATTGGGTTCATGATGGCTTCCTGAACTCTCTGCCATGAATAAAATTGCTGCTAGAACAATCCTGTGCTCTCCAAGAAAGATGGAGTTCTCCCTTACATCACCAATTAGCTTACGGGAAAACTTGGAAATAGGCTAATTGTTCACAAACAGGTTATTTGCAAAATGGGGACATTACATTGTGTAAGCTAGTTTGGGTTGTTGGCCAACCCTTTTCATAGGACTAATTGGCCAAGTACTCCGGGCTCAAAAGCATGAGGCACATACAAGTAACAAAAAAAATAGATATTATAAAGCCACATGGATTCAGAATTTGTCTTCCATCTGAGCTCAAGCTTATGAACAATATGAAAACAAGTTTTGAGCCAATTATAGAGTTTGAGCCTTCCCCATAATAGAGATACGGGATACCATTTAGCCAAATCTGCTCTCTCCAGATTAGTTCATTTGTACATATACACTTTACATATATTGCCAAAATCAATGTAGCTAACAAATTTATCAAGGGCATAACTTTTTATCTTGTGAAAGACAAGTTTCCTTTGGATATCACTGTATGAAAACAATACCCTTCATCTGCATGATTGAACCCCATAAATTGTGTATTAGTCTCCTGATCTGCTTGGTTAAGAGGTTCAAGTTGGTAGATACAACTGTTTGATAAGCACCAAGTATTCCTTTCCTACAGCTGTTGTAATAGTCTAGTGTGTTTTATTGATTATGTATATGAGAAGTTCAGGGAGTGCCATTTTATATACAAATGAAGTTTGATGGTCCCATTAAAACTGATTTGTTTACGTACAGTTAAATCCCTGTATCCTCAGTTTTCTAAACCTGCTGCATCCACATTGGATTGGCATCAAAGCCAATCTTGCTTATCTTGTTGATATGGATATCTGTGGTGGGCTCTGTTTTAGAATATGATTTAGGATTCTGACTAGAAAGATTCATAATTCTCACCTAACTTTGTGGGTTATTTACAAATTTTACAACCTTAATGTTACTTAGAAATGACAGTAAGCTTACTATCATTTTCTTTGTATGGAACCAATTAGCGATGAGTGGATATTGGTTGGTATGTCTTAGAAACTTTATGCATGCATCATAGATGTATTTCACTTGTTTTGAGTGGCTGTTTTTGCTAATCCAAGGACATTTATATGAATTGTGTTTTATTATGATGTATTTATTGGAAAAATTATTTAAAATTCCAAGTCACTTTGATAAAACAAATCAATGATTATATTTAACCCAGTGCGCTATGATGCATTTATTTAAACATATCAGCAAAAATGAATCCTGAAATGCAGGCATAGTATGGATGAATTTCACTTAAAACATTCACATTTAATGGCACAAAAATGCTGGTCGAGCAAGGTTGAATAATTACAGGTGGAATTTTCTCCAGTTATTGATATTTTTTGATAGAGATTGCTTATATCATGAAACTGGATCCTTAAATGAACACATAGTTTTGATGAAGTTTATCTTAAAACCATAAACATTCACATGTATGGCACAAAAGTGCAGTTTGAAGAAGGTTGAATAATCACATGCAGAATTTTCCCCAGTTATTTATTTTTTGTGCCTAGAGATTAGAAACTATTTTCAGCAAGGTAGAAGATTGATTAAACATTTTACTAGTGTACATGACTTAGGAAGAATAGAACCCTTTCGTTTGTCCAGATACTTGAAGAATTCATGCATGAGGTTATTTCTGTTGGCTGAAAAATATTTTGGGCCTTATATTGAAGGACTCACTGCATATCATTTTTTTATGGTAATTATGATGCAGTTAGGAGGTGGGTACCTGTTTGGGCTGCCTATTGGATTTATTGCAGATTCTGTTGGATCTATTCTCGGTGCAATAGCAGCATTCTTTATTGGTAAAATGGTCAGTAGCTGATTTGTGCTATATAAATTTGGAGTTTTCCCTCAAAATGTTTCATATATGCATCTATTAACTTTTACTTTAAATTATTGTAATAATTATTCGTGTCTAGCGATTGCCATAACAAATCAAAATGAATTTTTAGTATTTGAATTGTCCTTGGTACTATAAGTATATATAGTAAGTAGCTAATCTCCTGGTTTGGAAGCTATTTTCTGTCATGGCAGTGAACAATATTTTATTGTCTCAAAGAATAATCAATTTTCATGTTGAATATCTCATGTTGTGCAAACCAGTCTTCTTAACCTTGATATCATTTTGTAGGTTGGAAGGGAACATGTGATGTCCATGTTGAAGGATTATCCAAAATTACAAGCTATAGATACCGCGATTCGGAGATCAGGCTTTAAGGTCATACCACTTCCTTCAACTATTAAAAATGCCTGTATGAAATCTGAATGTCTTTGTATGTTTTGATTATCTCCTCTCATTTCCCAGGCTCAGGTACATATCTGGCAAGATACACTGGTTTTGTTGGCTAATTAGTTGTTACAAGCTGCTTATGTGCACTCATATTGTTTGGTTGCATGTGAAATCTCTTTGAAACTTCTTTGTTTGAAGCTTGGTTTATGTACCCTTGTAGTAAGTGGAATGTTCTTGTAATATCCCACCGAGGTGGAATATAGCCAAACAAAATTTCTGCCTTATATCTATTCTACTTTTTCTGATTGTTTTTTCTGAGTTTTATGTTTTTGCATTTACTAGCACACATGCATGGGTATATTTTGCCAATAATAGGAAATACGAAATATGCATAAACTGCTGAAATTTCCAGATTTTAATATCTTCTAAAATATTCAATGTTATGATAAAATAACAAAGACCCAGTTGAGAAAATATAATCTAATATTTAAATCACAAATACCCAAAAAATCATGTTGGCAAAATATGAAGATTTTTTACATACTTAGTTTGCTGTTATGAAAAGTATAGGTCTGATATGAATGCAACAGCAGCAATAAAAGCTTGAAATCTGATATAAATGGCTGCTAAGAATGAAGCTACAGGTCTGCAATTAATTATTCTTCATTAATCTTCAAACTCTTGATGATATCTTTCACCTTTAAGCACAAATAGAACTCCAGAATGAAGCTCTCCTCAAGCAATGATTCAGCTGTCTTTCACAGCCTCAAGATTGCACAAACAATGAAGAGTTTTCGTTCTCCAATGCTGATGTAAAGACAATCTGCTGAAACCCTTGGTCTCATGCACACACTTCAAGAAATTCTCCAAAGCAAAGTCAAATGATTATTCAATAATAATGATTTGCTTTTCCCAATACTTTATATATTCCACCTCAAATTCACTTTTAATTCATTTCCCTTTTAATTAAGTCCTTATGTCTCCCTTTCAACAAATAAATTAATAAAGTATTATATCATTTTATTAATTTCCATTTAACCTTTATATCACCTTTCATAATAAAGCCCCCTTTAAAAACATGACCTTATGATATAATCTTATACTTAGGTGTACTTTTTCCATAAAGTCATTAATGACTCATTGACTTAAAATGGCCCCACTTATAAAGTTAAATCATAACTTTATAATATACCTTTTAATCATTTAAGTGGCTCCAAACTCAACATTGAATTATAAAGTTAAATGATAACTTTATAATATATCATTAATAAATACAATATCATTAATGCCACTTAAAATATTAATATATCCTTAATTAAACATCATTTTCCAATTTCGTTTGAACCTGGGGTTTCACCATGGTACCCTCTGTGCATCCAACCATCTTACCAAAAATAGCAGGGGTCCGTCTCTATCAACCTCTGTTGGCTAAAAATAGCAAGATCCTCCAATATGGGACCAGAGACCTCTAAACAACCTTATCACTAGCTGAAACTGGGGAACAACACTGAAATCACCACATGACCAGATACCCTGCTATAAATAGAAACTCAGGAAAGATGACTTACTATAAATAGTAAGTGTGTAGAATTGAGTCCAACGAAGGCCAAACTTGAACCCATACCAAGCTCTGATGGAGAAAACACACTGATCTCTGCCAAAAGGGACCCTCTAACCATCTGAGTTAGCCTACGAGGGCTAGTGATAGGCTAAACCATTATAAAATAGGATCACACTAAAAAGGGGACATTACAGTTCTGGAGGTGTTTCCTTAGGCTAAATAGGTACATACAATGCAAGTTCTTGTTAACTTATCTATCTGGCAGTGCTCTTGATGAGTTTCATCAATGTTACATGTCTATAGCCATGGTGTACTGATCTTGCAACATGTGCTGTTTTTGTTTAAGGTGTCTTTTATGAATTTGTTTGGTTAATGGTATTATATCAATCAAATCTTCCTTTTTTGTAGATTGCACATAATGAAGTCTAGAATAAGTTTGTAGCCACTTTCAGCAAGTAAAAAGAGAAATTTGAGAAGTTGCTTGAAGTGAACATACCTGTTGATTGGGAAACTAAATGGAACAGGTTTGAGGGCTTAGGAAGATTTGCCTTTCATATGTCTGATAGCTTAACAAGATTAGAATTCCTGATAAATCACTTGATGACTCATTTTAGTGCCTAGGTTGTGATTGTACATGATTTATAAAGGAGATCATGAAACTAAATTTGTCATAAATCTATGATTTAAAGCATACTATTAATCATTCTTGGCTTAAGATTCTTGATTAATCCCTAGACTTGACATTTTAGTTCCAAGTGATGTTGCTGTACCTGTTACAGCTTGAGTTTTACATCATAAAAAGAATTCATCCACACAAAATCAGTTATAACTACTCAAGTAACCTTGCTTTTCCTATGATGAAGATGATGACTTTTAATGCTCTTTAGACCAGATTGGTCTGTAAGACCTATCAAGGTGAGTAGCCAATGCAGTTTGTCTTTATTGTTGCTCCAAGGTTGGATTTAGATTTGTTGTTGTTGATCCTATCATTAGACTCTTCAGAGACAAATTTGTTCAGGAAAGAAAATAATGAATCATAAACAGAATAAGAATCTAATTAGTAACTACATACATAAGCCCAAAGTAAGACAAAAATTATAAAATAAAAAATAATTAACAAAAATAAAAAACAGAAGGTTTTATTTTTACTTTGTTTATATAAACTAATTTCCTCAAAATCACATGTTTAAGTTGTTTGGAAAATTGTTTTGATGGGTGTTAAAATTCAGAATAAAATTTACAAGCCTTGTTTGATTTTCTTGATTTTGGATTTCATGTACTAGATTAGGGTTGCAAATATCCGTGTGATCATGTTTGATATCATTGTATAATGAGCTTGTTAGAAATATGTGTTTCATCTTCTGTTTCTTTTAGTCACACAACTTACAAATTTTTTTCCCAAGGTGATTTTATATGTCTTATCAGTTTTACTATGCAGATCACGGGATTAGTTCTTAGTTTTGCGATCATTATTTTCATTTATTAAGCTTACCCCTTAAATGGGTAGGACAGATGTTCAAGTTTGGTGTTGACGATGTTTTTATAATACGATGAGTTTCTTTTTATAGTTGATTTTTTCGACATTCCAAAGGTTTCAGAAAATTTACTCATTTTAAAATTTTAGGTTTTCTTCATTTCAGAAAGTTACATTGTTGTATATGCCCTAAAGTTTTAGCCATTAATTAGTCTTTTTTCCAGCCTCTTTCTAGAAGTAGACAGGTTAAGCATGATTGTTGGGTAATGATGGGAAGTATATTATTTTCTAGTTATCCAACTTATGTATAATATGCATTGCTTTAAGGGTTCGTATTTAATGGGAAACATACCAGCTTCCATGAGGAGTCGAGGATAGGTGTATTGCTTCTAATATTGAAGTTACAAACAATGAATTATACTTGGATTACTCAATTTTGTTCCATATGTCTTAGGATACACTTCCACCTCAAATTTCACGACTTCAAATGATCACAAGTGTTATGAGGCAAGAGAATAATGCTTTTTTTATGCCAATGCCAAAGTTCAACATCTTTGCAATGATTTTCCAAACCATAATAGGTCTTCCAACTGACAAAAAATCCTTATTCAATACAAAGGTTCCATTTAGCTCTTGTGAATTAGTTCTTAGTTTTACAATCATTATTTTCTTTTATGAAGCTTACCACTTATATATGGTTGGACAGATGTTCAAGTTTGGAGTTGACGATGTTTTTATAGTAACATAGTTTTCTTTTATATTCAATTTTTTCATCATTCCAAATATTTTCATTAACTTCATTCTCAATTTTAATTTTTTGTTTTTTTATTCATTTGAGAAAGTAACATTGTTGTACATGGCCTAAAATTTTAGCCATTTATCATTTTTTTGAACCTATTTCTAGAAGTAGACAAGGCAAGCATGATTGTTGAGCAATGATAGGAAGTATATCATGTTCTAGCTTAGCCAGTTTTTATATTGTTTTAAGGATTCACATTTAATGGGAAACATATCAGCTTCTGTGAGGAGTAAAGGATAGTATATTGCTTCTAATATTTAAATTATGAATTATATTTGTATTACTCAATTTTGTCCCCAATTTCTTGTGATATGCTTTGAGCCCAAAATTCACAACTGTAGAGAATTGCAGGTGTTATGAAGCTAGGGTATAATGTTATCTTTTTATGCCAATGCCAATGCCAATGTTCAGCATCTTTGCAGTGATTTCCCAAATTGTAATAGACTTTCCAATTGATAAAAAAATATTTATTCAATTATGAGATTCCAATTTAGTTTATGCTCAAGATCAACACCTAAGTATTTGTATGAGTGACCATCTCTAGAAAGAAAAAGAAAGAAAGAAAGAAATCATATTAATGTCCACGGGTGACCAAAAGTAGGTCAATGGGACTCAGGAGTACATCAGATTACAATAGAAAGTTCTAGGAAGAGAAACCTAGAGAGGTCCACAAAGGGGAAGAACCAAAAACAAAAATACAATATTGTTGGGGACCACCAACACATGTGGTCAAGAAACCAATACAAATATCCAAGTAGGGGGAACAAGAACCCCAAAGAGCATAAGCTAAGGAGTACTAGAGAGATTGGAAAGTCTCATGGAGTATCATAGTCTGGGTTTGAAATGGAGGAGTCACCGATGTCATCATCGATCATTGTGAAAGGATTGATACAAGATTTGATAGTGCTAATTGGGGATTTCCTAAGGATGGGAGAGCCAATTGGGGGGATTCTAAGAGAAAGCAAGGTGCTCCCTCTAGAATCACACCTAACACCCAAGGACAAAGTAACTCTTGTAGTAGTGAAGATGCTTGTAATATGCGTTTGTCCTTGTGGTTGGGGGGGGAAGCCAGAGAGGAGTAGATCTATGTCATCGAGAAGGAGTTGAATTGTGCCGCCAAGAAAAAGCAGAACCATGTTGCTGAGGGGGAATGTTGTGAGGTAGAAGCTGTGAGAAACGTCGTCTCGTAGGTCTATCCATGCCTACATGTGAAGTAGTGGTATCCAAAGGCCATTTAGACCTGCTAGTCTCCTAGATGGGTTGGAAGGAGGTGATCAACCTAGGGGCTCTAAGATCCCTAGGTTAATTATTGAAAAAAATTACAGGGTAAGTTGACTTTTGGACTTGATAATCATAATTTGAGTTTTATCAACATTTTTCATTATATATCATGTGGGGCAAAGACAATACAATCTTAAGAATTTCAGCTTGGTAACCTTAATGTCATTTGCAAAAAAATATTTATTTAATTTTGTGATAGTGGATGTCAATAAAAACATCGTCAGTGTTGATAGGAACAACATACAATTGCTTAATTTCTCTCTCTCTCTCTCTATATATATATATATATATAATTTATGGAGGGATTTTTTTTGTGGCCCTCACCCAAAGCATAAGTGAACAAATTACATAATGATTGAGCAAAAAAGGGGATAGAGTTCAACAACCAAAATACCAGTAAAGAAAAAGGCTGAGGCCCTATAATAGGCGAAACAACCAAAAAATGTGTGCAAAAGGAGGCCACCCAGAAGAGAAAACAACAACAAAACAAAGACCATGGCAGGGGAGATGCACCCAGTTGCTAAGACTGCTATAGCCACCAAGATATGAACTTGATGGAGGAATCCAAGCAACCCAAATATTTTTGCCTTTTGAAGCTAGAGAGCTGAAATCAGCCAATAGTGGAGCATTAACACCATGAATCACCTCCTTACGCTGAACTAGACGTAGGAGGACACCATCCACCATCTGTGGTTAAGTGAAAGTGCTGGTAACGTCTAGGGTACCCTTGGAGTGGGCAACTAGGAGTTTTTACATAACAGAATGCAAATCTTCATAGAAGGAAGGATTGTAATTCAATAAGCTGATTTTAGACCACTAACACTTCTTTATTCAGTACTTGAAAATCATTCCTAGAAGTCAGCTCCCGCACAACACCACTGGCCGAAGAAGAGGGCATATCTGCCACTAATGTAGGAAGATATTTCTTAGGGAGCAACAAACAACACGCCCAACTTTGCACTTCACCATCTGAAACCTTCGCATCCAAGCATTGTAGGAACTCCTAGATGGAGGATTTACTATGAAGCCCATCAGAATCACCAACCCTCGTTAGACCCAGAATGCATTTTAGCAAACTTAAGGAGCATGGAGTCGAGCAATCAAAGATTGCTTTCAGCCTATGGTTCAAAACAACATTGTGAAGGAGGGGGTCATGAGGTTTTGAACCTTTCTTGCTGCAGGCCATAAGGATCGGGACCCAAACAAAACTACTACAGCCAATTGCAAGGCAAACCATAACAACCTTGCTCGGTCACAAACTGAAGATAGAGCTGGTTGTAAAACAAGATCCCAATTGCCAACATCATAACACCTCAAGCCGACTGCCACATTATTGCGAACACACAAGGCAACCTCTATATAATAAAAACCGTAATAATGACCACAAGTGGGTGATAGGATCCCCATGCAAAATGGAAAAAGCCAAATAAAACTTTTGATGGATATGGGGAATGGGGCCCACCAAGACAACTCGTCTCAAAAAAGTGGAAGAATTAAGGAGGCAAGTCTAAGACTAAAACTTTTTCCAACCATCCCAAGCCTCAACATGATCTGCCACCAAACAAGAAAAATGAGCTTTGTCTACATGATAATAAGCCAGCAAATCTGCCACCTTTGTTACCTTCTCGGAAATAATGAGTAAAAAACATCCTCAAAGCCATCACAAATAGAAAGAGCTTCATCTAACGACAATTTTGCCTTTCAGCTAGAACAATCCCTTTTATATAAGCCTTGAATGACCATTGAAGAGTCCCCTTCCACAAACAGTGTCTTGCATCCTATCTTGCTCGCAAGTTTGAGACCTTCCTCTACAACCAATCATTCCACTTTGTTGTTGGAATGGACACCAATAAAAATGAACTACCTTTCACAAGGGTATCTTTGTCATTACTTATAACCATACCAGCACTTGCTGAGCCAGGATTACCCTTTGATGCACCATCGAAGTTAAGTTTAAGGAAACCACCGTGAGGCTTAAATCATTGAGCATTCTCCCGAACTACTTTTTTAGCACTTAAACGGAAACCCTTTAATGAGGGACACAATTGCTCAAGACATTAACTACGATTGTTTAAATCAATATGAGGGTCAATTGTAGTATTCCTATGCAATATTTATTTCAAAAGTTGCTTAGAATTATGTTTGTAGAACTCTTGGAGCTTTTCCTGATTTTTGTTGACAAATAGCCATTTTTTGTTTTTAACTGTTCTTTTGTATTCTTTCACTTTTTCCTTTGTCCATATTGTCTTGAGCAAGCCTAATGTTTACTCTAAAAGAATCAGTCATACCATGTATTAGTTTTACAATTATGATTAAAGCAGATTTAGTGGTAGTGTTTGCTAAAAAACTTATTCAATGCTGTTAAGGGTTTTTTTACTATAGCAGGGCTTGATTCATAATGAAGTGCAGCCACCAGCTAAGTCTGCCTTTGAGGGAGGCTCTTACCCCAGAATTGGTCATTGATGTGGCTTGATGAGGGACTTCATCATATTTCTTTTGCTAATGGAATTATTTAGATTTATATTAATATGGGGTGCAGGAAGTGGGTGGTTGAGGGGAGCAAAAACTCATAAAAATACATGAAACTCAGATAGTTAAACAGAGCTTGGTATCTTCATCCAACCTGCCTATAGCGAATGACTTAAAATAACAGTAAAAAGGGCTCTAACTATAGTACAAAAATAAGTGTTAGGTAAACTATAGTCATAATCATTATAGCGCTAAGGATCAGAAAAACTTTTAAGATACAACAAAATTAAACCACAAGCCTTAGGATATAGGAAACCTCTTTTCTTTTTTGTTGTTGATAATGTTTTTATTAATTATTTACAAAAAAGCAAAGTTGAGGCCTATTGTAGTAGCCCATGCAGTGGTAATAACTTGCTGAACTCTAGCATAATGATTTACAATGAAACCATAAACTAACGTGGCCCATATCTTTCCATATTGGCAAAACAGCTCTTTCAAATCAAATGAGTCAAACATGTGTTCTATGTCTTATATGCTAAATGAAGCACATTCAATCGCATGTCAAATAGGCCTAACATCACATGTGGAAATGCTGTATAGAATGACTTAAAAGCATATCATAATATAGTGAAAGTATGTTGCTTTCTTATCATCAAAACTGCATTTTATATCTTATCAAAATACATTAAGATATCTACTATTGCAAGAGGAGTAAAAAAGTGGCTAATCTAGGGTCTGGAAACAGGGAGGGCTGGGGTGCTGCAGCTAATAATTCATCTTTAAGAACAAGCCAAAAGTTTTTGTAAAAACTAAGAGATGTCATTTTATTGTGAAGACTTATCCTGTTGCATAGAGAAAACGAACTTTGTTCTTTGTAAGGGAGAAACTTTAGTATTATAATCTCCTTTGTGGTCCATGTCATGCGAGACTTTTGACACCAATAAACTTTTTCTTGAGCTTTTATGTTGGATTTGTCCTCAACAAATGAAACTTCTGCAAGTAAAAATTTGAAGGGTTTTTCTCTAAACAAGTAAGCCAAAGGCTTGCTAGGTGACCTTGCATATTCTATACTTTATGAAAAATGTTGGCAAACTGCATCCAATTCCATGTTTTAAGGAGAATTTTGAAAATTCAATTTTACAAGCTACTATTTTTTATGAAAATTTGGATGATATCTCTTGTCCACCATTGCTAATTAACATAATGAATGAGGATGACAAATGTAACAAGCTACCCCAAATTTTTTTTGAAAACAGCAAACTTTAACAGCAGGGTTAGATAAATGAATGCATCTAACTAAATCACCTCCACACTTTTGATCACCAAGTTCCCAAATTGGGCGAGGTGAGAGCATACAGTGCTTTGGTTTACAATTCAAACTTATGCAAATAAACTAATACAGTCATTCGCTTCATAGCAGGCATTTGCTTTTCAGTAGGGATCCACTTATCCAGTGGGGATTCTCTACTTATTCAGTGGGTGAAAGAGCAAAGAAAATAAGCATTACAATTTCCTCCTCACTGGCGGTTGAACCATCCAGGGGTTAAAGTGTTTGCAATACAAACTGATTACAAGCAAGAGAAATATGATGCACTCTACCCAGAAATTTAAATTAGAACATCATCTTAACACCCTAGATATACTTGGCAATGTGTAAGACAACCTGCATAATGCATTAGCATCAATAACACATGAGAATATCTACTCTAGCTGAAAACTAAGCAAGATGAACTGCTGATAGAAAAACCACACTCAGAAATCAGACATCCACTGCTGTATGGACGGCTCAGCAGGCTAATAGCTCTTCGAATCATGCATGTATGATACCCTTAGACCCTTCACACATTTCCCCACACTTTTTCAGACCTGGACGCCAACATTTATGATGACTTTTGATCTTAAAAACCCAAGCATAGAGCATTTTCCAGCAGTCGTACTTTGCTGGTACGGAACCCCCCCAGTATCAAGTACGGCTGTGTCAAAAAAACATATGTAATCAGCAATGATAATATTTCAGATGCATTAGAAAGTGGCGCCATTTACTAACAATGCTGTCCCAACACTTAGCCCAAACAACATTACAAAAATCAAACTCAAACAAAATGGCCATGATATGGTACGGCGCTCAGGGTGTACGGCCCACCTTGAAGCCAACAAAAATCAAATAAAATGTATCAACTTCTACTCAAAAACACAGATAAAAATCCATCAAAATCTGCCCAACAGAAACTCTAATCAAAACTCCAAAGATATTATCAACTCCATTTCAGCTCTGTGCAACCTCTGATTTGAAGTCACCAATTTCTAGCTAGGGTGGATCTTTCACCACCGAAACTAGACTTCCTCTAGAGGGTTTTCATCTTCAAGAAGGTGGGAAGAACTCCAAGTTCATTTTGGCAGCATCTCTGTACAAAATCAATAAGCATCCCTTTCAAAATGAGCTCACATCCTCTTTATAAAGGCACCTTAGGAGTTACAAAAGAAATGAATTATTTCTTGGAAATAAACTTTTTCCTCCAACTTAAATAATTCCATTTTTTCTCCACTTAAGTGCTCACTTTTAAGTGCCTAAATAAAAGAATATATTTCCCCTTTCCAATGAGCTATAACACTTAATTACTTTTTAATATTTTTCACCCTTAGGAACTTAAGTGAAAATAATAATTAAAATAGCTCATTAAATATTACTTGCTGCAGAAAATCCCAAACTTAACCAACTACCAAATAAACTGAACCATTATGCTTTGTGAGGTTTGGGATGCACAATGATGTTTTCCGGGTGACTTTCCAAAAATAGACGGCTCCTCCAAGAATCTTGGAGAGCAATCTAGCAGCCCGAACCAACTTCTGAAAATTGCATAGTCATCCTGACACATCATGGAGCTCAAAACCAACATTAGAAATCAAATAAACAACTGAACCAAGAATTTTTCATAAAGGGGAACCCCTTACCAAACCGATGTAGCCTATCGGGATTCCAGAAAATAAGCTATCGGGCCCACAACTGACTAGGCTGAAAAAGGGAACATTACAACAAACCAGATATTTTCAAATTTAAGTGGACACTTTACTGGAGGGTGATCAAACGAGAGAAGTAGTTTAATTAGTCAATGCTTGGATCCAATTGAGTTGTAGATAGAAGCAGATAATCTCCATTTATCCTCCAATCAAAATTCATAGATAATGAAATTGTCTAAATTTTTGGCAAATATGAAGTCCTTCCAATGATTATCAAAGAAATTTCAATAATGACTTAAGTGATTATCTATGAAGTTTCAATAAGGACTTTGTTTTGGCATATGAAAACAATATTATAAGTGGATTTTGTTTTAGGAAATGATAGGTTTATCCACAGAAGCAAATATCTTTCTCGGGAATATCTCGGGATACTAAAGGAAAAAGATATTTTCAATTTCTTGGGATAGTATTGGGAAAATATCTAAAACCTAAAAAATGCAGAACAAATAAAAAAACAAAAGAGAAATAACTGATGTTTTTTTAATATTTAAAGCCATCCTAATTGCATAGAGAGTGAGAGCAAGGGCAAAGGAGAATGTACACCATTAATTTTGAAATGATTTTGCTCATTAATTTTGAGATCATTGCTTATAGTGCACACTGGGTAGTGTGTTATTACATAGTTCAACTTTAAAGGTCAAACCCTCAAAATCAATCACAAACTACAAAATACAGATGTCAACCTACAAAGTGACAAACTACAAAGAAACAAAAAGCCGATTTGGTAACTTAGTGCTGAAGAATTATAGATGATAGTGCTATAATTTTCTATTGTTACTGTGGCAACTTTTAGAAAAGTTGTATCCTACACTTGAGCTCTGTTTGTCTGTATTCACTTTGGATTTCATGTTTTGGCACATATCTATGTCAAATGTAGAAAAAGGTCACAAATAGGAATGCTTAAAAAGGTCACAAACAGGAATATTTATGTTAAAAATGTTTTTCTTTTTTGTTCACCAGTACCTTTGGAGTATGGGTTTCTTGTGATTGTCAATAAAAGCATCTATTTCTTTTTCTCAATGGTTTAAACTGGTAAATTATTTGATTGCTTTTCAATGGTGCTTCTATAAGCATGTATGTGCATATGCTTTTGTGTCTGTGTGCACATGCATTTATCTCAAACTTTGTACCTATGCATGTTTGGCATTACATTATTAGAGGGAGCCACCCATCCCTAGGCACATGGTTTATGATTATCTAATTCACGACTATGCACTATATCACCTTGATGTTCAAGTCTAGATCTTCCTCTTGAACAATTTACATTTATGATTTACATGGTATTCACAAGTGCTATTTTTTTCACACTGCGTATTATTATTCAGTTATAACTTAATTTGTGCCCTTTGATTTCTATATTTAGATTTGCTGCTATATGCTTTCATCTATAGAGGATGTTAAGTGTGTAAAGAGGTGCACAAGAAAAATGATTTGTTTTTTTGCTAAGTTATTGGGTTTATGGTGCCCATACTTGGCCCGAACGGGTCTGAGTCCTGGTTTGTGCCCTGGGAAAACCTAGAGGTACTTGCAGGCTGCTGTGCCAAAAAATTTAAAAAACACAAAAAAATGTTTTAAAAATAACATTTTAATAAGTAAAGGCAACCTAAAAATGAATATCTGTGCCCTAGGTGGACATGGGATGGAACTGCTGGCTGCTGCACCAAAAAACACACAAAAAATGATTTTAAAAAACAGCATCTTAATATGTAAAAGCAACCTAAAAATGAATTAAAAAACCCAAAATTGACTTAAAGTCACTCAAAATCCCTCATTTGGTAAACACAAGACACAAAAACATCTACTATCATTCCAACTTCCCATTTTTCATTGTTCAAGCTTGCTGGTTTTTTTGTCAGTGGTGAAGGATTGCAAAGGCGTAAAGTGTGTTTGCTAAGTGCTACGGGAAACAACTAACTTGCCTCAAGGAGATTTATCAATCAAAGATAAGCTTATTTTGAGTTTTTTAAAAGATTTTTCAGATTTTTTCTATGCTTTCTAGTTTAAAAAAATACATTTTGAATGTTTTTTAGAAAAAATTCTTAATCATTTTTATTACTTTAAAATGTATTGTAGGGTTGTATTGTTGTTTGTTTTGTTTTATTTTTCTAAGTTAACATACTCTAAGGTTACCTTTTCAATTTTTTTAAATTTTCCTTATAATAGGAATGTGTACAGAATGGTTGCTACTAGTTCTAGTTCAGTCAGCTTAGGGACAGATAGGCCAGGTTCAAATTTGACCAAACATCACCTCTTTGGCAATATGTTACGATGATTGAGTAGTTTCTTGAAGGTGATTCTTTGACATTGTAATTAGTGCCATAATGAGTATAAGAGCTCGTATAGTCGAGTGAAACTCCCCTATATGCTACGATTGGCCTGGGAATCAAAGTTTATCTAGGGCCGGAAAAAAAGAGTTGCTAGAGGAGCAAATTTTCTTGTATATCAAAGAAAAAAAAGTTGATATTGTAAGTGAGAGAAAAATTAAGATCTCATCCTTATTGAAAAAAGGATTGCGCATCTTCAATACTGGCTGCCCCACATCCTTTCTTTGCGACATTGTCTTCTCAAGAAGATGATCGTTGTTTCTTGAAAAAGCGGCCCATTGGATAAGACATTTTAGAATGAGGTGAGAGACATTGTAGATGAGCACATTGCTTGTTGCCTTTGTACCAATACGCTTACTTTCAACCTAGTGAGATCACCATAGTGGCGGGAAATGATGATGACAATTAATCAAATACCCCTAGGTTACATAGGTCATGGGGGTATGGGAAGGTGTGCACCACCTTATTGACAAAAGGAAAACACTTTGTAGAGACATACCTACAATCAATTAGGGATTCAAGGGATGAAATAGGAGTGAACATCGTTTCTGATGGATGGAAGGATTGTAAAAATCGGTTTTTAAAGTCATTGCAAGTGTGCTCTAATGGGGCAATGTTTTTGAAGGCAGTTGATTGTGAGGGGCACATGAAGGATGCAAACTTTATTGTCAAAATCTTTCTAGTGGCGATAGAGATGGTGGGTACTAAAAACATTCTCCAAATCATAACGAACAACACTAAAAATTGTAGGGTTGTAGGCTTATTAGTCGAGGCCACATGTATGCACATTTTCTGGACACCATGTACCATCCACTCCTTCAACTTGGTGACGCAAAAAATTGGCATAGAGATAGAGTGGGTGAAAGAAATGTATATTGAGGGTGAGGAGATTGAGATGTTCATGACACACCATCATATGTTACAAGCCATCAAGTCCTCCAAGTTGGAGCTGTTGAAGGTAAGTTTATGAAATTTCAATATTTGCAATAAAATTTAATTATAAATTTTTTATGACTTACTTTTGTAAATTTTAATTCGTTATTTATTACATTATATTAGGTTGTTAAGACTCGATTTGCATCTTGCATCACACACAATCGTCTTGAGATGACTTGTGAAGGTGTGAGAGGCATTGAGCTCCATGGTCATTGGCAATCTTTGGGGTGTGTGGAGACAGACAAATTCACAGAGGACTCAAAAGGTCAAATCATTGATCATGGATGATGATTGGTGGGATTGTGTGGATTACATCTTGAGTTTCATGGAGCCCATCATGAGTGTGATCAGGTTTGTTGATATGGATTGGCCGAGTTTGGGAGAAATATATGATGGCATGGACTCCATGGTTGAAAACATATAGCACATAATAGTAACCAAGGAGAATAATCCCATAGAAGTATTTTTCAAAAGGATGCAAAGAATCATAGTCAATCGTTGGAACAAGATGACCGCACCCATGCATCTCTTTGCGTTTGCATTGTCTTCCAAATATTATAGCACAATGATACTTTCTCTACCAGAATAGTGGCTCCATATAGAGATGCAAAATTTGCTAATGGGTACAAGACTGCATTTTGAAGAATCTTCCCAAGTCCAGATGTGGAGTATATTGTTGTGGGTGAGTTTGGTAGCTTCATCTTGTTAGAGAATCACAGTCTTAGTGCTCTTCGAGAGAAATATGAGAAAGACGCTTGTTGTGACGTTTTCACACATCGCCCCATTGCGAATGGGGACCCCCCTCTTTTCGTTTTTAGGTCTTAGGGTTTGTAGGTTAGGTTTTGGTTTTGTTCATCTTTCGCCATGTTTCTTGCTTAGAATCCATGAACATTTGACTTGGAAGGAGTGTCAACACACTTAGCTCACAGGGAATTTGAGGAATACATAAACATGTTGAAGCAATGAAGTAAAAGTTTGATTTTCCTGAGGATAAATTGAAGCCCTAACTGGAAATCATTCCTCGACCAAATCTTGTCAATCCATGTCAGAGGTCCATCATTCCATATGAAAATGACTAAGTCCTTCACGCTGAGCATAAGAATCCATGATGAATAGGCTATTCCTCTCCAAAGTCTAGAAGTCTCTATCCAAAGTTCGAAGGGTAAATGAAGGTCCAAGAGTCCAATCCAGAATCCTATTCCAGAATCCAATCCAAAATCCTGTTCCAAGGTTTATCTGGAGTCCAATCCAAAGTCTTGAATGCGCCAAAACTTGTCTTTCCTTGTCAAAACTTATCATTCCAAGTTGAATATCTTGGATTCCTGACCCAAAAACATGGAAGATTCTGAGAACAACTTCAAGAATTCCTTTGCAAAATTTGAAAATCCTTGTCAAAAGCATGAAATCCTGACTCTGGGGTAGAAATTCTTGGATGAAATCCCACCAAAAGTTGAGTCCTAATCCATGGAGTCAGGGAATATGTGCCCTTCTTAGAGAGAAAAATCCATTATCACAAGGAAAAGGTTCTTTGCCCAGGAGAAAATCCAAGTAATCAGGGAATATGCGCCTTAGGATGAAGGAATTCCAAGTAAGAGAAAATCCAAGGCTTGCTCAAATTGCGTGTAATGTCCCCTTCTAGACACATGGCTAGTCCATCATGGAGTTCCCGTGGACTAGCAGTTTGGTTAGGGAATAGTGGCTAGTTGGCTCTGGAGGTCCTTGTCAGTGTTGGAGTGTTGTTTCGCATTCAGTGGATCCAGTTGGCACCTCGTGGTTGGCTCAGTGGGCTCTTGGCCGTTACTATTTTTAGTAAGTTCGGGTATGGTGTCGGTTCAGGATTTTCAGAGTTGGATCAGATGCATTTCGTCGAGACCTTTCCGACAAGCTCAAGATCATGGAATTCCGATGCTGTCTTCATAGTTATTTTAAAGCCCGAAGGTTTATTAATTTATATTCATATGGACTTTACTACTATTGCCGGAAAAGTGACTTTATGAAAAATTAAAGTCTTATTTCAAGTTGTGACCTTGGGCGCCCATCCCTAGGCAAGTAAAAAGTGTTTTTAAATGATAAAACTCCCTCTTGAATTCCAACGCCATCTTGGAGGGAGAATATAAGGTTTATTTGGAGCTCATTTCATTTTTATGCTATGTTTTGATATTTTGCTTGTGAGAGCTCTGCTAGGGTTTCTGGAGTTTGAGATGTTGTATCAAGCTATTGGAGACGAAAACCTCCATTAGTGACGGTATCCCATAGGTGTGAAAGATCACCCAACGGTGCCTTTGACGGTGGATGTATTCGGCATTCACAAATGTGCTGAAATGGAGACATTCGAAGAGTTGCTTGAGCTGAATGTGATATCATTTTATATTATTGTCATTTGCTGATAAGAGAGGACTGTGTAGGCAGTTTTCAGAGTGTTTGAGGTGGTATTCTTGCTGCTGTGTACTTTTCCCTTGCTGGCCGTACCTCATTGGGAGGTGTTTTCATCAGCAACACTTCACTCTTTCTGCTCTATACTTGGCGTGAGGGCATATCTGATTAGTGTAGCAATAGTGGATGGTGTGTAGGACTGTGTGGTGACTGATTTCTGCTGTTCATGCTTGGCTGGGCCGTACAACCTCACTTGGAGGGTCGTGGGTCTCCTTGAGGACTCATCTTCTTGTTGTGGGTAGTTTGGATACTTATTATTTGTGGCATTTAAGGCCCTTTGCTCATTGTAAACATTCACATATTAGAGTATATCAAAATATTTGGAGTTCATAGTGGTTTTCAACGATATCCATTGCTGGTCCTGCAATAGACAAAAACTAAAGTCTCAAATCTGCAAATGGGTATGTTTTGATAATTGTTTATTGGCCTTTCTATTATCTGGGTTGTCAATAGTTTTCTCAGATTCATTGTATATTTTTTGGGTTTCATATGCAAAATATTGTGTGCTCCGGCACTACATCTGCAGGAAAACTGTAAACCCCCTTCTGCATCATCTGTCTATCTGAAAGAACACATAAAAAATCTAATAAAAATCACACAAATAAAGATTTTAAAATAAACAAACAGGTACGGCACATTACATTGTGACTAAGATGAAGATCCAAGTGGACCAGGAATGTATGCTCTAAAAGAGGTATCCTGAGGATCATGGAATTTGCAACAAGGAAGAGAAATTCCAAGACAAAAAAATCCGCGACCTAGCCATAGGTGCGCCTTGGATAAGGAAAAGAGTTCTGACATTGCAAAATCCTCAACAGGGATCAATCCAAGATTTGGTTGAAAGTGCGCCAATGAAGGAATTCTAGTAGGGAAATTCCAAGACACAGTGAAATCCACGCCAATATGGAAAATGCGCCTAAGGGTGAAGGAATTCCAAACAAAACATAAAAAATCCAAGGAAAATGAAATCCGCACCCCTCAAACAAGTAGAATCCTCAACATGGATAAATCCCCGACATCCAAAAATCCACGACTTGAGTGAAAATGCATCATGGATAAGGAATTTAAAACAAGAAATCAATAAATCATCAAAATCCACGACTTGAGTGAAAATGCGTCGTGGATAAGGAACTCAAAACATGGAAAATCCACAAAAGGCAAAAATCCACAACACTGGAAAATCCCCGACATAAGGCAAAGTGCGCCTTGGACAAAGGATTCCAAACATAACAAAAATCCGCGACAAGAAAGATCCAAGACCCTCTGGAATCCGCGACATGAGGAAATCTGCGACATGAGGAAATCCGCGACATGAAGAAATCCGTGACATGAGGAAATTCGCGACATGAGGAAAAGTGCGACTAGGATTTTCCTTGAGCGTAAAATCCAGGACATTATGGAAAGGGCGCTCCAGTACAAGGAATTCCATACCGAGACCTCATTTCAAATGTGCCTAAGGAAAATCCATGTCAAAGTGAAAATTGCGACTAGGATAGAGGAAAATTCCAAGGTCTAGTGGAAATTGCGTTTGAGAAAATCTTTGATCCTATGAAACATGCGCCTAGAAGAAAATTCCAAGACAACAAGAAAAGTGTGACAAGGATAAAATTATCCAAGGTAAGGAAGAAATTGCATTCTAAGCATGAAGAAATCCAGGTGAACAAAGAAAGTGTGCTCTAGCATGAGGATGGAAAATTCCTTGATCCCATGGAATATGTGACCAGGAGAATAATCCAAGACATGGCGAAGTGTGAATTCAAGGATAAAACAATCCGAGGCCTAGTGAATTGTGCGACCAAGGAGAAAGAATCCTCAACATCCTTGAAAGTGCGCCTAAGGATAATCCTCCTCAACAAGAAATATGCGCCTTTATTCCAAGCACAAAATCCACCTCCATGTGGAAAATGCGATTTCCTCCAAGCAAAAATCCATGACTATCAAAAGTGCGACTTGGAATTTTTCCACAACCCTCTGATATGTGTGACTTGGAATTTAAAAGAATAATCCTGATGGACATAAAAGTGTGCTCTATGACTAGGAAAAATCCAAGATGAACATGAAAGTACACCTAGGATTCCTGGCCGACCTTCAACACAAAAATGTTGAAATTCAATGAAAATCTAAGGAAAGTGAAGAAAATCTTTTTTTTTTGGAATGAAATTGATCAATCATGCAAGTTTATTTTATATTTTATCTTAGTATTGCATTGCATGTAAGGATTTTGTTCATCATGACTACTCGAGGTTTCCTTTGTTTTGCAGGAATCCAAGACAAGGATCGGTTCCATGAGGAAGATGCTCGTTGACCCAAGACGTTCAAGGTACGAAGAGCTTCAAAGGTTGGAGAAGGAGATTATCCTACGTCTAGGAGACTTCACAAATCCAGAACATGGCATCATTCCATTCGTTGCCCGCCTTTCTCCTCCTAACGTTCAGCATAATTGGCATAAGGAAGGCAACATCAAGGATTCTAGTTCCAAAGGAAGATCACAGACATCTCAGTGATACAAGGAAGGCTAGCATTAGGTCATCAACGGAAGGATAAGATACACTTCAAATCCAGCATTGAGGAATCCAACATCAAAAGAAGATCAGTCCATGGAAATTCAAGGAAGAGAAGATCAATCCTTGGAAGTCCAAGAATGAGAAAAGGAACGAGCCCAACACCATGAAGACAAGGATTACACCAAGAATTCCACGCCAAGACAAGAACCTAGGTCAAATGCAACACAAGATGAAATTTCCAAGTCCAAAGTACACTCAAGGGACAATTGTTTGGAAAATGCTGAGGTGGCGCCCTTCTAGAAGATGCCTTGTTGCAGTCCTAGTCAGCATGGACGCCCTAGTACATGTGTCACATTTTTGTTGGCTAGAATGTTGGTGATCTCACCTACCTCCTCATTAGGGTTTTTGTTGACTTAATCTGGGCCGTTGATTCTTAGGAATCAATCTTGACCCTTCGTTGTATTTTTGGAAGCCTATATAAAGGCCCATTGGCCTCATTTGAAGAAGGGAGATAATAGATAGAATAGGATAGGAGAGAAAAGAAGAAACAAAAGTTGTAGCTGTTCATGGCTATAGTACTCCATTTGAGAGCAATACAACTTCAAGACTTTGGCGAATTGTTGCAAAGACATCTCCAAGTTAGTACATAATTATTGAAGTATGGTGTTTGTGGCATTATTTGGATGTGTTAGCATGGTTTTCTAGTTTTCTTGAAGCAAATCAGAAGCTCCATTATTGCAGATCTGTTTGTTTTAATTTCAGTTTCATTTTCAGTTTTCATTAATTAGATTGGTGGAAGATATTGCCATTGATTAATGTTGAAACCCTTTATGTTAATACCATTTGTGATTTGTGGCTTGCAAGTTGCAGTGCAGTCTGAACACTTTGAAAGCTTAACTTCGATTGCTGTAATGTCCCCTTCTGATTAGTGATATCTAGGATTGACTATTAGCCTATTCCGGAGGCCCGTAGGCTAGTCGGAGGCAATAATTAGGGGTTCCAGATGTGTGGCGATCTCTTCTGAGCTTTCAGGGATCTGTTTGTCAGTGTATGGCAGTTTGATTACTGGATTCTTTCTTGGTTTTCAGAGAGCTTTAGGGTGATATATCATGCATTGGCATCCGAGGACTTTCTTGAGCTTACTATTTATAGTAAGTACTATTTCTGGCAGCATGATCTATGGCAGAGTATGGTGTTGAGTTCTTCCTTGGCAGTCCTTGCTTGGGATTGACAAAAGTAATATAATATGGGCACTTTATTAGTTTATTTATAAAAAGGCAACTTTGGCATAATTAAATATTATAAAGTTAAGTTGTACCCCTATACCTAGGAGACACAACTTAAAGTTGTTTTAAAAGGGGGACATGTGAGCATTTAAAAATAAATTAATTATTTATGCCAAAGGGAAACACCTAGCGAAAGTGGGAAAAAGAAAGGAAATAAAGTGTTTTTTTCTAATCCTAGAGAAAAGTGAAAAAAGAAAGATTAGAAAAGGATGGAAAGAAATGTTTTTTTTCTAATTTTTTAAAAGAATGTTTGCCTCTCATGTGTGGCGCCCATATTGGGGAAGTTTCCCAAAGCTTTCAAGGAAGAAAATATAAAAGGTTGTGAGGGCTTCTCTTTTCATTATGTTGAATATTACTAATAATGAAATGCTTTTGGATTTTTCATTGATTTCAGGGCTTTGAGGACGAAAACCCACATAGTTGACACTGGTTTCGGATTTGAAAGATAATCCCTAGCTAATTCTTCAGGAGCAGCTACATACAGAGGTTGCATGTGTGCTTATTGGAGATTTTAGTGTCTTTTCAGTGAGTTTCCATCATTTATGTGTTGCTAGATTTTTACATTGCTGAATTGAAGATTGACTCGTGGAGAAGAATCGAAGACAAATATCATTTTGGGTATTTGACCCATCTATTTCTCATCCTAGGGCACCCCTTGTCTGCATTTTCAGAGGTTTTGACAGAGTATTTAATTTTCTAGAACAATTCGCCCTTTTGGAAAGTACGACCAGCCTGGTTTTTGCATTGGGATTTGTGCATTTTAAAATCTGCAACTTTCATCAGGGTTTCACAATGGAGTTTGGGCGTCTAGGCTATAGGAGTCATTTGCAAACATTTTGACATCATTCGGAGTCCGAGAGTGGATTTGGCGAGCATTCCAATGGTTCCCAGCACTCATCCTGACAGGCTGAAAACATCGGTTTGCTTTCTTTTGAAATATTTCAGTATTTGCACTTCTATTTGTAAAAGACTCATTGAGAAAAATGAATTAACAAAGCTCTTGTTCCAATATATGCTTATCCTTGGTTTATGTTTGAAAAAATCAATGTTCCTATGTTTTTTTCATTGCTGTTATAATCTGAAATAAATAGAAAAAAATAAGAGGGACATTACAATTGCTTGTTACATAATACATGTCTATATTCTATGTATTAGTAATATGAAAATCATCATTCACATACCTCAGAAGATTGCATCATCCTTGTGTAGTTGTCTCATGGCGAAGCAAAGCATGGTTGTGGTTTCACTAAGTCAATAGCAATCTTTGCATAAGAGTAATTTTCTAAATCCCTTCCCTTTTTTTGCCTTTTCTTTTAAGTCTATTTGAAGGAGTTCCATTCATCCACAAATCCAAGTCCAAGGAGTAATGAATTCAATCCATGTCCATGAAGAAGGAGTGATTTAGCGTAAGTCCCTTTGTGATTACTAGCAAGATCACATCATTTCATTGAGTCGATCTTTGTGCACGTCAAGATCTGACATTCAAGGAACCTTGGAGTAGGCTCACTCGATCACGAAGTTCAGCATTTGAGATGCTTTGTTCAAGAGAGGGTAGAGCACTTAGTGTTTTATTCTAAATGTTGCTGTTGTCATAAAACCAACATCAACAATGCTCATATAGGGTGATAACTCCATGGGCTAGGTTCTATTTTCTTGCAACCTCTTGCAATATAAGTGCTATCATAGATAAGCATTTTTAAGTTTTAACATTCTTACTATTATTTCATAGCTATATATTATGTTTTATAATTACAAATGTTGTATTGACTTTGTCTTTGATTTCAACAAGTTGCAAGTTCTTTGGTTGAGCGAAATTGGAGTACATACTCCTTTATTCACTCAATTGCAATTAGTTGGCTACAAAAAAGTAGAAGAGTTAGTCTATGTGCATTCCAACTTGTGCCTTCTGTCCCATAAGCAAGCTGACTACAAGCAAGGGGCGACGAAGAATTGGGATGTAACCCCTAAGTGTGTTGACTTGAGTGCATCTATTGCATGGAGTTCCATAGTCTCTTTAGATGTGAAGAGGCTCCTACACAAGATGTAGCTAGTGGGAGTGGCAAGATGAAAATTATTGATTGTATTTTGTATTGATTTGACATTTAACATTGAATTATCAAATAGCTTTATCACTGTCAATTGTGTTTTGAATTCTATATATATATATATATTTGCAAATTATGGGTGTATATATAGCACAACCATACCCAACTGTATGGAACCTAGGGAAAAAACTATCGCATCCAAACCGACAACTTATTTTTTCTTATATGTTATCTCCATAGAGAGCATTTTTGAACATAAGTGCTATAAAAAAACAAAATTCATGTCTTTCTGCTTATAGTTTGAACGAGTGTTACAAGACTCAGACTTGCCCAAGACTCAGCAGGCTGATTTTTGACTCGGACTCGAACTCGTCGCCCAGACTTGACAAATTGAAAAAAGATTTTTAAGGATTTTAAACTTGTTTCATGCACCCTTTAATAAATAACCCTTAAAGACACAATAAACTCATCAAATAGAAGCTACTTTGATCACATACACAAGAATACATTGATCACATAAGTATAAACACATATTTTAACTGAAGGAAATAACAGATTTAGATATATAAATATTGTCAAATGTATACAAAATTCAAGGAATATGAAATCCATGGCATCAAAAGTTCAAAACAAATATCAAAACAAAAAAGTCTATGGCTCAGAGGAGCATGCATCACTCTACCCAATATCACGGCAAGTCCTGCGTGGGCATCTAAGATAGGTCCTGGATGATGATGCAGCCATGATATTTGCCTATGTCTCAGTGACACAGCAACATCCAAGGTGTCATCTTGTGTTCTATCCTCCTCTTCCATGGCTACTGCCTCTGCCTCTCTACCTGGTCAACCCATGCAAGGTCCTCATCACTGAAGACAAGATCCTCAACCTCAGAGATCCAACCTGATTGTGGATCGACCTCCTCTAGTGTGATAGTTGATAAGTCACTGCCCAAAATTTGTTTGTGACAAAAGGTTTTGGAGGTTTGGGGGCAATGCCCCTCGTGGGGGTTTGGGGGCAGCGCCCCTTGTGGGGTCTAGGGGTGGGGTGGAGGGGCGGAGTCCCCGCCACCAAGACCAAATTAAACCCTTTGAGACAACAGAGACCTTCATGGCGCATGCCATTTTTCATAATTTTATTGCTTTTAAATAGCCTAGTCTTCATCCATTTTCCATTTTTTATAATTTTTTTCCCCAATTTTCATTGATTTGGCCGAGTCTTCCTAGTAGGACTCGCCCAAACTCAACGAGTCTCGCTAGACTTGGCGAGTCTGGCGAGTACCTGACCGCCAAGTCTCCCAGACTCGCCCAGGGTTGCCCTACTCGCGATTTGCCGAGTTTGGGTGAGACTTGTAACTATGGAACTTTGAACTGCATAGTTCCAGAAATCAGGAAACAATTGCTATTTATTGGCATTTGGCCTTGGTGCAGATTTTTAAAAAAATCATGGGTTTTCATGTTAATTGGTCAGGTTTGATCGTGAAAAACTTGTAATTGTTTGATAAAAAAATGCATTTTTGGGTTTTTCTCTTGATTTCTGTAGCAATTTTTACTATTTTTTCCCTAACTGTAACTGTAACCGTAACCGTAACCGTAACCTGGTTTTTTCCTAATTAAATCCCAATTAATTGAAAAAATCTTTATCTTTTGGTTTGTCAATTTATTCCCTAGAAAGATTTCTGCTACTATCGTTTGAACTTTGAAGCATCTCATAGTGCTTGTTTATTGGCAATTTTCTCTAGTCAAGCTAGGTTTGTGATGTGTCTTTAGGTGCATATTCAAATGTTGCTTATACCAATGACATTTATGACAGGAGAGGGTTTATAAATGTAGAAAATTATGTTTAATTTGGTTCAATTTTGTTGCACATACATTTTAGAGCCAATTAAATTCTTCTATATGGTTTGACGTACTTTGTAAAAAAATTGACCGTCTTCTGTGTTAGAGTTTATTAGATAAAGGTTATTATGTCTTTCCAATTGCTTTCACATCTCCTTTTACTTGCTTTGTTTTTCAAGCTTTTATGTTACATGTTTTACTCATAAACTAGTGGAACCCAAGGAATACATATAAATAGTTTGATCTTGTTTCTTTTGCAGATTGTTTTCCTTCTTCGACTTGCACCACTGGTTCCATTCAACATTGTAAATTACCTTCTTTCTGTAACACCTATCAATATTCAAGACTACATATTAGCTTCTTGGATGGGTATGGTGGTAAGTGATGATGTCTATTATTATTGTTTTTTGACTTAGATTAATACAATTACTGAGCTGTTTTTCCATGCTTTATTTTGCTATTTGTCACCTGACTTGTTTGTTCTCTTGTTTTATTTTGATTTAAGAATATGTACTTAAGATTTTGAACTTAACATTTTCCTTTTGAAATGCCAAAAGACCATTATGATGGTGATTAATACTAGCAAGTTAGCACTATTTGCCAAAATTTGTTGTCGTCATTTAAAAAGATAAATGTCACACGGGTATATGTTGTGGCCTGTTATTTGAAAATGCAAAATATTCATCTGTTATGTATAATCTATGATGTTTTAATTGCTAGGCATGTGTGATGGTGATCAATACTAAGAATTTCCACCATTTACAAAAAAATATTGTTGTCATTTGAAAATATACTAAATGCCACATGGGCATGTGTTGTGGCATGTTATCTGAAAATGGAATATATTAACCTGTCATTGATAATCTTTAATGGTTTAATTGCTATATGCTTCTGATGCATACACATTTCAGTAATTTATCCCACATACAAAAGTATTCTGTTTCTTCTGATATTGTCTGATTGCAGGCAGGGGCTGTTCCTTCTTTTCACTTCACGTACTTATAGCAAGCATTAATTGGAAAAATGGCTTTGCTAAAAGAAAAAAACTTAAAAAATCAAATAACCATAGTAGAAAACAAGAACCTTGAGGGATAATAGTAGCTGTCATTAAAAAATCACCTCATGCACAAGTTGATGTCCCTATCATCGAAGGAGTTAGAAGGCATGTACATATCGTCATGGAAATTGGACCATCCCTTAGCAAACTAGAAGGCTGGATAAGATAATTGGACCTCCATAAGGGGCAAGATGGATAATATGGTAGGACCAAGAGGATATCTTACAATATTGTTTGTCACTCAATAAATCTAGGAAACTGACTTGAAAGGAGGGTCATGTTCACAAACAGAACTGGGCTCTTCCTGAAGAATTGAACAATTGATTTTAACCCAATGAGGGAACTGCCCCTCGATGGGTTAGGATTTTGCTTTACCATATGAAGTTTGGAAGGCCACAGATTTGAGACCCAGAAGAAATAAAGTAAAAATAATATATTTCATCTTCTGATCATACCGTTGATAGAAATATTACAAACTATGCCAGAATTTCTGTTAATCCAGTGCTCGGATAGCCACTCTAACGTTGATTCTATCTGACAATCACTGGGCATGACTCAGCATGACCAGTTGATTATGAGAATATCCCTTTTCAAATGCTGAACATGCCATGAATAAAAACACTTGGCAGGACTGCGAAGCTAAACGTGCTAAGACCAGCATAGTGGAGCAATGCCACACATAGACACGTGATAAAGATTTTGAGAAGCCTATAACAATCACCAATTGTTAACAGCTGTTGCTGGCAATGCTTTATCCAACGTGCAAAATCTGGAGCAGTGAAAGGTAAAATAAACTAAGCTCTGATTTTGCATTTTGCACTGTTCAAAGAAGAACTAAGCTCTCATCATATTATCCTGATTAGTATGAAGTTTTCTTTGTTGACAATCAAGCAAAATGCAGATACTTTGAAAGATGTCAATATGTAATACCAATTAGATGAAATAATACTAATAGTAAATAAGGCCCTGGCAGAAAGCATATGTCAAGTTAATTTGTGCATGAATTTGAGAAACAAGGACTAGCTTACACAGAACACAATAGCTTTTCAACTGAGATTTATTGAACTGTAAAATTAATTTTTTACTGACAGGAATAATAGAAGACAATGAACCCATTTTAACAATTCCAAGAAGAAAGATCATAGAAAATTATATTACTGTCTACAAATGGCCATTCAGGTTAACAGGACTCGTAAGTACTAAGTACAACCAGTTACAATAGAAAAGTACTATGGTAATACATCCCTAAGGGCTGAAAAAGTGACTGAGAACTAAACGCACTAAAATGAGGGAAGCATGATTTGTTGAAAAACAGGGTAAATTACTACAAATGAAAGTTTGTTGACTTAGTATGCAAATCTGAAATTCCAATTATAACATCATATGATTTACCATAAATCAAATATGTGGAAGTTTAAATCAGCAAACCATAAGATTCAAACACATGACACGGAATATATGTGGAGAACCCTTTTGATAAAAAAACTCCACCACCAAAGAGAGCGCCAGTAATGTATTAATCCAAACGATGTGTTAAATCAATACAACAGCCCTCTCCTCAGTCTGACAGCATTCCGGCAGTACCTGTGTACTTGTAAAATAACCCATAAAACAACTATCCAAAACATCCAGTTTATAGAGCAATGGAGTAGGAAAACCACAAGTAGATTCTCTGAAAGAAACAACCAAGAAACCATGGTATGGCAAAAATCCAACACCCCCATGTTACAAATCAATGCGTCTACAAATCATAAATGTAACTCAGCATCTTCGACCACTCCACTTCATGGGCACACTCCCCCAAAAATGGTGCTCCAATATTGAGACCACTACACATGTGTGACTTACCCAATAATGAAGAAGATACTCCACTTCACCACCTAGCGCTTAAGAATGGGAAAATGGCATAAATGAAGTCTAATCAATTTGTAACCATCACCCTCATATTCCACCTTCCCTTTTAATGCCACTACAACTAATATTCCAAGTCAACTGGAAGAATAATAATATAGTAATAAATTAATAATATATCTCAACTACATGGGCGTCCAAGTACTCATTCCAAAGAAGTTGGAGATGCAACATTATATATTAGGATTGCAATTAAATATCACACTATCCTAACATGTTTAGGAGGTAACCCAAAACAGGTAAAACCTAGGCATAAGATGTAAATCCAAATATAAATAACCATGTGAAGCCAAGAGAACAGAGAAATGGCCACCAGGATCAACTAATCTGGGAATATTGATACCATTAAACCCTCATTGATAAGGGAAAATTAATGCCATAAAACAAGCATTTGAAAAAAGTCAAGTTTAGTTGCCTTTGGAACAACTGTCAGAGGCAGCAAGGAATTTTGGTTCCTAGCTACTGAAATGGTTGTTATCACGCATCTTATCATCAAAGAATGAAACATAAGAAGAGAAAAACATGGCAATGCAAAACTTCAAACTTGGGCACTTTTAAAACTTTAAAGGAAAAATACTAAGGTCATTGATAATGAAAAAGATTTGCCTCAATACTGTCAGTCCCAAGGCTTATGCCTTGTACCATTTGTGAAATGCAAAGAAAGGACAGATGGAATGTTATTTAATATAACATGGATATGGTCTTACTGTAGGAAACAAAGGTTCAGCATGCCAACTCCAATATCTAGTTAAATATCTTTGGCACCAAGTCTCATATGTAGAGAATACAATATCGAGTCCTTGCTGAAAATTGACAGGTGCATGGTTGCCGTGGCACTTAATTGAACAATTTAGATGCATGTTGACTGTAGATGAGGTGCATGGTTGTTGTGGCACTTTATCGAACAATTTACATGCATGTTGACTGTAGATGAACATTCCTGGAAGTAATCTTGCCTCCTCTACAGCTCCAGCTATTATCATGGTCTTCACCATCATTATTGTCTTCACCATTTGCTGAGTTGTGCTTCTGATTGTACGATATAAGATCTGTTAATGAAAAACTATCATGGGCACGTACAAAGTTCACACTGTACTATGGTTTCCTTCTGTTCCAGAGCACACCAATTGCAGCTTCACTCCTGCCTTTTTCGTTTTTTCAAATACATAACCATTTCCGTGATGAACATTGTTGTGCTGATGATCTACATCAAAGATTGAGTCAACTAAACCTCCAATTCTCTGAACTACTAGAATCGCTTCATATCGCATGTCAATCATTTGGGCTAGTTCTCATGGTTCATACATTGAAGGGACTAAGACAATATCTGCAGCAGCATAAAGCATGTGTGATAACTCCTCACTGTACATCGGAAGAAGACAGGTATTGTTGCTTCCCCGAAATTGTTTGTTGATGTCAACCCTACCATTCACCAACACTGCACTAACATTGAGTCTTGTGATGGCATGAACTCTAAATGTTTGATAGCTATGGTTGACATGTTATTGCTGGTTTGAAAGGTGTTCAAACTCCTCTTTCACCCTCCCGTGTGGTGTTGTTCCAAGCAAAATAAACTGTCCACCCAGCTCTTTAAAACTATTTATTGCATAACAAATAAGGTGAAAACCTTTTTGTGCAACAAGTCTGGTTATGCATACAACCATTGGGGATATCTTCCCTTCATCTGCAGCTTGACTGCTCACTATCTTCTGATTAAAGGATAAGCCAAGGCACCTCTGCACATATTGCTTACAAATTTGTTTTCCTTTTTCTATGGAAATGGGATGGAAGGAATACATCTGCAGTTGGGTCCTATAGAACAATGCTGATTCCATTTAAAATACCAAAATATTTTGTATGATACTGCATCAATATATTGGACAACCAACCAGAGCAAAGTTTTTCATTAACATATGTTGGTGAAACTGTAGCAACCACATTGCTATACACAATGCCTCCCTTCAACAAATTCAAACGCTTAGGATTATGGCCAATAGTGCGATCATAAATAACCTTGTCAATGCTGCTATACACAGACCCATCCAGCTCATGCATAGGTAACTGCTCCTTCTTACATTTTCCATAATGCTCCATGTTGTGTATTGTCAAAACAATTCTTGGCTTCTTAATAGAAAGGTTGTGGTACATATCCCGGTAAAGCAAGAGATAATCTGCTAGTCTGCCATTCATGAATATGGATGATGGCCGGCTCAGTTTTAGTCACCTACATCAATTCTAGGCATGCTCAACTGGAAAACAAATAAGCCTCTAGCTTATCATATGAACCCTTATAGACACTTTGCACTCGCTTTTCATGTAGATTTACATATGTTGAAAATTTTAAAGCCTCCTACACAAATCCATATTGTCTAGATCTTGCGATCATTGGATAATGCAAGATAACAACTTCTTAAGTTATTCTGTTAAACAGTTTGCAAGCTTTGCAACTACAACATCTGACAAAATTCTTCTATCCTTTATTTTTTGATAGATGTTCATACCCTACTCCAAGTCTCCCATCTACGCGCAAGTATGGAGGGCACTGGCAAAGGCTGTGGAATTTGGCTTTTATACTCGCCAAAAGCGTTTGCTTGAAGGTTTCTAAAGATTGCTTGACTAATCCATTTTGTGCATATCCTGCAATCATTGCATTCCTTGAGCTAACAGTCTTTTGAGGTGCTCTGTTAAGTGGCTCAAGGGCCTCGTCCATGCTTCCATGATTTGCAGCGAGTTTGCCATGGTGCCTGCAACTACAACACTTGACGATGTTCTTCTATCCCACATGCTTTGATGGATGCCCATAATATGTTCCAAAGCTCCATTTTCATGTAGGCATGGAGGACGTGTAGAGTTATTAGTTTTCCCTCAACATTTTAGGGCAAAACAACGAATCTTTATCATTTCATTGTGTGTCGGTGGTTCAGAGAGTTCACAAACCATTGAAATGCCCGATTTGAATGTACTTCGGTGTTTCAGTGAGTTCGCAAACCTTGGAAATGGACGATAAAGATTATGTTGGCAATTTGCGGAGTTAGCGAATTTTTGAAATCATCGACAAGGAGTATTTTGATAATTTCTAAGAAATATGAAAAGAGCGATTAAGAATGTGTGAGTGTTTTAGAAAGTTTTAAAACTTTTGAAATGGCTGACAAAGAGTATTAGAAGGAAAAGAGGAGGAGCTATCTAGGAGTCCATAACTAAATTTTTATATATTTTTAAATCTTCCCATGTGAATATGTATGTTAGCCAAATGAGAAGTTAGAAAAACATTAAAACTGCTGACAAGTTTTATTTCTAATATATTTTGTTCATATTTAAAATTCTCACATGTATGCCAACCAAAACACCTTTCGCCCAAACTCCACCTTCCATGAGATGACATCTCTTTTAAATGACTTTGTCCAACGATTCATGTTTGAAGAACAATTTTAACTCAAAATGGCAATAACTTCTTGTGATAGACACCAAATTTTGAGCAGGTGCACCTTCATAACTTAAAAATCTTCGCAGATTTAATAAATCACACCATTATGTAATGTCCCCTTTTTTCGAGTGATCACCTAATGGAGTCGGTTAGCCTATTCTATTCCCGTAGGCTAAGTTGGAAGGGTTAGGGAATAACCTAATCGGTTAAATACTATATTTAACCAATTTTAGTGAGCCAATTCGAGATGAGAAATGACTTCTCATATTTTTGTAAGCCTCCCGGTGAATTAAAAATAAATAAAGAAAATTGCCCAAGAGGTGGATGACCTAGGCAGGAGAAAAAAGAAAAAAAGAAGAAGAAAATAAATAAAAAAGAGGAGCACCCAGGGAGGTCGGCCATGTGAGAAGAAGAAAAAGAAATAAAAAATAATAAATAATTGCCCAAGGGAGGTCGGCCAAGAGGGAAGAGAAAAGAAAACAAAAATAAAAAGAAATTGCTAGAGGGAGGTCGGCCTTGATGAGGTCCATTTGGATGTCTATAAAAGAAAGTAACTTGGAGGTCATTTTCATTATTGAATTAATTAATTTTCATTTGGAGATTTATCTCTTTGGCTACACTTTTAGTTCAGCATATTCCAAGGACGAAAACCCTTAGGAATATTTGGTGGGTTGGACGAAAACCTAACTCATCTTGGAGGTGAATTCATACGGAGTTCACACTTGCACTTCATTGGAGATTTTGAGGAGTTCTTGAGCTTCCACGCCATATTCTTTGGAGCAGATTTAGCGCCTATTTTGGAGGGAATTGGATGAAGATTGACTAGGGTTTCTGCCCTAGATTGAGTGCCACTTCCCAAGGAGGGCGACTTCATCATTTTGGAGCACCAAGCTGTAAGCGTACACCATGGAGGATTCGCACATCTAGGGTTTGATGTTTGAAGACATTTTTGCATATTTGAATGAGCAGAAATCTGGGCAATGTTTGGCATGTTTGAGCCCATGAATTTGGAGCAGCAGACTTGTTTATTCAGAAATCAGATTTGTTTATCATTTGGATGGTTGTTATACATGGTTGGAATCATGGTTGATGTTATCTACATGTTTGACATATTTATGTGATTGTTTGGCACATGTTATTTGCCCCCCATAAGTGTTCATACTTCAGAAATAAAAATCAGAATTCAGTCCCAGGGGTTGAGCAGAAAACTAAATCAGAAAATTAGGGCAGAAATTCAGAATTCTAGGGCAGATCCAGTTAGGGATATTACACATTAAACTTTAATATTTTTAAATGAAGTCATTTTGATGGCAACCTTCAACCATGAGCCACAAACACACAAATTTAATCACTCTGGCCGATTGAGCACTGCTGGCTTTGATTTGGTGGGAATGAAATAAAAATATGCTTGTGAATTGAACTGAACCTTCCCAGAGGTGTAGTCGGTCATAATTGTAGTTGGCCAAGTAAATAATCATAAATTAATTAGTGTTGTTAAGTTAGGAGTGTTATCGGGAATTAACCCCGACAGTTGGATAGTTATAGAGTTGTTGCCAACGGTTGGTATCTCAACCAACCTTGGCCAAGTTATATATTGGTTTAATATTTTGTAGTCGGGGCACCCGTAGCATTGTAACATTGTAGTGTAATACTGATATATTCAATGAATGGGAACAATGCTTTATTCTGTGCAATGCTGTTATATTTTCATTTTTTGTGTTATGCACTATACTACATAATTCTGTTTACTCTATGTCTGTATGAAATACCACATTGCCAGTAAACATTTGGCGCCGTTGCCTAAGTGAATCTGGTGAACATCCAGACGAGAGAATGGCGTCGTGATGGGGTAGCCGACCGAAGAGCTAGTATAAGCAAACGAGGATCGTGAAGACGCTTTGACGGAAGACCTCTGCAGTTTGTGGGAAAACTCGTTGAAGGACCATGTACGGAGGGAGGCTCTCAGGCGAGAGATCCCTCAGTCGGTCATCTGGGATCAAGTGCACGTCAACCAAGAGGTCGACCATCTCCTCACCCGAGTAGCAATTAATGCCCATACAACTCAATAAGGATAAGAACCGAGTACCAAGTGGGCATGAAACACCAGAGGAAAGAACACGAAGATCATTGAGATTAAAGGAACAAGAAGAACGAAGGAAAACACTGAGACAAATTGCCAATGAACATCATCATGCCGACGAAAGAATTTTCAAGACACTGCCAACAAATAAAGAAAAAGGGAATGAAAATGAATTGACAGAAGAAATTGAAAACAACATACGCCGCATCGGAGAGTTATCCATATCAGACGACGAAGGGTTGAGGGTTGGAAGATCTGAGCCTAAGACCCCAGGGCAGAGGGAGTATCAGAATGAACCTGAGGAGACTCAAGGTGTAGAGGACGCTGACAAAGGACGTAGGGAAGACTCGAACGTGGCCGAGAGTGCAAGTGATGCACCAGGACGTTGCGAGAGAACCAGTCCAGTCAGGTCCAACGCACAAGGAGGGCATTGGGGAAGGATGGTGATTTCGCCAGTTGAGAGGCAGAAGCTGCCAAAATTTATGGGGAATGGGTCAGAAGATTCAGTACGACACTGTAAGACGTGCGAGACGATTTGGATAGCCAATGGGCAAGATGATGTGGACTACTGGCTGAAAGCATTTCCAGCGACATTGAGAGATAGTGCCATCGACTGGTACACAAAGTTGGACCAAGCACACAGGGCATCATGGAGATTACTTAAGAAGGCATTCCAAGATGAATTCAAACTCTTGAGGGATGACAGTGAAATTGTAACGGAGATCTACAATACGAAGTAAGGGAAGCACGAGACTGTGCGAACCTACAACCGGAGACTGAAAGAATTGTTGGGAAGCTGGAGACTCAGCCGGCCGACGGGCTGAAGAAGTGATGGTTCATCGAAGAGTTGCGTCCATCACTGAGAAAGAAAATGAAAGTTGTGCCTTTGTCGTCGTATGATGAAGCGTACAATCGAGCGATGGATATAGAGAGTGAAAATAAAACATCCTTCCAAGGTAAAAGGAAGATAGACGAGGAGGGTACGGACGACAACAACGACAGTGAGTCCAAGACCGTGCAAGCACTCAGGAAGGACATGATGAGAATGATGAAAGAATTGAAGGCCGACAAGGAGAGTATGAGGGAAGCCAGAGAACTGTGGTGTATGGATTGCAAGGGGGAAGGTCACGCAAAGGCAAACTGCCTGAAGAAGTTGTTCTGCGATATCTGCTAAGTGATGGGACATTCCATCAAGGAATGCCCATACAATCTAAAAGCAAGGGGTACGCAAGTACTCTTCACTCAAGGAGAACCGTCAACATCGCCGAACACACCACCAAAGCCCCAGTACAATAGCAATGCATCCCCTAGAGGTTACAGAAGTAACAATAGCCCGAGGAACAAAATACAGTACGACAGTAAGGGGAGGCCCATGATACAATGTAGAAAGTGCAATGAATGGGGTCATTTTGCCAGGGAATGCCACAATGGTCAAGGTTCGGAGGGAAGACTGTGCAAATGGTGTGGACCGGGTGATCATGAAGACAACGATTGCCCGAAGTAGAAAGGGGTGAACCTCATCAGTGTCAGGGAAAATGATGAAGAGATCCTTGCGGTCACCCCAGCACAATGGAAAAAAGTGACGTATCCAGATCCCAGAATTGAGGAGAGACTTCAGGAGGCTAGGAAAGAAGTAGAGATGGCAATGGAGACGGAAGGGAAGAACATAAAAACAACTACCGTACGACCAGAGTCAGACAAGAGTATTGTGAATCAGGTGTTACAGACCATTGTATGGGTCAGAATAGCTGATCTTCTACAGAGCATGCCGCAACTGAGGATAGGAATCTTGAAGGTAATGGAAGGAAACCCAAACAGGCAAACAAAGGACGAAGATGTCATAGTGGAGCCACCGCTGGAAGGAGAACAAGTCATCGACCTGAGACTGTTGGCAATTAACAATGGTAAGAATCCAGCCGTCATACACATGGCAATCGGTGGATGTTACCTGACGAACACAATAATTGACGGTGGATCGGGAGTGAATGCGTTGACAGAAGATATGTGGAAGTGCTTGGGAAAACCTACATTATGGCCACAAAATTTCCAGTTATTGGGAGCAGACTAGCACGGAATTAAAGCGCTGGGAATGCTAATGGCTCAAAAAGTGAAGATTGGCACCCAACTCTTTTGGTTAAACTTTGTAGTCATAACAACACAAAATGCGTTGTACGATGCATTACTCGGCCAAGGGTGGTTGATAGCCACCAAGGCCAACCATAATTGGAAAAGGAACACATTGTCAATAGGGAACAAAGGTAAGAAGATTGTCATAGATCTGAGCACACAGGCTGTAAGTGAGGAACTAGCATCGGATTCCGATTCAGACGGAGGGGAGTCAGTTGGCAGAGGACCAATAGAACCTGATGAGGAAGGAGTATTAAAACTGCAAGAATGTTCTAAGGATGAAACTAATTCCTTTAGTGGGCTCTTCCATTGGCAGATGGAAGACTATGAGTTCTTCAAGCCAGAGTGTAACATGATTTCAATAAGAGAAAGTGGCGAATGCTCTCGGGCGACTAGTGAAACACTCGGCAATATTGGGCCCAGTGAAACATTGTTGATGAATGAAGCACTGGATGGATTGACAAACACTCGACCACTTGGCAAGAGGGAACCAGTAATGAGTGACAAAGGGGAGGAATGTAATAATTAGCCGGAAGTAACAGAGCAAATAGTGGCAGAAACAAGTCGACTAGAATAGACAAGTCGACCAAGAGAGGCACATAAAGAATATACAGAGGGTGAAGCCAAGATAGATGATACACTTGCACATACATTTGAACCAGACAAGGTGATCACGTATGAAGAGTCATTGACAAGCAAGGTGAATCGGGGTGATGAAACTAATGATGGGAACACAGCATTGAAGACACCGACCAGAAAGAGACCATACAGAAAGAATAAGGACTATAGAGTAATTTTGCCGACTTGCAATTTTTTGGTGATCGGTGAAAAGCAACAGAGAAAAAATGATGTTAAAAAGTCAGATAGTTTGCTGAACGTAGTATGCGGCTTCCGAAAGACAACAATTCTGGTTCCAAGAAAGACAACAGTTCTGGTCCCTACCGACGATTACAAAATCAATAAAGTCGGAGCTGCAGATCAAACGTGGACCTCGTAGGAGAAAAACAAAAAAATCCAATTCAGGTTGACATGGATGAAAAATTGGAAAAGACGAAAAAAAAATGTCTAGAAAAATTGGAAAAATTTGAAAAAAAAAGGAAAGAAGAGTATGATGTATGGCCAGGCCGTACGACCAAGTCATACGACGCACGACCCACCCCGTCCCCGAACACTTCAAGATTTTTTTTTCTTAGCCAACTATATGAGTTTTTGGATTGCAGATGAGTGTCCAATTTTGTCAGAAAAATGATGTGTGCCATTAAGGTCCGAATGGTTTTGAAGGTGTTATTTTGGGCTTGGCGGCGGGGGCGCTGCCCCTTGACCCCGCTGGGGGTGCTATCCCTCGACCTCATTGGGGGCGTTGCCCCCAAACCCCCATCAAATCAGTACTATCTTGATTCAGTGAGAAATGGGGTGCAATATTTCGCAGCATTCAGTGTGCTATCAGATTGGGTCCCTTGGTTGGTTGGTCTACTGGCAGGTGTTGCAAATGTGTTGGTTCTACTTTTACACAGCTCCTACTTCAGCATTGTCGTCGGCAAAGCTTACTTAATGTCACTTGATGGTTTTCTGTTGTCTAGAAGACGACTAATTTTGTGGGGGGGATTATGTAGTTGGTCATAATTGTAGTCGGCCGTAGTTGGCCAAGTAAATAATCATAAATTAATTAGTGTTGTTAAGTTAGGAGTGTTATCGGGAATTAACCCCGATGGTTGGATAGTTATAGAGTTGTTGCCAATGGTTGGTATCTCAACCAACCTTGACCAAGTTATATATTGGTTTAATACTTTGTAGTCGGGGCGCCCGCAGCATTGTAACATTGTAGTGTAATACTGATATATTCAATGAATGAGAACAATGCTTTATTCTGTGCAATGCTGTTATAATTTCATGTTTTGTGTTATGCAATATACTACATAATTCTGTTTACTTTGTCTGTATGAAATACCACATTGGTAGTAAACAAGAGGCATGATCATTGCAAAATAACTTGAGTACGTGTCGAAGTTCTGAAAGTGACTTACGCTTGCAAATCCATTGTTATAGCAATACCCAAATCTGTAATTGACACTTGAGGAGAATGAATTTGAATGCTAACAACTTGCGACTACAAATATAAATTGACTTCAATTTGGCAAGTGATTTAACATTTGAGAATGATCGAGAACATTTGTGATTGAGGACAAATAATACAAGCATTAAATATTTTCAACTCACATAAGCCGACGTCACAAAGGAGCTTAACATGCATTTAATCATCGACACATAATGTCGGATAACAACTTGACGAGGCATGTCAATTCCATGAATATGAAAAGTTTAAATCTTTTGGGGTCAAAAATGCAGGCAACATGTAGGAAAAATAATTAATGTTCAGTAGGAGGTAACTTAGGGACTTTATAGAAGCAAGCATAGTTGGCAGACTCTAACTCGACAAAAACTTGGTAGACCCAAAATTTGTGACTTGGCAAAAATTCGACAACTTAAAAAATTGATTAAATTTCATTAAAAACACATTTGTTTTTGCAATATTCAATGACAAAATGTATCCAATGAGTCCATAAATGACTACAAAAGTGTTTTCTATTAGATTTGATTGATTTGAATACAAAATGAGTACAAAATAACTTAATCATGTGGAATTCTGATAGGCTGATGTGATAGTTTGCTAGCAGCTATTATGAATTCATGATGATTGCCTTTGAAAATTATCATCATAATTCATAAATTGTATATTACAATATTTTTCATCTTCCTCTTCCCTAATCTAGTGAAAACTAGGGGAGAGGTTCTAATCCTTGCACTCTGTTGTGGCTCCTCACTCAGCATAGAAGGTTGTGTTTGTGGTTGTGGCTTGATCTCCATTCTGCTGTAATGTCCCCATTTTTGGGTTCTCTTGCTTTGCAGTTGGAGATGGCTTTCTGGGTTTGTGTCAGCTTGATCATAAGGGTAATTTGATGTTACCAGTGAGCTTAATTGGTTTAGAGGACTCATATGCCACTTTCTGGGGTGAATTCCGACTTTTGGTGTGCTCTCCAAGAATCTTGGAGAGGGCGTCTATTTATAGTAAGTCGCCCGGTTGGCTCCATTTATCATTATTTTTCATCGGGATCACTCCAGTGCAATTAGTTTTTGATTCCGATGCATTCCGACAGTTTCCACAAAATGAGTGTATTAATGGCTTTATTTTAATTATTTTACTAAGGTTGCTAAATATTATTTAAAATATTTAAAAAGCACCTTAGTGTTATAGCTCATCGGAATCGGGATGAAATGTTTTAAATTATGGATGCATTAAACAGGGACCTTATGTGTCAAATTATCATTATTTTAATTAAAAGGTCCTTTTCGGCAGCTAAAATGGAGTTTTATTTAAAAATGTGAATTTTAAAATAGAAGCTTCTGGAGGGTTGGAAAAAAGTATAAAAAGGCATTTGAGGGGCTCATTTGGATTATGAAGATTATTTTATTTCTCTAATCAAAACCCTTGTGGTTCTGGAGTTTGAACTTGGTTCATCTCAGGTTTGTGAGGACGAAAACCCTTACTGGCAACATTCTCTACGTTGTTGAACGACACAATCTGGAGGATTTCTTGGTGGTTTCATTACGGAAATCACAACTGAGCTTATTTGAGAGGATTTATTTTAGTTTGGAGGAGCTTCACACAGGAGTTCCATTTGGGCTTTCATTTGGATCATTTTGGAGATGATTTGAGCATGAAATGACTATATTTTCCAGAGTCTATGAATTGCAGCTGAGAATGAAGGTATTATGAACAGATTTGTGCATTTGTGAAGAAGTTTTAGTGCTGCCATTGATATTTTATGTAGGTCGTACCATCTGCTGCTGGCCGTACCTCCTCATAGGGCCGTACTTCATTTGCTGAGGGTTTTTGTGCGGGTTTAAGAGCCTTAATCTTCCTCATTCTAGTCGTTTAGCTTTAGCAGATATTTCTGATGTAGAGCAGAAGGTTTTGCAGGTGGTTTTATATTTGTTCATGCTGATATATGCATTCAGCCAGGGCTGTACTATAGCTTGTTCGTGGGCTTTCAGGAGGAGCCTAAACTCATATCTTGGGTTGCAAATAGTCTTGAAAGGGGTGCCTAGGGTCTGATATTACATTGTATATGCTGGTTTTGCATTGATAAATCCATTGCCGGAGTTTGGAGTGATTTCTATAGACTTGTATTGATGGTCCTCTGTCAGCAAATGTATGAAGTTGCAAACGAACATATGGGTATGTACTTATAATTCATATTTGGCCATAATATTATCTAGGTGTTCGTTATTTCATTGTTATCTCTTTTAGATTTTCTGGGTTTATGCTATATGCTCTTTATTTTATGTATTCAATGCAAATATCAAACATGCAATATATTCAATGAAACCCTAAACCCAGAACAATCAGAAAAACAAAAAATTGGCATCAGGAAATATACGCAACAGGGGTAGCTCCTTCTGTTGTAGCCACATCCTCCATTGCTTGCCTCTCAAAATCAAGAATCTTGTCTGCAGTAAACAATGGGGTCTCCTGCCTCTCCTCATCCAGCCCTGTCCAGTCGCTATAAGGATCAATTTCATCCAAATCAATGACCTCTACTTTGTCCTCTACCTTTCTTGTGCGAAGCTGAAGGTTGTATTGTACAGAGACCAAGTCATTGAGGCATTTTTGAGTTAACTTATTCCACTTCTTCGTGTGAATGGCCTCAAACAAACTCCAGTTGCGCTCATAGCCAGAAGCACTACAAGGTTGGCACAAAATACAGAGGGCTAATCTTTGAAGATTTGGGGTATTTGCTCCTCAATCTCCCCACCAAGAACCTACAAAATAAGATATTCATGAATTAGTAAGAAAACCATATTTTATCAATAGTTGTAAATTTGAAATTTGTAACTTGTAAGATGCATGTAAAGACTCCATTTTTTTGTTACCTGGTGATTTGTGGTTCTTCCTCGAGTAGCTAGTGCTGAAGAAAAGAGCTTCCCCCTACTAGTCTTGTAATTCTGTAATTTCTAAACAATGAGGTCTCTCAGCTCAAGCTTGGGTGTCATCCTCTCAATGCATGTTGTGAGGCCCTCCATAACTTCTCCACTAGGATTTGTGAAGCTATCCGAATAGAAAAAATCGGGGTTGAGGAAGTACCTTGTTGCATGAATGGGTTGGTTGAGTTGATTGTTCCACCTTCGATTAATGATTTCCCAAATGGAATCAAATTTGAGTCTATCCCCCTTGTAATAGTTTCGGATGGACTCTTTGGCCCTATCCATGGCCTCATCAATGTACCCCATTGGATTTTGATCCTTCTCTACCAAGCACAAGACTCAAACTAAGGGCTCCGACACCTACAAATACAAACAAATCAAAGTTACAAATTTATAGTGAAAGTAAATACTTTTAATTAAAAATAAAAGATTCAATTTGAATTTTAAATTGAACTTTTGAGGTTACCTTGACGATCTCTTAATGCAGACAGCCACTCTCTCTCACACACACAAGCAATTCTATGCTAACAACATCAATTTGTTTACAATTCAAAAATTCAGATTGCAACACAAAATGTAGATTTTATTTTAATTGAATCAAATCAAATTACAGCTGCAACCAAGTTACAAATGGCCTCCGACCTCTCTCTTACATTCTCAACAAATCTGTCTTCTCCTTGGACAACCATTGAAAATCAAAACATTATTCTCACTTCAAATCTGTTACACTTTTCAATCTCATCTGTTGCAATCTTCCACAATTCTCACCTCTACTCTGCAATCTGCCATCACACTCTCAATTTGCAAAACAAATTCTTTAGTGGCTCCCTAGCTCTTGATTGCTCAGGGCTTCTCTATTTGCAACAATCCTTAGACGAGCTCTCCACAATCGCTTCACTCTCCCACAGGTCCTGGTGCATACTCTGCACACTCAGGATCTTTTGGCTTTGATACCATATGACGCAAGAGAGAATTCTCCCTCTGCTTAACACACACACACAACAATTTCACAGGCCAATATTCTTTATTCAATTTGAAATTTCACAATATATCTGATTGCAAGAATTCTCACAGGTCCTGGTGCATACTTTGCACACTCAGGATCTTTCGGCTCTGATACCATATGACGCAAGAGAGAATTCTCCCTCTGCTTAACACACACACAATTTCACAGGCCAATATTCTTTACTCAATTTGAAATTTCACAACATATCTTCCACAATTTTCACCTCATGCTCTGCAATCTGCCATCACACTTGTGGTGTCCCACCCCAGGTGGACTCTAGCTAATCAATTCTTTGCCCTTGTTTGAATACTTGGGTTTACAAATCAATGTTTGTTTTGATATTTTCATAGAACTTGCCAAGTAAGAAGTGCATTAAATAAATATATACCAACCCAAGCAAATATATAATGCCAAAGATACTGTAATATGATGTAATGATATTCTATTATTTATTTAAAACTTTACAATGTTCATACCCGGAATGAAAGGCATGAGATGTAACAAATTTTGGAAATGAATGTATAGCTGCAGCTGTAGATGAATTCTGGCAATTAATTGCAGCAATCAAGTGGCTGGTAAAGAATCGATCTACTGCAAGGATGCACTTCTCCACATCAAAACCTAGGCACAATACCGTCCAATAACTGGGTGTCCAAGTTGATGAGGAATCCTTGTTCAAGAATAGTGGCATTTCAACCTCTAGGCTACACGCCAAGCAACCAGCAGTGACACGCGGCCTCTAATAATGCTGGTACAGCTACGTATTGTTGATGTTTGTTTTTCGACAGGTCAACAATAGAGTAAAACACTAGAGTATCCCACTCCCTCTTGAATAAAGCTCTTCAAACGTTGAACTATGTGATCCAGTGAAGTAACTCCAAGGTTCCTTATTTATGATTCATGATGGGTTAACTCAGTGATTACATGTGATCTTGCTGATAATCACAAAGGGACTTACGTAGACTCTTTTCCTTTCATTTAGCTTATCTCTCCTTTCAGTGTGGATGATGTATATACAAGGTTGCAATGATAAAGAAACGGAAAAAAGATAAAAGGTTTAGGAATCTAACCTAAGGTCAATGAAGCAATGATGATGTATTAAACAGACAAACTCCTCGATTAACCTAACTTCACTTCGCCAAGGGTGCCTACAACTACTTGAAGTTGGTGCAATCTCCTAAGGTTACGCGAATGGTTTTCAAATCATGAAGGCTCATATGAACACCTATTAAACGACACAGCTCAAACAAGCATCCACAATCGAACTTATGCAAATTAAGCTCAGACTAGCTTTACACAACACTTCACCAGCGATGAATGTTAAAAGCATGAGCTAGGAGTTGATCAAACATTCAACACATACATACATTACATCAATGAGCTCTAATCTACTTCTAATCTAATTTGAAATATCTCTTCATTCAATTTTAAGATACAAGAAACTATGTTACTCCGCAAGACAACACTTAACACCAAACAAGCTCCAATGTCTTTGCATTAATCTTGAGAAATATGTACAACAACTTCAAGTTCTCTCAAAGAATTTCGAGAGTCTCTTCTATTCTACTCCCTAAAATCTAATGACTACTCTCTAATAATTACAAATGAGGCAACAAGGCCTTTATATAGTGGTCTAGAATTACAATGAATGGCTTAGATTATTTCATGTAGCCAAGGGCTCAGATCATGCCACCTCAACAGGTAGTTACAACAAATTGCTATTTTTAGTACAAAAGAGAGAGGCAATGAAGACACATTTTCCAATGTGATAAGGTAAGATGAAATCATTTAAAACATCTTCCACATAGGCGTCCCTTTGGCTTCTTTTATTAAATGATACATTGAATGTAGTTGAAAAGATGTGGCTGATTATGATTGGATGATGATGTGTACATGCCACCTAGATGCCATCTCAGCATATTCCCAAATTGTATCATCTGTATGTGATGTCTTCGATGTGGTTGCTTTGATGATGAACACTTGAGATGTATATTGTTGATCTTGCCTTTTTCATCTTCTTGTAAACTGGATGAATACATGTTGCTTCACTTGCATGACTTCGTGATGTTTCTTCTTCTTGTAGGATACATGATGATCTTCTCTGGATGATCCTTCACGAAGGGTAATGTATATGATGATGCTGCCTCCTTCATGTAAGAGTAGATGATGATGATACTTGATTCATGATTAGAAGTAGGATCTCTCTTGGACTTGAAGATTGTAGAGTCTCGAAGCTTGGATGGATGAATGCCTTCTAGATGATGTATAATTGAACTTGTTGTAGATGATGAAATGCTTCCTCATTGATGGTCTTGAAGTGATCCTGAGAAGTCCTTTTGGAGCAGCTACATGCTAATCTTTGAAGGTTGAAGGAACTTGAAGTAAAGTGGATGAAAGCCTTGGAATGTTTGATGATGATGTGTTTCAACATGATGATCTTAACATGATGCCACTTGATGAAGAGTTCCCACACAATGATGATGAAAGGTTCCTTTGAAGCAGCTACATGATACCTTGAAGCTATGATTGATGAAGAAGCCATTTGATACTTGAAGTGATCCAATAGGATATCCTTGAAGTGACTTCTTTGGACAGCTACATGATGCCTTCTACAGGATGACAACTTGTTAACTCCAGATGTTAGGCCCTTTGGTGATTCCTTAGCTTCATCAAAGGTCCTCATTCCTACAAGACATGGACATGAATAAATAACTTTGAAAACAAATCACTTCAGCCTCCTATATTATTTGAAATCTGATTTTTCAGCGTTCTAAAAATGAAATTTCACAAGAAGATCGTAATGATTGACTATCCTTCATGCAAATTAGAATTCAATGGACCTGCTGAAAATGAAGGAGAAATTAGAATTTTATCCTTAGATGAGACTTTCCAAAGAACTGATTTGGAGAGATGCCTTAAAATCAGACTCAACTTGGCTAAAATCAGACTTCATTTCCTAGGAAATTGCTTTGCTTCTGCTCCTTGAGGCGAATTTGCTCCTTGATGAGTGATGGTGAAATCTAAAGGCAGATATATATACAATTTGCACTTAACAAACCACCCAATTGCCTAGGCCGACCTCTTTAAATGTATTGCAAAACATTTAATTTAGTTCCTCTTAACTTAGTTTGGTGCGAACTTCAATGGAGATTAAATCTGCATTTAGAAAATCTTGAAAGATGACAAGGGCGCAGTGGTTTAGATTTCTGATTTCCCCTTGCTGTGGCGCATTGGATTGATATTGTAGGATCTCTTGAAAGGTTCCAGAATCAGACTTCATGCAACGTTCATTTCATCCTTAGAGGAGCGCGTTCGTTGAGGAGTTTGGATCCTCTTTAAAAGATGCCTTAAAACATTCTTAACCTCCTTCATGAAGTGGCGCACTAGATCAAAGATCCGAATCCTCTTGATTTCTAACATCATGACAACTTCTTCTTCACCAAACTTAATCCTTCCTTATGGTGCATTGGATTGACCTTCATGCTATTCATGACTTGGGTGATTTAGATCAGACTTTTGAATCTTCATCTCTTCTTCAATCTAATTCAAGGTGGCGCAGCAGATTGAAACTTTGGGTTCTTCTTTAAATTCATTTCTTAGAAATGATGGAGCAGCAGATGTAGCGCAGCAGTTCATAGTTTTGATCTTCACTTAAAAGATGATTTTAAATCCTTCTTAAATACTTTCCAACATTGAACTTACCTTTTCTCTCAAGGTCGCTTTGGATGAAGGTTTGTGATCCTCTTAATTCCGGTACTCTAGATGAACAAATTTAGTCTTCTTTTGAATGTTTTGCAACATCAAGTTCACCTTTTCTCCTAAGGGCGCAACAGATAGGAATGTTAAACCCTCTTCAAAAGATACTTTGAAACTTAACTCCCTTTGAGGGGGTCGCATCACTTGAACATTTTAGTTGCTTCTTGATTGAGGTTTTGAAACCAATTATCCCTCCTTCCTCAAGCGCATTAGATCAAGGTTCTAGACTCTTCTAAGGCTAGGCATTGTTTGTGGGGCAGGAGATAACCATTTTTATAGCCTCTTGAACTTGCATTGAACCCTTACCTTGAGGTGGCGCAGCACTTCATGATTTTGAGATCTTCTATAATTTCATGACTCTGAAATTCGATAATTCCACCTTATCTCCCCTTGGCGCAGCAGATGACAGTTTCATTCTCCCCTTAAAACTCATTGAAACTTCACTTTATCTTTATGAACATGGCAGATTGGATAAGATGCTTTGGACGAAGGTTTTTAAATCTTCTCATGCTTGGAAATTGCCTTAGACTTGAGTTAAACCACCCCACTAGTGGCGCATCAGATCAAGGATCTAAATCCTCTTGAAATTTGCCTTAAAACTAGTGGCGCATCAGATCAAGGATCTAAATCCTCTTCCCTTAAAGCGCATTGGATAAGACTTTTGAGATCTCCTTAAAATTTTAGTTTTTACTCATCATTTGTGACTGCGCATCACTTGAAGATTTTAAATCCTTATCCCTTGACTGAAATTTCACTTAAAATCTTGAACTAGCATACTCCAAATGATGGCGCATTGGATGGGGATCTCAATTTCTCCTTTAATTTTGTTCAAAATTCCAACAAACTTCATTCGTTTTGGTGCATTTGATTGGGTGCAATGGTTGACATTTTTGATTCCGCTTCAATCATCATTCAAAACCTTTTTTTTCCTTCAAAATTGGCGCAAGAGATCATCATTTTATTCTTGGATTAAAAGCGCACTTCATCAATATTTTGCGCTACTCTAATATCCCGTCGCACCGGATCAAGATTTTGGATCCTCTAGGATACTTGGTCGTTTTTCAGGGTCCTTCAGGGTAAAGGTATATTGAAAAATATATTAAAGTATAAGTTGAGAGATTGAATTTCCTATACTTTAAATATTTTTCAATATACCTTTTAGGATGTTTGAGATAGGTCTCGAATCCACCAGATTTAACATGTAGAATCTAGAATTTGGAGGATCCACCAGATTTTACACTTAGTCAAATTTTCAGGATTTTCAGGATTTCAGGCTACCAGACTTAGTCATTTTCAGGATCTCAAACATACATTAGGATTGGTCTCAATATTCATTATTTGGATGGAATTTGATCAAGACTCTTCATTACTACAAGTTCATGTTCCAGATGAGACCTCCAGTTATAAAGCAAAACTTCTAGGAGAGAGACTTCTTGTCTGATTGGCAGAGGAAACGAACCTAAGGCATCATTCAAAACTAAATGCAAAGCATTAGAGCTCAAAAAAAGGGGGGGTCCCCATTTGCAATGGGGCGATGTGTGATTAGGTCACAACACGCATGAATGTCAAATCTGATATAAAGTGCGGCCATGAGCTCTATCAATGATTATCCCTCAGACATGATATGAAAACCTTGTGTAGCTTTCAGCTAAAATGCAAAATTACTATAGCATGTTACTATTCACATGTTGCTGTAGCAGCAATTAAATATTTAAAATCTGGTGTAGAATGGCTGCAACTGATTTTCCTTAGGTCTGCAACTGAATATACCTTCAATCTGCTTCAAGCCCTATGTAAACCTTTCACCTGTAGGCTCAAATAGAACTCCTGAATGAAGTCCTCCACAAGCAATAATATCAGCTGGTATTGCACAGCCTCAGAATTGCATAAACATTGAAGAGTTTTTTGTTCTCCAATGGCTGAAGATCACTGAAACCCTTGGTCTCAAGCTCAAATCCCAAGAACACCAAATAGCAAAGACAAATGATCATTCAATAATGAATTTGATTTGCTTTTTGAAACCTTTTATATCCTCTCAACTCTTAAGTGCCTTTAATCCCCTTTTGAAATCCACTTTTAAGCTTTTCATAAAACTTTTTAATAAGTCTTCAAACTTGGGCTCTCATATTCATGAATAATAAATGCACTTTAATATCATTTAAAATAATATAACTTGTGTGCACATTAGCTTTATGAAATACTTTAATATTTTGGCCTCCAAAATATAATCCATTAATTGCACTTTAAGTCACTTAAATGAAGGGTCATGGCCCCATTGAATATAAAGTGACTTTTTAACTTTATAAATAATTATTAATAAAGTGATCACTTTATTAATAATTAAAATAACATAACTCCACAAATAATCATTATTTCTCAATTCCATATGAACTTGGGAGTTAACCATTATGTCCACTGTGCATCCAACCGCCTTACTAAAAATAGTAAGGATCCCTCTCTGTCAACCACTAATTCACTATAACTAGTAAATCCCTCATTATCTGATCAAGCCAACTGTGCATTGCAATCACAGCCTGTCTAGGTGCCCTGCAATAAATAGTAACCATGACTTTCCTGAAATAGTCACTTACGATAAATAGTAAGTGTGTGAATCTGAATCAAACAAAGGATAAACCTGAACTCTGGATGGAAATAAGCTTCCTACTCCTTTATTCTGAGCGCTTCTCCTTTCTTCAGCACCTTAATAAATACTTTTCAAATATGCTGCTTTTTAAAACCTTTAAAATAATGAAAATGACCTTTTATCAATAATGAAAATTACATTTAATTTCAGCTTGAGTGCCATTCTAGTTCGGCGCCAAAATTGCTTCCATGGCTATTTGAAATTTGACGAAATCTTTCAAATAACAGGTTCTTGCTGCTGGAAAGACATCAGACTAATTAATTTCAATCAAAATCATACCTTACGATGTTGGAAAACGTTAATTGTGCCACTGTGACTGGTGCCAAGGCTGACAACCGAATTCAGCCATAACTTTTCACTAGAAGTTCGAAACTATTTGAAAACTTGCAGAGATGAAGATGTCGACAACTCTAAGCTCTCCACCAAACCGTTCTTCCTCAAACTTTATGGAATGCGGAATTTTAAAGTTTCGCCAATCTGTAAGCACAAGTCGCAAAACAAATACATCTCCAAAGCCATACGGCATATGACTATGAAATCTTTGGCATCAAATCCAGGACGGAGTCAACAACCTGCTCATAAGAGGATTTGTCATCAAACTTCGTCAATCCACCTGAACAATTGTTTTCGTGGAGGCAGCCTGTTATGCGCTGAAACCGACAACCGGCGAAAACTAGTTTCCTTGCCAATCTGATCACACCATGTGTCGCCAATGTTGTGAGAGGCCAAAACAAAACCTAAGCAAACCAAAACTGAAATGAACAACTGCAAATCTTTTTGGGTGATGTCGATTGCACGTGTGCTCAGGTGCTCCTGCATCATCTCTATAGCTCTTTGTGCAAAGAGATTACCAAAGACTATCCTTGCAATCCTCTCTCCTTTAGGCTTCTTTGAATATGATGAGTCTAGCCATGCTTGACTCACAAACATTTGTTTCAAAGAAGTCAACAAACCAATAATGTTTTGCAACGTTGGGAAGATCGTTGCAAACCTTGTGACACTCGATTGCACCAACTCTTTCCCTTTGGTGTGATCTCTCATCAAACTAAGAACCCAAGGGTGATTATAAATAAATTTTGTTATGCTTTTTGCATCTTCTACAATCGGTCTCACCCAATCAAGTTTGCCAATGTCCTCCAAAAGAAGGTCAAGACAATGTGCTGTGCAAGGGGTCCAAAAGAGTGACAGATGCCTCTCCTGGAGCAATCTCCCAGCTGCCACATACGTTGCTGCATCGTTAGTTATAATTTGCACTACATTTTCTATGCCCGCCTCTAAGACAACTCCAACATTAGACTCAAAGTTTCTACATTTTTTATTTTGTCAGAGGCATTAACTAACTTCAAAAGAACTATCTCACCGTTTAAAGCTACTAAAAAGTTGATAAGGGTGTGGTTCTTTCCATCCATCCACCCATCTGAAAGAATAGTGCAGCCATACTTTCGCCATTGTTTCTTTTGTTCTTCCACAATTAATTTTGTGTCTTCAAGTACATCCATGAGCATCTTCCCACTTAAGTCTTTTCGAGAGGGTGCCTTGTAGTCTTTTCCTGCAACTATCATTGCAGTTACCAAATTTTTCCAGTACGGGCTTTGTGCCACATTGAAGGGAAGGTTGTTGAAATACCAAAAACTAGCACATGCCTTATTTGCTTCTCAGTGCACCTCCTTGTTCCACCATGTACCTTCCAATGACGGTTGTGCTCCAAGTGTGTTTTTAGGTACAAAAAAGCTATGTGGTGTTCGTGTAGGTGCTCTACTGAAAGTAGATGAGGTGGATGCCGATGTGCTTCTTATGCGTGGACCACAAAGAAAGCCCACTATGCCTTGGAATGTTGTACTTTCATCTATTTCTTCTTGCAATTGAGGACCATGAACACTAGCTATGGATGTTGCTATGGCTGCTCTTGTCTTCTCCCTCTATAGTTTTCTGTTTTCCATCAATGCAAGGTGTGCATTCATCTCTTGTTTTATCTCTTCTGTGGTTTTCTCACAGGGCTTGGCATCACAATGAGTAATGCTTGCAAGATGGTATTTGATGCGATTGATGCCTCCATGATACAGGTTCTAGCATTTAATGCAAATGACTGTCCTAGGTGTTGGTCCTTGTACGACATATTTCCAAGTGGGGTCTTTGGCTCTAGGGGGACGAGTTCTAGTAACTGGTATCGACTGGGTTGAGCCTAAGCCTGATGTGGAGTGGGATCCTGATCCAGAGCCCAAGGGTTCTTTATCTACTATCTACCATTGTATCTAACCTACAAGTACAAAGTACAACATATTTAATTTTTAAATACAAAAAACTTAGCATAAATTCAACATAAATTAGTATAAATCAACATAAATTAGTATAAATCAGCATAAATTTAGTATAACCTAGTAGTTTTATTTCAAACAAGGAGAAAATCAGCAAAATAATTCATTTATAGAAAAAAAACAGTGATTTCATAAAAATATCAGTATAAATGAACAAAAAATTACTCAAATCCAATTTTTTGCAAGTAAGATCGTAAATACTACTAAATACTATGTCATTATGAATTGCTTACAATCTACATGCTAGATTTTAGCAACTAAAATGAATTGAAATACTTGGAAAAGAAAAAAAACAAAAAAATTATTACTATTTTACCCTTGAATTTCTTCGAATTTGCCTTTCAAATTTGCCTTAAAATCCTTGCAATTAGCTCAAAGGAATGCAAGAATGCTGTGTGATGAAGTGGGGTGAATTTGCATTTATAGGCAAAAAAACTGCAGATTTTGAGTGTTTTCTCTGTGTCCTAGGCATGTTTTGAGAGTCTTTTTGTTAGACTCAGCAAGTTTTTACAAATAACTCGCCCAAAACTCGTTTTCTTCATCAACTTTGCAAAAAAGCTCGGCGAGTCGGCGAGTTTTTCGTCGAGTAAGTTGCCATGGAAAAAAACTCGATGAAAACTCGCCGAGTCTGCCAACTATGGCAGCAATAATTGATTGTTGTCTGATCTTAGATTCATGGACCTGAGGGGAATATTATTTCACACTTGAAAGGGTCAATAAACTACATCATATGACTAGCCAATAACCCTAACCATAGATGGAAGACTTGGTGAGTACGTGTGGCAAAAAAAATAAAAATGAGTTTTAGCGGAGTAAACTGTAATGAGCATCCCAGTTTTTTTTTTTTTTTTTTTTAAAATTCCACACAGAGAAGATGCAATGGTTAAGTTCTTCCACACTCTTCTGATCACCCAGATCCCTATGCGGGCAAGGTGAGAGCATACAAGTGCTTCCAAGTTGGCATTTCAAACCAACATGCAATAATAACAATTTCCACTTATTCAGTGGGCATCCGCTTATGCAGCGGGCATCCACTTAATTGTTGGAGTCACCACTTATTTAGTGGGGGAAAACTGAACGTAAAGTTAGGCACATCCACTTATTTAGCTAGAAGCCATTAACAATTAAACCACTTATTCAGTGGGGTGAGAAATGAGCAGAAAACAACTACACCATTGGCGGTTATACCATCTAGGGTTACATTCACAGATTTATTGCAACATATAAAAGAAACACAAGAGTTAGGGCATATTGCAATATTTTATTAATTCTGATCAGAACTGCAATAAACTGCTGTAGCATTAAAAATCAGAATATGAGGAGTTGAGAAGTCACCTAACATCACCCTAAAGCATACCCATGAAGCTCTGTTGCTGATTATGGATATAATGAAGCTCAAACATTGAAAATACACCTCTGAAAGCACTCTAACAGCAAAATACTTAGGTTTGATACAAAACCCAGCAAGCTGGAAATATACAAAAATACTACTCACAACCCCAAAACTCTTCACACACCACCACTCAGCCCAAAACTTAGCACAAATACTCCAAAAATATCACTGAAATCTACATACCAAAACCCTACATCAAAAAATAATCTTGTCTGCTCCACAACATAAGGACTCCGTTGAAGCTCACAGGTGTTTCCTGAAGTGAAAACACTTTCAGCTAGCTAGGGTAGATCTTTCACTACCGAAACCAACAAATCAGTGAGGTTAAACAACCCTAGAAGAACCAAGCTCAGCAACTCCTGTTCACAAAATAAATAATTTCATATCCAATATGCATAAAACTCCAAAATGAGCCCAAAACCCCCCTTTATAACATTTTGGAGCTATTTTAGGAAAAAAACAATTTTCCTTTTTCGTTGCTTTTTCGAAAAGCGCTTTTTGCTTTTTCACTGCTTTTTCGAAAAATACTTTTTGCTTTTTCGTTGTTTTTTTTTTCAAAAAAACACTTTTTCTCTCCAAAAGACCTTTATTTGAAATGATATTAATATTTCATTTGCAAGGTCTCCTTTTTAAGTGTTTATCTTTTAAAACACTTAGTTACCCTTCCGAAGAGCTATTACACTTAAGTTATCTTTTAATATTTTCCGTCCTTAGACAACTTAAGTGAATAAGTAATTAAATAACTCAATAATATACCCAAGTTGCGGAAAGCATCCAAATGATATAATTTTGCAATTCTGATCATACCGACAGGGTACTGAAGACTTGGAATGAAAATTGAAGGCCGTCGGTTGACTGTCTAAAAATAGCATGTTTTTCCAAGAAAGTTGGAGAGCACCCGAGAGGTCAGAACTGAATTCCGAAAGCATCTATGAACTCCAAATGACTAGCAGAACTTAAAAACATGAACAACTGTTTGTAAGACTGAGCCACGACCATTCAACGAACGTTGGAGTTCTTCCAAACATGACGAATAGCCTCCAAAAGACTAGGAACAAGTATAATGCACACAAAAGGTCTATGCGCCAAAAAGGGGACATTATATTAACTTGCGGGTTTTTGATGGACAAGTTTTGCAGAGTTTTCGGTGAGTACTCACCAATAAGTCAACGAGTCCGTGCACCTGACTCACCCGCACAAAACACGTCTAGGGCGCACCCAAAACATGGGAAAACATTGCAAAAACATGAAATTTACACGGAAACATGGCTTTAAAAACCCTATTTGAGCATGTTCAACACACAATAGCAGCATTTGAGCATTTTAGAGCAGATTGGAAGGATTTTTTAGGTGATTTATAGAACAATTTTCTGCGATTTCGGATTTACATGAGGTTAGTTCATTTTTTTCCCATTTTTTTTCAAGCATATTAATTTATATTTCATTTCTAATTTTCTAAGCATGTGAAATGTGGAAATTTTAATGCATTGAATTCAATTTTCGTCAATTTTTTTGTTGATTTATAGTTATACAAGTTTATGTGAATCAATTTTTTTATTTTTTTTGAATATAGAGTTTATGTTTTAGGGTTAAAACATATTATTTTTGTCAAATTCATTAATTTGTTTACTATTTCGTTGGGGCTTTCGGGGGGAACTCGGGGCAAGATGTATCATTAGAGATCACAATGGAAAGATGGTCAAGGCAGCGGTTAAAAACTCCCAAACGAAACAAACAATGAAGCGGAAGCCCAAGCCATCTTGCTTGGGTTGCAAAATTGCAAGAAAATGGGTGTGTCCAATATCTAGATAGAAGGAGATTCATTAATAATATTAATGCTTTAAGGAAACGATCTTCACCAAATTGGAAGACTAATAACATACTAGATCTTTGCTGGCCACTGCTTGATAGTTTGTTGCATATACCATCTGGCATCGGCCATGTATATCAAGAGGTCAATGGAGAGGTTGATGCACTAGCAAACGTGGCGACATGGACACTGCCTACATTTGTGACAGATCCCCAATCACATGGTGAAAGCTAGCGAGGGATATGTCGTCCCTCTTTCCACGCTCGAATTAAAAGAAGTAATAATGGTTTTTAGTTGGTTTGAGTTTGGCTTGCTTCTCGCTAGGGAAGTACTAGGAATTTGATGGCAAGAAGGCAAGGATTTATGATGGAGTTAGTATTGAAGCCACCATCAATGGCTATTATAAATCTTACCACAATTTATTGTAAGGAATATAGAAGAAACAAGGTAATGGATACCACGGTATGCCTAAAATCCAAAAATCTGCAAATTGCATTCATAGGGGAGATTTCGGATCTCAGACTCAAGAAAATCTTCATGACAAGATCAGTCATCATGATTCACATGATAAGTTTGGTGCTGGGGGAGACTTTCCTGACCACGACTCTTCGGTATTGCAATAACATAGACATTTCCTCGATGTTCATTGCAGTTTTCCTTGACACAGGATAATTTAATGAGGTTATTAGGATAGTTGCAGTGTCTTTAATCAAGTCGTGGTGGAGATGTGGGTTGAGGAGATTTCTTGGTGATGTTGTTGTTGGTCTAGGTTTCCATCTTGGTTTGGGGAACTGGCCTGTTATCAACCCACCATACACCGACCCTTGGATTCCATTTATCATTATGGTGATAGGGCAAAATGAAGAATGTGCAAACAATCTGCAAAGTGGGGCATATAATTTCTGAAAGCTGCCACAGACACTTCGTCGTCGATGGAGGTGGATTGGTTGTTTGCCGTTGATGTTGGGAACTCAGGTTCAAGTGAAGAGGAGGACATCGATGCTGCAACACAGGTCTAACTTTAATATAGTATATAAATCTGTAAAAATTGGTGATGTATACTCTTTTGTACTTAGCATTTTGTTAAAAAAGCTTGTAGCCTAGTGGTTTTTTGTTGTGGCTCTCCATAGGAGCAGCCTGAAAAATTGTTACTTTTTTATTAGCAATATTAATGGGTATTGGACCCCTTACGCCAAGTTCAATGATTAAAAGAAAAATTACCATATTATTGTATTATGTTTCAATTTTTCAAATGCGTTTAAATTTTACATCATTTAAAAAAAAAAATTGTGTTGAAATTGCTATATTTTTTTAAATGCTATTTTTTTGTTTTTATTAATGTCGTAGGCTATTATGCAATGGCATTTGGCTCTGCATCAAGTTCGGACTTAGCAAGTGGAAATCGTCTTGTTGGAACTAAATCCCTTGGAAATCGTGACCCTGCTTGGAAACATGCCATAATGGGATTATCAACGGGGATTGTGATTTGTACTTGGTGCATGAAGTAGCTTAATGGAGGCATCAATTGCCTCAAATACCATCTTGCAGGCATTCCTAATCGCGACGCAAAGGCATGTCTAGTTGCCCCAAAAGAGGTGAAACGAGAGATTTTAGCACTTATTGCATTGTTGGATGAGAAGAAAATGGAGAGGGCTAGGGCACAAGCAGCCATAGCGGCAACCATTGCTCCTAATTTGCCAACAGAAACCTCTGTAGATTCAACGGGCATTGTGGGCTCTAGTTGCGATCCACACATACGTGGCCCATCCACCTCCTCCAACTCGAGTAGAGTTAAATCACAGGGTTTTTTTGTGCTTAGAAATGTACTTGGATCACAACCTTTTATTGCAAGGTATAGGGTGGAACAAGGAGGCACACATAGAAGTAGATGAGGCATGCACAAATTTTTGGTATTACAACAACCTTCTCTTCAATGTGGCTAGGAGTCCATATTGGGAGTATTTTATGACATCATTGACAATTGTAGAGAAAGGGTACAAGGTGCCCTCTCCAAAAGAGTTAAGTGGAGGGTTGCTCCAAGATGCTATTGTAGATGCAAAAACAATTGTGCAAGATCAAAAGAAGTAGTGGCGAAAGTTTGAATGCACAATTCTTCTAGATGGGTGGACAGATGGAAGGAACCACACTCTCATCAATTTTTTAGTGGCTTCAAATGGTGAGTTGATTTTCTTGAAGTCAATTGATGTCTCAAACAAAATAAAGAATGCAAAAACTTTGAGCTTGATGTTGGAGGAGGTTGTTTTAGAGGCTGGTACACAAAATGTTGTGTAAGTTGCTACCGACAATGCAGTGACATACGTGACGGCTAGAAGATTGCTTCAAGAGAGGCATCTGACACTCTTTTGGACCCCTTGTGTAGCCCATTTCTTTGACCTTCTTTTGGAGGACATAGGCAAAATTGATTGGGTTAGATTGATTGTAGAAGATGCAAGGAACATAACAAAATATATTTATAATCACCCTTGGGTTCTCAATTTGATGAGAGATCACACCAACGGGAAAGAGATTGCATGATTGGGTGTCACAAGGTTTGCAACTAATTTTCTAACATTGCAAAGCATTTCTAGTTTATTGACATCCTTGAAGCAAATGTTGGTGAGTCAAGCATGCCTAGATTTAACATATTCAAAGAAGGCTGATGGAGAGAGGATCACAAAGACAATTTTAATGATGTCTTTGCCAAGAGATCTATAGAGATTGTCAAGGTAACTTAAAAGTTCAATTTAAATTTCAAATTGAATCCTTTATTTTAGACTTTAAAAGTATTTAGTTTCATTGTAACTTTAATTTGTTTGTACTTTATAGGTATCAGAGCCGTTGGTGAGGGTTTTGTGCTTGGTGGATGGAGAGCAAAACCCAATGGGATACATTAATGAGGCCATGGATAGGGCCAAAAAGGCCATCTAAAACTATTGCAGGGGGGATGCAAATAGATTTGCCCCCATTTGGGAGATCATTGATCGGAGGTGGTAGAATTAACTCCAACCCATTCATGCAACGGGGTACTACCTCAACCCCAAGGTTTTCTTCTCTGATAGCGTCACGGGTTAATGGGGAGGTTATGATGGATCTCTCAACATGCATTGAGAGGATGACACTCGAGGTTGAGGTGAGAGACCTCATCATTTTAGAGTTGTAGAATCATAAGCAAGCTAGGGGGAGGCTCTTTTCTTTGCCACTAGCTATCCGAGGAAGATCCACCCAAACACCAAGTAAGATAAATTGAAGTCTTATATCTTGCAAGTTACAAATTACAATTATTTATAAAATATTGCTTGCTTACAAACTCTTGAAAATCTTGTTTGCAGGTTTTTGGTGGGAAGATTGGGGTTGAAATACCCCAAATCTCCAAAAGCTAGCCCTCCAAATTTTGTATCAACCTTTTAACATTTTTGGCTGTGAACATAACTGGAGTTTGTTTGATGCCATTCACATGAAGAAGCATAATAAGCTCACTCAACAATGCCTCAATGACCTAGTTTTTGTGCAATACAACCTTCGGCTTCACACAAGAAAGGTGGAGGACAAGTCAGAGCAACTTATTGATTTGGATGAGATTGATCCCTATAGTGATTGGACCATGCAAGATGAGGAGCCCTACTTTTTTATGGAGGATGAGATTGTTGATTTCAAAAGGCAGGTTATGGAGGATGTGGCTGCAATAGAAGCAAGAGAGATTGGATTGTCATTGGATGACATTGATGTGGTAGAGGAGTCATTGCCATCTAGTAGTAGGGTGGAGCCACAGGCGCAGTCTTTTAGGCCGAGCAAGGAGCTGCAACCGAGTGTGAGGGCTAGACCCTCTACCACCCAATTTTTCATTAGAATGGGGAAGAGGAAATTGTAAAATCTTGTAATTTTTAACTTGCCTAGATATGCAATTTATAATAATGATTTTCAAAAACAATCATCATAAATTCGTAATAGTTATTAGCTAGCTATTGTATTTGCATGATGATGCGATTTTGTACTCTATTTGTATTCAAATCTAATAGAAAACACTTCCCCATGGTTTTATAGATTCATTTGATGCATCTTGTAACTGAATTTTGCAAAAAAAATGTGTTTTTAAAGAAATTTAAGTATTTTTTTAAGTTGCTCTATTTTGCCAAGTTGGAAATTTTTGGTCTGCTGAGTCCGCGTATGCGCACTATGATCCTAACTATTATGAGATACACTCTCAAAAGAGCCTCTTCAAATTTGAAAGCATCTAGAAACAAGATCTTAGTTTTTGCACCTCATCAGTCGGTGTTGGAAGAAAGTAGATGGTGTTATAGAATCCCATATGAATCACATCACATGAAAATTGTTTTTTGAAAAATAAGCTAGACCAAGTAGAATTGTGTGGTTTGGAAACATCTTAAAAATTAAATAAGACATGCTAGCAAAACTATCTCATAGCTAAAAATCTAAATTGTACAAAACTGGTAACTGCCATTGTTTTCAAATAATTCAAAATGAATATGATGTAGAAACTTGAGCCCCCAAACCCTCTGAAGATGACGAATGACGCTGGAAATAACAAATTAATGAAAAGTAGGAATATCAGAAATTATAGACAGAATTCATGAATAATGAAAATGGTGAATGCTGCGAAATGCATTATTTATTCCATACCATGTAGAATTACAATGCTTTATTTTTCAATAGTCAGAATTTCTAAATGTGGCTATACATGCCAGAAAGAACAAAATGAACTTAAAGATTTGCCTTTATGGATTATAGGCTACATACCAAAAAACAAAATGAGCCACATGGGATATACTTAGTTCTCAATATTCAAAATCATCAAAATCAGCAAAAGAACTAGAAGAAGACTTAGCTCCTGTAATTCTAATAGAAGTTGCAGTGGAGGATGTACATCGTCCTTGAGATCAAGAGCAAGCAAGGATATTTCCAAGTTGGAATTTTAAGGATCTACATCCCAATCTTTTGTTTGATATTTTGTGTACTTTCTTTGTTTCAAGACACATGACAAAGATTAAGATGCACAAAGACTAGATCTGTAATGTGCTGTACATGTTTGTATATTTTTAAAGGTCTTTTATGTGTTATTTTTTAATTTTTAAGTGATCTTTTAGACTAGACAGAAGATGCAGAAGGGGTTTCAGTTTTCCTACAGACGTGTGTTGCCAGAGCATACAAAATATAGCATATATTGCAAACCCAGAAAATGTACAATAGATAAGAAGAAAATAACAAAGACCGAGATAGAAGAATGGCCAAATATCAATAACTATCACATACCCATGTGCAGAAATACAACTTCAGTCGTATGCTGTTGCCGGACCAGCAAATGGGCATAGCCAGTATCACTCTAAACACCAAGAAATACAAGTGATCAACATGCTATTGTTCTCAGCAATGAAATAGCCTCTAAACACCTCCAAAATGAGGGATACAACAACTGCTAACAGAGTAGATTGAGTCTCCACAGACCCCATGCCTCTCTAGGTAAGCATGTACGGCCTAGCCAATAGTGAATAGCAGAAATGAGGCTCAAAACAGGTCTGCATTCCTCCCAATGTCGCTGCACCTCCCGAAGAAACCCTCATGCCAAGTATGGAGTGGAAATAGTGAGGTCCCAAAGCCAAAATTACCTCCTAGACAAGGTACGGCCTAGCTGAGATGTACGGCCAGCAAGGGGATTAACACAGCAGCAATAAACTCTCTTCAAGAACACTAAAATCTGCCTCCAATCCCTCTGGAAATCAGAATACTCAATCACTGGTGAAAGATGTAACATATCAACTCCAAATCTCCATCTAAGAACTTCATTGAAGCACGTATGTGAATACTGGATGCATCCACCTCAAATGGCACCTTTGGGTGATCTTCCACACCTTTAGAATGCCGTTACTCAGGGAGGCTTTCGTTTCCAAGAGCCTCTGGTTCGAATCTTCAAACCCTCACAATGAACAAACCCTAGCAGAGCTCACAAAGAGAAATATCATCAACATAGCATGTGCAAATGAGCTTCATTTTCATCTTTTATTTCCCTCTCCAAGCCCAACGCCCCAAAAGTAGGGAATTTCAATTTGTTTTCATATTTTATTTTATCCCCTTATGTCTCCCATGGGCGGCCATCTTCTGGGGGGGTCACTTTTAAGTTACAACTTATTTTATAAAGTGACAATATAACATTTATTCATAAAGTCCCAATAAATAAATATATTAAACTTCGGACTTTAAAATAAATATCAAGATGATACCGGAATGCCATGATCTATAGCTCGTTGGAAAGCCTTCGACAAGACGAATCCAACCCCTCTGACAATCTTGATCCGGTACCGACCCCGAACTTACTAAAAATAGTAACGGCCAAGAGCAATTAGAGCCAACTCTGAGGGTGCCAACTGGATCCACTGACCTCGAACCACAACTCCATCACCGACAAACACCTCCACGACCAAACTAACCACAGTTCCCTAACCAAACTGTTAGTCCACGGGAACCCCATAATGGACTAACTATGTATCAAGAAGGGGACATTACAAGATCCATCTCCTTGGATTTCAACATGTTTTGCTTCACTAAGTGAAGAAACACGGGACATTACAAGATCCATCTCCTTGGATCCCAACATATTTTGTTTCACTAAGTGAAGAAACACAGGTGCTTCAATCCCTCTCTATGGCAAAAGGGTGTGCTAGCAACAATAGCTTGTTGAGCACTTGTCTAGCTTTCATGTCACTTAGATCTCATCTTTTGGAATGACATTTTGTTTTCAAGTAATAAAACAATAGCCGCTCTTAACAGTCTGAAGAATTCTCATTAAATTCAAAAGACGAAATCAATAAGCATGACACAGGTTTGACATTGGGAAGCCTTTCAAAACCTACAAATCTTCCTAGATAAATTGTAAAAATAGTGGTGCCATGTTTAAATGGATTTTGCTGTTTGTAACTTTTCCTCACCACACTCATGCTAAGCACGGCTTTTCTATTTTGGCTTTTGCTCCTTACTTGTTGGCTAATAGCGAAGTTTGTTAACTTTTAGGAAAGTATTTGGTATGATATGTTTAGCGTACTTTCCAAGTACTGTGCCTATAGGTGGACCCATACATGAGATGATTGCTATGAGCGTGCCTATAATTTTCATATAAACTAAAGAGATATATTCTAGCATCAGAAAAACACATGCAAATCATAGAGATGATCCTGATCATTACATCTCCCATGATCCAAGATGGAATTAAGAAATATACTAGACTGGAAAATTGGAAATAGACAAACATTTACTTTAAGAAAGAAAGAAATTAAGAAAGAATGAATCTTTTTATGGTCCACAATGCCGAGTGACCTGGTTTAGGTTTACAGGTGGCTTATAGCATATGAGACTACCTCGTTAATCCTGTATGAGGAGTTGCCTCCTTAGGCTGCATTAGGTGAGCCTTGAGGCATAGATACCATAATCTGTGCAGTAGTTGAACTTGTGACCTCTTTTTCAAGAGCACAAATACTTCACCAGCAGGCCAACTCAGGCTGTATATTCCCCTTTTTTAAGATTCTAAGAGTATAATCCTGGTGATGCCAAGCTTGGCTGGTACCAAGATGACTCTTTGTATATTCAATGAAAGTTGTTGATTTTACACTGTTGTCTTTAACTTCCAACTATTAGGATTTGCCTAAGGACACTCAAAAGGCTATTCTAGAGGTGTGTACACGAGCATTCATGCCCGGAAGTCATAGGATTAACACATACAGATATGTCATTGTCAGTGTCAAAAAATGTATACACTACTGGAATGTAAAAAGAGCATCACACAAAATGAGAGATGTTTTTCTATCTTTAGAAGTAGGGTTGCACTGTAGTATTTGTGGCTGGATTAATATAACATTGTTATGAGATATTGACTGCTTATCTTTATTTATGGCAGTATTCTTTGGCAGCTTCTGATAAATTTTTTGCTATATTGTGCAGCCAATAACCCTGTTTTTTGTGTATATTGGAACAACAATCAATGACCTCTCTCGTGTCACTCATACTTGGAAAGAAATCATATCGACTCATGGGGTAAGCATAATATTTTGAGGCATTTACATAGATCTATTGGATTTGATGTAATAATTTTTTTGAATATTAGAAAATACCAATAATATCAAACTCTTAAAAGGTCAGTTTTAGCTTGCAAGTTACAAACCATGTCCTGGATGTGGGAAAACAAGATACATATAAACAAGAATTAGCAGGTGGCTAGCTGTTCTATTCTTGTCATCTTTGATTGGCTTTTTGGAGAGCTTTGATTTATATTTGTTTGAGTTGGATGCAGTATCTTAGGTAATGAGTATATCATCATTTTATCAGTTCTTTTTGACGCCTGTTGTGCAATTGGCACAAAATAATATCCTGGGAGTACCTTACACCTCTTTCCTATATCATATATCAGCGACGTTCTTTCATCCCCTGCATTTTTATTTTTACCAAACTGGTGCACTTAGTTATGAAGAATTTTTTGCTACAAGAGAAAGTTACAAGAATCTGTTGTCCTGCATGGAAAAAACAAGTCATGAAAAATGACGTGAAATTTAGAGAAAAGATATGTCTTGAAATTGTTGTATGTAGACAGTTAGTGGAAGTGATCCTAGAACCAGTGTTTTCTCAAGGAGATTCAACATCTTCAAAGCCAGAACCAACAGTTGCAAGAAGCGCTCCACTCAAAGGTGGAAGCTTTCAGCCTTGACATGGAGAAATCAATAGACCTTATGGCACAAAATTTTCATTTCACTGATCCTGTCCTTGATGGTCTAATTCATGCTGAGAAGAATATAATTGAGTCATATAGAAGTTGCAGCAAAAGTAAATTTCCATGGATAGAGAACTAGCATGATTTAATGTGGAGTCTGAAAATTTGCACCTGAATGAACACATCATCATTGCTTCGGTACATGCAGTGGAGACATGTGATGCACAAACCATGACACACAAGCACATGGTAAGCCCCTATAACATTTAGTTCTGATTCTCCATTACATTCAGTTGGCATTTTTGGGAAACACACCAAGGCATTTGTTCAACCTGCTAAACAAAATGGGCTATTGTGGCTGAGGTTTGAGCAAAGATGGCCGAGTCATAATAAATTCTCTTCAGGTGGATATGTGAATATGGAACATTGGTTTTGGGTACATCAGCTTCAGCATTGGTAGAGAGGGTTTTGCACACTTCTCTCCATAGTTGAGCATGAAAAATTCTTCCACATCATGCTTTGTGTGTTTCAACTTTCAAGTTGTATACTGGGCTATATTCATCGGCTCTTCAATAGTGCTGAAGGAACTACACAAGCTTTTTTTCAGGTTTTTGTGTGACAATCACCTTGGGAAAGTGCTTAAGCCTTTTGGTGCTGCTCTGTGTGACTATAACATCAGGACAGCACACAAACTTCTTGACTATGCATTGCATGTTGACAACTTTGAGAAAGGTGTATTTCTCACACACCAACCACATGCAGTCATTGTGGGTGCAAAGATAATGAATGCTGGACAATATTGAGATCTTCATCCTTGTTTTTTGACAAATAAGTGGCCAATGCAATTCCGCTGGTTGGCTTTCTAATACCCTGTAAAAAGAATTGGCCATTCCATGAAACTACATTCCAAGTGGATGGACCTTGATGGTTGGAGGAAAGTTACCTCCACACTGAGGCACTGCTACTAGCATCAAGCTTTCAGTATAAGTAACACACATTAAAACATGTATTACACTTCTGTGCTACAACCTACAATTCTAGATGGACAGTTGCAACATGTCTTGTACACACACTTGAAGCTTCATAGTTATTCTTGGTACTAAAATACATGGGATTTCTAAATATCACTCATGGTTAACAGAATTATGTAAAGCAGGCTCACACTCTCGCTGCTTAAATACATCTCTTACCTTGATTGACATTGGTATTAGATGGACTTTCTCACATCTACATTCCTGGCTACACTTGTGCAAGCTTCATTGTGTTCTTGAGCCCGCAGCATTCTTTAGTCTTGGAGCTGCAATCTCTTCTCATGTAGGTGTCCACCCACATCCCTTCAGGAGCTAGAGTGGGTATGCACATACCCATTTTTTAGTGTACAGTACAGGAATACCATACACATCCCTTGGTATTATCATGCATCCATAGGAGGTTATACACAAAGCTACTGTGAGCAATCATACACTCTTGATTAAATTCAGATTGTGTTTTCACAATTGAAGGAGGATGCAAGTGCTGAACAATAGCATGTGAGGAAGTCTACTTGCCACTGCACAACATGATTAACACAACTATTGAACACACTTACAAAGCTCCAACATTGGAACAATCAAGCAAGTGTACATTACTTCTCAGTGATATAACACCCTACTTTCCTTCTCAGGGATAGGATCCATCAACATCAACAAACAATTAATCTCTTTGATTCTGTGCCTTGTAGTGATCAGCTTGGTTTAGTGAAAACAATTGCAAGTACCAAGATCAGTTTGTTTCAAATCTAAGTGCAGTTGGGGCCATTGCTTTTTAAGGAATGACAAATGATATGAGCAGAGGATGGGTGATTTAAGACACCTTACAGTGGGCACCCAAGAGTGGAAAATGTTGGACATTGCCATACTAAAAGCCAAATCTAGGAAGTGCCCAACTCTATGCCTTGTGAATCGAGTCACTTGTGTGTTGCCTTAGTGCAGCACCAGTAGACTATGACACAAGACTTAAAATGGTTTTAGTCTAGACAAATTGACTCTGGATAACTCAAGTCTTGGATGAATCTGCCCAGATTGACACTCTCTGATTGGTTTAACCTGGATTGACGTCACTCTGATTACCTGTTCTCATAAGGACCTTCTTTGATTGGGTCCACCTGGATCAGTGCTACTACGATTAGCTGCCCCAAAATGGTGCTATCTGATTGGTGCTCCTTGGATTGGTGTCCCTTTGGATGCTTATCCGCAAATCAATGCCACTTCGTTTGGTTGCCCAGATTGAGGCCACTCCAATTGGCTCATCCTAGATTGGTGTTGTTGATGTGTTTTTTTATGACAGCAACAACATTAGAATAAAACACTAATTGCTCTATCCTCTCTTGAACAAAGTATCTCAAATGCTAAACAATGTGATCAAATGAGAATACTCCAAGGTTCTTTGAATGTCAAGTCTTGACATGCACATGGATAAACTTAGTGAAATGATGCGATTTTGCTGGTAATCACAAAGGGACTTACGCTAAATGTCTCCTTACTCATGGATGAAGTCTACTCCTTACTCCTTGGATTTGTGAATGAATGAAACCTTCTTCAAACTATCTAAAAAGAAATGATAAAAGGAAAGGGTTAGGAGAATCTAATCTACTCCTAAGGACAATGAGATAATGAATAATGCTTTGATAGACAAATTCCTTGGAACCAAGTTTCATTTCACCACGAGAACAACAACTACACGAAACTAGTGCAATCTTCAGAGGTAATGAAGGATTTTCATATTGCAAATATGCATTCAAATACCCACAGCTGGCGCAACTTGAACAAATATCCACAATCGAACTATTGCAAAATGGGGTTTAGGCTAACTTTGCATTGTAGCTTACAATCCGCAAACCACAAAAAATATGAACCAAGGAATTCATCAAATATCTATACATTCATTCACCATATCAATGAACTGCAAAGTTAAAACTTATCTAATTTGCTTTGAATCATCTTTGAGAAATCAGAAACCATGCTAACATCCCAAAGTAACACAATATTCACCAAGCTTCAATGATTATGTATTGATTTTGGTAGTATCTTTACAACAATTTGCCAAAGTCTCTTTAACTTTTCAAAAGCTTCTACTCTAATGAAGAACTTTCTAATCATCTACTTTCTAAAGAATCCTCTAATCTATGTCCAACCTCTTTTTACAAATGAAGAGAATGAGCATTTATATAGAGCTCAAAAATACAACCAAGGGCCCAGATTGATTCTAGAATCAATGGCCAAGATTAAGACAACACAACCCTAATGAAAGGTAGTTACAACTACCACCACTTTCGACCAATGAAATATCAACACATGATCTTGTAGCATCCTTATCTCTTTCTTTGGTGGCCAGGTTCAATGAATCTGGACATGTTGACATGGCACACTTGGATTGGTTGATGATGACTGGATGCCACCTCAGCATATTCCAAGCAATTATCTCTTTGAACGTTCTTTGAACTTGGGAATTTCGTCTGTGTTGTGCTTCCTTTAGATTCTTGCATTGTCTTGGATTTCTTTGTGTAATCTTGACTTCATGACGTTAAGCTTGATCCTTTTCTCATTCTTGAATTTCCATGGATTGATCTTCTTTTGATGTTGGATTCCTCGACGCTGGATTGGAAATGCATCTCCTCCCGTGGATGATCTTCATGCTAGCCTTCCTTGTATCATTGAAGTATCTTGAAAGGTGAAGTCCTCTTGTTATTGGAAGTAGTCTCCTTATCCACCATTGGAACTCCTTGATGCTTGAGATAGTCTCCTTGATGCTTCTCGAATGGCTTTGATCATCCTTGAGCATCATCTTCATGGAAGTTATCCTTGTCCTCAATTCCTGCAAAACAAAGAAAACCTCAAGTAGTCATGGCGAATAAAATCCTTCAATGTAATGCAATACTAAGATAAAACATGAATAAACTTGCATGATTGAAGAAATGATCTATTTTGGAAGAAATGAATAAAATAACACTTGAAAAACACTTCTTCACAAATTCGCCCCTCGGAATAAATCTGCTCTTCAAAAATCGATTTGAGATTTGCTTTGAGGAAAAAATGAAGTGAAGAGCTTATTTAAATACATATCTCATGTGATTTTCTCCTACTAGGCCGACTTGGATGAAGAATTTAACAATTTTCTTTTAGATTTCATTTGAATTTTTTAATGGTCTTGAAGTCGGCTAGGTCGCACATTTTAGGAGATCAAGGAAGAAATTCCTTGTCGCATTTTTCATCAAGTAATGGATTTTATCCATGTCGCAAGTTTGGGCATGTCTTGGAATTTTGCACTTTTCATGGTCTCCCAGATTGATTCCTTATCTCACTTTCCTCCATGTCCCGGATCAATTTATCCTTGTTGCACTTTTGGGAGGGTGGAGGATAAATCCATGTCACAAGTTTGAGTGGGTCATGGAAAAGTCCTTGTCACACATTTCACTACCTTGCGGATAAATTCCACATCGCAAGTTTGGGCATGTCTTGGAATTTCGCACTTTTCATGGTCTCCTGGATTGATTCCTTATCTCACTTTCCTTCATGTCCCGGATCAATTTATCCTTGTCGCACTTTTGGGAGGGTGGAGGATAAATCCATGTCGCAAGTTTGAGTGGGTCATGGATAAAATCCATGTTGCACTTTTCACTACCTTGCAGATTCATTCCTTGGCGCACATTTGGGGAAGTCATGGAAAATTCCTTGTCACACATATCACTCACCTTTGGAATTTCCATGTCACATATTTCCCCTTGTCTTGGATGAATTCCACATCGCATATTTTGGAGGATTAGGGAATTTTCCTTGAGTGCATGTTTAGTCACCTTGTGGAATTTCACACCTTTTGCCTTGCCCTGGATAAATTCCATATCCCAACCTCACTTGGTGAAATCTATCCAAGTCGCACTTTTCACCTACTTGTGGATTGATTCCATGTTGCAAGTCTTGGAGGATTAAGGAATTTTGCACATTTGAGTGGACCATGGATAAAATCCATGTCACACTTTTGGGCATACTGTGGATAAATTCCTTGATTGCAATTCTTTATCTTGGATTTTTCTGTCTAAGTCACAAATTTTACTAAGTCATGGAATGAAATTCTTGGTATAAGGGCACACTTTCATTAGAGTCGTGGGTGAATCCTTTGAGCGAGTTTTTGAGGATAATTCCAAGTTGCCATTTTCATGATGTTGTAGATTCATTCCCATAACCGCAAGTTTCATGATGGCTTGGATTCATTCCATGAACGCACTTTCAAGAGAGTTAAGGAAAAAATGCCAAGCGTAATCTAGACCTTTGGAATTTCATCTATCCTAAGAATCAAGACAATCTTGATGGAATATTCTAACACTTGGACAAGGATTTCGGATTTTGACAATGAATTGCTGGTTTTGTCATGGATTGTCATGTTTGGAGTGAAGAACTTAGGAATTTTTTACATGGAATAATGGAATTTTGACAAGAATTTTGGTGAGGACTAAGGCAAAACCAAAACCTAACCTACAAGCCCTAAAACCTAAAAGCGAAAAAGAGGGGGTCCCCATTTGCGATGGGGCAATGTGTGAAAACGTCACAACAGGTGTCACCTCAACTAGTCCTCTGGATTGGTACTATTATGACTGGTTCTCCCTAGATTGACACCATTCTAGGTGATCCCCAAACTTGGACTACTTCTATGGGCTCACCCCATATTGGCACCAACTTAGTTGGTCATTTGGACTGGTTCGATTCTGACTAGTTCTCTATGGAATAACTTCATTCTAGTTCTCTATCTCCAGACTAACACTCTCTAATTGGCTCACCTTGGATTGATGCTATCTAGATTGGCTCTCTAGATTGGTTCTCCGTAGGACGACATAGGATCTAAAGATTTACTTGGTGCAAATTTTATCAGGGCCGAAATCTAGTGCGAGTTGGTTCCACCTTTATTGGTGCTACCTTGATTGACTCTATAGCACTACTTGAGTGGTTTCTATACTACTATGCATGAGAAGCTAAACCATCATCCACACACTCTGTGCATGCCAAAGAAGTTGTACTATTGCAGCAACAAGGAAGATGAACTGTTGACTGTACGGAAAGGAACTGTTCTGTAACTGAGCTTGCTTGTAAATGATTTTTCTTGTAATTTTGTATGTACCTGTATTCAACCTTGAGGAACAACGTGATATGAGGATAGAGGAGAGGGGAAGATACACATATACACATTGTTATTAACATATTCCACGTCCTTAGGTCCACTAAAGTAGTTGCAGTTAGACAAAGCAGCTAGGGTGTCTCCCTGAGTCTCTCTGACCATAGGAATTTTCATTCTTAGTCTTTTGGAACATTGTAATCATATGGATTATCACTGTTCATAGTGAATAGAAGAGCATTATTCTACTATCTCATTTTCTTCATCAATGCATAGTTGTTCATGTTGATGATGTTTTTTGTGCCAACAACAACAATAGAATAAAACACTAAGTATACTATTCTCTCTTGGATAAAGTCTCTCAAAGGCTAAACAATGTGATCCAGTGAGACAACTTCAAGTTACCTTATTTGTAATTGCAGTGGATAAACTCAGTGAATACATGTGATCTTGCTGGTAATCACAAAGGGACTTACGCAGACTTCTTCTTACTTCTTTCAGCTTATTTCTCCTTTCAGTGTGGATGATGTATCAATAATAAAGAAAAGGCAAAAGATAAGGGTTTAAAGAAACTAATCTAAGGTCAATGAGGCAATGATGATGCATGAATAGACAAACTCCTTAATCAACCTAACTCCACTTCGCCAAGGATACCTACAACTACATGGAGTAGATGCAATCTCCTAAGGATAGTGAAAGGTTTTCAAATCATGAAAGCTCATATAAGCACCCATTAGACAGCGCAGCTCAAACAAGCATCCACAATCGAACTTAAGCAAATTGTGATGAAGCTTAGACTAGCTTTACACAACACTTCACCAACGATGAATGTCAAAAGCATGAGCTAGGAGTTGATCAAATATCCTATACAACATGCATTACATCAATGAGCTACTACTCTACTCTACTCTACTTAGAAACATCTCTTCATTTCATCAAGATACAAGAAACCATGTTATTCCACAAGACAATACTTAGAACCAAGCGAGCTCCAATGTCTTTGCATTAATCTTGAGAAATATTTACAACAATCTTCAAGTACTCTTAGAGAATTTCGAGAGTCTCTTCCTACTCTACTCTACTACTAGTAAACTTCGAACTGTGAACTAACTATTACAAATGAGGCAACAAGGCCTTTATATAGAGTTCCAGAATTACAATGAATGGCCTGTATCAGTTTAAGTAGCCAAGGTCCCAGATCATGCCATCTCAGCAAGTAGCTACAACAAATTGCTATTTTTAGTACATAAGAGAGGCAATGAAGGCACGCTTTCCAAGAAAAGGATAAAATGGAATCTTTAGAGCATCTTCCACATAGACGTCCTCTTTGGCTTCTTGCTTGTTGAATGATGTGGCGAACTGTGACTGGCTTGATGATGTGTATCCACCACGTAGGTGCCATTTCAGCAACTCTCATGGATTCCATCAGTTTATTCAATTTGCTTCTGACATATTCCCAAATTGCATCATCTGTGTGATGTCTTCGAACGTGATCACTTTGAATTTGAATGCTTGGGAATGTATCTTTACTAACTTTGCCTTGTTCCTTCCGCAATCTGATGTATATGATGTATATTGCTCATTTGTCAAACTCTATGGTACTTTTCTCTTGGCAGGATGCACGTTGATCTTATGTGATGCTTCTTTGTAGAGAGTAGTATAGATGATGATGACATGAAGTAGGAGACTTCTCAGAGACTTGAAGTTGTATGGAACTTGAAGCTTTATGGATGAATGTCTTCGTTGATGTTGATGATGAAGTGTACTTGCATAATGAACTTGATGTGATCCTTTGGAGTGGCTATCTTCTATCTTCACTTTACTCCTTGCATGAAGGTGGTTCCGGGTGCTTGCTCCTTAGATAACTCCTTAATCCAGTCCACGCTCTTGCAACACAACAAAGAAACAATATCAATCACTTCATAACACAAAGAAATAACTTTAAAGATGTAAATAACCCTTCTCCAATTTAGGTGCACATTTAGTGTTCTGGAGGTGCAAAAGTGCGCCTAAGCTAAAAGGACCTTATATTTGCTATTTTTGTGATTCCAAATGATTGTGAATGTCTTAGAATGACTCCCCTTATCTAGGCGCCCATTTAATGATGTGAAATCATGCCTTTTCACTTGAGGCGCTAGAAACAGGTTGCATAGGTGGAAATGTGCGCCTAGATAAACTTAGCTTGTTTCTTGGCTTTTAACACTTTCAAACTCATGTTTAGACTTCCCAGAGACTTCTTCATTAGGGCACCTACTCTCAAGGTTTCCAACACTTTGCTTTCAAACCTCATGCTCTCTAGGCGCCAAAGTTGGTATGTAAAGACAAGAAAGTGCGCCTAAGCTACTTTGGATTGTTTTTGGCATATATATGATTTCAAGAACTTGTCAAACTTCCCAGAGGAATACTTCATCCCTAGGCGCAATTTTCCAAGTTTACATCCACTTTATTGCCAAGGCGCCAAAACGTTCTGTGAAGGTACGAAAATGCGCCTTGATTCCTTGAGATAATCATACTCAATTCTAGGCGTAATTTTAGGTTGCTACTAGTGGTAAGGTGCGCCTACTTTCTTTTGGGGCTAATTCTTGGTATTTAAGGGTTCCAAACTTCCTTCATTGCTAGGCGCATTTTGTGGTTGTTCAAGAGAGATCTTGCGCCTAGATTCACTTAGTAAATTTGAGTTAATGTAACTTCATTTGAGGCGCAAATCTAAGGTGGAAGGAGATGAAGAATGCGACTTGGCATGGATAAGTTCCTTCTTCAACTTAAAGGAGTTCAAACCATTGTGAAGGCTCAAGAAGGAGCCTCAATAGTCTTAAAACTTATGAACTCAAGCATTTTCTTCTTAGGCGCAAATGTGAGGTTACACAAGGGGAAATTGGCGCCTTGATTTGTGATGAGCATTTCATATGTTTGACCAATCTTGGAACTCAAGGTGAATTGCTTCTCTTAAGGCGCTATCTTTTATAGTTTCAAACATCCATTCTATGTTAAGGCGCTCAAAGGAGGCTCTGGAGATGGAAAAATGCGCCTAGCATCCCGGGCCTTAAATCAGTTGGAAACATCTTGGAATAACCTCAATCAGTTGGAAACATCTTGGAATAACCTCTCTCCCAAGGCGCTCACTTAGTGATGTAGGTTAAAGTGACTTTCCTTAGGGCGCAATTCAAGGTGGAAGGAGTGGAAAAGTGCGCCTCACTCCTCTTGGTGATTTTCAAGTTTTTCTAAGTTTTAAATACTTCATACATACCCTTAGGCGCAAATTTGGGGTTTCTAGATGCTGTCCTCTGCTAGGCGCACTTTTGTAGTGCTATAGGTGCCAATGTGCGCCTAGACTTCCTTGAAACACTTTGGACTAAGTTTAAACCTTCAAGATGCTTTCTAGCACCAACTTGTCACTATTAATGATAACTCCACACATTCTTAGCTAAGGCGCACTTCTTGATATGCACTGGAGTGGATTTGCACCCTGACTCTAGGGTCATTTCCTTGTCAAGCTTTCAATGTCTAAGGCTTTCTGAGGGTTAAAACATCAATTTCACTCAAGGCGCCATAGTTTGGAGTGGTTTGAAAGGGTGATAAGGTGAAAGCCTCCTTCTAGATTAAGGTACACTCAGCTCGCTATCAGACTCAGAATTTGACACACTCCAGGGGACTATGGCTTCCAACACGAAGCTATTGACTCAAACACCACTAACTTCATCATGAAAAACTGCTAAGACATCATCCAAGTCTAAAGCAAAGCACTGGAGCTCCAAAAAAAGGGGCTCCCCATTTGCAATGGGGCGATGTGTGATTAGGTCACAACAGTTCACTATGTTGTTTCTATTGCATCTTCATCATGACATAAAAGGTTACCAGCTAATTTATTTTGTTGTTTCTGCACAACCACCCTGGGCTTTGTGGTGATCAGGAAGACTAGTTTTGGAAGTTACTCAATTTGAGTTGGAATTCATGCCTTTCATGATAATTTAATAAACAAAATATTATGTACTACCTAAAAATTCAAAATGGAGTGTCAATAAATTTTGTTTGGTCTCATTTTTCATATTTTGGTGTTGTTATTGTTAACTGTCTAAATACTGGAGATCCTTTTGAAAAAAAATCAGATTTCTGTTGTAAACATGAAAAAGTGAAAAAGATAAGATTTTTAATTCTAGTTTGGATTTCAGATATTTAGATCCAGTTCTAGCTTATCCTCAGTTAAAGATCAGAGAACAGAAATACTAGCTAGTAATTTCATCAGATGTAACATTGTTACAATAGGTTTCAGATTTTATTGTCTATGTTTCAGATTCTTCCAGAATCATGTAATAGTTGACTTTATAACATCATATTTTCAGCCGATTTCTAAATTTTGGTTCACAATGGGTACTATTTGATTTTCAAGAGAAAATCATTTTTATTGTCGGACCGTCGGTTATACAAGATGATATGGGTACTGTTCTTTCAGGAAACAAAATTGGAAATGGAAACCAGAAAGGTGGAGTTTCCAGGAACCAGTGAAAGCCAAATAATGCATAAGCCTCCAGACAAAAAAAATTAAAAAAATATTAGAATAAAAAAACAGATATAATTTTCCATTGTTTGTGCATAAAAATTGAAATCTGGAAACACCCTAGAAATTATCCAGAAATGTCGCAGTGCATTGCAGTGTCCCGGAAATAGTAATGCAAATTCTGAGACATTTCCAAATACACCTTGGCATTTTTGGGTGTTTTCATTTCCATTTTAGAAATGATAGAACAATAAATTGGGGATCTCTATGACATTTCTAATTTCTTGCAACATAGTGTACAAGTTTGGCAATCAAATGGTAGGAAGCTTCTTAGGTGTTCATCTTTTTTTTTGGTAGTTAAAATGAGGGGTCTATTGGGGCCCTCACCCTTGCAAAAAAACATTGTTACAATACATACAATTGATAATCCAGATTACAGAAAACCATCATAAAACTTTGCTAAATTTAAGCAAAAATCTAGAATCAAGAGCCATAGTACTGAAAACCTATGTTACCGGTTCTTGGCAAAAATTGCCTGGGTCCCGGTTTGGTCTGGCCCGGGTCCTGGTCCGGGTCCGGTTCGTCCGGGGATACTGGCAGGGTTCGTCCATTTGCCTGTGGGTTCGTCCGGGAAGAACCCGGGCGAACCCACCCCGAACCCACTACGAACCCATGAAGAACCCGCGGCTGCCAGCGAAAAACTCAACTTTTACTTAGTTCTTTTAATAAAATTTGACATTTTTAAATTGTTTTTTCTTGATTTGACAACACTCCAACCCTAAAAGCATGATGTGAAAACAATTTTAAGACAAAAAACAATCAATTTTCCTCATTCCAAATGAAAAAACAAAACTCTTCCATATTGTGCTAAGCTATTTTTTTTTCTTGCCATCAAATCTATAGAGTTGAAGATCGTTTGGTGAAGGATCTAAAGCGATAGTTTTGCTATTCCTATGGGTGTGCAATAGCTCGTTTGCTACAAAGGGGATTGTAGAGGCAGATTTTGCAAAAAAGGTTGGTTTTTTTTGGTGTTTTTTTTCTACATTTTTCTTTTGTTTTGAATCTTTTTTATTCTTTTTTCTAAATTCTTCTATCTACTATAAATCAATGGCACATTTGTAAAGCTTTTAAACTCAACTAGGTTTTAATTTATTTTTTTGGTTTTCAATTTGAAATTTCATTTGTTTGAACTTTGAAACTTTGAATTCATGGAATGTGTTGTTTATTGATTTTTTAAATTTATGGCATAGGGATTACAATGGCAAGCGGTTCAACCTCGTCGGAGAAATCCAAGCTCAAAACAGATCCAAATTCTCCCCTTTGGAAATATGTTAAAATGTTAGAACCACTTCCAGGCGGTGGAGGTTATATATGGATGTGCAATGGTTGTGGGGTTCAATATAGAAGCTCTTACAGTAGGGTGAAAGCCCATTTGTGTAACATACCTGGGTTGGGCATCAAAGCTTGCCCTGGAAAAAATGGTGTACCCATCCCACAAGCTCAAGTCCTTGCATATATCCAAGAGCAAGAAAAAGCAGAGGAAGCATCAGGTCGTAAACCAAGTCACCCTTTGCTAAAGACTCAGAGAGGTTCTCGAGGAATGAAGCCCCCTCAATCAGCATCACCATCAGAATTTGAACAGGAACATGTAGAGAGCCACCCATTTTTGCCCACAGTTGAACCTGTAGCACGCAAAAGATCAAAGGGACCATTGGAAACGGCATTTCACAATGAGTCTCGTGAGTTTGCTAATCAACAAATTGCAAGATGTCTCTATGCAAATGGCTTATCTTTCAATGTTGTTCGCTCACCGTATTGGAAAGAAATGGTGAAAGCAATTAATGATGCTCCAAAAGGTTTTAAGGGCCCAAGTTTTGAGAATATATGCACCACCTTATTGGAAAAGGAAGTGAAGTTTGTAGAGGATAAATTGAAGCCCATAAGGGAATCTTGGGCTGAGACAGGTTTATCCATCGTTTCTGACGGATGGAAAGATTAAAAAAATCGGCCATTGATCAATGTTATTGCAGTGTGCCCTAAAGGGGCTATGTTTTTGAAGGCAGTCGATTGTGAAGGGGAGGTGAAGGATTGTCCATTTATTGCTAATATTCTTTGTCAAGCCATTGAGGAAGTGGGGCCTCGAAACGTGGTTCAAGTGGTAACAGACAATGCAAAAAATTGTAGGGCAGCTGGTTTATTGGTTGAGGAGCGTTACTCACACATTTTTTGGACATCTTGTGCGGTCCACTCCCTCAACCTTATGCTACAAAAAATTGGCAAAAAAATTGATTGGATCAAACAGGTGTATAGTGAGGCAGAAGACATCCAGATGTTCATCATCAACCACCATGTCACAAGGCATTTTCAGATCATTCTCAAGATTGGAGCTGCTAAAGGTAAGTGAAGCTTCAAGCAATTTTTATTTTTTCTTAAGTTTATGTTTTTGAGTTTTGTAAATTTATTTAAATTATTTTTTAAGAAGCCTTATTTTTTAATTTTTTTTATTTTGATTTTTATAGGTTGCTGAGATCCGTTTTGCCTCCAACACAATTGTCTTAAGACAGCTTGTGAAGGTTAAAGAGGCACTCTCTAGCATGGTCACCAGCCAAAATTGGTCCATATGGAGGCAATCTAGCACTGAAAGGGCAACAAAGATTAAGCAATTGATCCTAGATGACCATTGGTTGGATCGTGTTGAGTATCTCCTAAGTTTTACCGAGCCCATATTGAGTATGATCCGTTATACCAACATGGATAGGCCTTGTTTGGGAGAGGTATATGATGGCATCGACTCAATGATTGAGAAGATGAAAGCCATCATAAATGAACATGAGCGAGATCCTCAAGAAACTTTTTTCAATCAAATACACCAAATTATTGAAGAGAGATGGGACAAAATGACCACCCCATTGCATCTTCTTGCCTTTGCACTGAGTCCCAAATATTACAGTGCTCAACTCCTTTCTGTGGGGACAAGGGTTGCCCCATATAGAGATGCTAAAGTCAGCCGAGGGTACAAGGCAGCATTTCGCAGACTCTTTGTTGATCCTGACATACGAGAAGCAGTTAGAGTTGAGTTCATGCATTTTGTGAGCTCCACGGACATGGGTGTTGATGCTCTTGTTGACAAATATAAGGTTGATGCTCATATGTGGTGGTACTTCCATGGCCAATCATTCATACACCTACAACCTCTTGCAATAAAAATTTTAGCGCAAGTAAGTTTTATTATCTTTTAGATTTTTATTTTTTAATTTTAATTTTTAAATTCGAAATTTCTAATTTATAACTCTAACTGTCTAATGTTGTCTTGTATTAATAGGTTGCTAGTTCATCAGCTTCTGAGAGGAATTGGAGCACATACTCCTTCATCCACTCAATAAAGCGTAACAGGCTGCACTCAAAAAGGGCGGAGGACTTAGTGTACATGCATTCCAACTTGCGCCTCCTTACAAACACAAGGACTACAAGGAAGGGGACTCAAGGAAGTGGGATATCGAGCCAGAGCATACTAACCTGGATGCTACCATTTCCCACCTTGCCGCACTTGAAGTTGATGTTGATGTTGAGATTGGTAGTGGCCCTAGTGGGCATGAGAGTGCCAGTGCCAGTGCCAGTGCCACTTTTTGTGGTTCTACTAATATACCAGTATTTGATGATGCTCATATGGCTTGTGGTGATGATATTTTTGATGACCCATATGACAGTGATGCCTAATTAGTGATGGCATTGGCTGATTGTTGACATTTGGCATTATAATTTTGATTTTTGAATTGTAATAACTATATATATCATGACATTCGACATTCGTGTTTGACTAATTGACATTGTAGTGTTTTTAATTTCTAACACTAGTGTGGTTTTGTTTATTATATGATCATATTCATGATGCTATGGTATTCTGAACTTAATTACTGTTACAAATATGAATATATTTCTGATGTTTATATGTTTTTGTATGGACGAACCCAAAACGAACTCACACCAAAATTTTTTTTGACCGAACCCGCGAACCCGAACCCGAACCCGTACCAGAACCGGTAACTTAGCTGAAAACCAACCACTAAGTATGGACTAATACTAAAGTTACTTTTTGAACAGTTTCCCTTAAAACATAAAGGACTTAGCAGTGTGAAAACTACTAAACAATAAACTGGAATAACTGAAAAAGGGTCCCTAAAACTCAGTGGCAGCTAGACTACATCTACCTACAGCTGCCATGTAGCATACAAAAGAAGAAACAAAAAAGGAAACTTAGCCAATTATATGGTCTCCATCTCATCCCTTCTGGCATTGAGGCTACACACAGAAATAGTACAACTACCAGCAGGAGGATACTTTGCCCTTGAAAATATCTCAATTAATCAACCTGAAGAACAATATAAGTAGGGGTGCTAGGGAAGTTTGCATTGCACTCTCGTCTTCTTTCCTATAGGGAATGTGGCTATCCCAGCTATAATGCACTCTAGGATTGATTTGGGTCCTACAAACAGCTGCAGTGAAGCCCTTCTTAGTTAGCTTGGGGAACGGGTTTGTGCTAGCAATGCCAAGGGCACCCTTCCTTTGAATCACTTTGAGACATTGCATGTATGTTTCCATATCTTGGCATTATCATGCAAGCTCATTCTTGTGATTGTAAACCATTTGAATTTTTTGTTGCATGTTAAGAACTTTGTTTCTTAAGCTCTTTTCTTCCATTCCCTCATAATTTTCTTCATCTTTGGAAGAAACCACCTCCATTTTGTCATGTCCTCTTTTTTGAGACCTTGGAAATAATTAAATAATTGAAAATTTAAGTTGTTGAAAAAAGTAACTTTGAGTTATAAATTAAAAGCCGACTGATTTTTAATTATTTAAAAGGTCGTAAAAAGTGGTGTTTTAAAGTGTTGCTAGGCATGGGGGTGCAAAAAGTGAGTTAAAATGACACTTTATTATTATTTTAACTTTGAGGGGATAAATAAATGAAAAGAATATAAAATAATATTATATTTCCTCAAAAAGTTATATAAGGAGTTGGGCTCAGAAAAAAGGTTATCCAATTTCATAATTAAATCCAATCTTCTCGAATGAACAAGAGTTATTTCTTTCCGCTTGAGGATGAAAACCCTCTTTGCGTAGAAATCTAGAGGACGAAAACCCTCTCAATTTCCTTATTCGGGATTTGAGGACAAAAACCCTCTTGGCTTTCTTGGTGATTTCATACAGAGATCATAGCTGTGCTAAATGAATGAAGGCATTTTTAGTTGCAGTTTCATGTGGAAGATTTTTGAGTTTCAATTGTGGTTTATGGTTTTCAGTATTTTGGGTTTGCAGAGATTTTTGGGTTTCTAATGTTTGTTTCAGATTTTCAAGGGTTTGCTCTAGTTCGAGTTTGTATGCGAATTTCTCTGTTGTGAGAATATTGTATGAAGAATTTGATTTGGATCTATATGAAGTTTATCCTAGTTTGAGATCATTGAAAATGATTTAATATTGTATGTGGGAGTTGTGATTATAACCTTCACTTTATTTATATTTCCTAGCCATAACAAATTTTTTACACATTGCTGGGTGTGATTTTATATTCAATAAGGGTTCGTAGCAAAGGTATTGATTAATCTCAATATTTATGCAAGCCATGCGAGAAGAAGGGCGATTGGGTTGATTTGTTGCATATATTAGAGAGATTGAGATATTTATTTTGATGCTTCTTTGGCTTGTCATAAGGTTACGTCTGTTCACTTATTGCATTTTTCATTGACTCTTTGACAACCACACCCTTTGATAAGTTTATTTGGCAGATTATGTGGTCGAACCAACTGTGAAAATGACCACAACTGTAGAAGGTATTTGAGAAGTCGCTGCCCATATTCATATCTATCGCTGAAGCTGAGAAGAGTTACGGTTGTTCCCACATCCAACATCTAGCCTCTAATGAACATTTTGTAAGAATTTAGAGATGCCGTCTATTTTGAAAGAGGTTGTTGGTTCTAGGAAACTGCCACTATTTTAAATGCCTATATGAGAATTAAGCCGATCGATTCAAGTCTATATCAGACGGCGCAACTCTATAATGGATCTATTCATTGTACCAAGTTGCCGCGTATTCCCTGGAATCACCTTTAGTCATATGAAGTATATGATGTTCATTATAGGGGTCACAACAGTAAATTAATGGTTTAGTGTTGCTTATCCGGTCAAACTCCTATCAATCCAGATTGTGGTTTATTGAAGGGGAAGTTGTTATAATTGGCTGCGTCAATTAAAGGGAGACTATTAAGAATTATTGAATGAATCCGCTCCATTAAAATTGTCTCAAGAAGTGCTCCACATGTGTAAACACAACCTTATATCAAAGAGGTAATTTAAAACAAGCATGGATGATTACAAGCTAGCCGTTTGATGTTTGAAGGTTTTAGAAGTTTGAAGATTTAATACGCAACAATGCATGTGTTAGTAAATTTTCCTTCTCACAACAAATCCTATTGGTTTGAAGGATATTAATCAGAAAATAGCATTTGGTTGATCCAGCACCATTCGGATTTCAAGAATAACAGGAGCCACTATTCAATATTCAATCTCAGCAGAATCCGGGTAATTATTTAATATGATTTCAGTTTGCTTGCCAACGGTTTGACGAAATATCTGCTTTTAACATGTTGGATAAATGCTTGATTTAATTACTGGATTTGGAAATAATTTCTTATCTTTATCATTGTAATCTCTAGACGGTTTAGCGCTAGAAGTTTGATTTCAAGCACATCATTGTAAGATCCTGATTGGTTCAACCATTGGATCCATTTTAATTTTCTGTACTCTCCGCCATTTTGGTGTGTATTGGAATCGGGTGAATTAGTTTGCCATTTTGGCGCTAACGCAGTTCTGCATGCATTTAGCCAGTTTGGCTTTATCGGAATTTGCATTCACTATCAACCAATTTGGCTTGATCGATTCAATGGTTTGCTTATATCGTAAGTTGGTCAGCTTTCCACCAACATCTTTCAGTTAATTCCACTATTCTCGTTCTAATCTTCGTATGCTCTCACCGTGCCCACATCGAGAACTTGGTGACTAGAAAGAGTTAGACTTTGAGTTGAGTGCAAAAAGTTTAGAGGATTTGAGCTAACGGTCCTGCAAGGGACATGTTGTGACCTAATCACACATCGCCCCATTGCAAATGGGGAGCCCCTTTTTTTGAGCTCCGATGTTTTGCTTTAGTCTTGGATGATGTCTTAGCACTTTTTCATGATGAAGTCAATGGTGTTTGAGTCTGTAGCTTTGTAGTTGATACCATAGTCTCCTGACGTATGTTCTGAGATCTTGAAAATGACTAAGTCTGAAATCTTGAAAACCCTGAAAATTGGCTAAGTCTGAAATCTGGTGGATCCCCCAAATTCTAGAATTTGCATGTTAAATCCCATGGATCCGAGACCTATCTCAAACATCCTGAAAGGTATATTGAAAAATATATTAAATTATAAGTTTCTTATACTTTAATATATTTTTCAATATACCTAACCTGGAGGCTTCTATTTCTTAGGCGCAAATTTGCTTCAAGAAGTTAGGCGCACTTTCCCACCTCTGCAAACCTAAATCAGCGCCTAAGATTGACACTCAAATATGCGCCTAAGGTAAAAACTCAAATGTGTGTGTTGAGCAAGGAGGGGTTAAAACTTATGTCGCCTTGATAGGATAAGCTTCCCTTGAATATCTTTGATGATTCGAATCACTCAAAACTTGAAGACTCCTCCTCAACTATGTTAGGCGCATTTTTGCATCTCTAAAGTCACCTATGAGCGCCTTGATATAGAATGGATATTTTTATGTATAATGGATAAGCGCCTTAAGAGAAGCAATCTACCTGGAGTTCCAAAGTTGATCAAACACATAAAATGAGCATCATAGGTCTAGGCGCTAGTTTCCCCATGTTCAACATCACATAAGCGCCTAGAAGAGGAATCATGTTGGAATCAATAAATAATGAATGTATTGGAGTTGAACAAGTTCACGGGAGTTTATGCAAGTTTTGAAGATCATGAAATTTGGAAGTAAGCACCACATTAAGGCTAGGCGCTATATCACACCTTGAACATCATCAAAGGGCACCTTAGAGCCTTGCCAATACCTTATCTATGTTAGGCGCCATTTCTTGTGGTTTTAATCATCATGAGCGCCTAGGAAGTAGAAGTGAGCTTGAGCGCCTAGGAAGTAGAAGTGAGCTTGAGCGCCTAACATCAAAGAGACATGCATCAAGCAACTAGGAGTTTGAGCCTCAAAATACTTCTATTGAAGCTCAAAAGAGTTTGAAATGGAGCAAGTGTCCTTCAAGTAATAAGGTGCATTTCCTTGTCTTTTCCACCCAATTTTGGCGCCTAGAATGTGAATGGTATGAAACACTCAAATCTAGCACATGGAGGATAAGAGGAGCTCAGGGAAGTTGAAAGGAGTGATTAAGGGAGTTAGAAGAGCCAAGAAACTAAGTCAAGAAGATCTAGGCGCATATCTATCTCTATTTCATCCAAATCAGCGCCTTGATAAGGAGCATCAAATTTGCCAGAAGGATGGCGCCTAGAAGGGAGAAGAGTCCTATAAACATGTGAGTATGAAATTGCAATTGATGAATGACAAGAAACAAGTCAAGTAACAAGACGCTATTTCTGACTATTAAGGCTTCAAATTGGCGCCTAAGACAAGGCAAACATGAATTTATGTCAAGGCGCTGATTTCACTCCAAGAGATCATAAGCTGCGCCCAAGTAATCAAGAAGTTCATTAAGACTCAAATCAGCGCCTCATTTTGAAATAACATGAAGTTAAAGAAGAGGTCTCTTAAACATTTGAACATGAAGTTGAAACCATTGAATGTCAAAGAATAAGCCAAATATCAGGGTGCCAATTTCTACTTGTACAACCATCAAAGTGCGCCTAAGTTAATTATGCTGATTTCATGTTTTGGATTGATGGAGTTTGAGGTAAACATTCATCTGTGTTAAGGCGCCCTTTTTCATTCATTCCACCTTGAACCAACGCCTCAAAATAAATCACATTAACCTACATCATTAAGTAAGCGCCTTGGGAGAGAGGTCATTCTAAGATGTTTCCAACTGATAGAAAGCATAAACTTGGCAAATCTAAGGCCTAGGATGCTAGGCGCATCTTCCTACTCCATAAACCATAAATCAGCGCCTTAAGTTGTAAAGACATAAGTCAATGATAAAAGACCTCACTTTGCCAAAATTGAACATTTTAAATACCAACATGTAATTCGAATCATAAAATGCATTAAGTGATGAGAAGAGCACTTTCACCTATTTGCTGCCTAAATCTGCACCTTGGCTGGAAGGATATCTAATGTATTAGAAAGTATACAAGATGATTTCTATGTGCTACGAGATTCGATGTTTATCAATGGTTTAATAGGTGGTTCTCCTGTGTTGCAGGAACATCAATGAAGTTGAGGAATCATTCAAGGAGTTGAGCGCTTAGAGTCATCTTCATGCAAGGAGTGAAGTAAAGATTGAAGATAGCTGCTTCAAAGGAACACTTCACCTTCAAAGACATTCATCCATCACTTCAAGTTCTTCTCTCAATCTTCAAGTATCAGAGAGGTCTCCTACTCCATGAAGCATCATCATCATCTACTTTACTCTCTATGAAGAAAGCATCATCATCCTCACTACTTTCTACAAAGAAGATCAACATACATCCTGCAAGAGAAGAAGAATAAAAAAGTCAGACAAATGAGTAACATGTATCATACACATTCAACTTACAATGAACAAGGCAAGATTAATAGGATATCTTCCCAAACATGCAAGTTCATTCAAGCAATCACATTCGAAGACATCACACAGATGATACAATTTGGGAATATATTGAGGTGGCACCTACGTGGCATTGCGCTTTGTCATCACCAATTACAGTTCGCCACATCATTCAACAAGCAAGAAGTCAAAGAGGACGTCCATGTGGAAGATGCTCTAAAAGATTCTATTTTATCCTTATCTTCTTGGAAAACGTGCATTAATTGCCTATCTTATGTACTAAAAATAGCAAATTGTTGTAACTACTTGCTGAGATGGCATGATCTTGGCCCTTGGTTACTTGAATTGATCTAGGCCATTCATTGTAATTCCGGGACTCTATATAAAGGCCTTGTTGCCTCATTTGTAAAGAGATAGTTAGTGGTAGAATTGTAGAGTAGAGTAGGAAGAGACTCTCGAAATTCTCTGAGAGTACTTGGAGATTGTTGTAAATATTTCTTAAGATTAATGCAAAGACATTGGAGCTTGTTTGGTGTTAAGTGTTATCTTGTGGAATGACATGGTTTTTTGTATCTTGATTGAATGGAGAGATGTTTCTAAGTAGATTAGCAACTCATTGATGTGATGTATGTATGTATTGAATATTTGATCAACTCCTATCTCATGCTTTTGACATTCATCGTTGGTGAAGTGTTGTGTAAAGCTAGTCTGAGCTTCATTACAATTTGCTTAAGTTCGATTATGGATGCTTGTTTGAGTTGCGCTGTCGAATGGGTGCTTATATGAGCTTTCATGATTTGAAAACCTTTCGCTATCCTTACGAGATTGCACCAACTCCATGTAGTTGTAGGCATCCTTGGCGAAGTGGAGTTAGGTTGATTAAGGAGTTTGTCTATTTATGCATCATCATTGCTTCATTGACCTTAGATTAATTCCTCTAAACCTTTATCTTTTTCCTTTTCTTTATTATGGAAGCATTGTACATATATCATCCACACTAAAAGGAGAAATAAGCTGAATGAAGTAAGAAGTCTATGTAAGTCCCTTTGTGATTACCAGCAAAATCACATCAAGTCACTGAGTCTATCCAATACATATTACGATTACGGAACCTTGAAGTTGTCTCACTAGATCACATAGCTTAGCCTTTGAGAGACTTTATTCAAGAGAGAATAGGATACTTGGTGTTTTATTCTATTGTTGAGTTGTCTAAAAACAATCATCAACAGGACACTACAATGGTATCAAAGTTGGTGATCTTGCCATCTTGTTGGGAAGCTAACACCTTGTTGCAGATCTTTAGTTGCATGATAGTTTCAACAGTTCGATGAGAATATATAGTGCTTTAACAGAAAAATCAGAAATTTCTTGAAGAGAGTTAGAAAGTATGGAAGATAGAGAAATGAAGTCTTTTTGAGAATTTTTGTTAGAGATGTTATAAACTTTGCAAGATATAAAGGAAGAGTTGATTAATCTGATTAAGCAGAAGTATAGAAGAGTTGAAGAAGAAAGATCATTAGCAAATATTCAATCAGGTATTTTTAGAAGAGAAGAAAAATGTATGGGAGAGCAATGCTAGCTAAATGAGAACATCAAAGCTTGTCATAAAAGATATAAAAATCTTGATCTTGATATTCAGAAACATCTCTTTCTCATATTACTGCAATTTGAAAATGAGAAATCCATCAAGAAGATTTCAATAGAACCAACTTCACAAGGATCTTCAAATATTGAGCAAAGAATTGGTTCAGTAGAAGAAAGAACAACAAAAGCCAAAACTTCAAGAAGCCATCAAAAGGGCTACAACACTTGAGCAGTCAATGCCTAGAAACAAATTTCATTATAAGGCAACTCCTTACAGCCTATAGAAAAAGAGCTCTCCTATGACGAGAAAAAGAGGATAGCAAAAATTAACTTAGAAGACAAAAACTTTGCTTCTCATGCAAAGAACCCTAGGAGAAAAGCTATAAATGTTGGAGCAAAGAAGAGGTGAAATCAAATGAGAAATTAGAGAAATCCAATGAAAAACCAAAAAAAAAAGTGATAGATACATCTAAGTCACAAAGTTGAAAAAGAAAGTGATTATTTGGCTTCTAACAAGTGTGATTTTCACCAATTTAGTGATGAAGTCAATGAAGAGATTGTGCCAGTTGAACATGAGAAGGAAGAAAAATCAGATTTGCAAGAGGTTGAAAGGAAGCAAACCTTGGAGGAATCCGCCATGCAGGTGGAAGGTATGAAATTTGATGAAGAAAAGGTTATCTTATTAACTTTTGAGTTTGTAGATCAACAAATGTATAATTGTAATGAAGTCAAGGAGAAGGCATCACTTGTTGAACAAGTGAGAAAGTTGTTCCTTTTTAGTTCACATTCATCAATCCTCTAATGATTGATGATTTGGAAGAAAGTTGTAAAAATGAAAGTGAGAAAAATCTTTTGAGTCTTCAAAATGAAAGTGTTGATTTATCGGAAGTAACAACAAAGGAAGACCAACACTTGGAACAATTCTATGATTTTAGATTGGAATAACAAGTAATTTATGGGGTGAAGTTCCAATATTAATCCACTTTTTGAGATGGATGCAGAGATATCTTTTGATAACCCACTCTTTGAGATTGATGCTCTTGTTTAGATTACATCCATCAATCCTCTAATGATTGAATTTGTGCCATTCAAGGGTGATTTGCAAGAAGTTCGGTTTATCCCAAATTTTTGAATCTTCGATATAGTGGAGTTGATGCAAATTTCTCTAAGGCATCAAAAGAAGAGGGTAAGCCTTTGAATCATTCTTATGATAATTCAAAATGTGAAATGAATGTTTCAATCCAAAGAGTTTATGAGGTGGAGTTCTAGAATGACCTTTTTGAGAGGCATGCACATGAGAAAGGTGCCTCAGTGGATATTAATGATGGCTTTGAGCTTGCTGAAATTTTTAGATCAGCAACTAATGATAAACATTTGACCCATTCAGATGATGTTAATTCAGAATATGAGCAGGGTGTTCCAATTCAAAAAGCATATAAGATTGATTTACAAAAAGACTGTTGAGGAGCATGCACTTGAGCAGAATGTTGGTTTTCAGCTTGCTGAAATTTTCAGACCAACAATTAATGGTAAGCAGTTTGACAATATCCACGATTATTGGTCGAGGTATGACAATTATGGTTATAGTAGAGATTTAATGCTTCATACTAAATCTTTACAAGTTTGTTGTCATCATAAAAAGCATTATAAGAATGGTTATAGAGTTCAAATATGTTTACACATAAGAGTGTGGGCTCTGGGTGTTTCATTGAAACATCTGATATCAAGAACAAAGGGTTGTCCTCCATATAGAGTTTATAGTTTGCTAGTTAGGACAACAATAGTTTTATCAGCTTATGATGATTTTGATTCAGTTCTATCTCTTAACATTGACATTTGTAATGAGCTAAATCTATATGGAATTGATAGCACATTTTGGAGAAGATTGCTTGACAACATTATGAAGGATAGAAGATTTATAGCTTTTGGTTGTATCAGAGTGGTGCAACGAAAGCATGGTGAAGAAAGTTTGAGACTAATTTGGGATCTTGGAATTTGCAGAGTGATTTAGTCGGAAAGGGGTTGTAGAACCAAATCAACATTGCTTGAGGATAAGCAATCTTTGGGAAGGATGGATTGTCATGTCCCCTTTTTCAAGACCTTGGAAATAATTAAATAACTAAAAATTAAGTTGTCAAAAAAGTAACGTTGAGTTATAAATTAAAAGATGACTTATTTTTAATTATTTAAAAGGTCGTAAAAAATGGTGTTTTAAAGTGTTGTTAGGCATGGGGGTGCAAAAAGTGTAATGTCCCCCATCTAGCTTATTGCACCAGTGGACCAGGGTAGCCTATAATTTGACTTCCGTAGGTTAATGGAGGTGTTTAGGAAGTCATTCCAGGGACTTACTATTTATAGTAAGTCATGAGCCGAGCAGTTACTATTTTTGGCAGGGTGGCATGGATGGTCATAGCACTAGGATTCTTGTCATTTCAGGGCCCAAGGTGATATAAGTCGATATATAAGTTAAATTAAATATTTAACTTATACTATATGAGATATTAAGTCACTTAAGTTATAAGGTAATATTACTTTATAAAGTTAAGTTATAACTTAAAAGTGAGGTGACTAGGAGGTGGGCACCCCTCATGGAGAGACAAGGGGTTGTTTTTAAATAAAAATAAATTAAAAATTCCCTCTCTTGGGCGTTGGGGTTTGGAGGAGTAAAAAGGGGAAAAGACTCATTTTGCTTATGCGAAGATATTGGATTTTGCTCACTTGTGAGTTTCTTGTGCTTTGGCATTTTGAGCTTGGCTCTAGGGTTTGATCGTGACGGTGTTGGGATGAAAACCTCTTCATTGATCCCTTTCCTCGTGTGTGGAAGATCGTATCAGGAGAGGTTATTGGAGGCTTCATCTAGGAGTCTCACTTGGGCTTTCAGGAAACGCAATTTTGAGAAGATTCTAAGACAAAAATGATATATACTTTGGAGTTGTGGTTTGTAGATGAGAATGAGTTTATTATGAGCAGATTGAATGGAATTTTGAGGAGTTTTGTGGCTGTGTTGCAGTGTTTAAGGAGGCCGTACAATCTGTTGCTGGCCGTACCTCTTGTGCAGGGCCGTACACTCTCTTTTCTGCATTTTCTTCACATTTTGGTAGCTGTTTTTCATCACAAAGGGTCGATTCAAGGCTGTAGACATAGACAGATCAAAACAGAAGGAAAAAGGAGGGTTTATGCTTGAGTAATTGCTGTACCATTGCTCCAAGGAGGCCGTACACTTCAGCCATGGACGTGGGTCCTTGAAACTGGTGATTTCTCATAGTTTCCAGGCATTTGTCTCTCACATTCTTGGTGTTTGGAGATAGTTTTGTAGCTGCTGATGATTGTAATACAATATCTTTTCATTGCACGAAGTTGTGAGCATATTCCTGTGGCTTAGTGGCTGATTCGACTACAGCATCCGGATAAAATTGTAAACCTCCATCTGGGTATGTCAATATAATTCATATTTTGGCTCATTGCTATCTGGGTAGTTGTTATTTTGTTAATATCTCTTTTAGATTTTCTAGGTTTGTTCATATGCTTCATATTTCATACATGCAATGCAAAAAACAAACATGCAAAAACAACCTATAAAACCCTAAGCAGGAAAACATCAAAAAACACAAAAAAGTCAGTTAGACAAATATATACAGAGGGGTGTATGTTACAGTGGTATTAGAGCTGAGGTCTCGAGGTCGAGACTCTTTGGGGCGAGCAGACTATAATGTCTCGTAGGCTGGTGGTGGGAGATGGGCCCCACCTCAAGGGAGATGTGCCCCTTCCCAGCGCTCGTGGCCCAAGGTCTCCTCGTGGATGCTCTGGTGGGGAGATGAGCCCCCACTCTTAACGCCGAGGGGTGCCATTCACCATCAGTTCGAACTTTTGGCGTAGTGGTTGCCTTAGCTTGGTATTGAGCAGAAGATCTTGCCATCCTATAAGGTTAAATATGACATGCAGAAGATGAGCATGAGACATGTGGCCTACAAATAGATATAATTTTAGACTAAGACCAGGAACACAAAACCCACAGAGAATATAGGAAGAAGAGGTACCACAGATTGATTCATTTGAGTCAGAGACAGAGGTTGTAGCTACTGAGTGGGAAGCAACAGTATTGTATAGTGAGGAAAATTTCGAAGTTCCTAGAACAGGCCCTTTTTCAGGTGAACTACCTCCAGTTATAGAACCGACAGAAGAAATGGGTGACAGGGAAGGTGAGGAACCTAGCATGTGCGAGATCCTGGATGTGCTCACCAGGAGTTCGTTGGCCTTAGAAAGAGAATTGAGGGAGTCTTGACAGGAGTTGAAAGAATCACAGGCGGAGATAGCACATACCCTCAAGCAGTTGCGAGATGGAAGGAATAATAGGGATAATCGTGACAAGAACAGGTACAATGGAGGTGACAGGAACATGAACAATGGCGGTGATAGACACAGAGACAATGGGGGAGATAGGAACAGGCATATTGTGGGTGATAGACACAATGGTGACAGGAGCCAGGATGATAGACACAGGTTCAGAGATGATAAGGATGAGGATGAGGCCTCGGTTACTCATAGGAGGGCTTCACAGTTTACAGCAGGTGACAGACTTGGTATTCCTACATTTGCTCCCAGGAACCAAGTTCCTGAACAAGATCCCACACAGGCTGAGTTTCAGGATGAGATTCTGAGGATTGAAGAGCTTCTAGTGCAGAGTTCAGGGCCGAGATGACCTTTGCAGAGTACTCTGACATCAGGATAAAGAATAGACCTCGTAGGGGAGGTAGACCTCAGAACCAGGAGTTGCAAAAGAAAGTGAGCAAAATGACACTTCCCTACTTTGATGGATCAGGTAAAACCACCGCGAGAGCTTGGGTCCAAAAATTGGACAGCTACTTGTAGATTAGTCCCATGCCTGAGGAGGACGCCATTACTTATGCAACATTACATTTGGAGGGGGTAGCACATAAGTGGTGGAGCAACGGGAAGGTCACATTGGGTCACGATTAGATCACTTCATGTGTGGAGTTCACAACTAGGCTGATCGACAGGTTTGATAAGAAGGACCCAAAATTACAATTTAAGGAGTTGGCGCAGCTGAGGCAGAGTGGATCAGTTGACTCTTACATTTCTCAGTTCCAGAACCTATCTGTTATGGTCCTAGATATTTCCGAGCGCAGATTAGTTATTCTCTTCATTGATGGATTGTCAGACCCACTTCGTGGTTGGGTTAAGGGTTTTGACCCTGTTTCACTCCAGGAGGCCATGAAGAAGGCCGGAGATATGGAGTCATCAGTGTGGAGGAGCAAATTTTAGTTTAAGGAGTTTCCACACAGGAGGGATAAGAAGGAGAAGAGACCCTTCCATAGAGAGGTTGAGCAGCATAAGGACAGATGAAACAGGCTAACAGATGATCAGCTCAATGAATATAGGAGGAAGGAACTTTGCTTCCATTGCAAAGAACCATGGGATCCCTCTCATAAGTGTGCACACAAGGCTAAGGCCAAGTTGATCGAGTACTATTCAGCTGAGGAGACCCAGTTAGATGCATTCGATTCAGAGTTAGATCAACCTTTAGATCATGGAGATAGTGGAGATGAGAGCCTCACAACACAGTGTTGGTAGTGGAGGTACTATTGCCCAGCTATCCAATTTCCAGAAGGTTGGTTCTTTCAGGGTGCGTGGTGTACTCAGTGGACAACGCATTATTACCCTCATTTATACAGGAGCTACACATAATTTTATTGACGAGGGGTTAGTAGCTCGTAGGGGGTTGAAGACAAAGGAATTCGAAGGCTTCAAGGTAATGGTAGCCGACAGATTCAAAATGCAGTGCAATAGGAAGATATCAAGATTGAAAATCATCATGGGAGAGTATGAGTTGGTAGATGACTTCTATGTTGTTGGCATCGGGGATACAAATGTTGTGCTTGGCATGCATTGGATGAGCCAGCTAGAGGAGTTCACCATGAATGTAAAAAAGATGGAGATGAGATTTGAATTCAATGGGAAGAAAATATGCTTGAGAGGCATATCAGATGGTGGACCTCGGGTGGTATCACTGAAGAGGATGGAGAGGCCATTGAGACATGACCAAGTAGAGTGGGCAGCAGAGTGCCTTATTATGCCAGAGTCCCCACCACGATAGAAGGGTAGCTATCATCTTGATATTCAAAAGCTATTATCCAAACACAGTAAGGTGTTTGGGGACATACCACCAGGAGTGCCTCCTGATAGAGGCATAGAGCATGCTATTGAGCTAGAGGATGGGACCAAGCCCATCATGATCACTCCTTACCGTCATCCGAAGAGGCTCAAGGATGAAATTGAAAATATATTAAGGAGCTACTGGAGATGGGACACATCCGGCCCAGTAAGAGCCCATTTGCTTCTGCAGTTGTTCTTGTCAAAAAGAAGGATGGGACAATCAGGATGTGTATAGATTACAGGGCATTAAGCAAGAAGACATTTAAGAACAGGTACCCCATTTCCAGGATAGATGAGTTGATAGACGAGCTACATGGTGCCTGTTACTTTTCCAAGATTGACTTGAGCTCTAGATACCATCAGATTCGCATGAGGGCAGAGGATGTAGAGAAGACAGCCTTTAGGTGTCATTACGGTCACTTCGAGTTTCTAGTGATGCCTTTCGGGTTAACCAATGCACTTGCGACTTTCCAGAGTTGTATGAATCAGATATGTAGACAGCAGCTTCGGAAATTTGTTTTGATCTTCTTTGCTGACATACTGATTTTTAGCAGGACATGGGAGGACCACATGAGACACCTTGAGGAGGTATTGAGCATATTGGAGAGTGAGTCACTCTATGCCAAGGAATCGAAATGTGATTTTGGCATGACAGAGTTACTTTACCTTGGCCATATTATCAGTGCAAATGGGGTCAGAGTGGATCCAGAGAAGATAAAGGCAATTGTTGACTGGCCTCCACCCACAAACCTCACACAGCTTAAGGGTTTTTTTGGACTCTGTGGTTTCTATAGACGGTTTGTGAAGGGCTTCTCACAAATAGCGACACTTTTGACAGATTTGACAAAGAAGGGAGCCTTTGTGTGGTTTGATTCAGCCCAACAGTGCTTTGATCATTTCAAACACTTAATGTCTACTTGCCCTGTGCTTGCAATTCCTGATTTCACCAAACCATTCGAGTTGCAGTGTGATGCTTCTGGAGAGGGAATAGGGGTAGTGCTTATGCAGGAGAAGCCCCTGATAGCATTTGAAAGCAGGGAACTTCGGGGTGTTGAGAGGAGTTACTCGGTGTATGACCGAGAGATGTTGGCCATAATGCATGCATTGGCCAAGTTCAGGCCTTATTTGGTCGGAGGCAAATTCGTAATCAAAACAGATCATAATAGCATCAAATACTTTATGAACCAGAAGGTTTGAATTACAGACAGCAAAAGTGGGTGAGCAAGTTACAGGCATATGATTTTGACATCGAGTATGTCAAGGGCAAGAGGAACATAGTTGCAGATGCCTTATCACGTTGACCTCACTTGTGCTTAGTTGGGGAGATCTCTGCTGATTGGAGAGAAATGATTATAGCAGAGTATGCTAAGGACTCTTGGGCAACAGGAGTCATTGAGGGCACTAATAAGGATGAGGGATATTCTGTGGTGAATAACTTGATTATATATAAGGGCAGAATATTCTTGGTGCCTAATTCACAGTTCAAACATAAGGTAATAAAAACTTTCCATGATACACCAATGGCTGGCTATCCTAGATTCTTCAAGACATACAAACAGATTCGGGAGAGGTTCACATGGAAAGGACTGAAGGAGGAAGTGCAGAAGTATGTTCGTGAGTGTCCCATTTGCCAGCAAAATAAGCATGAGCATACCTTTCCTACAGGGTTACTACAGCCATTGCCGATTCCCAATCAAAAGAGGGAATGTATCTCCATGGATTTTATTACAGGGTTGCCTAAGGTGCAAGGGAAAGACTGTATTTATGTGGTGGTCGATAGACACACCAAATTTGCACACTTCTTCGCCATTTTAGCAACCTTTACAGTTGCTCAGGTGGTTGATTTGTTCTTCAGGGAGATATTCAGGCATTAGGGAAAATTTACATAAAAAATGGACCTCCTAAGGATGACATCATCAGCTTTTTGAGTTGTCAAAATCAACTAAAAGATGACATCAACCGTTACGGTGATGTCATCCAAAATAAAAATAAAATTATTTATTTTATAAAATTAAACTTTCTAAAATCCTATGAATTAACTCATGGTGGTTAATTTAACTCTACACATCCTATTCTATCTCATTTATCTTTCTAAATATAAAAGATTTTTTTTTATTTTTTAGATTTATATTCTTAAGTTCTATTACAAAAATTTTTATGTTTAAAAAAAAAAAAAAAAAAAAAACTAGAAACAAAAGAAACTAAAATAGAAACTCAAAAAGAAAGGATAAAGATGAGATAAAAGAAAGATCAAAATAGAACAAGCCTTTAAAGCTAAAAAACATTAAAAATAATAAATCTCAATTTATTAATGAGTTTATTAAAGAAATGATACCTGAAAGACAAATGCTACAAATTTTTTTATTTAAAATCTTAATTTTATAAACATATATAAAATAGTAAATTTAAATATATAAAATTATATATATATATATACAGTGTTTTAAACATATATAAATTAATAATTAAATCTATAAAATGATAGATCTAATTACTAAATAAATATTTTAATTTCTACCCACTTTTCCTTCCAAAATTATTCTTAAAATAAGAAAAAGAAAAAATATTATTTTGAGAAAGAAAAATAAAAAACTAACAAATATTCATAAAAAAAAGTTATTTTGTGAAAGATAAATAAAAAAGCTAAAAAATACTAAAGAGAAATATTTAAAAGTTATTTTGTGAAAAAAAAAATTAAAAACTAACAAATACTCATAAAAAGAGTTATTTTGTGAAAGAAAAATAAAAAAGCTAAAAAATACTAAAGAGAAATATTTAAAAGTTATTTTGTAAAAAAAAAATTAAAAACTAACATATACTCATAAAAAGAGTTATTTTGTGAAAGAAAAATAAAAAACTAAGAAATACTAAAGAGAAAAATATTTAATAGTTATTTTGTGGGAAAAAAAACTAACAAATACTCATAAAAGAATAATTTTGTGAAAGAAAAATAAAAAGCTAAGAAATACTAAAGAGAAAAATATTTAAAAGTTATTTTGTGAAAAAAAAAAAGGTAAGAAATACTAAAAAGAAAAACATTCATATTTTATCTTAAAAGAAAAATAAAAAATCTATTGTAATTAAAGCATGAAGTGTTTTTTTAAAATTTAAGAAGTTTTGTTTTTAGAAAAATATGTTTAAGATAAAAGATTTTTTAAAGAGAAAATAAAACAAAAAAAGAAATAATATAAAAAGAATAGTGAACTTGAGTTCTTAAAGCGTTTATAATAGAAATATGTGACTCCCTTAACTCGTGTAGTTAACTAATTTTTATTTATTTATAATTAAGTAATTTATATTATTTGAGATATGTTTTGCTTTTTAAGAGTTTCTTAGGAGGCCCATTTTATATGCAAATTTCCCCTAATGTTACATGTGGTACCCAAAAGCATAGTCAGTGACAGGGACAACAAGTTTCTGAGTTTATTTTGGTAGGAGTTATTCAGACCGTGTGGCACAGAATTGACTCCTAGCACCAGCTACCACACGCAAACAGATGGCCAAATAGAGGTGGTAAGCAAATGGTTAGAGGGGTATCTACGCAATTATGTGTTGGGGCAGCAGAAAGCTTGGACCAGATGGTTGCACCTAGGGGAGTGCTGTTACAATACTAATCATATGTCTATTCAAATGACTCATTTCAGGGCACTGTATGGTTATGATGCCCCATGCTTTACAGATCTCTTGCTTGGTGATAGTTGGGTGCCTAAGGCAAAGAATCTTTTGCAGGACAGCCAGGACATTCTAAGGGAACTTAAGGAGAATATACAACAAGCACAGAATCAACAGAAGTTGTATGCTGATCAGCATCGAGTGGAGAGGAGTTTTGAGGTTGGAGACATGGTGTATTTGAGGCTCCAACCCTACAGGCAGTCCACTCTCAAGAAGAGTGGAGCAGAGAAGTTGAAACCCAGATTTTATGGTCCCTTCAGGATTATTAGAAGAGTGGGTGAGGTGGCATACGAGCTTAGCTACCATCGGATAGCAGGGTGCACAATCTGTTCCATGTTTCCAGATTAAAGAAAGCTCTTGGCCACAACATAATTCCTTCAGTTGAGCTTCCACCATTGGATGAGGAGGGGAAGTTGATCCTAGTACCTGAAGCTATCATTGACACCCGGGAGAGACACTTGAGGAAATGGGTTATTAGAGAGTACTTGGTTAAGTGGAAAAATTTACCAGCGGAGGATGCCACTTGGGAGAGTGAGCAGATATTACAACATCCTGAGTTGAGGTTGCTTGAGGACAAACAACTTGGGAAGGGCGGACTGTAATGCCCCCCATCTAGCTCATTGCACCAGTGGACCAGGGTTAGCCTATAATTTGACTTCTGTAGGCTAATGGAGGTGTTTAGGAAGTCATTCCAGGGACTTACTATTTATAGTAAGTTAGGAGCCCAGCAATTACTATTTTTGGCAGGGCATCATGGATGGCCATAGCACTGGGATTCTTGTCATTTCAGGGCCCAAGATGATATAAGTTGATATATAAGTTAAATTAAATATTTAACTTATACTATATGAGATATTAAGTCACTTAAGTTATAAGGTAATATTACTTTATAAAGTTAAGTTATAACTTAAAAGTGAGGTGACTAGGAGGTGGGCGCCCCTCATGGAGAGATAAGGGGTTGTTTTTAAATAAAAATAAATTAAAAATTGCCTCTCTTGGGCGTTGGAGTTTGGAGGAGTAAAAAAGGGAAAAGAAGGCTCATTTGCTTATGTGAGGATATTGGATTTTGCTCACTTGTGAGTTTCTTGTGCTTTGGCATTTCGAGCTTGGCTCTAGGGTTTGATTATGATAGTGTTGGGATGAAAACCCCTTCATTGATCCCTTTCCTCATGCGTGGAAGATCGTATCAGGAGAGGTTGTTGGAGGCTTCATCCAGGAGTCTCACTTGGGCTTTTAGGAAACGCAATTTTGAGAAGATTCTAAGACAAAAAGGATGTATACTCCGGAGCTGTGGTTTGCAGATGAGAATGAGTTTATTATGAGCAGATTGAATGGAATTTTGAGGAGTTTTGTGGCTGTGTTGCAGTGTTTAAGGAGGCTGTACAATCTGTTGCTGGCCGTACACTCTCTTTTCTGCATTTTCTTCACATTTTGGTAGCTGTTTTTCATTACAAAGGGTCAATTCAAGGCTGCAGACATAGACAGATCCAAACAGAAGGAAAAAGGAGGGTTTTTGCTTGAGTAATTGCTGTACCATTGCTCCAAGGAGGCTGTACACTTCAGCCATGGACGTGGGTCTTTGAAACTGGTGATTTCTCATAGTTTCTGGGCATTTGTCTCTCACATTCTTGGTGTTTGGAGATAGTTTTGTAGCTGCTGATGATTGTAATACAATATCTTTTCATTGCATGAAGTTGTGAGCAATTCCTGTGGCTTAGTGGCTGATCCGGTTACATCATCTGGACAAAGTTGTAAGCCTCCATCTGGGTATGTCAATATAATTCATATTTTGGCTCATTGTTATTTGGGTAGTCGTTATTTTGTTAATATCTCTTGTAGATTTTATGGGTTTGTTCATATGCTTCATATTTCATACATGCAATGCAAAAACAACCCATAAAACCCTAAGCAACAAAACATCAAAAAACACAAAAAAATAGTTAGACAAACATATACAGAGGGATGTATGTTACAAAAAGTGAGTTAAAAGGACACTTTATTATTATTTCAACTTTGAGGGGATAAATAAAAGAAAAGAATATAAGATAATATTATATTCCATCAAAATGTTATATAAGGAGTTGGGCTCAGAAAAAAAGTTATCCAATTTCATAATCAAATTCAATCTTCTGGAATGAACAAGAGTTCTTTCTTTCCGCTTGAGGATGAAAACCCTCTTTGCGTAGAAATCTAGAGGATGAAAACTTTTTCAATTTCCTTATTTGGGATTTGAGGACAAAAACCCTCGTCTTTCTTGGTGATTTCATACAGAGATTATAGTTGTGCTAAATGAATGAAGGCATTTTTAGTCATAGTTTCATTTGGAAGATTTTCGAGTATTAGTTGTGGTTATGGTTTTCAATATTTTGGGTTTGTAGAGATTTTTGGGTTTCCAGTTTTTGTTTCAGATTTTCAAGGGTTTGCTCTAATTTGAGTTTTTGTGTGAATTTCTCTGTCGTGAGAATATTGTATGAAGAATTTAATTTGGATTTATATGAAGTTTATCTTGGTTTGAGATCATTGAAAATGTTCTAATATTGTATTGTGGGAGTTGTGATTATAATTTTCGCTTTATTTATCTTTCCCAGCCGTAACTAATTTGTTGCACATTGTTGGGTGTGATTTTATATTCAATAAGGGTTCGTAGCAAAGGTATTGATTAATCTCAATATTTATGCAAGCCATGTGAGAAGAAGGGCAATTGGGTTGATTTGCTACATATATTAGAGAGATTGAGATATTTATTTTGATGCTTCTTTGGCTTCTCATAAGGTTATGTCTGTTCACTTCTTGCATTTTTCGTTGACTCTTTAACAACCACACCCTTTGAGAAGTTTATTTGTCAGATTATGTGGTCGAACCAACTGTGAAAGCAGCCACAACTGTAGATGGTATTTGAGAAGTTGCTGCCCATATTCATATCTATCTCTGAATATGACCTAATTTGGCATAAAATTACTCAAACAGCATTCATTTGACAAATACAAGAGACCAAAACATCCACTTTGCCTCCAAGCTACCATTTTTCTCAAACAACATTCATTTGACAAATACAAGAGACCAAAACATCCACTTTGCCTCCAAGCTACCATTTTTCATTCCTAAAGCTTGCTAGTTATTTTTTTGATGGTGAAGAATTGAAAAAAGGATTCTATTGTGTTTGCTAAGTGTTACAAGAGAGAAATAGCTGTACCTATAAAGATTTATCAATCAAAGTTAAGTTTATTTTGAGATTTTTTTTCATTTCTTTGAGAAAATTTTCAAGTTTTAATAGATCTTTTCCAAGTTTTTTCTTTTCTTTTAAAAACGTCTTAAATGTTTTTTAAATCTTTTTAAATGTATTATAGGGTGATAATATTTTGTTTTGTGTTTGTTTTTCTAAAGTTAATGTACCCTAGGATTGTAATTTTGTTTTGTTTTGTTATCTATACAAAATGGCTGCTAGTTCTAGTTCTAGTTCTAGTTCAATAGTCAATTCAAAATTGACCTAGAGTTGTTTCTTTGGGGACATGTGACCATGATTGAGTAGCTTCTTGGAGGCAAGGGTTTTGTTGCTGTTGTAGTCAATGTGGGAATGGGTATAGGAGCTCATATAGTCAAATGAAAACTCACCTATGCGTTATGACTGGCCAAGGAATAAGAGTTTGTCCAGGGCCTAGCAAAAAAGAGTTGCCAAAGGAACAAATTAGGGCATATATCAAAGAACAAGAAGACATTGATATTGTAAATGAGAGAGCAAAAGAAAGATCACATCCTGTATCCAAGAAAGGATCGTGCAAGCCTTCTATTGGCCCTTCAGTATCAACTGCTTTCATTCGGCCATTGTCTTCCCAAGAAGACAATACCCCTCTATTTCCTATAAAACGGCACCATTGGAAAAGGCCTTCTAGAATGGGATGAGGGAGATTGCAGATCAGTTCATTGCTTGTTGCATTTATGTCAATAGGCTTCCTTTCAACCTTGTGAGATTATCATTTTGGCTAGAAATGACGATAGCAATTATTAATGCACATGCTAATTATACTAGTCTATATCAAAGAACAAGAAGACGTTGATAGTGTAAATGAGAGAGCAAAAGAAAGATCACATCCTCAATCCAAGAAAGGATCGCGCAAGCCTTCCATTGGCCCTTCAATATCAATTGCTTTCATTTGGCCATTGTCTTCCCAAGAAGACAATACCCCATCTATTTCCTATAAAACAGGCCCATTGGAAAAGGCCTTCTAGAATGGGATGAGGGAGATTGCAAATCAGTTCATTGCATGTTGCATTTATGTCAATAGGCTTCCTTTCAACCTTGCGAGATCATCATATTGGCTAGAAATGGCGATAGCAATTATTAATGCACTTGCTAATTATACTAGTCCAGGGTATGAAAAGGTGTGGCACCTTATTGTCCAAGGCAAAAGGTTCAGTAGAGACATCGCTACTTGAATTCAAAGAAACATGGTCTGAAACAGGATTGTCCTTTTTTGATGGATGGAAGGATTGCAAAAATTGACCATTAATTAATGTCATTATAGTGTGCCCTAAAGGGGCGATGTTTTTAAAGGTAGTTGATTGTGATTGGCAACTGAAGGGTGCAAACTTTATTGCCAACATCTGCATAGAGTCTATGAGATGGTGGGTCTCAAATACGTTGTCAAAGTCATGAAGGACAACACTAAAAAATGCAGGGCACCAGGTTTATTAGGAGGCTAGCTATGGGCATATGCTTTGGAGAAGTATAAAGCTCACCTAGTTGCAAAAGGATTCTCTTAAGTAGAGGGAATTGGTTTTTGGGAATTTTTTTCTCTAGTTGAAAAACTAACTTCAATCAGATTTCTATTGGCCATCATTGTTGCTTTTGATCTTGAAATAAAATAGATGGAATATTTTTGCATGACGAGCTTGAGGAAGAAACCTACATAACACAGCCAAAATGTTTCAAGGTGAAAGGTAAGGAGGACTTGGCGTTTAGGCTGAGAAAGTCCTTTTACGGTTTGAAGCAATCACCAAGGATGTGAAATAAAAAATTTTACAGGTATGTTTTGGGACTTGGGCTTAATCGTAGCAAAGCTGATCCCTGTGTGTATTTCAAATAGGAAGGTGAAAATTTTGTTATCATTGTATTGTATGTAGATGATATGTTAATTGGTATAAGAAAATTATCAGTTAAGTCTTAGTTATCATCTTAGTTCAACATGAAAGCTCTTGGTGCTGCAAAATTCATTATGGACATGGAAATTAAAAGAAACCGTGTAAATGGGAAATTGTGGTTACATCAAAGGAAATATGTTGAGATGATATTGCAAAGGTTTAGGATGCAAGACAATAAACCTATGAGTACTCCCTTTCCATTTAATTAGAAATTATTTGTTGAATAATGTCTGAAAACAAAAGAGGAAATAGAGGAAATGTGTCAAGTTCCTTGTGCTAGTGCTGTTGCCAGCCCTATGCATGCAATAGACTGTACTAGACCCGATATACACATGCAGTGAGAGTTGTGAATAGATGCATGTCCAAACCAGGAAAGGAGCATTGGGCTGCTGTGAAAAGAATTTTAAGATATTTATGTGGCACCTTAGATTATGCAATTTGCTACTGAGGAAGAGTTGATGAATATAAAACTTTGAATTTGCACAGATTTGTGGATTCTAACTGGGATGAAATCGTCTGTCGAAAATCTATTGGTGGCTATGTATTTAATCTCTTTGGAAAAGTAAGTTGGATGAGTAAAAGATAGGCAGTGGTTGCATTATCTACAACAGAGGCGAAGTACATGGCAGTGACTCGTGTGTAAGGAAGTAGTGTGACTACAAAGGTTGTGCTTGACCATTGGTTTGATACATATCCAAACCAAGAAAGGAGCATTGGGCTACTGTGAAAAGAATTTTTAGATATTTATGTGGCACCTCAAATTATGCAATTTTCTACCAAGAGTTGATGAATATAAAACTTTGAATTTGCACGAATTTGTGGATTTTGATTGGGATGGAGATCTTGTTTGTTGAAGATCTACTAGTGGCTATGTATTCAGTCTTTTTGGAGAAGCAGTAAGTTGGATGAGTAAAAGGGAGGTAGTGGTTGCTTCATCTACAATAGAGGCAAGGTACATGGTAGCGACCCGTGTGTAAGGAAGCAATGTGGCTACAAAGGTTGTGCTTGACTGTTGGTCTATTACAGAAAGTGGTAAGGATTGACAGTGATAGTTAAAATGCAATATATTTAGCCAAGAATTTGGCTTATAATGTTTGGTCAAAACTTATTGGTGTACATTATCATTTTGTGAGAGAAATGGTTGAGGGCAAGTGGGTATTGTTGGAAATAGTTGATACAGATAAGAATGTTGCTGACTCATTGACAAAAGTTGTGTGAGTATTGAGAATTTTTCTTGGTTCAAAAATCAACGGGCATGGTTGCCCTTAGCAACTGATAGTATAGGTGTGTGGTCCCCTACGGGAAGTATTCAACAAGTGGGGATTGTAAGAAGTATGTTGTATTCTTTCTCAGTTTTTCAAATTCTTTATTGGGTTTTCTATTTTTGCCCATGGTTTTAAAGCAGTTTTAAAGCATTCTTGAACCACTTTTGATGTGCCCATTAATATTTGCATATGTTTAAGGGTTGTGTAAGAGCTTTGTTATTGTATTGTGAACGGTTGAGTTTTTATGCAATAGTGAAGAATGTTACTGTGTTAGGTTTTTTAACCCAAAAGGCTTTTCCTAGGTGAAATACCGGGTACTGTGTTTTTTGAATTTAAAATTTTTGTTATTTGCTTCAGATTTTATATGAATTGTCTCTATTGTACAATGTTATTGGGCTTCTTTTCTTACATTCCATATTTTCTTTGTGGGCTATTGTTGAGTCATTTTTTGTTTTGTCATTATTTATATGATTCTGACATTCTCTTTGGTTGATTGTCAACACAGATATTGTTGCCAGCAAGTGTTGTAGCAACAGGTGAGTTTTTTTTTTTTTTTTAAATTTGATTTTAAACAGGTTTTTCTGTTCTTGCCTTCGAAACATTTCTGTCATTTGCTTTTATGGTGTTTTTTCTTGTGGAGGGACATAATATTAACTAGGTTGGATAACTCCAAATGGTTGCACATTCTCAGTTCACATGGCCATTGTGACAAGACTCTGTTTACGAATTCAATAAATAACTGCAGAAAATTTTCCGTTTCCTCTATCATCAACCTAAAAGTTCCTTTTGTGTGTAGTTTTCTTGATGGTTTTGGCAACTCGAGTTGCAAAGCAGGCAATAAATGAGGCAGTTGAGGAGGATGATGCCAGTGCTGACAGCTATTATATATCAGTGGATTCTGCGGCTGTAGATGAGCCATACTTGGATCTCCAACAAGCTATTGTAGTTAAAGAGTATCCTACTGTAAACGAATCATATGTGGATCTTCAACAAGCACTTCTAAACAAAGAAGATTCTGCTGTAAACGGGAAATGACAAAATAGTTTTTTCATTCATTGTATTTGTAGAACCAATTAAATATTCTTTTCTCCTTAAAATTGTACATAGCTGTAATTTATGTATTCATCAAAGTTCCACATGATGGTCGGTTTTTGGTTTTTTTTCAAATCTTTGATTTCTGGAGTTGAAAGTAAAGCTTAGAACTATAATCTGACTTGTGCTCTAGGTCTAGTGTAAAAAATGAATTCATTCTCTTTCATGCATTAGAAGTTTTTTTCCATTTTCCATAAATAAATTCAGGAAAACCCCTAAGATTTCTTTTTCAAGACATTTATCCCGACAAAATTTGCTTCTTTTGAAACTTATTTATAGATTCTGGAATAAAAATGTCCCTAGATATTTTACTAAATGCTTTCGCTTTCTTAGATACGCAATAAAATAACCAAGGAATTGATTTTCAGAAAAAAATAAAAGTAATACTCGCAAAATAATCTCTATAAGGTCATACTATTAGATACAATGGCAAGAGTATAATGTCAAATGTTAAATGCTAATTTGATATAAAGAAAAGAAAAAACATATTATTGTCCAAATGAACCATAGAACTATAGAAGCACAAAGGTTAGAACAATTGCAAGAGCAATTGAGTTGTGTATACAAAATTTTTAATAAAAATTGAATTAGTTTTAAATTATGTATTAGGGGAAAGGATTCAATAGATGAACATGCTCCAATAATTCTTATGGTGTGGCAAAGCAATGCCCTTTGTTATATTTGTACTTAAAAAATGGATACAAATATCTATTTTTTATAAGTCACATCAAAGAAACAACCAAGCACATAGTGACATGTAAGACAATCGGTAATAGATGCCTTGATGCACATGTTTTGGTAACTTTTTTGGGGTGTTTTTGGACAACTTAGTGAAAACGTAGCTGATGTGGCCACATCATTGATGCCCAAAACCCCAAATAACAGCTTTAAGTTCTTAACTCACATGTGAATGTATATTAATTTTTTTGCAAAAACTCAATGTACTGTTTAAGAGTTTGAGATGTGCAAAATTAGGATGCATGACAACTAGGTCCTCTCTCCTATTCCAAAACCAATTGAGCTTTGCCCCTTTTTAAACCATTATCATGTCGACAACTAGCCAACCAAAGTGGCTATGCACTTATGAGTGCTATTAGCAAATATCCATTGAGCTTTGTAATGACCAATGACCATCATTTGCATATTCCTCATGTATGGTTGGATGTTTTGGTGTCATTCTTACTAGGTAGATGGGATCTAGGCATAAGAGTGAAAATATATATGGTAGAAAGAAGTTTGTGCTCTTAAATATTATTAAAAGTTAATTATTTGCTATTGAGTTCACCACTAGTCCCTAATTGTTATCTATCAAAGTAGGAATGTTTTTGAAAGCTTTACATTAGAAGAGGATGATGAGAAGCTTGAAAGATAAATGAAGAATCATATGAGATGTTAGAGGAAAACAAGAGAATGAGATTGAAGTGTAGTGTGTTCTAAAAAGATGATACAAGTGTTGAAATTAAGTAAATTTGTATGGTAAAATATTGTATCCAATATGGGTATATGAGGTTGAAAGATTGTAAAAAAACAAACAAAATGTAATTCACAAGTTACTTTTTAATTTATTATTTAAAATACTATTATTAGTCTTTTGTGTGCTCACATTATCGCTGTATTTTATATATATGACAAGTTTGCATGAACACAAGTAAATATGTGTTATTGATAAAGACCGTTGTTGACTGTGGGATTTTATTTACTTATTAGTAAACATAGTAACAAAGGAGACATGAATTAACATGAAGGTATGTATCTTCAAATTAATCATTTCCAAATTCATGGCTACAAAAAATGCACATATTTAGGTGGGACGATCTAACCGATTGTATGGTCAAAATGTAATTGCCAATCATTTTGCCCATCAATTCTTACTATCCATACCACTAGTTACTTAATGAGAAACTTGTAATCAAAATTGCTGCCATATACCCACAATCATGTTTGCTAGTTCTTCATTCATCCTAGTTGGATTAGCTTCATCATTGTTCTCTTGGGGCATTGCATACTTCAAAAGATTCTTCAATGACAAAAGAGACTAGAGAGTAAAAAATCTGAATAGGTGAATTATCTTTTATCTACTAACAAATATTTAAAAATGTTTGTACACTTAAATATAAAACCTATCCAAACAAATAATTAAAAATTAAAAACTTATTTAACAATTAATAATCTTCATTTCAATATCTAGAAAATAATATAACTAAATAGGTATTAAAATAATCTTTAAAACTAGATGACCCTAGAAAATGTTCTTAGAAATACTAGCCTATCCAAATAAATACAAGGAGATTTAATTATAAATTGTTTAATGACTTCAAATCAAATATCTCATCTCATGAGTGCTAAATTATGGACTACCTCTATAAGTTCTTTTCTTATTGTCACATAGTTTAAGATCTGTTTTAGAGAAACAATTGATACCTTCATTGTTCTCTCATGTTACATGACAAATTTTAAAGTCATGGAACAAATTTTCAAGCAAAAAAACTATTTGGAGCTCTAAAGAAACCCAATTTATAATAATAAAAACTTAGAAATTCACCCATACCAAGTAGAGATTGATGTGCTTTTCTAACTAAAGATGTTGGCAAATCCTAATAACCACAACAATGTTACTGATTTAAGCACCCAATCTAATAAAAGACCACAATATAATCCAACCATGGTGATCTCAAAGAACTACATGCTAGTGTTTACAAGGCTGTTTTTTTTATTCATTAAAATTTAACTTCATCCAACTCTAGTGTAAAAGGACAGTCTACCTTTAAAACTGTTATATATAGAGGCTAAGATATGGCCATGTTATATGTAATAACTGCAATTTCAATGGTAATATTAGATGATAACACAAAGTTGATAACTTAATACATTGGGATAATAATCAATATAACTAAATAAGATGAAACAATTTTTTGTTTTTGAAAGATGAGTAAGCTTAGAAATATTAGTTTATCCAAATAGACACAACTTGATGGATAACTGTCTTAGTGAAAGTTTATTTTATCTTATAAATTATTATAAAAAATTGGAATATGAAGTTTTGTCAAAAGTTGTATATTTTAATGGATAGTATGTTAAAGTATACCCAATAAATCATTAAAGAAATAAATTATGCATTTGTTCTTTTGCCACAATATATGTGTCTTAATTTTGCTTTGCTAAAATGATCTACTTTCTGATTATTCTCTACAACACGTACAAGATTTGAAGTCCTAAATGAGTTGCTAAGGAGGGGCATTTGCTTTCACCAAAGTTTTGAGGGGACTATATTTTTGAGTTCTAGTTCAACCCACCTTTTGGTATGAAATTAGAACATGCAATTGTAAGTGGAGGTTATAAGACTTTTCAATGGAGGTTACAACATTAAAGTTGATATGAGCACATGCTCACACATCCACTTCATCAACACACTCAATGCTAATCAATGCAAACAACATAGTACTCATTCATCTCTAGACAAAATTGTTCACATACCTTTGCATTTAGTTTTCGTGCACAACTATGCAACACTACTTTTGTGCATAGTGTGGCCTTGCACACACTTGCACATGTTGGTGCCTAGTCAAAACATATGTGTGCAACACATGAACATTAGCATCCAAATGGTATGCTTCCATACGTGTGTGCCACCTTGCAAACTCTATGCCACAAAAAATCTAACACATGGTGTAGTCTCTACCACATGTTATAATGATACGATTGGAACCATACAAGTTTAACACTTGACATCACTTTGTCTACATTGGTCATGTACTGTACATGTTGGATGCTTGTTAGCATCTACATGGGACCTAGTTGATGAACTACCTATACTATTATGTATAAATACCTGCTTTGTACATCCTATGTAGTCAAGAGAGGAATATATGGATTCTCATTTAAACCCCTTGTACATTTCCCTTGTTCTTGAATAAAAAAACACACATCGCCAAAAGCCTTATGCATCTCAAATGTGTCTTTTGGTTTTCACATTTGGCTTTCATTATGCACACTATGATCTTGTTGCATAACTAGCTAATTTGTAGGATTGTCCATTGGTTCACCTGGGAATCAAATCATTGGTTTTAGAGTTAAAACTTTTTTTCATGTTAGTACAAACACACACGTGAGAACTAAGGGAATACAACACATCTAATTGATTTGTTAAATTTTAGATGAACATCAAAGGGAAATGATTGACAAAACATGTACCAAAAGTCTTAGTAGACATAGTAAATGCTCAACCCTACCTTAAAAATATGCAAATGCCAAAAGCTCTTTAGACTCTTCATAAATTGACTTGATCTAGCACCACAAAACCTTGCATAGCTCATGCAACATCACAATTCCTTTAGTGTTCAAGTCAAATCTTGTTGGAAACAAAGTGAAATAATATTGTGTACATATAGAAAATGAACTATAAGAAACAAGCTAAAGAAATATTAACTTATTTCATTTATTAACTAATGCAACATCATGATTGAGCTAAAGGAATGCATGCATATACAAAATGAAGCTAAACTATGAACCTCAAATGCAAATTTTGATTGTTTTAGATGTGTTCCTTGATGTTGGACGTGTTGATTTCTCCCCAAATTGACACCATAACCTTGCATAACATGGAGACTTGAAAATGGCTTGGTTGGGGTTGAATTTATAGATTTTTGGATGAGGGATTGGATGAATGAGATTGATTTGGAAGATCAATGGTTGAGGATTGTTGAGAGGATTGGGTTGATGAGAGGCCACTAAGTGGCATGATATGATTGGAGGATAAAGATGGTCCTTGGATCAAGGAGCGATCAAGGGTGGAGGATGGTCTTGGATAAAGTGGATGGAGGAGATTGAAAAGGGACAAAAGGACCATTTTAGAGGGATGTGCAAAGGACTTGCCCATCCCTTTGTAAGAGACCCATGTGGTCTTGTACAAAAGCCTATGCCTTTGTACATATTGGAAGATGTGAGGGGTTTGAATGGGTTAATGAAGGATTTGGAATGTGCAAACATGTGATTAAGTTGATTAGTCAACTTAATGAAAAATGCACAAAATAGGGAATTAAATAAATATGAATATTTATTTAATTTTTGGATGCAGATAGGGATATTAGATAAATGAATATTTATCTAATGTTGGACTATGGAAAAGGATTGATTATTTGAATAAATGATTAATTTTATTCAATTAATGCTAGGAGATGGTATGGATGAATAGTGATTTAATAATAACATATTATTTAATCATTGTCGGAAGGGGATTGGATAATTAACTGTCTAAATGGGTGTTTATTTAATTGATTATGGAAGAAAGTGGTTTAGTGATGTCTTGATTGGGGTGTGGTTGATTTTAGGTGTTTACATTTTGCCCCTTTGAGATGGTGTTGTAAAGAAACATCATTTCAAAGAATGATAAAACATAGCATTGGGTTGGATTCGAAGAAGATGGTAGGATTAGGGATGATGATGCCCCAACCACTCAAATTGAGAGTAACAAAGAGAAATGATGGTAGGAATGATGCCCCCTCGAGAGGGAAGGTGGGTTCGAAGAACATGGGTGTGCTCTCGAAAGGATGGAGATGGCTAGATTAGAAAGATGAGAGTGAAATTTAAATAAAAATGATTTGGAGGATAGAAGGGATGGTATGTAGGGGATTGGAGAAAAGGGGTGATGGGGAAGGATGGAGTGATGCAAACCGATAGATGGATTGTGTTATGCTACACTGGATGGGAAAAATCTTATTTGATATGGCATAAGATGTTATGCACTAGGGTATGAGGAACCAAGGTGACAATGTGTGCCATGCATAAAAGGATGCCCCAACACATCACAATGTATTTAACGACCTTGGTGAGTATTACGATGAGACAACTGATAAGGTCACAAGCAACCTTATGACGTATAGCACCATGATATGGAAGACCATGATATAGTTGTGGTAGGTAGGTTACGTGGACTGATGTAGATGTAATATGAAATGATAATACACACACACAAGCAAGAACACATGCACAAAATGATACAAAGACAAACACGATGTTGCCCTTGGTCAAGCTAAAAAGCAAAGATTGATGGGTTGATGATGTTTGATTGTGTTGTTGACGATAAGAATAACATGAGGATTGGGAATGATATATCCTGATGATGATGAAAGTTGAATCAAAGACTTATAGTGAGGTTGGGAATAAGACCAATGTATTTGATTGGATGATTTTGCGTAGATTGCTAGCTTGAGATGCACACATTAGGATCTTCTTGTGATATTTGGATTGGTGGGAGATTTGGATCACTGGGAGAGATTTGCATTGGTTTGCGTTTAGGTAGCTTTTAGCTAGATACCAATGACAAGAGAAAACTGAGTCTATCAACAATGGATAATAGGATGATGTGGATGGGGTGATTAAGTGATATAACAATAGTCGATAGTGGATGGAAGGAAAGGATAGGTGTAGGATATATGATAGATATAGGATTGAGGATAGATGGATGGATGGGAATCAGATGTGATCTCCAAGGACTACGTCACATAGGAATATGATGCCCCACTTTAGAGGTGTTGCTTATGATGAGGCATTGGGGGATGGATGTTTGTAGGATATGTTTGGAAGGGATGTATGCCAATAGGTGTCCAAAGCATGTTTTAGCTATTTTTCCCTTGTCCTTATCATGATTGAAAGAAGGAAGGGAGAATGGGATGAAAATAGGACAGATAGGGAGATATAGGGGATGGGATGGATGGAAGATGATAGGATAAGTAGGGGTAGATAATGTTGGAGCAACCAAGATCAATAAACAAATACTAACAACTTCCACAAAAGACAATATTACACATAAAAGCCAAAATGATTATTCAAAATATTGTGAAAAATGTACATAAACGCCTTGTATAAATAGGCACAAGAGAGGAGGTAGGAAGGTAGGAGTCGAGAACTAACCACCCCTCTAAAGATGCGACACTTGTGAGCTAAGTGACAAGTACTCATGCAAGTGGCAATCAAACATGCAAGAGATGTCTCAAATGTATGAGGACAAATGTCTTCACCACAGGAGGTGAGACAAACACAAAAAAGCTAAGTAAACCTAAGCTAAGTGTGAATAGGTCAATCATAGTAAAGGTGTTATCTTAACTAGTTACATAAAGATCTTATTTACACTAACACCCCCCTTAAGTGCAACTTATGGAGAAACAATACAAAGATGATGGGTCTCAGCTACTAGGCCATGTTAGGTAACTATGTACAAATGAATTTCTCTTAAGCGAAGTAAAGGAGAAAACCCTATGTGAAAAACCTCTCTCCAAAAGAGAAATGATACAGATAGAATTGTACAAGTGACAAAGAAGAAAAGGACTCAACATGATCCCCCAAGGACTACTTCTAGCACTAATGTACAATATATGTTCCCCCCAAAAGAGAGAAAATATGAGAAGGTCTATCTGATCCTCCGAGAAAATATGAAGTAAAGAATTCCATGCGAGGAAATGGATCCTCCCAATACTGATATGAGAAGACTAACCATGCATCCTCCCCTCAAAATACTTCTTTTAGTGTGTGTAGAAGCTCAACATTGGATGCTGAAGATGATCCATGAACGTTGAACCATATTTCTCCCCTCAGGAAGAAAAAGAACCATAGAAGTATGCAAATTGTCTTCCCATTCCTAATAGGAACATGCAGGAAGAAGAATGGAAGTCTCTAAATTTTGTACATGATCCAAAGACACAGATGATACCCATGATGTCTTTGTAGGATGCTCAAGTATCTCCAAGCCAATGCTAACATGTGACAAATGCTGATAACACAAATTAGGTACCATAAAAAATTTAGGAATAGGGACCACAGGGACCATAGATGTATGGTGATAACTAGACAGACAAGAATCTGATACTACTATAGAGGATGTCAAAATACATGATGATAGAGTCGAATATGTGGACTCATAAATATTTGTAGAATCTGTCACTATAGAAGCTGATGTAGGCATAGAAAGAGCAATCGTAACTGAAGAAGACAATGGTGATGCTGTTAGAATCCGTAAAATAGATCTTAACCTGGAATCAATTAAAAAAGTTAGAAACATAGACTGTAAATGGAAAAGCAATTGAAACAACATAACAATACCAAGAGATTGATGTGAAATGCTCAAATGGCAAAATAGCATCAAATAACTATCTCTAATATTGAATGAAAATACAACCTAGGTAGCATGCTTATATAGACCAGGGAGAGGGAGGAGGTGGCAACATTGACCAATGAGGAGCAACCATCTATCGGACTAAAGATAACAAAGTACCTTCCCAAGATAGCTAATGGATGCTCACATGTAGGAAGGTGACACCTCATAATCCTCTCACCTAATAAAACATGCTTTATTAACCTAAGAAAGCTTAAATAATTGTGTAGGAAAAACCTTATAAAAAGGAGTAAAAAACCTACACTAACACCCCCCTTAAGCGTAGCTTAGGTGGGTAAAGAGATGGGTCCCGACAAATGAAGCATGATGAGGTACCCATGTACAATGAATTCCTCCCAAAAGAGAGTATGCCCCCCAGAATAGAGAGAAGGAAAGAAGGAGCTAAGAAGCCCTCTCAATGAAGAACACCTGCCGCACCCCAAGCAAAGCTCGCAAATGAATGAACTTGCTTTCAATGAAGGGTTTGGTGAAGATGTTTGCAGTTTGATCTAATGTCGAACAATACTAAAGATCAAGAACCTGTTCATGAATCAGCTCCCGAATGTAGTGCATGTGAATCTCAATGTGTTTGGTCCGTTGATGATGGACTGGATTGCGAGAGATCTTAATAGCACTCTAGTTGTCACAAAAGATGACTATAGGTTTCCTGAAGGAAATACCAAACTCAGTGAGAATGTGTTGAAGCCAAATGGCCTCAGTAGTAACATTAACTACTCCTCGATACTCAGCCTCTGTAGATGAAAGAGAAATAACAGACTGCTTCTTGCTTGACCAAGAAATCAGATTAGAATGAAGAGAGAAGCAATACCCTGGAGTAGACTTGTGATCCTGAGAATTGCTCGCCCAATTTGAATGTGTTTCCCACCAAGTCAATATCCACACCCGCTGCATAATGAATCCCATAATTGTGAGTGCCCTATACATAGTGAAGAATCCGCTTAGCTGCTTTCCAATGCAGCTCATGTGGCTCCTGCATGAACCTGGAGACTAGGCCCTCAACATATGAAATATCAGGCCTCGTGTGAGTCAAGTATATGAGACTCCCAAGCAATTGGAGATACAAGGTAGCATCTTCCAAAGGTGAAGAATAAGAAGCCTCAAGTTTGACCCTTGACAGAAATGGAGTCAGTGCAGGCTTATAGTCAGCCATGTGAAATCTGGAGAGCATATCAAGTGCATACTTGGGTTGTGAAAGAAAGATACCAGTTGAAGACTGTGTGATCTCAATGCTTAAGAAGTAATGAAGAAGACCCACGTCAGACATCAAAAACTAATCACGAAGGGCAGTTTTCACTGCCTTGATGGTGGATGAGGAACTCCCTATAATCAACAAGTCATCAACATAGAGAACAAGGAAAGTGAGAGTTTCATCCTATTGCAAAATGTAGACATTTGGATCAGAATGGTACCGAGTGAACCCAATTGATAGAAGGAAGGAGTCCATCTTGGCATTCCAAGCTCGAGGGGCCTATTTAAGACCATAGAGAGACTTTTGAGGTCAGAAGACAAGTGAAGGATCCTGGACGAACCCTTGTGGTTGTTCCATATATATCTCCTCCTGAAGGTCACTGTGAAGAAAAGCACTCTTCACATCCATCTGATGAACTTCACACAGATTGGCTGCAACAATGGCAAGGATAGTTCAAATTGAATTCATCTTGGTAACCGACGCAAAAGTCTCAGAGTAGTCAATCCTAGGAACCTGGGAGAATCCTTTTGCGACCAAGCGAGCCTTATGTTTATCGACCGACCCATATGCAACAAATTTTGTTCGATAGACCCACTTGCATCGAACAAGTTTTCTTCCCTTAGGAAGTGGGACTAAATCCCAAGTATGGTTCCTTTCCAAGGAATTGAACTCTTCCTGCATAGTAGCATCCCACTTGGGGACACCACAAGCTTCCATGAAGGACTATGGATCAGAAGTTGAAGCACAGAAGAGATGAGTAGCCTGCTCAAACTATGACCTTGTTCTTCTTGCATCTGAAGGATCACTAACCCAATTACCTGTTGACTCCAAATTTTGACGAGCCCAAAGAGGTCCAATGGTAGGAGAATCAGGAGAATTTGGAGGAGAATCAACATCCTCTGAATGATGACTAAGAGAGGAGGAAGATGAATCCTCATCACCGCCATCTGAAGTGGAGGAAGAAGAATCATTAGGAGGATTAAGATCCTCAGAAGAACTATCATCATGAAGTAGTAGTGTCTCCATGGGAATGAAGGATGGAGAAGTGGTAGGAGAAGTATCCTCCTCAAAATGAACACTCCTCTCAATGAAGAGCTCATGTGTGGTAGGGTGGAGTATCCTGTAGCCTTTGACACTATCTGGATAGCCAACAAATATGCAAGGCCTGCTCTGTAGATCCATAGCCTTGTGTTTGTTTGCTAGAATGTGGGCCCATGTAGGATACCCAAACACTCGGAAGTGCTTGACTGTGGGTTTTCGATCAGTCCAAGATTGAAAAGGAGTTACCCCCTTCACATCTTAGTGAGGAACCCAATTCTATATATAACATGCACAATTGATGGCCTTTACCCAATATTGAGGTGCCAATGATTTGGAGTGAATCATGCAATTGGCCATTTCCTTCAATGACCAATTCTTACATTCTACAACTCTGTTTTGCTATGGACTATAGGGAATTGTGTGTTGAAGATCAATGCCCTTCGAGGCACAAAACTACTCAAACCTCTGGTTGACATATTACCTGTCATTATCGATGCACATTATCTTGACAACCTTCCAAAATTGTTTCTTTGCAAAAGCTTTAGTCCTGAAAAGACTCAAAGACATCAAAATTTTGTTTGAGAAAGTATACAAAGGTGTATCAGGAAAGATCATCAATGAAGGTCAATACATATCTAGCTCTACTGAATGAAGGATGTTGAAATGGACCAGCCAAATCACTATGTACTAACTCCAAGAGCTATGTGGCTCTCCATGCTTTGCCTTTATCAAAATTTTCTTCAGGATGCTTTCCAAGAATGTAGCCTTGACAAAATCCATCAGAGAATCGAATAGAAGGCAACCTTATAACCATGTCATGCTGACTGAGCTGCTACAAGTAGCGATAGTTCAAGTGGCCAAACCACCGATGCCACAAATGACTCACCTCATCTGAGTGAGTGAACAATGCCAGTGAAGGAGAATCATAAACAAAATGAGAAAAGTGATACAACCGTGAACGGTTATCAACTTTTCCTACAACAACTGTAGACCCACTGTGCAAATCATTGATAACCACTGAGTCAGGTGTAAATTCAAATCTCCTGCCGAAACTTGTATGAGTGATTTGGTAAATAGATAGGAGATTCGTTGACAACGAAAGTACACAAAGAACCTTATGGAATGACCCATCACCAACGTCAACAGAGCCTCTCCCAAGAACTTCTTTTGGTGTATCATTACCCATAAGAATATCATGCACATAACATGACTCCAAGGATGAGAAACTTTCCTTTGTATTGGCCATGTGGTGAGAAGCACCTGAGTCAATTACCCAACTATCTGGTGGTGTAGCAACTGCAACAAGGGCCTTGCCCTTTCCCTTACTATTTTTCATGTCCTTTGAGGATTCTGAAGAATCTTCCTTAGCTAATTTTGGAACTTTGATATTATTCTTCTCAAGAAGATAAGTGAGATGAGCTATTCTTTTTCAAACACATATGGTCATCGTGACCAGATTTCTTACAAAAGGCACTTTGTCTTCTCCTTTTTAGACTTTTTGTCTTTAGAGGAAGAGTTAGGAGATGCATTGGTTGCAGCTTGTTTTGGACCTTATTTCTTCTTTCCTTGATCCTTTTGCTTCTTATTTTGCTTGCCATTGCCTTTCTAATCTTTAGTGCCCTAATTTGTAGCCAAGTGCCCATGTGAACCAATTTATCTTGTTCTTTAGTGAATTTAGCAATAAATTCATCTAAATAAGGCATTTTGTAGGTAGCCCCAAGAGCACTTTTAGTGGCATAAAATGTAGAAACAAACACTGAGTAGTTAGGACCAAGCTTAGAAATAATACTTAAGATCAATTGTGTGTCTTTCTTCTCAATCCCACATTGTTTCAACTATAATCTAATGGCCTTTAGCTTTGTGAAGAAGTCTTATATTGTATCAAAATTACATGGATTTAACCCTATTAGCCCATTCTCCAATTGATGTCCCCTTAATTCATCTTGTTTACCAAAGAGATTTTCTAAAGTAGTCCATACATCATTTGGTGTTGCAACAGATTCAACATGAAAAAGAAGATCAGGAGATACATACATGCATAGAGTTCCAAAAGCTTCATCTAGCCTGTTATGAAATTTAGGCCTTTCTGCAATTAAGGTTAGTTTAGTTTCTAAACCTATAGTTACTCTAAATAGTCCTAACTTCTTAAGTTAGATAGTCATATTGGACTCTCACTCATAGTAGTTATAGGATGTTAGAATAGGAACTGTTAATTGATCGATCTTAATGCAGAAATAGATTGTTGTTGTTGTTGTCTAGGAAAGAAAAGATGCAGGAAAGAACACACAAGACACCCCCCTTTTTCACTCAATCAAAGAACACCCCAAGAAAATTTGATTTGGCACTTTATATTTAGTGCATTTACAATTGCCACCAACAACAAATACTGAGTGGACTTGATCTCAATGCTATTACAAATCCTCAAGAAGAGTATATGCTGAAAATTCAACTTTGGCACAATACCTAGTGAAATAAACAACACCACTGCAAGGTACACAAAAAACATGCACTTTCAAAAAAAGAATCACCTCAATTTGAGGTTTTATGCAAAAGTTATGCTTCTTCAAAGTTCCCAAAATGAGAACTGTGCAGTGTCACAACTGAGAATCTGCAATTTCTAGAAATTTTATGCATCAAAATCAAAAAATGTCTACACTATTGCATAGAGTATGAAAAAATATCTAAAATAAAAAACAATTTCTTGAGAAATGGAGTCCGTATGAGCAAGAATAGAGCATTTGAAAACTGCCTTCAAATCTGCAACTACCAACAAAGAGGGGGTCTTCTATAGCTTTCTGAGTTTGTTTCTACAAAATATAGAGGCTGCATGCAAAAAATAAGAGATACCTAGATGGCTTTTCGATCCTGCAAACAAAACCCAGAAGGCGTTTTTCTTGGTGATGTACAGAAGATGTGGATCTAATGTAAAACAAACACCTTTAGCAATAAAAAATGATCGCAGCAAGCAAAAAATGACATGCAAAGGCTGAATCAACTACCTAAGACAAGGAAAGGCATGTTGCAACCTGCAATATTGATTAAAACTTAAAATATGCAAGCTTCAAAACCCTTGTTTGCAGGTATGGCCAATGATCTCCAAAATGAGTGAAATGAAAGCCAAAAATGACTTTCAAGAGCCTCCTGAATGCAATGGAACAGTCAAAAATGCTGCCAAACTACCTGAAGATGCTGCAATCACCTAGATCTCATACATGCAAAAACAAGATTACTGGATCTTCATAAATCCTTTCTGATTCTCTAGATCGTTCAAAAATGCAAGAGAAGAGCATACGAGATTTTGCAAGATCTCTACAAAGAATCTAACCATACAAAACTCTCTTTGATACCATGTTAGAATCCGTAAAATAGATTATAGCCCATAATCAATTGAAAGAGTTAGAAACATAGACTGTAAATGCAAAATCAATTGAAATTACATAACAACGATACTAAGAGATTGATGTGAAATGCTCGAATGGCAAAGTAGCATCAGATAACTATCTCCAATATCGAATGAAAATACAAGCTAGGTAGCATGCTTATATAGACGAGGGAGAGGGAGGAGGTGGCAACACTAACCAATGAGGAGCAACCATCTATCGGACTAAAGATAGCAAAGTATCTTCGCAAGATAGCTAATGGATGCTCACATGTAGGAAGGTGACACCTCATAATCCTCACCTAATAAAACATGCTTTATTAACCTAAGAAATCTTAAATAAATGTGTAGGGAAAACCTTATAAAAATGAATAAAAAACCTACACTAATAGATGCAACTTCATCGAAGCTGTTATCGAATAGAAGATGAATGTCCTCAATGCTATCTTCCAAATTTGCAATGTAGGACTCTATGAAAAGACAGGAAATGTCATGTAGATATGCATCCCAATGTGGTGGATTTGAAAAGATGATAGTCATAGCCTAATGCATATAATCATTGGAATCCATGGAGATATCAACTTTGGATACAGATGTAGCAACATGTGATGATTGTGGAGATAAGATCTTAATGCAAGTCAACTGACTAGATTATTCATCCCCAAATGATGGTGTCTCACAAGTTGGCTAAGCGAGACTAGATGATTTTTCTGCAACTGCTTTATAACGATTTATAGAAATTTGATAATCATGAAGAATTTGTTTCATGTTGTCAATTTGATGATGATGATATTCCTTTGTTGTATGCCATTTCATCCCACAATATCCACATTTGATTTTCCATTTATCACGAGATTTATTGAGAATACTCGAATGGAAGGCATTATGTGTGACATCCACAATAATATACATGATCAAATTTTAAGCATTATCCAAGAAGAAATGAAAGCCCCCCCCCCAAAAAATGATTATGACTAGTTTAGAAGCCCCCAAAAAAATATGCAAGAAAAATTACAACTTGTGTTAAGATTGGATTCTAAATTGACCGTTTATAATTTACGATGATTTTTACAAAATGTGCAATCCAAATCTTAAATTTGTTTACAAATTTTAATTCCTTGTGAAATTCTGAGCACTTTCAAAAAAATTCAATATCGTGGGCAAAAGTTATGCCCTGTCAAAAAATGCGATTACAATGAAGTTTGGGGTTTAAAAAAAACAAGTCAAAAAGGCAATTTTTTTAATTTGACTTCACCATAGAGAAGTCTGTTGACTATAATTTTGCAAAATTTTGCCTCCATGGATGAAAGTTATTTCAAAATGAAAACAAACCTTAGTTTAGGGACTTTGAAAGAGCTTGGTGGTCATCTTGGCATAAAGAATTTATTTATAGACCTTAACAAAAAATGTTTAGGTTAAGTTAAATGCTAGCTAAAAATGTTAATGGTTTAATTAGTAAACTAATAATGGTCAGCAATAAATACTAATTATAACATATAATGCTAGTAGTTACTAATTAATGCTAACAATTAACATATAAACTAACATTTAAAACAAATGTTGAGAACAACAAAGGGGGTCATCCCACAATAATGGGTCCCAAACTTGGGACATCAATTTTTTGATTTCGGATGGAACAAAATTTTCCAAACCTCTTCGTTCGAAGAAAAATCTTCGAACAAAGGTCCTTTGCTCAAAGATTTTGCAAAACTCACCTTCGAGCAAAGGTGATCGTCGCTTGAAGGTCCTATACTATCAATTAAAAATAATAAAATAATACCTTCGAGCAAAGGTATTATTTTATTATTTAAAAAAAAAAGGGAATATGAAGCGACAAAGTTGCTTTCGTTGTCATTTTTTATAAAACAAGAAACGGAAATGAACCTACAGGGTTCCTACACCACACATAAGTGTTAGATTTAGGACAGACAACTGAGAGTGGGGGTGAATCAGTTGTCAAAAACTTTCTTGTAATTTAATTACTTAAATCCTTTTCTTAATTCAACAACATAATAATAAATCAATCATAGAAACATAATGCAACAATTCAAGAGCAGAAACATATTAACACATATGACACCAAGATTTTGACATGGAAAACCCAGTTAAGGGAAAAACCACGGGGTGACTAACCCAAGATTGTATTCTCTGTTAGAAGAATAGAAAGAACAAAATGGCACATGCCAATTAAGGCTCATTGCCCGAGCACATTGCTCACAAGAGGCCCACTGCCTATAAGAGACACACTGTCTATAGAATAATAAGTATCACATACTTGAACTGAAGAATAGAATCTTCACCATGCTTGAGTTAGTTCCATTTAAGCTCAATACTTTTTCTCTTCTTTTCGCTTTGCTCCTCTCGACTACACTCTCATCTCCACAAGATGCTATTGAAATGACTTTACAACTCCTTATTTATACAAGACATCGACTTAGGGATAATCATCCAAGTCGGCATACATTATAGAGCAAATACATAAATATGACATAACTAATTACAAAAAGGCTTCACGTGAATCAACACACTATCAGCCACAAAGATCTGAGACTTCAAACTTCCTTTAAGAACATGCCATTCTCCATAGAACATCTCCAAGGTCATCCGCAGGATGTGTAACTCATTCGGTCGGCCAGACTTAGGAAGAACATCATCATCCAGAAGTAATTCTTCAATTTCTATGTCAATATTCAATGTGGATCACCAACATTAACTAGACACAATCCAAAGACCTCCACAAGCTTTCCTGAATCACCAAGAACATCCACACTACTTATGCTTATTGAAATCATTCTCTCCTTCATCCAGAACCTCAAGAACACAGTCTGTCATCACTGTCATATTAGAATAGATGCTTGCAGACCTCCAGACCATGAACCAATTGAGTTGTCACTTCACATAGACTTCCTAAACACTCCACCAAATCTGTAGAATAGGATATTACATTTCCGGATCTCACCGGACCTATCTATATCACTCTATCACCTCTGAACACCTGCCAGAACTAGTTTTACTTAAGTGGCCATAGCTTCTTTACATCTTCATGCGGATCTCTGAAATCTTTACTGGATCATCTGAAGACACATATCTACAAACCCTTTGAAGTGCATCCTTTGATGAGCTGGGTTCTTTACCTACTGTCTTCACTGTTCTCTGTTCCTGATTAGGACTAATTTTCTCAATATCCTCAGCACACAGCTCATCCAATCCTTATCTTTAATGCAACATGAGTATGTTGACATCAATGACAACACTGGTTAGGCCCATACTTGCAACAATCTCCCCCTTTGTCATTGATGGCAACATATGATGTGAAAAACTATTTTAACGATCAAGACAAGAACTTCTCCTCACTGACATAACTCCCCCTATCAATAGCAACCATTCACATGTCTTCTCTTCCTTTACTGCTCCCCCTTTGATCAGGAACTACTTGTTTTTCACATGAATTCTCTCCCCCTTTGACATCAATGGCAAAGGGCACATACTTGCATCAATTCAAAATCATACCAGCTGCTCCCCTTGAGTAGCAGCTTCCCATCATCAATCTGGATCGCAAGATATGACTGTGAGATCCACCGGACTAATGCACATCAGTGCACCTTAATTCAGAACCAGAGGGATAATAACCCCTAACTTCTCCCTGAGATACTCAAAAGAATCCTTAGGTAGAGGTTTAGTAAAAATATCTACAATCTGATCCTTGGAAGGCACAAACTCTAGTCTGACTTCATTCTTGTTCACTTGCTCTCTCAAAAAGTGAAACATGATGGATATATGTTTAGTCTTTGAATGCAACACCAGATTTTTTGATATGTTAATTGCACTTGAATTATCACAGAAGATTGTGATAGGTTCTTCATACTCCACTCTGATATCTCAGCATTTGCGTCATCCACAATACTTGAGTGCAACTACCTGCTGCTGCAATATATTCTACTTCTGCAGTGGACAGAGATATTGCCTCTTGTTTCTTGCTTAGCCAAGAAACTAATCTTTTCCTTAAAAAAAATGCTCCACCACTGGTACTCTTTCTACCCAATCCACATCTGTATATACCTGAAGAGAAAAATCATGATCTCTGGGATACCACAATCCATACTCAACTGTCCCTTTTAGATATCTAAAAATCCTCTTGATTGCCATGACATGAGATTCTCTAGGATCATCTTGGAATCTAGCAACAAGACCAACATCATTCATAATATCAGGTCTAGTTTGACTAAGATACAATAGTCCTCCAATCATTGACTTGTACTTTTTCTGATCAGCTTTAGGAGAGTCATCATTTTTGCTCAATTTACATCCAGTTGCCATGGGAGTATTCATTGGTTTTGAGTCTTCCATCCCAAATTTCTTCAACAATTCTTTCACATATTTGGTCTGAGAAATGAAGATTCCTTTCTTTGTTTGAGTGATTTGCAGACCCAAGAAGAAATTCATTTCCCCAAACATGGAAATCTCAAATTCACTTTTCATTTGATTTGTAAAGGTTTTGCACATACTATCTCTTCCTCCAAAGATGATATCATCAATAAACACTTCAACAATCAAGATATTTTCATGATCAATTTTGAAATACAAATAACTGTTAGTAGTACCTTTGTTGAAACCAATCTTCAAAAGATGCTTATCCAATCTTTCATACTAGGCTCTTGGAGCTTGCTTGAGTCTATACAGTGCTTTCTTCAACTTGCAAACCATATCACCATGATCAGACAATTGAAATCCATTCGGTTGCTCAATGTAAACTTCTTCTTCCAAGTCACCATTCAGGAAGGCAGACTTGACATCCATATGATATACTTTGAAATCCTTGAAGGCAGCAAAAGTAAGAAATAATCTGACTGCTTCAATTCTTGCCACCGGAGAAAAAGTTTCTTCAAAATCAACTCCTTCTACTTGGGAGTAACCCTTGTAGACCAATCTGGGTTTATTTCTGACTACTTCACCATCTTCATTCAGTTTAGTCCTGAAGACCCATTTGGTTCCAATCACATTCTTGTTTTTAGGTCTGGGAACAAGATCCCAAGTGTGTTTTTTCTCAATTTGCATGAGCTCTTCCTCCATTGCTTTAGTCTAGTTTTCATCGTTGCAAGATTCATTCACTGTCTTAGGTTCAATCTTTGAAATTAGACATTACTCTTTTGAATCTTGAGCAATCCTTCTTCTTGTTTGTACACCTTTGCTTTTATCACCTATGATCTGATCTTTAGAGTGATTCAGTCTTACATACTTGGGAACTTTGGGAGTTTCTTGCACTTTTGATTCTTGAACAGGTTCATTCAAACTTCTCTTCTTCCTGATTTACTAGATCAGCCTGAATTTGAATTTCAGAGGGAGCTTGGACTTCTTGAACAAAAACATCATTTTGGTCATCTTCATCATATTCATAAAACCTTGATGGTTTTTCAATACCTTCATCAACCTTCACATTTGTACTTTCTACAATCTTCCTTAATCTCTTGTTATAACACCGGTATGCTTTTCTTTGAGTAGAATAACTCAAGAATATTCCTTCTTCACTTCTAGCATCAAATTTTCCTAGATCTTCATCTCTTTTAATGTAACATTTGCTACCAAAGACTTTGAAATACATCACAGTGGGAGTGATGCCAAACCAAAGTTCATAAGGAGTCTTACCGGTATTGCTTCTAATTTGTACTCGATTGAGAGTATAGACTGCAGTGCTTACAACTTCTCTCCAATAGATTTGAGGAACATTTACTTCCATCATTATGGTTCTAGATGCTTCCTAGATGGTTCGGTTCTTTCTCTCCACTACTCCATTTTGTTGTGAAGTCCTAGGAGCAGACAACTATCTTTTTATTCCATGTTTCTCATAGAATTCTATGAATTCACCGGATGTGAATTCTCCACCTCTATCAGACCTCAAACATTTTAATTTTAATCTAGTTTCATTCTCTACCATAGGCTTGAATATTTTGAATTTCTTAAGAGCTTCTGATTTCTCTTTTAGAAAAGTAACCCACATCATCCGGGAATGGTCATCAATTAATAACATGAAGTATCTATCACCTTGCACACTCCTGATTCTTGCTGGACCACATAGATCAGTATTAACTAAGTCCAATAATCTGGTAGAAGATTGTTCCTTGCTTTTGAATGAGACTTTGCTTTGTTTACCCAACTGACATTCTTTGCACAAACTATTGGTAGGTTTTACCAAGCTTGGGAGATCTCTTACAACCTGAGTGTTGCTTATCTTGATGATATTATAAAATTCACATGACACATTCTCCTATGCCATAACCAGCTCTGATCAATTTGAACAAATAGACAACTTTTACTAGTACCAACTAAATGGAAAATATTACCTTTTGTTTGAGTACTGGATGCAATCTCTGTTTCAAAACTTTCAAAGATCTTGCATTTTCCATTCTTGAATCAGAGATGATAGCCTTTGTCCACCAATTGTCCAACACTAAGAAGATTGTGCTTCAGACCTTCAACATATAGTACATTATTGGTTTTGTTCTTTCCATCAAAAGAAATGGTTCCTCTTCCTTTGATTTTGCTAACAGAATTATCACCAAATTTTACCACTCCTACTTCATACCTTTCCAAATCTATGAACTTATTTTTATCACCTGTCATATGGTGAGAGCATCCACTGTCAATGACCCTATCATTCTTTTCTTCAACTTGGGCAGCCAAAGCTCTTTCTACAATTTTATGATTGACAGATTCAGAGGGCATTTGATCTTCTTCCTTGATGGCAATAAACACCCAGTCACTTCTGGATTTGTTTCCTATTTCTGATTCATCATGTATTACTCCTTCATTATCATCATCTTCATGAACATAGTAACAATTCTTTTGGAACCTTGATCTGTTAGGATTTGGCCTTGAAAATCTTTCCAGACACCTTGAGGCAAAATGACCAATCTTATTACAATTAAAACACTTAAAAGGCAATTTTCCCTCATACTTACCGAATCCTCTTGGCAGTCTTTTTGTAATAAGGGATTCAAGTTAAGCAACTTCTGCTTCATCTTCTTCTAGGTCTTTTCTTGCTTTTTCATACAATGACAGTTTCCTTGAAGAGCTCTCTCCCAGATCAAACTTTTGTTTTCCTTTAATAGAGGCACTAGCTTTAAATGCAGATTCAGTCTTGGGGGGGGCATCACCAAACTCAGTTAATTCAAATGCAGCCAATTTACCAACTAATTGATCTCTTGTGATACCTGAAATAGATCTGAATTCTTCAATATCAACAACCTTGTACTTGTAAGAATCAGGAAGGGATCTGAGAACTTTGCCAATGATCTCATCTTCATCCAGGACTTCACCAGCACATCTAATTCCACAAACAAGCTCCTTTACTCTTGGCATAAAAGTAGTGATATTTTCATCTTCTCTCATCTTCAAATGTTTGAATTTTCCTTCCAGACTTTGTAGCTTGGCACATTTAACATACTTGTCTCCTTCATGCAGAAGTTCCAGTTTTTCCCAAATCTCAAAAGCAGTTTGTAGGTCAACAACATTTGTCAGCTCTGAATCAGAAAAGGCACTTAGAAGAGCTTCTTAAGTCCGCAGATTATTTTCAGCATCTCTGATTTCATCTACGATTCTCAGACCATTCTGTGGAGGAGTATACTTCTTTGAAGCCATGGTCCAATACTGCATTCCCATACATTGCAAGTGACATTCCATGCGACTTTTCCAAAGAGTAAAATTGGTTCCATCAAACCTCAGACTATCCTTCTTGTAGGATGACACCCTGGATCTCCTCAAGCGGTTAAGCTCTTTTAGAGGAACTTAGCTCTGATACCAATTGTTAGATTTAGGGTAGACAACTGAGAGGAGGGGGGTGAATCAGTTGTCAAAAACTTTCTTGTAATTTAATTACTTAAATCCTTTTCTTAATTCAGCAGCATAATAATAAATCAATCATAGAAACATAATGCAACAATTCAAGAGCAGAAACATATTAACACATATGACACCAAGATTTTGATGTGGAAAACCCGGTTAAGGAAAAAACCACGGGGTGACTAACCCAAGATTGTATTCTCTGTTAGAAGAATAGAAAGAACAAAATGGCACATGCCAATTAGGGCTCACTGCCTGAGCACACTGCTCACAAGAGGCCCACTACCTACAAGAGACACACTGTCTATAGAATAATAAGTATCACATACTTGAACTAAAGAATAACATCTTCACCATGCTTGAGTCAATTCCATTTAAGCTCAATACTTCTGCTCTAATTTTCACTCTGCTCCTCTCTACCACACTCTCATCTCCACAAGATGCTATTGAAATGACTTTACAACTCCTTATTTATACAAGATATTGACTTAGGGATAATCATCCAAGTCGGCATACATTACAAAGCAAATACATAAATACAACATAACTAATTACAAAAAGACTTCATGCGGATCAACACACTATCGGCCACAAAGATCTGAGACTTCAAACTTCCTTTAGGAACATGCCATTCTCCATAGAACATCTCCAAGATCATCTGCATGATGTGTAACTCATCCGGTCGACCAAACTTAGGAAGAACATCATCATCCAGAAGTAATTCTTCAATTTCTATGTCAATATTCAATGCGGATCACCAACACTAACTGGACACAATCTAAAGACCTCCACAAGCTTTCCTGAATCACCAAGAACATCCACACTACTTATGCTTACTGAAATCATTCTCTCCTTCATCCGGAACCTCAAGAACACAGTCTGTCATCACTGTCATATTGGAATAGATGCTTGCGGGCCTCCAGACCACAAACCAATTGAGTTGTCACTTCACATAGACTTCCTAAACACTCCACCAAATCCACAGAATAGGATATTGCATTTCTGGATCTCACCGGACCTATCTGTATCACTCTATCACCTCTGAACACCTACCACAATCAATTTTACTTAAGTGGCCATAGCTTCTTTAGATCTTCATGCGGATCTCTGAAATCTTTACTGGATCATCTTAAGACACATATCTACAAACACTTTGAAGCGCATCCTTTGATCTTCATCTTAGATGGGATCTTTACCTCACTATTCTTCTTTGTTTCTGATTAGGACTAATTTTCTCAATATCCTCAGCACACAGCTCATTCAATCCTTATCTTTAATGCAATAGGAGTATGTCGACATCAATGACAACACTGGTTAGGCCCATACTTGCAACAAGAAGAAGCACCAAAATTTTCCCACATGCCTTCGAACAAAGGCGTCCAACTCCGTCCACCTCAACCAGGGTGCTCCGTCCACCTCAGCTGGCCAACAACCAGATATTCCTCTTGATAATGTATTTGAATTTGTATGATGAAATTAGGTGATAAGTTTAAACTTCAAACAAATTTTCATAATTTTAAACAAATTTTCATACCAGTGAAAAGATAAATACAATTTTAAACCTTTGAATGTGGAGATTCAAACCCTAATACGTTAAATTCAAACCCTGAAATGTCAAATTGAAACCCCAGAATGTGCAAAAGAAACCCTAAAATGTCAAATTGAAACTGTAAAATGTGCAATTGAAACATAAATTTTAGGGTTTTACAATTAGGGTTTGAAATTTATGTTTTAGGGTTTCAAAATTTAGGGTAATTTAATTTTAGGGTTTTATAAAATAGGGTTTCAAATTTATCTTTTAAGGTTTCATGCACATTCATAGAATACTTTACTATTATACCTAGAATATGTTTTACTTATGATAGTTCCCCTTATTTGAACTACCTCATGTAGTGAGATTCACTATCTAAAAAAACACATTCATGATTAATAGCAAACATCTAAATATAAAGATCTGAAAGCAATTGTGATTTCAAGCAATAGTATATTAACATGAGTTATTCTTCAGATGATGATGAACTTTAATACATTTTTGGATGGTTTACTCCTAAACTCTTTGAATGTGCTTTGTTCATTTTTTGGAAGTATTTATCACTTATTATATAAATGTGCATGTGCTTTAGTGAACAATCCTCAATTATATCAATATATTTCTAGCAATTTGTCACATTCAAATAGTGAGGAGAATGAGGCTATACTTATGATGATAATCATGCATACCTACAACCAAATGAACTTACAAATTTCACTACATTAGAGGAGCCTCTACACATGGTATTGAAACAAATCTTGAAACATTATCTTATAACTTTACCTCCAATTATATGCCAATGGATAACTCTAAGCTTTCATGACTTAAGGATATGTAATTTTATTCCTATCATCACATACATGGACATACTATAGATAAATGCATTGTATTCAAGCATAAAATTCAAGATATTATAGATAAAGGGACATAAAAATTGGCCATAATCATAGGCCAACAAACCCATCACTTGACTAGCTTAATCATATGAAAGCAATCGAGGTATGCCACATAATTGGTCTTGTTCACCATAACACACCCCATGTTGAGGTTATGCATGAAAGAAGAGAGAAACCATAGTTAATGTGTAACCAATTAATAATGAACAAGAGAGACATGCGGTGTTAGAAGTAAATATTGAAGTAAAAAATGTAAGAATCAATGAACATTAAGATGATACATTTTAGGATGAGGATGATGATGACGACAATAATGATGATCTTGCTAGGTTTTTTTGCTAATTCACAAGCACCAAATTACAACATATATGTAGGTCTATAGCTATGTACCTATAGTTTAGAGTTCATTTTTCCTCTTGTTTGCTTATTTCTTTCACACTTTGGGATTTTGTTTATACCTTATTTGTTGTGCTCCACATGCTCATATTAGATTGTATATTCATCTAATGCTTATCTTCCCCCAATTATTGGAAATTTTGATTCCCTTTTTCTTTTACTTGACATATTTTTTCTTGTTCGCATCTTGTTTATTCTATACTCTTACATGCTTTTCCTTATCCTTTCTTTTACCTATGTTTTCCACTCTTGTTTTTCATTTACCTATTATTTTTCTACTTCACTCATTTATCCTTATGCTTATCCACTCATGATCTTTTGGTCCTTTCATTATTACTAAATGGTTTCTCATTTTACTTTGAAATTGTTTCCCATTTTACTTTATATTCTTTAGTATATTTTGTACTATGATTTACCTATACTTCACACACCTTTGACATTTACCATATTTAAACCACATGCCAATGCTCTCCATACTTCATCTTATGACTATTGATCCTACATTTCAGTAAACCATAAGTTTTTAGACATACTGAACTTTATTGTCATATCCTTGCATTGAGTGAATAATGCCTTTTAGAAAATACTTAATGTAATTTCATATCCATATATTTATTTGTGGGGCATAATTATTTACCATATTCCATCTCTACCTACATTACCTTATCATGCTCTTAGAGCCACCCTTTAAAAGTAGAGGCATCAAACCTTCCCCCTTATCACCCATTTTATTACTAGATCCATGTGTATCTTAACTTGGTTTTTTAAATTGCATCATCATGTTGCAAGTATGTGCTAACTAGTGTTGTCATTGATGTCAACATATCTATGTTGTCATTTGTGTCAACTATATTTTTTGATAATGTTGTTTGTTGATTGATTGAAGAACACTGTCTGAGTATTTTGGTATGCATTTTCTCTGTAGTGAAGACCGGAGTATGAGAGTTGGATATGATTTAGAGAAGTGTTTGAAGATGATAAATCCATAATTTGGTGGTCTGGATTGCTGTACAGAAAAAAATCTATTCACTACTTTGAAGACTATGCTTGGTAATGTGTGCAAAGTGACAGGGAGAAAGTGTTTTTCTCCGCATATTTCTATAGATTGGATTTTGGATTTGTGGTTCTGGACTTAATCTTATAAGGTCCTTAGTTATCTTCATTCCAAAGGATTTGTCATTTGGTGCTTCAGAAAGCAAGTAATTGACTAGCAAAGTTTGGCAGTGTCTGTTAAGAAGCAATCTGTGATGTGTTCTCAAGTGATATTTGTTGTTTTCAAGTGAGATCTGTTGCGGTTGGATTTGTCAGCTCCCAAGTGATTCTATGTTGTTTTTAGATGTCTCCAGAATGTGTTGAAGGTGTGTTCTTGATCTGCAAGCTACAATGAAGATCTTGGAAACATGTATCTAAGTGTTCTTGATGTTGTGCACTTGTTTTGGCCGACCTGGTTAGTCACACTTGATGTGGAGGTGATTCATGGATAGTAGAAGCATGTCCAAACATGTGAAGATGTATTTGGGTCTAAGCTAAGCCATGATGTGTTCATCCTTCATTCTTTTTCTCTGCAAGTTTGTTTAGGTCTAGTCCTAAATTGATTTATGTATGTATGCTGACCTTGGAGATAGTTCCAATGGTTGTAGAATGTAATGCCGACCTTGATATACATTCCAAGGTTGATGATAGGTATACATTTATGTAATGAATTTGTGATTGAGGTGTGATGGTGTGAAGATGCGAAGATAAAATATGAGTTGTAAAAGAAGAGCAGAGTAGAGGAATTATATTGTGCTTTAATGGAATTGAACTCAGGCATGGTCTAGGTGCTAATATATCAATTCAACCCTAGCAATGGGCGAACCCCGACAGTGAGCCAACCCTTGACAGTGAGCCAACCCTGACAGTGAGCCAACCCTCGGCAGTGAGCCACCCTTTGGCAGTGAGCCATTCTTTTGGGCAGTGAGCCCTTTGGTAGTGAGCCAGTTTTGATATTTGGTATTGTTACTACATTATATTGTGAGCTAACACTCACCGTGGTTTTTCCTGTTTAGGGTTTTCCACTTAAAAATCTGGTGTTCATGTGTGTATGATGTTGATGTGTTCATGTTTTGATTTGGCTATTCATTTTTAATGTTCATAATAGAATAAGGAGTCAGCTTAAGTAAATGTGAAAGTGATATTGTGTAAAGAAGTTAAAGTTCTGAAACAACTGATTCACTCCCCTCTCAATTGTCTTGTGCCTTTCAACAATTGGTATCAGAGTTGATTCCTTGGAAGAAATCCTAACAGCTTAAGGTAGATCTGGGATGTCACACAAGAAAGACATTCCTCAGTTTGATGGATTTAACTATGCCTATTGGAAGGTACGAATGCAAAGTTATCTCATTTCTATTGGTTATAATGTTTGGAAAATGGTTAAAGATAAATACACAGTACCTAAAGATGGTCTAGAGTCTGAAGAAGAAATTAAAGAATTTGAGGCTAATCATAAAGCTAAAAATGCTCTATTAAATGGCCTGTCTAACACTGAAATGGCAAAAGTTGTGAATCTGGAAATTGCCTATGAGATTTGGGACAAATTAAAGAAAATCTATGAAGGTGATGCATCTGTCAAGAAGGCCAAGTTACATAACTTGAAGACCACATATGAAACCATGCGAATGGCTGAAGATGAGAACATAACAAGTTACTTATAGAAGATTAATGAAGTTGTCAACAACATCAGGGGTCTTGGTGGAGAATTAAAGGATGAGGATGTTACTGATATGATACTCAGAGCTCTTCCTAAATCTTATAGTCACAAGGTATCTTCCATTGAAGAGTTACTTGATATGGGCAAGATTTCAAAAGATCAATTGCTTGGTAAATTGACTGCTTTTGAGATGAGAGATTTTGGTACTATTGATGGCCCTGTAAAAATTGAGACTGCTTTCAAGGCTAAGGAAGAAAATACTGCTAGATCAGACAAATATGCTGTGGAATCAGATGAAGAAGATTTTGCAGAGCTTGAAGCCAAATTTGCAAGCAGAATAAAAAGGGATAGTAGAGGAAAGTTCAAAGGTAAGTTACCTTTCAAATGCTTCAATTGTGGTAAAATTGGTCACTATGCTTCAAAATGTCCTAACAGGGCCTTGAAAATCAATGAAAGTAAAGGAAAGATGGTAAGAAAGAGTTACTATGTTAGAGATGATGATGGTGTAACTGATGATGAATCTAATTCTAATGATGGTAATCATAGTGAATGCCTGTTTATTGCACTTAGAGAAGAACCTATTTTTGCTAATCTTGCTAGCTGTGTGAAGGAAGGAAGTCTAGGAGAGTTGTCTACATTTCATGCTAAAAAGGAAGATGAATGGATCATAGACAACAGATGTTCAAATCACATGACAGGAGACAAGAGTAAGTTTGTTAAGTTTGAAAAATATGATGGAGGACTTGTTAGGTTTGGTGATGATGCAACTGGTAAGATTTGTGGAAATGGATCTATTACTTTTGATGGTAAGCATATTACAGATGATGTTATTTATGTTAAGGACCTAAAGCATAATCTTCTAAGTGTTGGACAAATGTGTGACAAAGAGTATAATCTTGTGTTCAAGGAAAATGGGTGTAAGATACAAACTAGCTCTGGAACCTTAATTGTTGTTGGTAAGAAGACTCATGGTAATGTTTATCATTTGATATGTGCTGAAAATTATTGTTTGTTGGCTAAGAAAGATGAAAGTTGGCTATGGCATTGGAGAATGTGTCACATTAACTTCAATAATCTGGTGAGAATAAGCACTGTTCAAGCTATAAGAGATGTGTCCAATATTGTGAAGCATGTCAATGCTATATGCAAATAATTCTAGTTTGGGAAGATGACAAAGACTACTTTCAGAAGCAAAGAACAATCCTCTACCAGTTTGCTAGAGCTGGTGCATACATATCTATGTGGTCCCACAAGAACAAGAAGTCTGCAAGATGAAAGGTATTTCATGCTTCTTATTGATAATTTTTCAAGAATGAATTGGGTTACTTTCCTTAGAGAAAAGATAGAAGCTCTAAATAAGTTCAAGGCATTCAAAGATATGGTTGAAAATGAATTAGATTTGAGAATCAAATGCTTAAGATCTGACAGAGATGGTGAGTTTACTTCAAATGAGTTCAATTCTTTTTGTGAAGAACATGGAATAAAGAGACATTTGTCTGCTCCCCAGACTCCTCAACAAAATGGAGTGGTTGAAAGGAAGAATAGAACTGTTCAAGAAGCTACCAGAGCAATGATCAAGGAAGCAGACCTCCTGGAAGTATATTGGAAAGAAGTAATACGCACTACTATCTACATTCAAAACAAATTGCAAATCAGAGTAGAAGAAATAAAGACACCTTATGAGCTGTGGTATGATAGAACTCCTACTATCAAATACTTCACAGTTTTTGGAAGAAAATGTTACATTAGAAGAGATGAAGAATTAGGAAAGTTTGATGCCAGATGTGATGAAGGCATATTCCTTGGATACTCTACTAGGAGAAAAGCTTATCGGTGCTATAATAAAATACTGAGAAAGATCATTGAAAGTGCAAATGCGAAGGTAGATGAAGATATTCAATCAGATGGATATGAGTCAGATGGACCTAAGTTGATACAAAAAAGGGTAAAAAAGGCAAAGAAAAGGAAATTCAAACTAAAGTACAAACTTCTCTGGAAGAAGAAGTTCAAGTTGAAGATTTGGTAATAATTCCTAAAACTCCAAGGTATGTGCAAAGAGATCATTCTAAAAATTAGATTATTGGTGACAAAAGGAAATGTGTGATGACAAGAAGTAGGATTGCAGAAGAACAAGTAAATCTTTGTCTACTTTCAAAGGTGGAACCTAAAATAGTAAATGAAGCATGCAATGATGAACATTGGATTAGAGCAATGAAAGAAGAATTGTTGCAGATTGAGAAGAACAAGACTTGGGAACTTGTCCCTAGACCTGCAAACAAGAATGTGATTGGAACAAAGTGGGTTTTCCAGAAAAAACTGAATGAAGTTGGAGAAGTAGTAATAAACAAGTCAAGACTTGTGTGTAAGGGCTACTCACAAGTGGAAGGAATTGACTATGAAGAGACCTATGCTCCAGTGGCAAGAATGGAAGCTATTAGACTATTTTTGGTATATGCAGCACACAAAAACTTTAATGTATATCAGATGAATGTGAAATCTACCTTCCTGAATGGTGAGCTAGAAGACACTACAACAAAACATGCAATTAGCACCTAAAATAGCACCATAATTTAGTGCATTTGAGTTCATGAATTGGACACTTTTGTCGGTGCCAAACTCAATGCCAAACTACATTTCACTTTTGTGTCAGATTTAGCACTGGGTTTAGAGTTGGATTTAGCACTGGGTTTAGCGTCGAATTTAGTACCAAATTTTGTTTCTTCTAGTTTGGCTTCCGATTTTGCTTCTAGTTTTGCTTCTTGTGTTGCTTCTAGGTTTGGTTCCAAGTTTGCTTCCAGTTTTGCTTCTAGGTTTGCTTCCGGTTTTGCTTCCAATTTTTCTTCCATTTTGCTTCCAATTTTGCTTCCGATTTTGCTTCCAATTTTTCTTTTGATATAATGTCGCTTGTTGCATCCAATTTTGCTTCCTGTTTTGCTTCCAGGTTTGCTTCCAATTTTGCTTCTGGTTTTGCTTTCAGTTTTGCTTCCAGGCTTTCTTTTGGTTTTGCTTCTAATTTAGCTTCCGGTTTTACATCCAATTTTTCTTCTAATATAACGTTGCTTGTTGCTTCCAATTTTGCTTCCATTTTTGCGTCTTTTGTTGCTTCTAATATGGCTTCTATTATTGCATCTTTTGTTGCTTCTAAAATTGCTTCCATTATTACTTCTTTGTTTGCTACTTGAATTGCTTCTATTTTTGTTTCCTAGATAATGCCAAGTTTTGCTTCCAAGATTGCTTCTGGTTTGCTTCTAGTTTGGCTTCCATTGTTGCTTCCTTTTTTGCTTCTAAAAATGCTTCTTGTTTTGCTTACATTTATTAATTTAATATATTTTATTTCAATTTAATTAGTTAAATATATCATGCCTCTTAAATAACTCATATGATTATAGACTAAGTAATTTAATTATTTAACTCATATGATTAAATAACAAGATAATTATTATAACATGATCATCATCTATAATTAAAACAAGTGAGTCAAATATTTATAATTTAATTGAATTTGACATCTATCCTGAGCAGTAAATTAAAATCATCATGATACGTAATAAATATCCATCCAAAAATCATCGACCACTTTCAATATATATAAATTGACAAGTCAATACTGATAAGATCATCATCATATATAACTAAAACAAGTGAAAGTTAAATATTCTAGTAGATCAATAACATGTCAAAATGATACATGTCCAACAGTTGACATAAGTCAAAATGATACATGTACAAATGATATAAGTAAAAATGATAAATTATGTAACTCAAAATGATACAAGTCAAGATGATACGTGTCCAAATGATATAAGTCAAAATGATACATGTCAAAATGATACAACTCAATAATATGGTACCACAGGATGTGAAAATGATACATATGATAGTAACCATGAAAAGAGGCATCATAACGATATATCAACAATGATCCATGATGTAGTCTATATGATCATGAATGTCACTAGCTACTACCAACAACTACCTTATCATCACCATCATGATCATCATGATCATCATCGTTGTCATTATCATCGTCATGAGCCTCAGTGTCTTCTGTATCTGCATCATCATTATCCTCTACCATGTGATCTATACCAGAACCAACATAATCTAGATCTATATCATGAGGATCATCTTGATCTTTTGGAAGACCCATGTTCTACAAAAAAAATATTTAAAATGAAAAGTTATTATTTATTTCATACAATAATTTATTTTTCTATTATATATCTAATATTACAACATATGAAATGAAACCATAATCATATTAAATCATATCAAAGTGCACATACCATAATAAAATTTCAAAAAAGTTACAGCTAATATGTCATTCCAATGATGTAAAACATGCAACAATTCTAATAAATGTTAGTAAAGATCACAAAAAAAATTGTTATACAATTTAACTATCAACTGTAAATTCTATTACATAACCTTAAGTGCCACAAATTGCTTGGTCCATGTATATTCTTTTTCACTATTAATCTAATAACCTACATTAGACAGAAACATTAAAGAGTTTTTAAGTAGCAATTGATTAAATTCTCTTACATGTCATTAAGGAATGCACAATTTTTTTTCAATAATTATTTATCTTAAGGTTCGTGAGTAACCTTAAGATAAAGATCTATTTTGTTTGAAAAAGAAAAGTTAGCAATATATTATCCAGCTAGTTTTAGAAAGAAAAAATGTTAGCCTCATTCCCGCTCACAAGTCTTCAATGTGAGAGGGAATAGGGCAAATTTGGGGATTTAGAAAGAAAGATAAAGTTTAGGGTGTCTTCAAGATAGCCAGCATGGGCAAGGAGGTCAACCATGCACACATAATGATCAACTATAGGTGTAATGTAATAAGGGTTACAAATGTGATTGAAGTATATACAACTCTTATCCACTAAACCTGCATGGCTGCATGTACCTAGAATACAAGCAAAGCTTAGGGTAAGTGCAAGAAGATGGGGGGCCAAAAAGGGGTCTTAAGTGGCCACTTTTTTTTTGAAATCAGGAAATACTGGCCTTGGATGAGAAATTGAGCATAGTTACACTCAAAATTTGAAGATGCAACCAAAACAATGTTCGTAGTGCTCCGAGTCTACTTTCTAAACTGCTATTTTTTTTTGAAAATGGCATAGATTAAGGGGTTCAAAAGAGGGAGCCACAAAGATTGGTGTTGTTTCTGTCAAAAAAACATAACATAGCATGTTTTGTGGCTCCCTCAAAAGGTCAACTTTTTTTTGGTGTTTTTAACATTGCTTCAGTGAGAAATTAGCTAATAGCATGTAGTTTATGCCCAATTTTTCTGATAATTTTTTGATGAATATTTATTTTTTACTAATTTTCAAAGTGGACACATCCTAAAAAATAGAATTTTGGTCGTGCTACCACTATAAATTTTGAAAACTAATTGAAAATCATTTTTTCTTTTTTTTTAATATTTGTAGAATGGAGTCTAGTTTCTAAACACGTAATTTTTTGAAATTTCAATGAATACTTAATTTACAATGAAAAAAAGACTAAACAATGGTTTTTTCCCAAAAATGGACACAAACAGAAGAAATTAAAGATGAAAGGCTTAACATTGTTAAAATGTGAAAAAAATCACATCGTCAAATAGCTAAGAGAAAGCCTAACATTAACCAGGTGTTTGATTTGTTTGACCTTGAAACACATGCAAATCTGAGGGTTAGCACAAACAAAATTATGTGAAATCTTGAAGAATATGGAAAAACACGTCTGTGACTGTTCAAAAGGCACTCCAAGCCTTTGGGTTGGAAATCGAAAGCAAACCCCAAGCCCAAGGCTTGGGATTCCCAAAGCAAGACATAACGCGAGCGCATTATGTTTTGCTTTGCATTTTTCCTTTTCCACAAGTCTGTTGTTTGTCATGTTTGACATAATGCACTCACGTTATAACACGCTCGCGTTATAACACGCTCGTGTTATGTTCCCCTTAAATTTTTTTCTGTTTAAGTCTATTAATCATGTATGTATGTATGTATGCCTATATGTATGTATGTATCTATGTATGCCTATATTTATGTATGTATAGTGTCGAGGGTAGAGGAGGGTAGAGATGGGAGTGAGCCAGATAGGGGAGGAGAGGGGTGGATAAAGATTGAGTGATTAAGGTTTAAGGTTGAGGGTTGAGCGTTTAGGGATAGGATTTAGAGTTTAGGGATAAGCGATTAGAGTTTAGGACCTTGAGGGATTAGGGTTTAGGGTTGAGGCTTTAGGGATAGCGTTTAGGGTTAAGGGTTAAGGGATTAGGTTTAAGGTAGAGTGTTGAGGGTAGAGGGATTAGGGATAGGGTTTAGGGTTGAGGGATTAGGGTTTAAGGTATAGTTTAGTAGTTCTTGTGGATAGAGCCAGTAAACAATGGGAGATTATTTGCCTGTTTCATAACAACATACCTTCCCTAAGTGCGGGGTGGACAGCAAGAAACATAGATGTACCCCAATGCAAATCTTTTCTCATAATGATCATCCTTCTGCTTTCAATTGTTAATTACCCACTGTGGATGTACCATACACAAAGCTTTTCTCATAGGGTTTAAGGTATAGTGTCGAGGGTTGAGGGTTTATTGATAGTGTTTAGGGTTGAGGGTTGAGGGATTAGGTTTTAGGGTTGATGGGTTAGGGTTTAAGGTATAGTATTAAGGGTTGAGGGTTTAGGGTTGACGGATTAGGGTTTAGGGTTGATAGATTAGCATTTAATGTTGAGGTTAGGGTTAGAGTGTCGAGGGTAGAGGGATTAGGTATAGGGTTTAGGGTTGAAGGTTTAAGGATTGAGGGTTGAGGCTTTAGGGATGAGGGTTTAAGGCTTAAGATATAGTGTCAAGTGTTGAGGGTGTAGGGATAGGGTTTAAGTTTTAAGGGTTAAGGGTTGAGGGATAGGGATTAGGGTTTAAGGTATAGTGTTGAGGTTTGATGGTTTAGGGATAGGGTTTAGGTTTGAGGGATTAGGGTTTAGGGTTGATGAATTAGGGTTTAATGATGAGAGTTGAGGGTTGAGGGTTGAGGGTTGAGGTTGAGGGATAGGGTTAATGGTCAAGGGATTAGGGTTAAATAAGAGTGTCGAGGGTAGAGGGATTAGGGATAGGGTTTAGGGTTGAAGGTTTAATGATTTAGGGTTGAGGCTTTAAGGATGAGGGTTAATGGATTAGGGTTTAAGATATAGTGTCAAGTGTCGAGCGTGTAGGGATAGGTTTTAGGGTTCAAGTTTTAAGGGTTGAGGGTCGAGGGATCAGAGTTAAGGGTTGAGGGATTAGGGTTTGACGTTGAGGGTTGAGTACATTGAGGTTCGAGGGTTAAGGGTTTCCAGATAGGGTTGAGGGTCGAGGGATTAGGGTTAAAGGATAGGGTTGGAGGGTTTAGGGATAAGGGATTAGGGTTTAAGGTATAGTATCAAGCCCATTGAGGGTCTAGGAATAGGGTAGTGTTTAGGGTTTAGGAATAGGGATAGCATTTAGGGTTTAGGGATGAGCGATTAGAGTTGAGGGATGACGAATTAGGGTTGAGGGTTGAGGAATTAGGGTTTAGAGATAGGGTTTAGGGTTGAGGGATTAGAGTGAAGGGTTGAGGGATTAGGATTTGACTTTGAGGGTTGAGGCTTTAGGGTTTAGGGTTTAGGGATAGGGTTGAGGGTCGAGGGATTAGAGTTAAGGGTTGAGGGATTAGGGTTTGACGTTGAGGCTTGAGGGTTGAGGTTTGAGGGTTGAGGTTTGAGGGTCAAGGGTTTAGGGATAGGGTTGAGGGTCGAGGGATTAGGGTTAAAGTAGAGTGTGGAGGGTATAAGGATTACAGATAGGGTTGGAGGGTTTAGGGATAAGAGATTAGGGTTTAAGGTATAGTATCGAGTCTGTTGAGGGTTTATGAATAGGGATAGCATTTAGGGTTTAGGGATGAGGGATTAGAGTTGAGGGATGACAGATTAGGGTTGAGGGTTGAGGGATTAGGGTTTAAGGTATAGTGTTGAGGGTTTAGAGATAGGGTTTAGGGTTGAGGGATTAGAGTGAAGGGTTGAGGGTTGAGGCTTTAGGGTTTAGGGTTTAGGGATAGGGTTGAGGGTCAAGGGATTAGAGTTAAGGGTCGAGGGATTAGGGTTTGACATTGAGGGTTAAGGGTTGAGGTTTGAGAGTCCAGGGTTTAGGGATAGGGTTGAGGGTCAAGGGATTAGGGTTAAAGTAGAGTGTGGAGGGTATAAGGTTTAGGGATAGGGTTGTAGGGTTTAGGGATAAGGGATTAGGGTTTAAGGTATAGTATCAAGTCGGTTGAGGGTTTAGGAATAGGGATAGCATTTAGGGTTTAGGGATGAGGGATTAGGGTTGAGGGATGACGGATTAGGGTTGAGGGTTGAGGGATTAGGGTTTAGGGATAAGGTTTAGGGTTGAGGGTTGAGGGATTAGGGTTTAAGGTATAGTGTTGAAGGTTTAGGGATAAGGTTTAGGGTTGAGGGATTAGTGAAGGGTTGAGGGATTAGGATTTGACATTGAGGGTTGAGGCTTTAGGGTTTAGGGATAGGGTTGAGGGTTGAGGGATCAGAGTTAAGGGTTGAGGGATTAGGGTTTGACGTTGAGTGTTGAGGGTTAAGGTTCGAGGGTCAAGGGTTTAGGGATAGGGTTGAGGGTCGAGGGATTAGGGTTAAAGTAGAGTGTGGAGGGTATAAGGATTAGGGATAGGGTTGGAGGGTTTAGGGATAAGGGATTAGGGTTTAAGGTATAGTATCGAGTCGGTTGAGGGTTTAGGAGTAGGGATAGCATTTAGGGTTTAGGGATGAGGGATTAGAGTTGAGGGATGACAGATTAGGGTTGAGGGTTGAGGGATTAGGGTTTAGGGATAAGGTTTAGGGTTGAGGGTTGAGGGATTAGGGTTTAAGGTATAGTGTTGAGTGTTTAGGGTTGAGGGATTAGAGTGAAGGGTTGAGGGATTAGGATTTGACGTTGAGGGTTGAGGCTTTAGAGTTTAGGGTTTAGGGATAGGGTTGAGGGTCGAGGGATTAGGGTTAAAGTAGAGTGTGGAGGGTATAAGGATTAGGGATAGGGTTGGAGGGTTTAGGGATAAGGGATTAGGGTTTAAGGTATAATATCAAGTCAGTTGAGGGTTTAGGAATAGGGATAGCATTTAGGGTTAAGGGATGAGGTATAGTGTCAAGGGTTTCTGTCATGGAAGTGGATTGGCAATCGCTTGACAAAACCCCTGCTATTTATGCTTGGATAAGGATTTGTCACAAACTAGAACTTTTGCTTCCAAAGAAGATCTGTCTTTCTTCCTCGATGGGCATTTTCTATCAAGAACTTGATTATGAAGGCTTGCCCCTTCATTGTTATGCCTATCCTATGGTGGAGCATCTGGAAAGCTCTTTCAGGTTATAGGAAAAGTTCTCCCTCAAAAACCTTGTGGTCATTCAAGTCTAAAGGGGAAGGTTTGGAAAGAGAAATGCACAAGATGTGATCAATCTATAGCAGGACAAGACGTGAGCGTGTTATAACGTGCTCACATTTTGTCTTACTATAGAAATGGTAAAAAATTGTTGACCCCCGTGATCCAGGCCCACATGCTCTGTTTTCATACTGATTCTACGCGTGCTTCAACAAAAAAGAAGTGCTTTCATGCTGTTGGAAAGTTCACATGCACATTTGACACATTGTACCACATTTGCATGATCTTTCCACCACCTTTTCTACTTTGCCAACTTGAGAAGGAGGAAATAACATAATTTTCACACCAAGTTTGATATATAACTATTCAAGTTTCAATTTTTATAGTGTTGCAATGTTAATTGTGATTCAATTTTAGGAATTTAACATTATAGATTGGTTAATAGTATTGTTGTTAGTAATTATATTTGAGTGTTATTCAATTTAACATTGAAAAGGAAGCAAGTGGTGAAAAACTCAAATTGTTGAGGAGTTTGATGCAAGAAGAAAACAACACTACATAATTGGCTACTCTCTCGATTCGAATCTTCACTTTTTAGGTATGTCAAGTCTTTACATGCATGTTCTTTACATTTTCCTTAATTCGGATTGAATTACTTTATCATGGTTTATCATATATGTTTAAAATAGACACATTCCCAATCAAGAAAGCAGCCTACAATCTCACATGATACCATGTATATTTTCTACACTTGGGCTCTTTAATAATTATGTGTAATAAATAGACCTTAACATACCATGATGTCAAACTATACAAGAATAAATCCTTACAACATAATAAAAATACAATCCCACTATTATCTTGTATTCATTTCTTAGGAAGTAATATTGGTCTCTTTATCATGCTACAGACAAATTCTCCGTCATGCTGAGGAAACGATCAAGAATTAAACCAACACAATAAGAGATAGAAGCTAAGAATGCAAAGAAAGTAGTGGCTATGAGGGAACTTCATGAGAAGAGGAAATTGGACACGATAAATGAAGACATACCAATTGAAGAAGAACCACAACCATCACAAAGAGATATGGTACTGGCGGCACAAAGAGAACAAATGCAAAAACTTCATGCTACGAGAGATTTGAATACCATAGTTGGAGACACGTCCTCTACCGCAAGTCAACATGTAGGGACACCATCTACCACATCTCAAGTTGAGAGTACATCTTCAATCACATCTGATGAAGGAGGTATGCCATCGTTCCCACCTCAACGTCAAGGTATGTCATCTATTCCATCTTCGATCGAAGGTATGCCATCTAGCCCATCTCATTTAAATATTGATGAAATTCCTAATGTTGAGATGAATTTACCTAACTTAACACCACCTAGAATTTTGCATAGAAAGCCAAAGTATTTGATTGAAATTGATGAGAATAATAGAGCTTCTGGTTCCTCTCCCCCCTTCTCTCCTGGGTCCTCCCCATTCATTTTTTTCCTCCTCTCCCCCCTTCTCTCCTGAGTCCTCCCCATTCATTTTTTCCTCCTCTCCCCCTTCTCTCCTGGGTCCTCCCCATTCATTTTTTCCTCCTCTCCCCCTTCTCTCCTGGGTCCTCCCCATTCATTTTTTCCTCCTCTCCCCCCTTCTCTCCTGGGTCCTCCCCATTCATTTTTTCCTCCTCTCCCCCCTTCTCTCCTGGGTCCTCCCCATTCATTTTTTCCTCCTCTCCCCCCTTCTCTCCTGGGTCCTCCCCATTCATTTTTTCCTCCTCTCCCCCCTTCTCTCTTGGGTCATCTTCTTCTCTTTTTCATCCCATTCTCCTTTTTATATTTTTTTCACTTTCCTTTACCATTTGACTTGGCACTTATATATGTATACATATATATCTTTTTCTCCTTTCTTTCCCCTTCTTTTCTCTCTCATGCTTCTTCCTTGTTTCTCCGTGTTTTATTGCTTCCCCTTCTTCTCGCTCTCTATTTCCTCTTGCCATTTCATTTTCTAATTTGATATTCTTCAAGTTCTCCCTATTTTTGATCTCTAGTCCTCATACCTTCCGTTTTGGAATTTATGTTCCTTGTTTTCATAACCTAAGATTTTTGAACTCTTCCTTTTTTTCTTTGCCATATCGTGGCAGCTTCTTACCTTAATATTTCTCCTATGTTACTACTTCATTTTATTCTTAATTACTTATTTTTTACTATTTTCTAGTATTTTACTACATTTTATATAATTTTCTCTTCATTTTCTTGTTTCTTTCCTTTTAATTTCATCTTCCTTTTTACATTTTTATTTTGTCTTACTCTTTCTTTCCTATCTTTCTTTAATTCATTATGTTTCTCTTTCTTTCTTTGTCTCTTTATTCTCTTTATCATTATTTCTTTAATCCTAACATTTTATTTGCATTTTCCCTTATATTCTCTCCTCTTATATTTTTTAGTCCCCCCCCTTTTCTATTCCTTTATTCTTATCTATTAACTTTCCCTTTTTTAACTAGTTATCATTTTATATTTACTTTTATGTTAAGTTTTTTGTCACATTGACTCTGGTCAAAGAGAAGCCTTGCCCACCCATCTCTCTCTTTTTATTAGACCACTTTTGCAGTTTATTTCACATTCTCTTCTTCTCATCCTGATGATGGATCACGGAGTGTGATCCGAAACGTTGATGCAAAATAAAGCAACACACAGTGGAACCAGAAGCTCTATTATTATACAATGGACTATGGAAATATCATGTCTACAAATTGATGAGAATATTTTGCAGCCAATGGAAGGTAAGATTCCAAAACACACTTGTAGAAGATATGCTCATAAGATTTGGAGATTGTTCTTTGAAAAGTTAAATGAGACTGCAAGATGTCAACTATTCATTGAAATGATGCGAAGTATAAAGTATAGGTCCATCATGAAGATTCTTGGGTTGAGAACATCAGAGGCTTCAAGTGAAAAATTTATTGTCAAGAATCTAATGAGTGCATATGAGAGTGTGGGTAACACCTCACGCACAAAAGATAGTAATGCAACACGGCGTGTGATTACATCGACTATAGTAAGTAGTCAAACAAGGAAAGCTCGTCTCATTAGAAAGACAAGTCAAGAATTGGGAATTAATAGGAAAACTTTATCAAGAGCCGTTAAAAGACGCCAAAGAATTGAAGACACTAATGCCAATGAATTATGGGTGTTCTCCGGGAGACTACCACGAAAAGATAAACCAATTGTTGAAGCATTGAGATCACTAATTGAAGACTTTTGGAAGAATTACACAAGGGTATCTCTGAATCAAAGGGATGTGGTAAGAAGGAGAATCGGTAGTCAGAATCGTGAGCCACATCCAAAGCATTTTTTTGATGAGACTCAAACATAGTTTTATGGTAAATTTCTAGAGAAGTATCCTCAAATTAAAATTTGTCAAAGATATTTTGAAATGCTAAAACCTTTCTATGTCAAGATAAATCACACACTCACTACTTGTTGTCATAGATTACATATTGAATTTTCTAACCATTTTGATGCTTATAGGTCTATATGTTTAGATATGCATACTAACAATGTTTTGCAGGGTTGTGCCATATGTGCCCCACCAACATCTTCAAGAGACTTCATATCAAGAATTTTATGTGAAAGAGAGAAAGGTCAAATATTCTACAAGAAATTATGCTTGGATGGCACATATCATCGTTGTGGTGGCTTGCAACATTTGCCAATATGTGAACATATGGAAAGAACACATGTGGTTGGAAACAAACTAGTAGAGTTTGGCAAGTATAAACTAGTGACATACAATACAAAAGATGGTAAAGAAACAAAGAGGTGTGAATTGGTTATTGAAAAGATTCCAGTGTATCAGTTTATGCCTATATTTCGTGATAGCATAGTGTATGAGTATGCAAGACATGCCCATAGAGCTTGATGGTTGGACTTACAATTCAAGTTATGCAAGGACACATTTCCGGTTGGTAGCATTGTTTCAGTTGTTGACTTTGCAGAGAACTATAGTCTACAGCCACATCGTGAGGTGCAATCACAATATTACAACTCCACACAGGTTTCTATATTTGTGCACATTGTATTCATTCATGTGAATGATAGTACAGAGGATGAAAGAAAGATCATAAGGGAGTATAATTTCTATATTAGTGATGATCACACACATTCTACAGAGTTCGTGCAAGGTTGCTTTCAGGTGTTCTACAATGATTTGGCTAGAAGGGGTATATCGTTCAGTCAACATATCATATGGTCGGATAACTGTGCGTCACAATTCAAGAACTCATGAAATTTCTATTGGCTGAGTAGGAGGCATAATTTTACAGGTATTCAACATATGTGAAACTTTTGTGAGGCTGAGCATGGAAAGGGGGAGCATGATGGTGCAAGAGCATGTATCAAGAGAGCCATAGCACAAGAAGAGTTAAAGTATAAAGACAATGCAAAGTTGACAGATGTGAAATCAATTGTTGAGTGGTGTAATGCTTCCATGGGTCTAGGTAATGAAGGTAAGTCTTCAGTTCGTAGATTTTTTTGGTTGATAGATGATACTAACATCACACCATATGAGGACTATTGTACATTGACAGGATCAAATAAGATGCACTCCTTCGGAAGCTCAACTGCAGGTTCATGGAGTATCCATACATGAAAGATGTCATGCTTTTGTTCTTCCTGTACAATTCAAGTCTGGGATGAGTGCGAGTCAAAGGAGTGGGTTGACGAATGGAAGTTAAGTTATCTTAGACCACTTGACACGTATCTGATGGAGTTAGGTTGTCATTGATGTCAAAAAAGTGTTCTTTTAGGTTGTCATAGATGTTGGGATTGATCTTCATATCAGGACATCAAGATCATAAAGATAGTCAGGAGTTATGAAGAATAATTTTAGTTCATGTTTTGGTAAGACCATCATCATGTGCAGGGTTGATATTAGTAAACATTTGAAGAATAATGTTAGTTCATGTTTTGATAAGATCATCATCATGTGCAGGGTTGATATTGGTAAACATTTGAGTAGGAGACATCATCTCATGTGTTCTTTCTATTGTCATATCACAACTTGTTCAGTATGGTAAAGTGTTGTGTTAGATTGAGTTACATTAGGATGTCAGTGATGTGTTTGAGGATGTTGATCATATAGGAGCTCAAAAGGGTTACATGCATGTTCATATTTATGCAGATTGATCATGATTGATCTTGGCTTGACAAAGTTCACATTCTTCATAGCAGAATTCAATGCTAAATGATCAAAATTCAAATTTAAACTTTGAAAGTTCACAGGGTAGAAATGACAACACTTGTTGATAAGAGAGTTCATTGATAATTGATATGGATATTCAAAGTTTGATTAAAGCTTGTTACAAAGGAAGTGAAAGAGTTGAGTTGATTAGTTGGTGTATCAGTTAAGATATACTTTACTTGATAGAGATAATGATAATGGTTAAGGTATGCAACAGAGGCATTTAATTGACAGGAGGTCTTCATTATATCACATGTGTTTAATCAAAGGTTATTACAAATCTTCTATCCAACCGTCACCTATGTGTAATGCACTTTATGTTATGTTTGTATGGTGACCAGTCGAACCAGTCACTATCACTTAAGTGACAAACTAAGGGTAGCTGCATCGTTATTGCAATCGGCCCCTTTAACTTATTAACTGGCTACACCAACCATCCGTTGAGGAGCTCGAGCGGGAGATATGCATCAACGGTTTTGTTTAAAAAGAGTTTTGAGTGCCAAAAATAAATCAAAGGCCGATATTCAAATGACCTTCTTCTACTTGGAGTATCCTCTTTGATGGGCACGGGGATGTCACACTGTTAAGACTGCAGTTAATTGTTTTTCTAAAGCTATTTTTAGCATCCTTTTGTGGCAGTTAGTGGAGATTGAAAACCTAGTTTTTTAGAAGGATTTTATTTCCTTCTATTTACTCCCGTGGCAGTTGAGTTAATACAAGAATTTTTTTATTTCTAAGAAGGATTTTATTTAGTAAAGGTTTAATTCCTTTTTAAAAGAAACTTAAGGTTTCATTTTTGATTTTTAATGATGATAATGTTTTTTAGAGAAATGAATTTCAAATGGAGAAAAAATTTATTGGGCAGATTTTTTTTGAAGTCATTTACAGATTGAAAGAGATTTGATTTCTTTTGAAAGAAGAAATGTAGAGATGGAAGATGAAAGTTTTAAGTGTAGATGAAGAGAAATTGGAGTATATTGAAGATTTTGTCTGAGGAGAGATTATTTTTGTTGAGGAAAATTGACAAAATTTTTTTAATGGATCTGAGGAGAAAAATAAACAGGGGCAATATGATTTATTGAATGTTAATTGATAGTTTTGCATAAGATTCTTTTGCAGGAATATGAAGGATCATGCATGAAGACTTTTTGATAGAAGATGAAATATTGAAAAGTATTTCTACAGATGAAGAATAAAATTGCACACAGAAGAATATCAAAGTTGATCATTTATTTTGAAAGAAATTTTTTGAAGGTTTTCTTTTTGCAGAGAAGATGAATCTTTGAAAGAGGCAAAATGTTTTTATTGATCATTTATTTTGTGAATAAGATTTTCTTCTTGCAGATGGATTGGTGTTTGGATTTCTTGATGTTTTTATTATTGCAAATGAAAGGGTTTTGATTTACAGAGAGAAGGTGAAATGTTTTTGTTTGCAAAGAAGATGAAAATGATTATAAAGAATGTGAAAAGTCATCTTGTATATAATGGCTTTGCAGGTGGATTGATAAGGGTGTGTGAGTGATGTTGTGCAGATTAATGATGAACTGATAGGATCAAATACAGATACAAAGATTAACAAGATTATCAGAAAGACTAGATGCAATTGCAATGATAATTAGGTGCATGAATCATGAATTTGATTGAACAAAGACATTGAGACTAGTAAGACAGAGATGAAACATACAAAGTAATGCAGTGTTGTTGGTTGGATCAGAATAAAGGATTGTTGAGTGTATCCGGATGTCAGATTGAATAGAATGGGTATTTGACAGACATATGTTTTGTATTGAATGGAAATAGAGTATCCCTTTGATTTGTTTATTACATTTGTTGGTGATTTGGTTTGCCAGTGAGGCACAATATGCTAGTGAGGCTTGTGGTTAGTGAGACCTCTGTATATGTCAGTGAGACATTTGTAAGAAGATTTTTCATTTAAGCTAGTGAGGCAGTTCTGGAGTGGTTTTTCTACCCTTGGAGGGTTTTCCACTCGTGTAATTCTTGTGTCTTGATTCATATTGATCATCTCTCTGTGGTTGTATGTTTTACTCATGAGTTTTTTGTTTATGTGTTTGACAATTCAATGATAACTTTCTCTCCTTGTGCTCTCCAAGTTAAAGTTTGTAAAAAGATTCAAAAATTCACACAACACTGATTCACCCCCCCTCTCAGTGTTGTCCTTAACTCTTACAGTATCAACCCCAAATGGCATTGGAACTAACACAGATGGAATCATCAGTTGACTTTGACCACATATGAGATTTAGTTCAACCAGGTAATATAGGGCACATATATGCATCTAATTTCATCTAGTTCAACCAGGTAATGTCATCTTACTTTGTAGTGTTTTTGTAATGTTGACTAATTTCATTTAATTTGCTACACATATCAATGTAGGGCACATATATGCAGTTATTGTAGATGAAGATAATGAAGAGGGAACAAATTATTACTTATGTCATTGTGTTGAGGCCAAAAAGAAATTGGAGGCCCCTGTTACAGATGGAGAAAACATCGAATACCCTACAGGCTCAGTGGTTATTACTGGAACATGGCTTATAAGGTACCCACATAAGAGTGTTAATGTTTGGCTGTTTCAGGACTTTGACACGCATCAGAAGATTCTTCATTACTCAAACCTTGTCATGGCATCCAATGTTCATTTGATAAAGTATCAGGGTAGACCTTTGAGCAAAATCTTGTGGAAGGTGTGTGAGTCTGACCATGAAGCAATACTTGACACATTAAAGAGTAGAGTAGACCTGGATGGTTTATTGGATTAATTTGTAAGTATTCACATTGATTTTGTAAATTCATGTTACATTGAGTTGTAAGTATGCACATTAATTTGTAAGGTTTGTCTTTTTTTAATTTCCTCCTGCATTTATACACACACATTTTTACATCATCATGTTATGCATTTTTGGTGTCCTGCTTCTGATGCGACTAAACTGACTATTCCAATGAGTCTAGATGGGTACATTTACGCTAGGCATGGTCCTTTTTTTCACTCAAACATGTCAAAACAGTCTGAGCCACATTGTATCGACGATATCCTTGAAGAGTCTAAAGTGCATAAAGGCAGCAATCTTTGACGAGATGTTACTCGAAAACCATGTCACTTAGAAACATTTTGTCTAAGGAAACACGATCATGTAGAGTGCCTCTACAATAATCTCTCTTAGTTTTTTATATCTCTGAGGCATTTGCCTGTGGTGAAAGGTTTTCTGTTGCCCCAAAAATTATCAGAAGGAGGCCATGTAAAGTTGCAAAGGGGTGTAACTTTCATCCTGCTCTTGATGTGACCAAACTGACTATTCCAACACATCTGGATGGGTACATTTACGCTAGGTATGGTCCTATTTTTCACCCAAACATGTCTAAACAGTCCGAGCTACATTGTACTGATGATATCCCTGAAGAGTCCATAGTGCAAAAAGGCAGCAATCTTTGACGAGATGTTACTTGAAATCCGTGTCACTTAGAAACATTCCGTCTAAGGAAACAAGATCACATAGAGTGCCTCTACAATAACCTCTCTCAGTTTTTTATATCTCTAAGGCATTTGCCCGTGGTGAAAGGTTTTCTGCTGCCCCAAAAATTGTCAGAAGGAGGCAGTGTAAAGTTGCAAAGGGGTGTAACTTTCGTCCTGCTCCTAATGTGACCAAAATGATTATTCCAACACATCTGGATGGGTACATTTATACTAGGCATGGTCCTGTTTTTCACCCAAACATGTCGAAACAATCTGAGCTACATTGTACCAATGATATCCCTGAAGAGTCCAAAGTGTAAAAAGGCAACAATCTTTGATGAGATGTTACTCAAAAAATGTGTCACTTAGAAACATTCTGTTCAAGGCAACACGATCATGTAGAGTGCCTCTACAATAACCTCTCTTAGTTTTTTATATCTCTGAGGCATTTACCTGTGGTTAAAGGTTTTTTGCTACCCCAAAAATCATTAGAAGGAGGCAGTGTAAAGTTGTAAAGGGGTGTAACTTTCGTCCTGCTCCTGATGTGACCAAACTGACTATTCCAACGCGTCCAGATGGGTAAATTTACACTAGGCATGGTCCTATTTTTCACCCAAACATGTCGAAACAGTCCGAGCTATATTGTACCGACGATATCCTTGAAGAGTCTAAAGTGCAAAAAGGTAGCAATCTTTGATGAGATGTTACTCAAAAATTGTGTCACTTAGAAATATTCTGTCTAAGGCAATGTGATCACGTAGAGTGCCTCTACAATAACCTCTCTCAGTTTTTATATCTCTGAGGTATTTGCTCGTGGTGAAAGGTTTTCTGCTGCCCCAAAAAAATTAGAAGGAGGCAGTGTAAAGTTGCAAAGGGGTGTAACTTTCATCCTGCTCCTAATGTGACCAAACTGACTATTCCAACGCATCTGGATGGGTACATTTATACTAGGCGTGGTCCTATTTTTCACCCAAACATGTCGAAACAGTCTGAGCTACATTGTACCGACGATATCCTTGAAGAGTCCAAAGTGTAAAAAGGTAGCAATCTTTGACAAGATGTTACTAAAAAACTGTGTCACTTAGAAACATTCCATCTAAGTCAATGTGTTCATGTAGAGTGCCTCTACAATAACCTCTCTCAGTTTTTATATCTCTGAGGCATTTGCCCGTGGTGAAAGGTTTTCTGCTACCCCAAAAATCGTTAGGAGGTAGTGTAAAGTTGCAAAGGGGTGTAACTTTCGTCCTGCTCCTAATGTGACCAAATTGACTATTCTAACATGTCTGGATCGGTACATTTACACTAGGCATGGTCCATTTTTCACCCAAACATGTCAAAACAGTCCGAGCTACATTGTACCGACAATATCTGTGAAGAGTCCAAAGTGCAAAAAGGCAACAATCTTTGACGAGATGTTACTTGAAAATTGTGTTAGTTAGAAACATTCTGTCTAAGCAACACGATTACGTAGAGTGCCTCTACAATAACCTCTCTCAGTTTTTTATATCTCTGAGGCATTTGTTTGTGGTGAAAGGTTTTTTGCTGCCCCAAAAATCATCAAAAGGAGGCAGTGTAAATTTGCAAAGGGGTGTAACTTTCGTCCTGCTCCTGATGTGACCAAACTGACTGTTCCAACACATCCGAATGGGTACATTTATGCTAGGTATGGTCCTATTTTTCACCTAAACATGTCGAAACAGTCCGATCTACATTGTACTGACGATATCCCTGAAGAGTCCAAAGTGCAAAAAGGTAGCAATATTTGACGAGATGTTACTCAAAAATCGTGTCACTTAGAAATATTTTGTATGAGGCAACGCGATCACGTAGAGTGCCTCTACAATAACCTCTCTCAATTTTTTATATCTCTAAGACATTTGCCCGTGGTGAAAGGTTTTCTGCTGCCCCAAAAATCGTCAGAAGGAGGTAGTGTATTAAGTCAGGATGAAAGCCTATTCACTCTATGTGCCAATCTCAAGTTGCACAATCATGAATGGGCACTTAGAGCAATAAGGTGCTACATCATGGTTCCAGGATCTTGAAATGGTGCCCAAGCATGTAGGAAGAATTTTCAAGGAGCCAGAATGTTTTTGAAACTCTAAGGGACTAGTCCAAAGACTCTATGGCACCATCTTGATACCATTGAGTCAACTTTGGAACTCAAACATATTGAAACAAGGTCTAGGAAGCTAGGCGCCATCTCTTGCCAGTTCAACCTCTCAGATGTGCCAACATTGGAAAGACTCTTAATGAGCACCTAAGTTTGAATTGATCTTGTGATTGAAAGTTTGGTGATGTATTGGTGAAAGATGATCTTTAGTTGAAGTAATGTAAGTTCCAGGAAGGGTTTAGAAGTTATCAACCTCTTCACTAAGTTTGGCGCACTTTACAAGCTTTCTTACCCAAGAGTTGCACCTCATTAAGACAAGGTGCATCTTCACCTCTGGGACTTTTCCAAAGAAGCGTTTCAGTTTATTAGCACCTTTGGACCTTGTTTTACATTTTGAAAGAGAAGGCACACTTTTGAGGCATTTCTAACCCAGATTGATGCCTAGGTATAGTCATCTCTTTGGAGCATTACAACATGTTTTAAAATGAAGGAGGATATTTCATAAGTTGAGGAATTGATCACTGAAGACCTTGGAGTGTTTGAATTACTCTAAGAAAGAAGGCGCATTTTCATGGAGTAGCATACTCTAGATAGTGCCTAATGCCATCAAGGTGCAATTCCACCCTCACTTTGGTGCCTATCATCAAGAAGGGGCATTGGGCATTCCTTGAATAGTTCTGAGCGTTTGAAGTTCATGAAATCACCAAGGAATGTTGGGCACCATGTGTATCCTCAACAAGCTTGAGTTTGTGCCTAGACAAGTTGGCACTTATTCATGTTTTAACTTCCCTATTGAAGCGCCTAACTTGGGAAAAAGTTATCTTGTTGTTAGTCAAGTGTTTTATGTGTTTTGGAGACTCCAAAAGACTTCCTCTTGCTAGGCGCTCTTCTTGGCAACTACAACCTTCAACTGGCGCCTAGATCCTGAAGAAAAACACTTGCAAGTGTGGGCGCACTTTCCTTGTGATGGAGCATCAAACTGGTGCCTAGAAATCATAATGCATGAAGTGAGTGCCTAGGATCCTATTGGTCCAATAGGTGGTTTTGGGATCCATGTCAAGTCATTGGATTAGGTTGCCAACTCAGAATGATTTTCATGCACTTAGACTTCAAGGCGCCAAAACTAGTAGGAAAATATTTTGGGGGGAAACCACGCTAATAAAAGCTGGGTAAATTTAACCTCTGAGTCTAATTAGGCTCCATATAACAACAATATTTATATCATGTCCCTTTGCTTTATGAAACAAGCAGTATGTGTCAAGTCATAGGGATAACACTATGGTCCTTAGAAATTTCTCTGTGACTTTTGATAAGATTATCTACTATTATGTGGATGCTTGATAGTATTAAAATTATTGGGCATTAAGTTGAGGTGACCATTCTTGTTATGACCATCACTTTTCACAAGGGGTATGTCAGTTATCCCATATATCATTACATTATGATTATTTTTCAATATTCTGATGGTGGAAGGATTGTTTTCACTATTATCTCTAGCTTGGGAAGTCATCAACCATCCATTTATTCTGTAAACCCTTTACCCACTACTAATTGTGGCTTGATCAATTCTTAATGAACTTTCTAAAGATTCCTCATAAGACTTATAAGGTAACTTCTAAACCTCCTCCCTTGTATCCCTATTTACAAAATGCAAAAAGAGATTACAAATTTCTCTATGGGCCATATTTAGGGCACTAGTTGACAAATAAAGGACTTGCCTCCGACTTCTAAAAATGTACCAATAACTAAACATTTTATTTCATACTTAGGAACTCTCAAATTATTGCCTTGACCAATTTGTTCATATTGAAAGGTATCACAAAATCACCAATGGGTTGTATGAAGAAATGTATAGAGACCTTTGGAAGGTAATAGTTGGAGTTCTTATGAACATGAGACCCATAGATAGGGCTTGTGTACTAAGTTGATTTTTCATTTACACATTTGTTTGATATCCTAGATACATTGGTTGGACAGTGATGGGATGATACACTATGGGAGTCACATGATTTTGTGGCACATAAGCTCCACTAGGTTGTTGAAGATGTGGGAAAGTGTCATTACTAGTTTTTTGAAATTTTTTTTTTAGATAGGGGAGATTGAGTTGCCCCCTAGTTTTTCTCAACCCTAGTGTTGAATGGATTCGTTTGAACTTTTGGTCTTTCTATAGTTTTGTCCTTTAGAGGTTTCTCAACACCTCTAGCCTTTAGTATCCTGATCCATTAGACTAGTGTGGCTATGAGATTGGAAAGTGTTGCAACCTCCATCCTTTAAACTTCTCCACCTTGTTATGGGTTGTTTTGAGTATTTTCACTTGCTTTCTCGTCAAGAATATTTTCTAATGATACATGATGTGTCATAGATCATTCAACTTGATAAACAACATGGAGGGATTCTCATGCCTCCTATACTTCTTGCAAGTTTCTTTATAGATAGCTCACATCATTGTCCATCTAGGTGGTCATTTCCCTAAATATTATGATAAGATAATCCTGTTAATGAACTTTGGATTGAATGAGAATCAACATGCTTTGTCTTGACTAGAATAGTTGGGATGGACACAAATTTATTGATTCTAGGTTGGGTTGTTAAAGGTCAAGAAGTTTTGGTGTCTAATGCCCTCTAAATCTAAATATTCAAAATCATAGTGGTTCAATAAGTTACAACAAATAGTCAGGTAGACAATAGACTATAAGGAACAAGTAATACACATGAATCCAAAACAACACCAGTCAATAAGGACATCACAAGTAACTCAACATTACTTCCAGAGGCGTTCACAAAAACAAAGGGGAGAACACAAGTAGAGAATGATAGATTGTAGTAGGGATGAGTGTCTAATGTAGAGCACACAGTGGAAGCATAGAATTATCAACTTTTGAACCTTCGAACTCACTATTGGCAAGACAACATACCATCGATGAGCTTAAAATTTCATCAGCTGATAGGCCGATGCCACCATGACTCTATTTGATTTCACTTCTGACAAACATCCCATCATTGACTCTTATCGGTCAGACATACCGCTATCGATGACTTTATATCCTTTCACACCGATGTCTTTGTCACTTTGATACGAGACTCTAAGTCCCTCGCCTATCGGTAGGACTTAATACCATTGGCACACTCAAAAACTCTTCTGCCGACACACCAATCTCACCAATGACAACCTTTAGACCACACCCGTCGGTGAGACTCCAAACATCGGTGAACTCTAATCTCGTTGGGCTGATACACTGATGGATTTTGACTGTCGGTGTGACCCCCTTCATTGGCGAAGCTCTCAACTGCTCTTCCGATGCGCCGATGGGATTATCTTCCGATACACCGATGTCTTCGACTTCAAACCACACTCGTTGGCAAGACAGACCACTATCGGTGAAGCCTAACCAAGGTCTACTGATACGCTAATACGACCAACTCTTGACGTTGATACAAGGTTCTTTTGAAGGCAAAAGGCGCCTAGGCTTATGGGGATCAATTTGATGTATTTATTGAAAGCTCAAGGTGAATTGATGCTTATTGAAAATGCCACTTAGTCCTTCATTTGCATTCTAGGTGCCATTTCCTATTGACTTATATACTCCTCCTCATGCTAGGGTGCCATAATGAAGTGGTTTAGATAATAGGTGCACTTCACTTACTAGAGGCTTGTTCTCCTTCCACCTTAGGCGCACTTTTATGGTGGAACAAGTGTCAATGGGTGCCTTATCTTAAATGAATGCTCTCTCTATGTTGGGCGCCCTTTTGAGGCTTTATGAGTTGCAAATTACACCTTAACCCTTCATGCTTGTCGCTCAATGTTTGAATGTTTAAGAAAGTCTCCTTTAGGCACTCATCTTAATGACTTTTTCTCAAGGCACAATCATCCTAATGACTTGGATATTCATCCTAGTGTTTCAGGATATCAGGCTACCAGACTTAGTCATTTTCAGGATCTCAAACATAAAGAATAACATGATGATTCATTTTTTTGTATTGCATATAGTTGACATTGTATGCTACTCATAAAGAATATTAATATTTTCTATTCAACATGATGATTCATTTTTTTTTTAAATATAACTTTTATCTTTTAGTTCTAAAATGAGGTTTAGGTGATACTTGAATAACAATAGCTAGCTTATTGGATCAACAAACATCCTATGTAATACAATTGGACTTTAAATATTTGAAGTAGCCATCTACAAATATCCATTCAAACGTGGATTTATAATGCAAGTATGGACACCATCAATAAAAAAGATTTGTATTAACCAAATATCCATATACGCATACATCAATATCTATCGATATAAGTATAACATATATACAAAATAACCATATAGGCTTACAAGAATGCCATATAGGCATACAATGTCAACTATATACAATACAAAATATATGTGCACAAATGCCATATAGGCATACAACAAAGGAACACAATAAAAAGTCATTCCCCTCTGGCAGGTGAAGAGAATAGATCACGGGCAGCCTTTGATCTTCTAGGGGATGGAGACGCGCATGTGGGTGGTCTACTATGAACCCGAGGGCTACTCCTCCTATTTAGTTCTTCCTGCATCTTTACCTATTACAATAAAAAGTATAGACATTAATATATAGAAATTACATTTTATAAAAAATGAAACATTTAACAAAATAATCACTTATTGCTACCATATAATTTGTCTCCTCACTTGCCTCAATAGCAGGAATAGGCTGTGGTGATGTCATGTCCTATAGAAACCATCCAGATAGAAATTCAACTTCAAATCAATAATCTTTTGATTTTTCAAAAATAGACAACTATAAAAATGAATGTAAATTGAAATTTACTAGTGTACCTCATACACCTGTCAATGCCATGGAGCTATGAATCGTAGAGGCCACACCCTGCTCCATTGCCCTATGAACATGGGGAGGTGTCTCCGTAGCCTGCATCATCTGGAAATAAAACAACATTATTCAATTACAAAAACTATAATAGTGATGCAAATCATGGCTCCTAACATACAAACACATTCATCTAAACATGGAAGTACACACAATAAAGCACACAAGTCACATACAAAAATCTAGTAAGTACAATTCATTCATTAAACTATTTATTTTATTACCTCTGTAAAGCTTTGAAGTCCACCACTGCTGGCAGGTGTTGCCGTGAAATCTACAATATTAACCTATTCAACATCCAAAATCAGATATTAGAATACCATTCATATAATGATACTATTCACATGTAAGATTTCTAATTTTTTACTAGTTACATACCCCGACAGTAGATGATCTAGTGTAAAATGCAGGTGGAGAACCACTAAAAACTGCATCGACGCTATGACCCTAAAATTTCATTAAAATCATCAATTTAAATTAGTTAATCTTGCATTTCAAAAATAAAATTCAATAACTTAAATTTAATAAACTTGCTAATATTTACTTGAGTATCAAGGCCAAAAGTCTCACTCAGGAGGGTATCTGTCATCACCATCTGCTCAGCTGCAGATGTAGCCTGTGCACCTGCGTCTTGACTATCCATGGGGTCATAACCACAGGCTGACCCATAAGCCTGACAAGCATGGGGTGGGACCCTACTCCTCACACTATCTCCCAACCCACTCTATGCTGTAAGACTGGCATGCTCTATGATGCTCTGGGTCAAGGCACTAATGGAACTGGAGTGTAACGACCTCAACACTCTCCTTCACAATGGAAGGGGTAGAAACATGCTCATGGGCTAGTCTGCTGATTACTCGTCTCACTACCCGCTGTGGGTCAAGATGTGCCCTTGGTCTATCTTGTGCTGACCCCCCACCTCTACCTTGGAAGTCCTGCATATCAAAATAGTTTGGCACTTTATTGAGGACAAACTCGCAGTCGAGTTTCCTCAAAAAGTATTGCGGGACCTCATTATTATTGCATGGAGGATGGTCAAAAACCATCCACCACCTCTGCCCAAAATTGTCCCTTATCTCTTGGTTGTTGCACCAATGGATAGGGAACTTCTTGCATGTAATGGGTGGAGGTTGATTTGTTTGTGGGTTTGTGAAAATCAAACACAAGTCTAATTTTGTGATTTGTAATTTTTTTACATCTTGGTATGAGAGCTTGTCTGCATAATAATCTCTAAACTCTCTCCTCTTATCCGTCCAACTAGTTATTTGCTTGCTAATTGAATCTACATTTGATAACATAGATTCAAGAGATTCAACAAGTGTGGACTTATGCAAGGTTGAAGTGGAAGGATCTTTCAACCTTGCAATTATATCTTCAATTTCTTTTTTGTTGTTTTCAATTTGCCCCATTATATTTTCTTGTGTTCCAAGGGCATGTCGAGGAATGGATGGAGGAGGTTGTTGTTATGTAGGTATTTCCTCCTCAGGATTTTGTGGATTTTGAGGAGGAGGAGGAGGAGGAGGAGGTGCCTTAACATTTCTTGACAATTAACGGAATATACATCAAAAATTAACTCAAACCTACCTATTTAGAAACAATTCAAACAAAAAAAAAATATGACTCACTCCTTTGGCGTGCTCGACGTCGTGGCGACATTTTGGCAATGAATTGATAAGGTTTTTGTGTTGAAATGAGTTTTGCAAAACGCAAGTGCGCTTTCTAGGGTTTGCAGGCCGCAGACATAGAGGAGAAGAAAGAAATGAAATGAGATAGAAACCTTTTTTTTATTTATAGCAAGTCAAAATGCGCTCGCATTTTGTATTTTTTTTTTTGAAAATAATTTGGCCACTTTTGGCCCCCCATCTTTTTGCACTTACCCCTTACAATGTTAGGATATGTTCCAGAGTGCTTAATTAATTCAAAGATTTTGAGAGTGTCCTTACAAAATCCATTTTGTGCATATCGTACAATCATTACATTCCATGAGATGACATCTCTTTGAGGAATTTTGTCAAACAATTCACATTTTTTGTCTATGATTCCATATTTTGTGCATATCCTAAATCATTGTAGTCCATGCGACCACATTTCTTTGAGGCATTATGTTAAACAGTTCACGTTCCTTGTTTATACTTCCACATTTTGCATACATGTCTAACATGGCAGTTGCAACTACAACATCTGACAAAATTCCTCTATCCTTTATGTATTGACGGATGTCCATACTCTATCCAAAGCTCCCATTTTGACATAGGCAGAGAGGATGTTGGCAAAGGTTGTGGAATTTGGCTTTACACAAGCCAATTGCATTTGCTTTAAAGTTTCTAAAGCCTTTTCAACAAATCCATTTTCTGCATATCCTGTAGTCATTGCAGTCCATGAGACCACATTTCTTTGAGGTATTCTGTCAAATAATGCCTTGTCTATGCTTCCACATTTTGCATACATGTCTAACAGGGTAGTTGCAACTACAAAATCTGACAAAGGAGGACTTAAGCATTCAGAAACCTAACCATGCCACCTTGTGTGGATTTGATGAATAGCTTGTAGCGATGAAATCCAATGAACTCTTAAATCATGTCTTCCTTAATCTGGACCAACAATGTAGAGACAACCCTCTAAAATAGAAGGATATAAAGTGGTCTTATTTTGTGTTTGCATTTGTATCATCATTACTGTCTCCTTTGGGACATTATTTTTTACCATCGAGGGATGGATGATTGAAACTAGTCAACACAGACCTTTGGTTACCATCAATTCCATTGCTTTGGTATTGAAAACTATAGCTGCATTAATTCTATGATGGCAATGAGAGGATACAATGACTACCTTAGATTTTTTGTAATGACAACAATCCTATTTCCATATTCCGCTAAGCCCTTCTTTATACACACATCTACTTGGAGTGCAACTTTGATCTTCCTTCAAATCACCTTGACTTCATAAGGAATCCAAAATGGGATCAGTCATAAGGAGACAGGTAAACAAGTGTTTTCTGTTCATTATTAGATCATCAAACTTAAGCATATGAGATAGCATGACACACAAAAAATGTTGTGGATAATGACCACAAGATTAGGTTAATTGCAACCACTTTTTGTAAGCAAGCACAAGACTAGTATACTCATTATGATCCTAATGGCACCAAGAATGATCTTGGTAAACTGCTAAGAGATTTCCTTCCCAATTTCAATTGCCCTAAGATGGTGCATCGTAATATTGTGGCATTACAGGAAATAAGGCAACAATCGGGAGAGATTGTGTGTAGGTATGATCAACACTCTAAGGAATTGGTGTTAAAGATTGACCCAACTATAAAATGTTGAAATTTAGAAGGAATGATTTATTGGTAGGCTAATTGCACATATCCAACATGAACTAGTTTAGCTCACTCTCCCTAATTAAAAAGTTACCTTAAAAGTTGTGTTGAGATTATAAGAATTAGGGGAGCCCTAACATATGATTCTACTACATGCCTAAAAGAACAAATGGAAAAATGGTCACGCAAATAGCACAACTTGCAAGTGAAAATCTTAATCAATGTGGTTTATGATGAATAAAGTGCCACACTAATGGGCATACAAATACAAACTATCTACTGGTGGGAGCTCAAGCTATTAATGCCACATAGTTCCTTCTTGTTCAACACATACCTAATTGCACCATATGTCATGAGACTCATGACATTGTCCACTACTGCAAAAGTGAAAGGATGTTCCTATCATTACTAGTGCAAGGTTTGTCACACATCCACCCATGACACTACCACCTACAAAGTAGTACAAGTCCTCCACAAGGCAAGAGGAAAACAATATTAAATACAACCATGCAACCCTAGTCACAACCACAATAGATGGTGTTGTGCTATTAGGAGCCATAATATATGGAACATGGAGGAAATCAAAGAGGCCATGGTAGAGTATGCAGTAGAGAAATCTATTGCTACTAGTGTGGAGAACCTGGGCATACCTCGCGTAGTTGCACACAGTTTCCAATGTATACTTATTATGATGTTGATCACAAGATAGAGGATTGCCCTACATTGTTGCAACTGTTGGAATTTTCAATGATGTGCCTTTGATAAAGATATCAATGATGTGCCTTTGATAAGGGGCTCATCATTTTCATAAGTTCTCTCACCACCTAATGATTCAATAAAGGATCCGCTGTCTATACATGAATTCAATATAAACAAATGTGTGGATGATCTAGTGGCCTGTTCACATAACTCACGTTTGTATATAAGTGATTGCCCTTACAGTTGTCAAGCTTTGTGGATTAAAATTATTGTGAAAAATGTCCAAGGATTATTCTGTAAAGGTAAAAAGGTGCATTCATAATGAGAGTGACTGAAGTTCAAATCTCAACACTGTAATAAGGTAACTGGGAGGACATGTGCACATGTCTAGGATTGCAAATAATGGGACAATTGAGTGGGATCTAGGGCCAACAGAGAAGCACTTTAGAACTCATCCTATGCATCAATAAACAACTCAACACAAGAAATGCAAATTGACATATTAACTCAACAATATCCAACTAAGTTATTGAAAGTCAACTATTGATATCTCATTCTCCATCTAGATTACAAAATTGGTCCACTTTTTGCTTTGTAACATATCCTTTTCAAATTGCGTTGGATGCCGGTCATATTTCTCCTCCTGTCAAAACATGGCACATGGACTAGTTAAACTAATTAATATGCGATTATTTACTTTTTCGTAGGAAATAAAAAAAATATCATTTAACATATTAAATATACTTACAAATGTACAGATCAAGGCTTGTAAACCTTTTTAGCCACTGTGATGCATGGCATGAAGTTTGTCAAGCCTAGCCTTGGAGGTCTTGTCCTAAAACATATACTAATTCAATTTAACTATGTACAAATAAAATTTAAAAATCATTTAATAAATTTGATATAATCTTATGAGAAAATTCAAATACTGCATACTCTCCTCATCGGACTTCCTCTGTGCATCAAACTTCTCATATGATTTTACAAGCTCTTTCCATACTTTCACACTTACATCAATTGGCCTTTTTTTGAGCCTTATCTTGGGAGGGAAGTTTTTTTATTTTCTTTGTTTGGTTGCACCAAAATCTCTTGTAGTTTTGAGACATTCATAGCTTTATCTTCTTTACAGACCAACCTGTGCCAAATTCAGTCTCCATGTCATGGATAACTACTTTTAGTAGGTGCATGGGTATCTTTGAGAATGGAAAATGTATATGGTCTTTGAACTATTAAAGGTATGATTCCTTCAACCTATTCACAAATGTTTTTCCAGCATCCATCATTTGAACTTCCCTTGATACCACATCGTATTCTATCTTGGTGTCGTAGGTATCAATGCAAGATGCAAAACATGGCGTGGTAGTCGAAGAAGTCTGTGTCCCAGGAGTGGCTGGGACATTGGAAGCCTCTGCTCCCTATTCCACATTCTTACAGGTTACTGTTATTGATTTCCTCCTAGATCTTTTGCTCGATCCATGACTAATTGGGGAATCAATTGATTCCCTTTGAAATATTGATTTGGTTGCAATATTTTAGGGGCTTTACCAGATCATTTTTCTATGTATTTGGCAAGCATTGTCAAGTCCGCACCATCCAATTTGTTCACTACCTCTACCCCCAATATGGAAGCCAATGCCTCTTTATCTTTGTCAGTCTCATGTCCCTATATATATAAAATAAATTTCTTCTTTTAAATTTAGAAATAAAAAACTAAAAACTAAAAATCAAAGAAACAATAGAAACATTTACAAATCTATAAATTGACAATGACTTACCTCATTGTGGCCAAAGTCTTCTCCCTTTGCTCTCTTCCCTCTATTTCTTGACATTTTGAGGTGACCTAGGGCAAATTATTTTCATCCAGTCTATGGAGGCAAAAGAAGTACACACTGCTAGGTATGAAAGTTTTTGTCCAATTTTTTTGTATTCCTCAAGGTTTTTGACCTTTACTTTGTAGAGTAAATCATAAAGTTGTTTTCCTCTATAAGTTTGCAGCAAGAAAGTAAGCTTGTACATCAATTGAAATAAAGCTAGAGAGAAATTTTATCAACTAGTAGAAAAATGTGATTTCATCCATATCAAGATAGACAACAATTTCCTTTAAGCAAATGCTGAGATATCTGATTCACATAGTTTAATCCTGAAGCATACATTTATAATATTATGGAATGTGGAAATTTGTCATCTATTATGAAAATCCTTGCTCAAAATTATATTCAACAGATGCCCTATGAATATTACAAGACCCGGATTTGTCCAAACGAATCCAACATCCGACGAGAAAAAAAGAGTAGATGAAAGAGAGGCGATGCCCTTACTTGGCACAAATAGAAGAAGAGCAACACGAATTGAAAGGCTAAGATATATGGAAGCAAAGGGTGTCATGGATCAAACTCGGGACTTTTGAGATGTAAGAAAGTGAGTATCCACTTTAGGAATGGAAAGGAAATTGGGGTTGGAATACAGGTCCCACCATTGCCAAGGATATGCCCAAAATAAGGGCGAACACAAAAAACCCAAATGCTCGATCTCTACATGCCAAACGCCTGATCTCCAAACACAAAATGAACACAAAAAATCGATAAAGTTTTGTTTTGTGGTATGTGTAGGCGGGAATTCTTTTTTTTTTGGATTCATTAGTCGGTGCTATAGTCGGCACAGTTATCGCTGACTTAAGCACCAACTTTTAGGCCTAAATGTAATCTTTTTGGGGCACAAAAGGTGGCGCAAAGTGCACCTAATTTAGTGCCTATAAGTGCAAAATAATGCATTTTGCTTGGAAGTTGATATCACTATCTAATGGAATGCCAAATTTGGTTACTTGTAGCAACCTCACCAAATTTGGATTATCCTTATAATAAGTAACTATATCTTGTTTCCATGATAGCATTTTGACTTCATGCTTCTCTTATGATTAGCTCAATAATGACTCACTCTTTCACGACCTTACACAGATGGTTGGTGACAATCCTTATGCAAGTGATATGGATTTGGAAAAACCAAACAACTCTTCTCTTACTATCATGACATGATATTGTGACTATATGGGTAACTTATGGTAATGCTTATGGTATTGTGATTTTCATTTCTTTATTCTCATTAACCTATTTTAGGTTGAAGCATGGTAACTAACCCACTAGCTATTATGACAGTCATAAAATGACTAGACAATCCTGTCCACTTTGACTATGACAGTCCTATGCATGGTGTTTTCTTCATGTCAGTCCCCAATAATGTGAATTATTGATAGTAGCTAGTTCAAATGGAGTTTTGGATGGTGTAGTAAGTTGTCCCTATAGCTCATGATAGTGCATGCTTTGGTTATGTCCTTGTGACATTACTCTCTAGATATCTCCTCTTTATAGTGACAAGGTTTCAAGAAAATGACAACTTGGGTAAGGTATCAACTTGTCTCTTTAACCTCTGGATTGTCATTTTTCAAGAATTGATCTCATTGAAATACAAAGACAACATGTTGATTGATGACTAACTACATTGTTACTATGATAGTGACTTAACCTGGTCACAAGATTAATGAGACAATTTTATAGTAATAACTCTATGGATGCATACCTAGCTATCCTAGGTATACTATGACAATAATTTAATGTTGCTAGTGTTGCTTTTAAACCTCCTATGGTTGTTACCTATGCTTCATGGTATGCCAACCTCTACAATGGTTATGGTTTGGATGACCTAATAACATTTGTGATAGTGCATCTTAATGAAAAGCAAGTGTAGTAACATGATAATTTCAACAATATTCTCTTGGTGCACAACTGTTATGTGACTATTGTCATTGTTGTGTATTACAGGATCCAGAGGAGGCCATGGAGAGAGGACGTGGATGGCATAGAACTACTAAATCATAGAGACAAAAGTGGGTGGAAATAGATATGACAATGCAATCTGCAGATACAATAGAGGTAAGAAGAGAAAGCAACCTCAACCAAAGGAGGAAGGTGTTTATGAATTCACAAATGCTACAACATAGAGGAGATAAAGTCATTTTTCTGTCCATGAGGCCTCTGAGGTCAAACTTATTGGTTGAAAATGCATAGGAATGGTGATTAAATGTGATTCTATGATCAGGGGAAAAGTTAAAAATTAGGATGGCCAAAACATGATATCAATATGTCAAATATATGACTAAAGTGAGCTTTTCTGTTGGATATCATATTTGTTGAAATGATATAATTGGTGTACTAAATATTATTTACTATGTTTTGTATTATAAGGGCTAGACGAGGCCATGGCAATAGATCGTGTCATATCAAATGAGGACACAATAGATGAAGTGGGACATCAGGTACTCAAATTTTGAATTAACTTAGGAAAAAATGATCTGATGGCATTTTGTGATACGTCCATCTTTTTTCACAGTATTATTAAAATTTATAATTTATTATCCAATCTTGGCATAAATTAATGCATGTTGTTGATTATTTTAGATGGAGATTGGAGCAAATGCAGAGCCTGAGCATTCAACTAGCAAAAAAAAAAAGATATGTACGTGGACGTGGACCTAAAATTGTTAAATCACATAGAGGATAGTGGGTGGAAGAGGATATGACAATGGATCCTACAGCCACAACAAATGATTGCACTAAACAAGAGGTTGGTCAGGACTATAGTACATGGGATGAATACTTTGAGAAAATTATTGTTTGTGGATGTTCTGTATGTCGTGGAAAGAAACAATTCAAACGAGTGATGGTACAAATACACTACATATATGATGAGATTCTAGTCGGTAGTATGCCTCCTACAATTGATTCAAATCCAATAGGAATTGTGGTAAGGAATTTTTCAATTTGATATAAATAACATGTATACTTCGTTTATACATTGTTTTATATTATTTAAATAGCTAATTTTTTTCTTAATGGATACTTACAGGATAAATTTCTTGGTTTAAAGTTTCTTGGATCACCGACTTCCATCCTAGAGGGTAATGATCATTTATCAGATGATACATCTAACAAAAATATGTGCCAATATACCAGCTCGAAAGATGAGAAATTGATGAAAACAAGCAACCGAACAAGAACCGGTTTAAAGATGCATAATTTTCTTAAAGACAAGGGGAAGGTGGACTACATACCATATGAGAATGAATGTGATGGAGATGATGACTTGCCCCTAAGTTTGAGATCAATTTACAAAGAGACATTTGATCATCGACTATATTGCACTTGGCCTAGTGATCAACAACTACCTAGAGTGTACGAGGTGTTTCAATTTTGGGGATACAGCTACATGACATGACCCTCCAATATTCATGGAGTGAATCTAGGCCTCTTTATTGTCCAAAATATACATGTGGGATCTAAACATAGAAACAATTCAGAACAAACCACTAGGAGATTAATGCCATATTATGGTCCATCATATTATAGTGGTGAATGGAGAAGGCTAGCAGAATATAAGTCTAGCATGTTAGCATATGGTATAAATTTGAATATGTATACACATCGTCTCCAATTGGAAAGTGGAAAAGAAATGAATAGAGGTCATCTTATGTATATAGATAGACGTGCATACACACACAAAAATATTGTAGGATTTATAAATAGTAGTAAGGGAAGGGACCCTACTGTAAGACCGAATTGTCAATTTGTTGATGTTATAAATGATAAAGATGGAGATATGGAAAGAGAGGTTGATAGATTGATAATGGTTGAGGCTATTATAGACCTTACCATTGGGGATGAGTTATTGATTGATTATCCCTTCTTACAATGCACTCTTGCATGAAAGAAGAGGGAAGAACAAGGTCTCCCTAAGGATGTTCTTAAGGATAGAAAACCAAAGAATAATAAATGAGTGTGGACTGATGTTTTATAAACTATGCTGTCAAAATTGTGTTTTACTTAAATTATTGTATAAAAAAGGTAGTCTATAAGATAATGTTCCATTATTCAATTGATGTATATATGTTCATACAATTTATATTTTTATTTTTTAAGCCATATTTGATTATATTTCTTTGAAATTGATACATTTATGATTTATCCAATTGTTGCCAAACATTAAATAATTCTTGCAGTTTTTGATAGGTAGAAGATGTTGATGAAACACATAGTAATACCCAAGATCCAACTGGTTTATTAAGATTTGGACAGGATGATCCAAACCATCCTTTAAATAATACCAGGGTGAAAAGAGCAAGATTGAAGAGAATACTTCCAGCTGAGAAATTTGAAGAGCTGATGAGATCCGCATACACTGATGACATGCCACCTAGCCTTAATGATGATGATCGTGATAGTGAAAATTGAGTGCATGAAGAAGGATTGAATGAAATGCTTATAGGTTTCTTTGGGGATGGAAACAATGATGACAATAATGATCATATGGTTGACACTAACGATGATAGTAGGGGTAATTACCACCAATGTAATGTTGATGATAATAACCTGAAAGATTCCATCAAACAAGCAGCGAAGACACTTGTGTTCAAATCGGGTGCAAGTAGAACCTCAAAACTAGCATGCACATTAATATTATTAGAAATCAAGTCACTATTTGGTTGGTCAGACAAAGGATTCACTACCCTACTGAAGTGAATTGAAATCTATTTCTTACTTTGCATTGTCAATTGGTGTACATAATTCATAAACATTCATCAACTTCGTTTATATTTCTTTAAGAGGATTTTAAAACCATATATTGTATATAAATAGTCCTAGTATAGATTAACATATTAAACATGTTCATCATAAGTTAAACATTTAATTGATTTAATCTCTAACAATCTTACAGGGCACTAAAAACTAAAATATTCCCTGAAGAGAACGTGTTGCCATCAACTTGTAGAGAGGTGCGTCTGTTGTTGCTTGAGTTGGGGATTGAATATAAGAAAATTCATTCATGTAAAAGTGATTGCATTTTATATAGAGATGAATATCAAAACAAGGTAGAATTCCCTGTATGCAAAGAGAAGAGATATCGTACAGATGTACAAGGTCCTACAGTTCCAAAGAAAGTTTTATGTCACATGCCAATTATACCTAGACTTCAATGAATGTTTCATTGCAAGTCACTTGCACAATTGATGGACTGGCATGCAAAAAATAGGAGTAAATATGCATTCATGCAAATTCTGGCTGACTCCAAAGCAATGAAACACAGAGGAAAAATAGCCAAGAAAATTCAAAGATGAACCCCATAGTATCAGGTTTGGTCTTGCAATTGATGGAGTGTGCCCATTATCTTTCATGAGCTCAAATTATAGTGTTTGACCAATCGGATTGATAGTATACAATATTCCCCATGGATGAGTGTTAGAAAGGAGCACATTATGTTGTCTCTCATTGTTCCAAGAAAACATCAAGTTAAAAACATGGATGTTTATCTTGCGCCTTTTATTGATGAGATGCAATTGCTATGGAAAGGCATAAGAATGTATGACATATCACGTCCGCCATCAAATAGGTCCTTGATGTTGTATGGTGTGCTATATTGGACTATTCATGATTTCCCAGGACTTGATGTTTGTTCTGGTAAGATAAAATATTTATGTATTTACACTCATAATTTATTTTCATCCCAACTTTCATACTTAGTTTTATACTTTTTTTGATGTTATTAACATTACTTATTGAATTGTAGGGATTCAAACAAAGGGTATATTTGCATGTCCAATATGTGCAAAACAATTTCAAGGGCAGTATTCTAAAGATCTACATAAATTTATTTACGCAAACAATAGGGTTTTTCTACCACTAGATCATAAGTTTGGAAATTGCTTGAAGAATCATTTTGATGGAAAAGTTGAAAATAGAGGCCCTCCCATGATTATGGGTCCAAGTGATTGGCTTAAGAAGTATGAAGATGTTGAATTGAAAGCTTGGGAGGATTTTTTTTATTGGGGTGATTCAATTGAAGAACTAGAACAAGTTGTAGTTAATATGCCAAAAGGAATGAAAAGGAAATCCATATTTTATGAGCTCCCTTACTGGAAGGATCTATTAATATCTCACCTATTAGATCCTATGCACACCTTCAAAAATGTCCTAGATTCTATATTTTGACATATATCAGGCAAAGAGAAGGACACCTTGTCTTTGAGGAGAGATATTGCTCTTTCAAGTACCAAAATTGATAGAAAACATTTGTGGCCAAACAGGGAAAATGAAACATATGCAGAAGCTCCATGGGTTTAGAAAAAAAAGAGCTAGACCAACTAAAAATGTCATCTGTTTAATAAGGACACCTACTGGCTATGGGTCATCATTGGCTAAAGTTTTTACAGTTGATGGACATATCACATAATTTAAAACACATGATTTTCATAATTTTATGAAGGTATTATATATCATCATTTAACATTTACTCATAACATTGATTAAATACTAAATATATTTTGATATTTTGTTGTGTGAGAAAAAATTAATAATGACCTTTTCATAAATGTGTTTGAGAGCATATCATGCCATGGACAATTAGGGGGGGTTCCTGTCTTATAGTTGACTTAAGGAATGCCATAAGTCGATTGTCAGCATTTACAAGGTATGTGGTTATATGAAATGTTCATGTGTGAGAGACATAGAGATATTATATTGCATTTTAATTTTTGACTAAAGGTTCATACTAATTTACTATTCTTATATTAGGTGGGTGACCTCCAAGGAGATCCACAAATGTGAAGTGCCAAAATGGAAGAAGGAAATTGCAGAAATTGTATGTGTATTTGAGAAGGAGCTCCCTACAAGTCCATTTTCTTATACACCTAGTCAGTGACATTGAATTGGCAGGTGTTGTATCAACAAGGTTGATGTTTTTCTTTAAGAGGTATATGAAAACTCTAAAAAGATATATCTGACAAAAGGCACATCCAGAGGGTTGCATGGCTGAAGGGTATGTATTGAATGAATCATTTTTCTTCCTGTGTGAATTCTTGGTAAGGATTTTGAATATGGGCCACGCTTTTGGGATGAATAATGAGCATAAGATATTATTGATGGAGAAAAACCACAATCTAATGGTGTTCAAGTAGAAAATAGTAAGTAAATTCATGATCAGTGTGGTTGTTTTTCTTGCAATCATTAATTTACTCTATAATTTATTTGTCAAATTAACAGCACGACATTTGGAGTTTGAAATAAACATGTTGACATGTAATAGGTGTAGACAAAAGTGCTATACTCGACAAGTTCATTTTGTACCACATGGACTTTATGAATAAATGGATTGATCTGTATGATAAAAAGAGAGAAGTGTTATAAGCAAGGAGATAATTTAAGAGATTGAACCCAAGGAATACTCCACTTTCCATTGATCTGCTTGGGGAATGGGGCAAAGATTGCACACTAGAATGGGTTACTGAACAAATTCAAAATCAAATAGAAGATGTAGGTATAGATTCAAACATAATAGAAGATGAAATCAACATGTCTAGAGGATGTGAAAGAAAGGTACAGTTGGAATTTTACAAAATGTTGTTTCCTTACAGTTTTGACACTATTAACTATTTTAATATTCGTCATTATATTTGTTGTCACTAAAATAAATGGTCTTTCATAGGCGAGGAAATATCCAACAATGTGGGCATATGGTTGACATTATTGTGTAGAAAGTGTAGATGTAAAGAGACGATCCTTCGATTGTGGCATCATGGTTGACTTCAAGCAATCCAGTCGATCAAGCTCAAAAGATTAAGAATATAATTGAAGGGAATCTACAATATGTTGGGAAAATACAAGAAATTATTGAGTTGGATTACTGCTCTTTTAAATGTTGTATTTTTAAGTGTAGATGGTATGAAGCATTTGAGAGGACATGAAGACATGATACCCATAGTGGATTGTTTTCTATAGATTCCTCATGTTTCCTACCAGAGGATAAGGAGCATTATGTTCTACTAATTCATTGTGAACAGGTATTTCTTTAACTCAAACAAGAAGTGGAGTGATCATTAATCTATTAATTCATAGTTTATTACGAATATATACATGTGTTTATTAATCAATAAAATTGTTATACCATATGTCTAATATATGTATGTCGTTCATTTGTAGGTATTTTTCTATGAAGATATTTTGGACTTGAAATGGATATTTGTCATACATTATGATCCAAGATTAAGGCACGTATTTGATGATGCATTAGTGGATACTGAGTAAAACAATGATGGCCAACAAAATGAGAGAGGGATTACAGAACATCAAAGAAATTGACATCCATGATGATGTTGAAGATGGTTATGTTCAGGCACAAGAAGACAACAATCTAGAGTTAGATGATGTTATGGAAGACAACAATATGGATGGTATAGAATATGATGATACAAATACAACTGGTAACAATATAGATGGTCTACAATCAAATTTGAATGATGATGAAGATGATGCAGGTCAAGATGAGGATGATGATAATATTAAATACTTGAAAGAACATATGAACATTGACAATGATACACTGGATGACATTGTAGCAGAAAATAATGTTAATGACCAAGACTTCTAAATTTTCAAAATTATTTGCAATCCATGTTTAAAAAAGAATGATTCTTGTGGCCTAAACTTTGAAATGCTTCAGTAATATTATTTGTGTACATACAAATTACCTATTGCAATATCCTCAAATTGTTCAATCTTTGGTATGAATTGTTGGCAAAAACAATTAGGATTACTTGGATGCAATTTCCTTTTCATTGCTTTATATTTTGCTTAAATGTCAAGGTCTTAACCTAATCCTCATTTTGCACTAAGAAGAAAACTTAGGCTTAACTCTACAATGGCCTTGATTCATTGTGAGGAAGTTATGATTGAGGATTTGATGACTACTACATATTTTAATGGGGAAGATGTTTTTCATCATGATACACATGTTGCACATATGGATAGGTAAGACATGAATCTTACTACACAAATACTTATATCAGGCCTTTACGAATTTGAGCAATAATGTTAATTATTCAAATTTGATTGATGTTCTTCATAACTTGTTGTTGTCACATAGAATTGCACCCTGCTTGGAGAGAGTTGAAGCATTCTAATGACACGATGGGAATGATCTCGAAGTGTGGGACCTTGCAAACTAAGATCAGACCTCCAGAGAAGGCTGGTTCCTCATTCTAAGCCTAATGCTTAGAGGAATATATCTAAACCTAGTGCTAATGTTGTAGGGGAAAAGGAGTAGAAGGAAACATAAATAGAAATTAGGTGATACACCAGGTTGAATAAAAGAACCCTTTTAGAACTAAGAAAATACATAAAATGACTAGATACAACCAATAAACATACACGGATCAAGCTAATTTTAACAGAGGCAATGAGCAAGAGATGATTAGAAGGAATTAAACGTTCACAACCACATCATTCTTAGATCACACAGAGTCAAAATAGCATGAAGAGGTAAAATAACCAACATGTATTTAATCAGAAGGCAAGGTTACAGCAGAGGAATGCTCTATTTGGAATTAGAAGCATAGATTACTAAATCTTCCAACCCCCCTCAAATTGAAGTTACAATGTCATTTATATCAAATTCTTGTGCCAAGGACGTCGAAACAGTTGCATAGGATCCTAGGAATGCAAAATGTATTCATCAATGTAGGAACAGAGACGCAAAGGTAGGGGCATGGTGAAAGGATAGGAACCATGTCGCTGGCAGGTCCACAACCATCAGAAAATGGTTTCCCAAATGCAAGATAGGATAGGGCATTAAAGAGAAGAGCCCCAAAGTCATCACCAAACACATGAAGATCTGCCAGCAAGACACATAGCCCATAAACATTAAAGAGTGAAGTTATCTGTCATGAATCCACCTGACAAAGCCTACCAACTGGAATAAATGCAACAATATTAGCCCCTGCATATGCCAAATCAATCGCTAAAACGTCCAATCGATTGAGCCTGCAGATTTGCATCAAATTATGAAATTGAAGATATCCTCCTCAAAGCCTGCCAAATGAAAGAGGAGGCAAAAGCAAGCACATTTTCCTTTTGGAGCGTGCAGAAATTCCTCAGGATGAAGGAGATATGGGTAGTCAAAGTTACGGTCAACTACATCTTGCATCTGTATATCATTTTGTATCTGCAATTGTATATTGTTGTATCTTGCAATTGTATATACAATCACACATGCACTTTTAGGTTCACTTGGTGCAACATACAAAATCTCCTTTGCTTTTCTACATAAACAACTTTTTGTATATATCAGGCTGTAGGGGAGACCTTAGAAAGTGCCTCACCAATGTGTATTTCATCTTGTATTGGCAATTGTATATGTGACTTGAATCACCATCTGAATGAGCCTCTGAATCTGCCTGACACGTGGCACTGTCTGATTTAGCACCGAGTTGAACCTGAGACCCATCGCTGAACATTTGCATCTTTATCGGCCATTGGAGAGACCTCAAACTGAGCCACCGACAAGGCCTGTCTCGCCAAAAATCCTTTGTATGTGAATTTGTATATGTGATTGTATATAAGATACAATCGCATGTATATACAATTACGAAACTCAATGGATTATCAACCAGAATGGAACTTTAGAATAGGTCTGGCCTTGTATCTTTGCCTTTTTGCATATTGGCATATACATGCACTTCAACATACAATTGCGGAGCCCACCGCTGAGTTTGCCAAATTTAATTTCCCAATTCGGTCCGCATTGTATATCCATGTTGTATCTAACTTTTGTAAATGCAATTGTATATAGGATTGTATATGGGATGATACAATCGCATATACATACAATAGGCAGACCCCAACTTGAAATCTGCCACATTTGATTCTTCATTCGCGTCCAGATTGTATGTATTCCCTTTTGCATCACCTTTTGTATATCACATATACAATGCGAATATACAAACAAAAATGAATACAACCACATATACATACAAACATTGCATCTGACCTTGCTTGTACATACAAAGATGCATACAACCGCATCTGCTTTTCTAAACCAAATTACATATTCTTTCGCGTCCGGGATTGTACCTCAGGATTGTATATTCCATTGTATATAAGATTGTATGTACAAAGATACAATCGCATATAGATACAAAAAATGGACACACCTTTGTATCTCCCCCTTGTATATTGCCTTGTATATGCAATCGCATATACAAAGATAACCTAATGCACATTCACTTTTGTATCTCGCCTTGTATATGCAAATACATCAGACTGTCGGGGATACCTTGGACTTGTCATACCAATAGACCAAAGTCTCTCCGATGACCCTTTGTATATTCTTTTGTATCTACCTTTGCATCTTCCTTTCTACATACAATTGTATGTGCAATTGTATATGTGATACAAAAGATATACATACAACGATACATACAAAGATGCATACAAAAATGACGAAGTATAAAACTGAGAATTATTTGCAATGTAAGGCACTTGAAGACAAAGGGTTTCTGGGTTTTTCTGGGTTTTCTTCAAGGACTCTCAAGGTGATATTTTGGGAAATTTTGCAAGGTACAACATGGGGAAATGTAGGATTTAAGGTTTTCCTCTTTCTATTTAGGCTTTCTCTGATCGAATTTCTTTGATAGAAAGAGGGGGATAAGAATATTTTGGGGCTAGGCAAGAATATGACAACACTTGTTAATGTATACTCCTTATGTGATGGAAGTATTAAGTGATATAGGTCAAAGGATAAGCTCATCAAGTTCCTTAAATAGTATCTCCTCCGCTTCCTTCACAAGCCTCTTTGTCTAGTGTGCCTCCTTCCACATCTTCTCCTACATTAGCCATGCCACATATTTCTTCTCTTCTTTGTATTGCTTATCAATTTTTCATAGCTCCTATCATTGATCCTCTCATTGTACTTGCTTATCATATTGTACTTTCCACTCATCCCCTGATTGTGTTTACTTCTCACCCACTACTCATGTTCCCACTTCTAGTGCTGTCATTCCAACTTCATTCTTTGTCCCCTAATCAACCTGCACTCTATGTATTATATCATGTTGCCACTTCCACTCCCATTTTAATCATAACTCCTAATGTTCATCCTTCCAACATAGATGTCATCCTTAAAAGAATTGATGAGATAAAAAGTAAAGTTGATTCATTACCCCTAGTAATCAAAGGATATCATAGGAGAAATCAAGCATAATCCACTTTCATTTGAGTTATTTCTTATCCATTTCTAGTTTGTTCAGTGGCCCCTAGTTTTGTAATGTATAGTGGTAAAGGGGACCTTATGACACAATTGGGAGTTTGTTTTGATTATGTTTATGATGATAATCTTTTTACAAAGCTATTACTAGAAACTAAAAGGATTATGCAATTGAATGGATTTATTCTCTTCCTCATAGTTCTATTAATTCCTTCAATGATTTGGCCAATGCTTTTGTACATCACTTTAGTGTCAATATTGGTTTTGTTAGTACTCAAATTTGCAAATTATAAAACCCTAAAGATATGCCAAATCTTATGATTAGGTTTTATATGTGAATTTGGCCAACTAATAGAATTGATCAGATTAATCAAAATTCTCTACACTTTAGGCTCTGTTCAAGCCTAGGTGGGTGTTACCTTTTTTCACCAACGACAATTTACTTTCAAGTTTGCTGGTGACTTCAGAACAAATTAAGGAGCTTATGTAATTTTGTTTAATTAAATCATCCACTTCACTTAACCCAATTTGGCATATGATTTGGATTAATGTTTTCTATAAATCTTTAAACCATACTCCTAAAATAGAAAAACAAAATTGGATTTTGAAAATATATGCAAGGGAATGATTTTAAAAATAGAATGACTAATGCCTGCCTTTGGGTTACAAGGTTTTCACTCTAAGAAGAATATGTGCTTCCCTTTTAGCCACAACTCGATTTGCTTGGCAATTCTAGGTCTAAGACTTGCATAGACATGCAAATATGTAAGTTATCAGGTTCTTCTTTAATAATCTAATTTAACTTTCCAAAGTTACTGTGATTCACTTATAGGATTTTAATCCTTGCTTGAAGGAGCCCAATAAACAAACCACACAAGAAACATCAAATGTGTTATGACAAATCAACAATATACTTGATAGGTTGATTTGAATAACAAAGAAAAAGTAAATTAGAGATAACCAGATAAATTATTAGCAATCCAATTCAACAAACAAATGAGAACCAAAAGTTAAGCACCAGAGAATAGCATCTTTTATATTGATTTGCTTCAAAGTACATGTAGTGCAATGTCTCTTTCAAAAAATCAAAATCCTAGATAGATCCCGAGCCATAAGGTCTTGGTTTCCTTTTATAAAGGAAACAACAAGCTTCAGACCTTTCACATTCAAAATGGCTCTTTATATTCCTAACCCTGGTATTACAATATTTTCCTTTTATAAGTCCAATTTAGATTTTCAAATATATTTGAATACATTTTGAAAACATGAAGAAAACATAGAGACAAAAGGATAGCGTTCAAGATGTGGTGGTGCTATTTAACGCTAGCATATGGATCATTGATCCTCTACACCTGAACCTATGCTGCTGATGATTCATCTCTAAGATATTTCTCCTCCCATTTATATATTGTAAAATCACCAGGCCATTGGTAAGCCTGAATCTAAAGCAAGTTCTCCTGGTGATCTTTCCATCTTTTATCAAGCAAAGCTCTGACATCCATAACAAATTTTGCATACCCAACATCCAAGGTAAGTACTCGTTCCAATATCATGTTGAAACTAAGAATGCTGACATCTCCATCCTTCTTCAAAAAATCCATAACTTGGAATACTGTTTGGTTGAATTCCATCTTCCATGTGTCAAGACTTTTAATTTTCTCTTCTTCTGTCAGTATGAAAGGAATAAATTTATGCTTGAACGTAGTAAAAGATTCAACCTTTGCTTACATCTTTCGGATTTCCTCATTCACATACTAGTATTCATCAATGATCATTTTGACCATTTTCTCAGTGGGCTTCAAAGCTGTAGGGGCATCAGAATTCCTTTGCACTACTAAGCACATCATATCCAAAGTATGATGATAGGGTTGCCATTTTTTATACAAAAAATCCAAAATAGAAAAGTTTATCTTCAATTGCTCAATGGTCTGAGATAAAGAAGAGTAGAAATCATGCACACTACCAGGCTTATCCACAACCATTTTTACTCTATGCTTCAAAATTTTCTCAAAAATTTCAAAAACTTTTATCTTTGCCTCATTCTTTGTCATTTCATTTTGTTTATTCAAACTTTCAATTTTCTTTTCAAATTTCAATCTTAATGCATTAAATTCTTTAGTAGACACTGTGACATCACTAGCTATTTGTGGCACAGGGGCTGATAAGGTACAATGGCTTGACCTTGAGAAGAATTCACAGCTTGCAATTGTTTCTTTAATTTCACATTTTCAAAATACAATTTGTTTACTTCATCATTCATTACTTTCTGAGTTTGCTCATAATCTTGCACCCTTTGTTCTAGCTTCTTCATAGTAGCATGAGTAAACATAGTAGTATGAACATTGAGAGCAGCTACTTCTGTTGCTGATGTATCTTGAAAAGTCTTTACCACAACTGTACCCCTCATTTCTTGAACAATATCAAGCAATCTTGGTTTGCTTATATTCTTCTCAGTAGTTCAGATTGCAAGGGTCTCTGTCTTTGGATTAAAACCACATCCACTTATGCCATCTTCATAATCAAATTCTGAAACAAGTTGTGGATCATCCTGATTTCTAACTTGGTCAAGAAAAAATACCTTTTTTAATTCAAGGCCAGGGATGATGAGCATATTACTTTTCAAGGCCATATGTCTTGCCTCCTCTGGACTCACATCAATTTCATCTACTTTCAAATCTTTGAAAGTTTGTGTAATGATTTGATCATGTTGTGCTTCATCAACACCCATTTTATTTATTGCCACTTTTTCATTATATTCTTTCATTTTCATTTTCATCCAAAAATCCTTAAACTCTGGAGCTTTGATGAAGTCATCGTCTTCTATGAACTTCATGGATGCTATAATCCTTTCATCCTCCTCCAACTCTAGTTCAAGTTGGGTTTGTTTGCCCATCCTAGCCTCTCGCTTATGTGCATTAGTGGCTTGAACAACCAATGGCTGATCAACTGCTTGCTCATCTCCCATGTGCCTCAAGATGTTAGCCACCTCATTAGTATCCCCCACCTCTTCAGTCATTTCATAGGGGACAAGTGGAGATACCTCTTCTGTCCTCTGCTTCTTTGCTGGTGGTGATTTTGGGACCTATGGATCTTGCATTGACAAAACATCAAGAGCATACTCATGAATCGCAATCCTTGCAGACCTTTTCATTGGATGTTTAGTAGCCTTAGGAGGTTGCTTCTCAAATTTACCATAAATACTTTCAAAATTATCAATGATTGCATCAATTCTCTTTAGAGGGTCTTTTTCTTCAACAAAGAATCCAAGAAATAGGTGATTCTACTTTTTCTTTTCATCTTCAATCTCTTTCAAGATGTCCCATTTTCTCTTCCTATTGTTTACCTCATCAAAAGTGACAAGATTTCTTATCACATCCTCATCAAATAGGACCTGATGGGATATGGCCATTTTAGTCAGAATTGATTGTCTCACAAGATTCATATGACCCTCAGGGTCACAAATCCTCTTGATGCCCAATTTCAAAGAATATTTTGCCTTTAAAAAGGATTGCAAATTTTCAAGAGTGTCAGAGCCAATAAACCAATCACCAAAAATTGTAGCATCAGGTAGAAATGTACCTTTCGTTTGTCTTTTCATTACCTCCTTTTCCATCCACATCATTTGCCACATAAACTCCATGAATACAATTCTGTCTGATACAAATTTTGGCAATATGTGAGGTGGATGGGGGCAACCATACACTCTAATTATAGTATGATCTGGCATAAAAAACTAATCAGCAAAATTATGTTTGTGACCTTGCTCTGGTTTGTGTACAAGAGGCCTCAACATTACCATGACTTCCTTAGTCAACCTAGGAAATTAGATACCAAGAGAATTCAATATCTTGACAACAAACAAATCATGAAATATAATGTAGTTACTATTTTGGAAACATGAATCCCATTTATAACACCAAAACTGAGTCGACAATCTTTGTCCTTTCTCATCAACCATACTCAGATCCATTTTGCTTGACCATCTCCCTCTGTTCTGATATAGAATCAAGTGACACAATAAAGAATAGAATTTGAAATCTAAGCAATGCTTGTTCTCCTTCACACACAAGAATCCTTCATGAAGTGTTTTCTCAAAATGAGATGCAAAGTCGTATTCACTGTTCACCTCTGGATGTTGTATTTTCATAGCCATCATCATTAAGCTAGTTGGCATTCTTCCTTGTACATCAATTCCCAAGACCTAACACAGTGCAAAATAGGTTCTCTTGAAATATACAACAACTTCTTCCATAGAGAAAGGCTCAATAGCATTTGATGGAATCTCAATTTTTTTGTTGTTGGCCCCCCTTCTCATATATATTGGCAATTCATCTATCCTAAGTATTTTCCTCAGGCTTGTGTAATCTCATGCGCTTCTCTGCAAATCCACTTGAGTGCGAGCTTGCTTGTTCAACATAAAATAGTCAACAATTGCATTCTTGTCTACTGTCACCAATGGCAATCCATTTGGCATTCTGATTGTTTTAGTGACAGGATGGTAATATTGTGCTAGTGCCCTAATAAATTCCACATCCACAAATACATTAGGCACCACCAACTTTGCCAAATCTAATTTTCATGGATTTCCCACTAGTCCCTCGCCATCCTTTTTTACACAAAAATACCAAAACAAATTCCACCTAGAGATAGGGATTGTAACATCCCGACACCCTTCTGCTGCGTCTCTTAACATCTTCTTTGGACCCTTGTCTATGGACTGAGGCAATACTTCTAGCAGAGATAGTTGAAGTGATCTTTTCTTGGGAACTACAGGATCATTACCTTTACTGGTAGACTTGGGGTGCCATGTTTAATGACTTGAATAGGCTAGGGTTTTTTAAAATTCAACTTACTGTACCAGCAACTAAAAAATAGAGTGAAATATATGCCAACTTCTAATCAGAGAGTGCAGGAATGAACTTACCCAGTCAATTACAGTTTGTAGGAAACACACTGAGCTGAGTTGCACCTTCTCCAAGTTAAGTCTGAATTCTCTGAAATGAGCAAATGCCAAGAAATCTTTGAATCTTATTTAGCCAAGGAGTTCATCATATCGCCATTACTCTGGTTCATGCCACGAGATCATGAAATCTCAGCATTCAATTCCTTTCAAATATTGTCTTTTGATTTGATTTGATCTAATAACTAGGTATGCATATCAAGATTTGACAGCAATTCTTGATAATCATGACCCTCCATTGAATGTGCTTGCCATTTATTTCTTTTACCATGTCGCCACAAGGCTTGCCCAGACTAGCTATGGGATAGCGAGGATGAAAACCACTACACTTCTATTTCATCCTTTACCACTAGACTGCAAATACTTAGATTGACCCCTGTAGGACCACGGGAAATTATTACCTAATGTCCTTCTGTTTACTGCCCACCCACAAATGTTATGAATGACCGTCGCGGGATGGCAGGGTGAAAACCCATTACATTATCCTCTTGCCGCTTTATCGTGGGCCTTAGTTGAAACCGTTGCGGGGACGTGGTAAGTGATACCTCCCGATGTTATTACCACAATGCCATCGGTTACTTTTCAAACCTTTGTGGGACAGCGAGAAGAGACTATCTTCACCTGAATACCACTAAGCTATGCGCATGAGATGAACCATCCATGGGGTAGTAGTAGCTTCTTGATATCAACCACTTCCTACCGCCAAGCTACAACCTATTCTTTTATGCTTTGCGGGAATGCGGTATGTACCATATTTCTTTCCTCTTGTTCCCATATAACCGCAAAAGATATTCAATTAACCTGCGGGACAGCGGTAATAAACAAAAACACTCATATAGTAAAAAATAGTCAAGATTGTTTCATGATGGCCATGATATATATTTCAGAGACTGGATGTTAGAGCATTTTGGCAAAAGTATAGGTTCCAAGATAGATTGAAGGAAAAGGAGAGCATTAAACCGAAAAGGATCAAGTAAATTTAGGGAGGTCCTAACAGGTTTAAAGGTTACAATTTTAGATTTAGTAGGATGTAAACAAGGATCAAATGAGTGCAATCATGATTATGTTATTGGATTTCAAACTTTGTCAAAAAAGATACACTATCAAATTCCTAATGATGAATTGCAAAGAATATTTGTCAAGGGCTTATTACCTACTTTCCAAGAGACAATGTACCTAAACAACTATTATTCTTCCATGGATTTGTGTGTAAATGTAAGAAACATTGAATTGAAACTTCTTGGTGCAGGAGCACCTAACACAAGGTGGCCTCCATGAGGCATTTGAATCATGTTTTGTTTAGAAAATCATGTTTTTTGTTGTAATAAGGTCTATTTGACCAATGCATGTCGTTTCAGTTTATGTCTAGGTTTATTTTGTAAGTCCCAAGTGACTTAGGGGACATTTGTCAAATTGTAACCGCATAATGCCAAATATAGCATAATGCCAAAAATAGGCAATAGGGTAGTTGGAGGCTATTTAAAAATGGTGGTCTCCTAGCTGCTTGGAATCGATCTCCCAACCGCTTGGAATCAATTTTGGTACTACTCTGGGTGAGTTTATAAACCCAGAGGATTGAACCAAATGGAGATATCATTTTTATTGTAACTGAATGTAATCGTGCATATGTAACCGAGCATTGTGAAGGAGAAATCAATCTTTTCTGTGTTGTCTATTTGTTTCCATTCTCTGTAAATATGAAATTGCATAACTATAGATTTCCTTTCCTTTCTATATTTCCATTGTTGCAGAATGTTGATGTGAAGCATTTCACTGGTGAGATTTTTGTTGAAATTAGTGGAATGGCTTCAATGTACCATATCCGTCTATTTCCTATTTTTTCCTGTTTGATAGTGTAGATGTTCCAGATCAAGGGTTTCGCACAGTAGGGATGGCCTAGCATCTCCATGTGCTAGGGTTAGGAAGGAAGTAAACTGTGTGATGATGTTTTTAGCGAATCGACCAAAGGTTACGAGCGTTCACTGACGAAATGAGCCTCACCAAAGGGCAAATGCCATCGTGGCATTGGAGAAGGATGAGAGACTTGGCCGATGGAGTTGAATCGGTGGCTCAACTGTTAGTTTATTGACTATGAAAAATTTAGGGCATCGATCTATGGTTTCCTATTGTGCGTTCCCCATCATATTGGTATCAGAGCTTGGAAAAAGATTTGGGTTGCAAGTCGAATTGACGATTTGCAGGAGTGTTGGCATTTGGGTGCTATCTGTGAATGTTTATGTCAAACAGAGAAAGTGAGCCAGAGGTGGAGATGATGCCTCCCAAAAGTATGTTGCAGGACACCGTTAAGAAGCTGATTGAGGAGATGCTTGCATCCAAGTTGGGAGAGTTCAAGTAGTCCAAAGGCAAAGATAGGGAAGATGAAAGTGATAGTGATGAAGGCGATATAGAAATTGGGAAACCAGTAAAAAGATAGAGGAGATACCAGCAGACCAGAGGGTATTTTTTAAATGCATTGAAGTCAGTCAATACGGACACCATAGATGGGTTACCTATGTATAGTGGAAGTATGGAAGCTGAAGATGTGATTGACTAGATTGAGGCATTGAATAATCATTTCAAATATAAAAAATTCCTGATGATAAGAGGGTTAAGTTGGCAAAGGCAAGATTACAGGGATCTGCTCTTGCATGGTGGAATTATGAACAAGGAGAGAGAGTCAAGGAGGGGAAGAATAAGATAATCTCTTGGGAAAGGATGAAGACCAAACTCAAGGCACAGTTCTTACCCCTAGACTAGGATGTACATATATATAAGAAATTGTAGAACCTCAGACAAAGAGACCTTGATGTGAATGCATACACACAAGAGTTTCATAAACTTAGTCTTAGATGAAAGAGACAAGAAGAAGAGTCAGAGAAGGTGGCTAGGTACTTGAATGGCCTAAGGATGAATATCCAAGATGAGATCAGCATTTTAGCACCAGAAACAGTGAACAAGTGTTTCCAAATGGCCTTAAGGGCTGAAGAGAAGATAAAGAGGAAGAGTGAGAAGAATGGTAGAGGAAGAGGTGACAAAAATTTTAGAGGTAGTTTTGGAGGAAGAAGTCCTAACCAGAGGCCTAGTGGTGAGTCTAGCCAAGAAGAGAAAGTTGGAGACTCAAGTAGCAGAGAAGGCTACCAAGGAAGAAGGCCAAATGAAAGAGGTGGGACAAATGGATTAGACAAAGGATCCAAGTTCTCCAATATGAGATGTTATAACTGCAATTAGATAGGACACCTGACATACAAGTGTCTAGAGAAGGCCTCGACTTCTCATGGTAATGAGAGAAGAGCCACTTTGACTCAAGAGGATGCAATGAGTGTGACATCTCCTGAAGTGCAATTGCAATCAGAAGTGGGAGAAAGTCTGATGATCAAGAGGACATTGCTCAAAGCACCAGTGAAGACTGAACCATCATAGAGGAGAGCTCTTTTTAGGTTCAATTACAAAAGCAAAGGTAAAATATGCAAGGTAGTCATAGATTCTGGTTCAACAGATAATATGGTGTCTAGTGAAATGGTGGGTAAATTGAACATAGAAAGAATTCCTCATCAAACCCCTTACAAGGCATCTTGGGTAAGTGATAGCCAATCACTTTTGGTAAGTGAACAAGCATATGTTTTTTAGATTGGAGAATATAAGGAGAGAATTTTCTGACATTTTTCCCATGGACTGTTGTCACCTACTTTTAGGTAGACCATGGCAATTTGATAGGCAAGCATTATATGATGGATATGCTAACACATACACCATCAAGAAGGATGGAAAGAATTTTGTGATGACACCATTACAGGAGGATGCTGAAGCAAAGAAGGCAGCCAAGATTATTTTGGTGGGTAAGAAAGAGTTTGTGAAGATGCATGAAGAAGAGACAATGACAGTTGAGGATACCTCAAGGAGTGGGGTTACCAAAGATCACAGTTTGAAGGTGATTTTAGTTTTGAATGATGGAGATCAAATGGTAATGTCTAACATGGATCAGATGACAGTCACAGAGCAGGTTTGCAAGCAGTCACAAGTTGATTGGAACAAAGAAGATACTATCATAGTAGGGACCATTGTTTGTCCTCAAGAGCCAATAAGAGTTGCAAGGCAAACATATTCTACCATAGCAGCAGTACAAGAAGCATCAAACAAGGTTTTGAATGCAGGTGTTCAGGCAGAGATGATAGTAAGCAATTATGGCCTACAACATCCAAGTTTGGTTGCAAGCACTCACTCATGGCAAGGTGTGAGTAGAGCCTATAATGCTAGGCATGAGGTTTTGGTTCCATGGACGCAAGTTGCAGTCCAGAGATCGTGGGGAAGGCATGATGCAACAAAGGTTACAGGTGGAACAAGACACAGACTCAACTCATGGGACATGATTTCTTTTCAAGGTGGGGTGTATGGTGCAGGAGCACCTAACACAAGGTGGCCTCCATGAGGTATTTGAATCATGTTTTGTTTAGAAAATTGTGTTTTGTGTTGCAATAAGGTCTATTTGACCAATGTATGTCGTTTCAATTTATGTCTAGGTTTATTTTGTAAGTCCCAAGTGACGTAGGGGACATTTGTCAAATTGTAACCGCATAATGCCAAAGGTGGTCTCCCAGCTGCTTGGAATCAATCTCCCAGCTGCTTGGAATCAATTTTGGTACTACTCTGGGCGAGTTTATAAACCTAGAGGATTGAACCAAATGGAGATATCATTTTCATTGTATCTGAATGAAATCATGCGTATGTAACTGAGCATTGTGAAGGAGAAATCAATCTTTTCTGTGTTGTTTATTTGTTTCCATTCTTTGTAAATACGAAATTGCATAACTATAGATTTCCTTTCCTTTCTATATTTCTGTTGTTGCAGAATGTCAATGTGAAGCATTCCACTAGTGAGATTTCTATCGAAATCAGTGGAATGGCTTCAATGTACCATATCCGTTTGTTTCCTGTTTTGTTTTCTTGTTCAATAGTGCAAATGTTCCAGATCAAGGAGTTCACATAGTAAGGACGGCCTAGCATCTCTATGTGCTAGGGTTAGGAAGGAAGTAAACTGTGCAATGACATTTTTGGCAAATTAGCCAAAGGTTACGAGCATTCACTAATGGAACGAGCCTCACCAAAGGGTAAATGCCATTGGGGCATTGGAGAAGGATGAGAGACTTGGCCGATGAAGTTGAATCGGTGGCTCAGCTGTTAGTTTATCAACTATGAAAAATTTAGAGCATCGATCTGTGGTTTCCCACTATGCGCTCCCCATCACTTTTTCAGTCTAGTAATGCACTTAAATATGGATCTCATCCTTCAAAAGGGTGAAAATAAGAAGAAAATCAACAAAATGCTCACCATGTTGTTAATTTACAGTCAACTTCAAATGTTATTTAATCTAATTTCCAATAAGAACTAAGGGACAATCCTATATTATCTATTAATGTAATAAGATCATAGAATACATAAAGGAAAATAGATATGTAAACCAAAACACATTCAAATATAGAAGGATTCTAACATATATGTCACTTCTATTCAAAATGAACAAAGGAAATATATAGAGAGGTAAGATGAAAATTTGTTATACCTCTTTTACTCTACAAAATGTACAAAGTAGGCATTTGTTCAAGAATACCATCAGTTATGCTCCATGTAGATGTTGACAAGTATCCAACATGTATGGTGCATTTCTTATTATATGGATGGGATGAAAATAAATGTACTCAAACTTGTATGGTGCCAACTAGATCATTGTGGCATGTGGCGTACATGGACATCACTATGTGTTAGATGCATATAGTGCCAATTATATGATCATGTTTTGCAGTACAAATGTCATTAGGTGGCACATATGTATGGAAGCATATCATGTGGTAGTTGATGTTCCATGTGTCTAACTAGACACCAACATGTGTAGCAATGTGTATAGCCACACTATCTAAATTCTTGAAGATTTGTAAACCCTAAATAATGCCCCTAAACCCTAAACCCTAACCTCCAACTCCTAAACCATAACCCCTAATTAATACCCCTAATCCCTAACCCCTAACCCATAAACCTTAAACCTGAGAAACCCTAAACCCCTAAATCCTAAACCACAAGCCCCTAAACCCTAAACCCTAAACACTAAACCCAAGTAACCCTAAACCTCTATCTCCCTATCTCCCTATCTCTATCATTCCTCTACCTCTCAATATCTCTCCCTATGTCTCTAGCCATGTCCCTCACTCTCTATATGTCCCTATTGGCCCTCTCTCTCTAAACACTAAACCCTAAACCTCTAAACCTTAACCCCTAAACCATAAACCCTAAACCCTAAATATTAATGCCCCTAAACCTTAACCCCTAAACCCATATCTCCCTATCTCTCCCTTATCACCCTATCTCTATTGTCCCTCTACCTCTCAATCCTTCTCTCTATTTCTCTAGACATCTCACTCACTATCTATCTCCCTATCTCTCCCCTCTGTCTCCTCTATCTCTCCCGATCTGTCTCCTCTCTCTCTATATAGCTATCTTCAAACCTGAGCAACCCTAAACCCCTAAACCCCAAACCCCTAAACTCTAAATCCAATCAAATCTAAACCTCTATCTCCATATCTCTCCCCTATCTCCCTATCTCTATCATCCCTCTACCTCTCAATCTCTCTCCCTATGTCCTTGGCCATGTGCTAAACCCTAAACTCTAAACCCTAAACTTAAGCAATGCTAAACTCATAAATGCTAAATAATGCCCCTAAACCTTGACCCCTAACCCCAAGCAACTCTCTCTCTCTCTCTCTGACCTATCTATCTCCTAGTTAAATCCTTTTCCTAGCTTTCCTAGTTTTCCTTTTCCTTTCCAATTTCCCTTTAGATCCCACCAATTTTTCCCTATTTTACTATTTTCCACCTCTCCTATCATCATTCTTCCCATCCAATGAACTTTAGTTTTATCTTGTTTCCATTTCATCCTACCAAATTATATCCTCATCCCTCTTTTCATGTCCTAGTTTTCTTGTTTCCATTTGCTTTGTTGATAAGGGAAATAGAGGGGAGAGATAGGGAGATAGAGAGAGAGATGTCTAGAGAGATAGGGAGATAGAGGAATGATAGGGGAGAGAGAGGCAAGAGATAGGGAGAGATAGATAGGTAGAGAGAGAGAGAGGAGATAGATTGGGAGAGATAGAGGAGACAGAGGGAGAGATAGGGAGATAGAGAGTGAGTGAGATGTCTAGAGAGATAGGGAGAGAGATTGAGGGGTAGAGGGATGATAGAGAGAGGGAGATAAGGGAGAGTTAGGGAGATAGAGGTTTAGGGTTGCTCAGGTTTAGGGTTTAGGGGTTCTGGGTTAGGGATTAGGGGCATTATTTAGGGTTGAGGGATTTAGATAGACAGAGAGACTTCTTTTGACATGCAATCGTAAACCCTGAATAATGCCCCTAAACCTTAAACCTGAGCAACCCTAAACCTCTAAACCTTAAATAATGCTACTAAACCCTAAACCCTAACCCCTAACCCCTAAAACATAGACCCTAAATAAATCCCCTAATCCCTAACCCCTAAACCCTAAACCTAAGAAACCCTAAATTACTCCTAAACCCCAAACCCCAAACCCCTAAACCCTAAACACTAAACCCAAGCAACCCTAAACCTTTATCTCCCTATCTCCCTATCTCTATCATTCCTCTACCTCTCAATCTCTCTCCCTATGTCTTTGGCCCTGTCCCTCACTCTCCATATCCCTATCTCTTCCTATGTCTCTGGCCATGTACCTCACTCTATATATCTCCCTATTGGTCCTCTCTCTCTAAACACTAAACCCTAAACCTCTAAACTCTAAATCGTAAACCCTAAATAATGTTCCTAAACCTTAAACCCTAAACCCCTATCTCCCTATAATCTCTATCATCCCTCTACCTCTCAATCCTTCTCCCTATCTCTCTATATATCTCACTCACTCTCTGTCTCCCTATCTCTCCCCTCTGTCTCCTCTATCTCTCCCTATCTATCTCCTCTCTCTCTCTCTCTATCTAGCTATCTCCAACCCCGAGCAACCCTAAACCCCTAAATGTAAGCAACTCTAAACCTCTATCTCCCTATCTCTCCCCTATCTACCTATCTCTATCATCCCTCTACCTCTCAATCTCTTTTCCTATGTCCCTGGCTATGTACCTCACTCTCTATTTCCCTATCTCTATCCATAGTCTCCTCTATATCTCCCTATCATTCCTCTCTCTCTATAAACCATAAACCCCAAACCTCTAAACCTGAACCCCTAACCCCTAAAAAAAACCCTAAAGTACCCTAAATAATGCCCCTAAACCCTAACCCCTAACCCCTAAACCTGAGAAACCCTAAACCCCTAAACCCTAAACCCCAAACCCCTAAACCCCAAACCCTAAACCCAAGTAACCCTAAACCTCTATCTCCCTATCTCTCCCCTCTCTCCCTATCACCTTGTCCCTCTACCTCTCAATCTCTCTCCCTATGTCTTTGGCCATATCCCTCACTCCCTATCTCCCTATCTCTCCCCTCAGCCTCCTCTATATCTCCCTATTGGTCCTCTATCTCTCTCTAAACCCTAAACCCTAAACCTCTAAACCTTAACCCCTAACCCCAAAACCATAAACCCTAAACCCTAAATAATACTCCTAAACCCAAGTAACCATAAATTAGGTGCTAAATTAGTCATAAATCAAGAGCTAAATCAGGTGCCAAATCAGGCACTAAATTAGGTTCTAAATCATAAGCTAAATTAGAGGTTAAATCAAGAGCTAAATCAGGCGCTAAATTAGGTGCTAACTCAGACACTAAATGAGGTGTTAAATTAGGAACTAATTAGGGCCTAATTTAGTGCCTACTTGTTCTGATTGACACAAAAAATGCCAAAAATAGTGCCATCCTGATAAATAATGCCAAATTTTTCAAAAAGTTGGAGAAAAATACAATAAAACAGTGGGTGGAAGCAAAAAATGGAGCAAAAAAAGGAGCTAATCATAGGGATTTTTTGTCATGAGAAGAGGTCTACATAGAGCAACTAGATGGGTTCTAGTTATTAGACAAACCAGACATGGTATGCAAGTTGAAGAAGGCTTTGTATGGATTGAAACAAGCTCCCAAAGCTTAGTATGCAAGACTAGACAAGTATCTTTTGCAGTAGGGTTTCAGTAAAGGATCCATAGATAGTAATTTGTATATCAAGGTAAGTAAAGATCAAATTTTGATTATTGAAGTCTATGTAGATGATATTATATTTGGTGGAAATGATTTTGCAAATGAAATGCAAAAAGAATTTGAGATGTCTATGTGTGGTGAGATGAACTTCTTTCTTGGATTGCAAATCAATCAGATAGACAAAGGCATTTTCATTTCTCAATAAAAGTATATCAGGGAATTGTTGACGAAGTTTGGAATGGAGGACTCTAAACTGGTATGCACTCCTATAGTTACTAGTTGTAAACTAAGAAAAAATGATGAATCTCCTAAGGCTGATCAAAGAAAGTATAGATCAATGATTGGAGAACTGCTTTACCTAACTGTTACTAGACCATATATCATGCATGTAGTCTGTCTTGTGGCCAAATTTCAATCAGATCCCAGAGAATCACATGTGATGATAGTAAAGAGGATATTTAGGTATTTGAAGGGCACTCCTGGTCATGGCTTGTTGTATCCCAAGAGCAATGATTTTTATTTAAGTGCCTATATAGATGTAGATTGGTCTGGATGTGCCGATGATAGGAAACGCACAAGTGGAGGTGCATTCTTCCTTGGAGATAGGGCAATGTTTTGGCATTGCAAGAAACAAGAATTAGTCTTCTTGTCTACTGCAAAAGTAGAATATATTGCTGCAGTATCAAGCTACACTCATGTGTTATGGATGAAGCAGACCTTGAAGGATATCCAAGTTGAGTATGATGGGCCAATTCCTATTCTTTGTGATAACACAAGTGCCATAAATATTTCAAAGAATCTAGTGATGCATTCAAATAAAAAGAACATTTCAATCAAGTATCACTTTTTGAGGAAGAAAGTTGCAGAGAATGAGGTAAAACTTGAGTATGTGCCTACAAAAGATCAAGTTGTTGATATATTCACTAAGGGTCTTCCAAAAGACACATTTGAGTATCTCTGGGAGAAATTAGGTGTTATTGCCCCTCCTTCCTTGAACTAGATGCATAGGAAGGTGCATTAGTCTAGTGTGCTTCAAAGTACATTTCTCTTTTTGGATTGATGTTGGAGGCTACCTCTCAGGGGGAGCAGGTAGTGGTTTGAGATGATTGTTACATTCAGGGGGAGTACAAAATGGTTTTAGATTAATTGGACCAACAATGTACAAGTATGTGCAGTAGAAGAGATGTAATGCCCTTTGCCATTGATTTCAAAGGGGGAGAGAGATCATGTGAAAAACTCAGGGGAAGTAAGAGTGCAGAAGTGTAAAAAGAAAGGAGGAGTTTTGATGCAAAATTGTGTATTGATGGTAGGACATGTTTTTGACATCATATGTTGCCATCAATGACAAAGGGGGAGATTGTTGTAAGTATGTGCTAACTGGTGTTGTCATTGATGTCAACATGTCTGTGTTGTCATTTGTGTCAACTGTATCTTCTGATATTGCTGTTTATTGATTGATTGAAGAACATTGTCTGAGTATTTTGGTCTGTATTTTCTCTATAGTGAAGACCAAAGTATGAACTTTGGATATGATTTAGAGAAGTGTTTGAAGTTACTAAATCTAGAATTTGGTGGTCTGGATTGCTGTGTAGAATAAAGTTCTATTCACCAGTTTGAAGACTATGCCTGGCAATGTGTGTAGAGTGACATGGAGAAAGTGTTTTGCTCTGCATTTCTCTGTAGATTGGATTTTGGCTTTGTAGTTTTGGACTTAAGCTTATAAGGTCCTTAGTTATCTTCATTCCAAAGGATTTGTCATTTGTTGGTCTGGAAAGCAAGTAATTGACTAGCAAAGTTTGGTAGTGTCTGTTAAGAAGCAGTCTATGATGTGTTCTCAAGTGATATTTGTTGTTTTCAAGTGAGATCGGTTGTAGTTGGATTTGTCAGCTCCTAAGTGATTCTATGTTGTTCTTAGATGTCTCTAGAATGTGTTGAAGGTGTTGCTTGATCCAAAAGCTACAATGAATAACTTAGAAGCATGTATTTAAGTGTTCTTGATGTTGTGCACTTGTTTTGGCTAACCTCGTTAGTCACACTTGATGCGAAGGTGATTCATGGATTGTAGAAGCGTGTGTAAGTGTGTGAAGATGTATTTGGGTCTGAGCTAAGCTATGAAGTGTTCATCCTTCATTCACTTGCTCTGCAAGTTAGTTTAGGTCTACTCCTAAATTGATTTATGTATGTATGCTGACCTTGGAGATAGTTCCAATGGTTGTAGAATGTAATGCCGACCTTGATGTACATTCCAAGGTTGATGATAGATATAAATTTATGTGATGAATTTGTGATTGAGGTGTGATGGTGTGAAGATGAAAAGATAACATGTGAGTTGTAAAAGCAGAGCAGAGCAGAGGAATTATATTGCGCTTCAATGGAACTGAACTCAGGCATGGTGTAGATGCTAATATATCAGTTCAACTCTGGAAGTGAGCCAACCCTCAATAGTGAGCCATCCTTTGGCAGTGAGCCATTCTTTTGGGCAGTGAGCCACTTTTGATATTTAATTTTTTTACTACATTATATTGTGAGATAACACTCACCATGGTTTTCCCTTATTTAGGGTTTTCCATGTAAAAATTTGGTGTTCATGTCTATATGATGTTGATGTGTTCATGTTTTGATTTTGCTATTCATGTTTAATGTTCATAACATAATAAGGAGTCAGATTAAGTAAATGTGAAAGTGATATTGTGTAAAGAAGTTAAATTTTTGATACAACTGATTCACCCCCCTCTCAGTTGTCTTGTGCCTTTCAACACATCATTGCATGCATATTATGTAATGAAACTTGTAGTTTCTTCTAGGGGGTTGAGTTATTGTCTTGATACTAGATTAGGTCATCAAAAATTTTCCTTCAAGTTTAAACACCATCATGCTTCTTAGCATGACAAGTTTTTTCGAAACAAGTTTAGGAACACATGAAAGATCCCACAAATCATTAGTGGTAGGAAACAAGGTCACACAAGTAGCATAGGGTCACATATAGCACATTTAACATTAGGACTAGAGGGTGTGGTGCACAATAGTTTATAGAGAATTTTTTTTGGTATCAATTCTTTTATTTTGTCTCTCTATCATGTGTCATCATCATTTAATAATATAGCCATTTTTTTTTCATGTATCACATAAACACTAGAATGTCAAAGAGGAAATCAACCTCACATGTGAAATAGCTAGGCACTCATATCTTATCAAGTAAACTTATTTGTGATGTTTGTTGTTTGATTAGATCTCAATCATACCACGCATTTAATATATTCACATCCTAGGGTTTGAGCTCGTAGAAATTTATTTATCCATATTTTTAGCAAGCATGTTGTTGTTGATAGTTATTTTAAATTGTGTAGTTATGTCTTAAACATATACTAAATTAATGCAATGATGTCATCAAATATTAGTCCTCGAATAACTTGGTAATTTTTTATTAACTTTTTAATGAAATATGTTCGTGCATGGACTATTTCATAATCATTTTATGACCAATAGGATTTAGGCACATAGAGTAAAATGTAATATTAAATTGTTTGATAACTTGTCAACCTACCACTTCATCTGTTAAGTAACAATAAGATCCTATGGTGCAAGACAATTAAAGAAAGATTGATGATCATGGGCTAAATGACTAAAGCCAAACTTGAGTTTTGCTACATTTTAGAGTTTCCCCTACATGTGACACACACCATTAAATTGTTATAAATTTTGTTGATTTAATGAGAATAAATACATCTTACCATAGTCACATCTTTTAGGGTACACATGGTAGTGTTTGATTTGTTCTTTATCATACTAGCCCATAGAAGCATCTACAAATATAATCCCAAACTGATAAAAATGTGCCACAATTAGTTTGGACTCACATCAAATGACATACATATGTTGATAATATAATTGTGAATTTAGAATATGTAAAATAGATTGGCTACCCCAGTCACTTGTAGGGAAAAGTTCCCACAAAACTAGTAAATGATAACCTCCATAATGTTTAAAGCAATCACATAAGTCATGGGATATTGGTAATAGTGGGTCAATGCCAAAATAGAAAATAAAGCACAAGTCCAAACAAATATTTGGTCATACTTAATTTGCAAACAAAGGCTCACTTGGATTAAACAAAATAGGGAAACACACCAAGTATAACTAGCAAAGGCTTAGAGAAAATGCCGAGAGATGATGGAACAAATAAATGATAGAGAAAGAGAAAAAAAATCATGCAACAAACTAATATATAATATTCCATCAAACTAATATATAATATTCCATCATCTCTTTCTCTATCATTTATTTGTTCCATTATCTCTCGGCATTTTCTCTAAGCCTTTGCTATTTATATTTGGCATGTTGCCCTATTTTGTTTAATCGAAGTGAGATTAATATATATTAGTTTGTTACATAATTTTTTTCTCTTTATCTATCATTTATTTGTTCCATCATCTCTCAGCATTTTCTCTAAGCCTTTGTTATTTATACTTGGTGTGTTGCCCTATTTTGTTTAATCCAAGTGAGCCTTATATATATAAATACAAAGAGGTGGTGTAACCACCTTCCAACCACCCAAGTAACCACCCCTTAATTGGGTGTGGTCAATTACCACAATTATGAGACAAAATTAGGACATAAACCATAAACTAAAGCATGTGACAATATATCTAAAAAACCCCCTATAATCTAAACTCAGGATAGACTTATGAAATTAGCAATGAGATATGCAAATATTCCAATAATCCATTATAATCTTAAGTCTCCAATGAGTTTCTAGTCTTTGCAACTACTATGATGTAGATAGTTTGCTAAAAAATTTAAAGAAAACACATCCAAATGACATTACCCAAATGGATGATTTGTAGAGCCTTATTGAGGCCAAAAGTGTAGAGTACAAAGAAACATTAAATCCATTAGCATATAATAAATTTAGGTTGAATTTTAGAAAATGCACATGAAAGATCCCAAGAGCTATACCAACAATTTAAAAGGACTTAATGAATCACCATTATTTCATTGTTTAAAGAGATGGACAAGAAATTAAAAAAATCGTCACAAGTCTAAATAATTATGTAAACTTTATTTACTTGAAAGAGTACAATCTAGTTAAATTATCTATTGTGAATTTGATTTGAATTTATGATTGCTACTTCTTAGATATTGATAGAATTGAGAGCTATTTCCTAGTTTGGATTTCCATAGGTCGAGTTCATACTCATGTACATGCTAATCTTTTACTACTTAATTTGATTTGAATTTATGATTGTTACTTCTTAGATATTGATATCTGTAGACACCCAAAATTGACCATGTCTTGTCGATACATCAATTGAGACACTTTGTAACACGTTTTGCCCTAGTAATCCTTTCATCACCTAATTAGTTAAATAAATCATATTTATTTAACTAATTCCCATCATAATCCCATTCTAATCCCATTTCAATCCCATTAGACAATTAATTAATTAAATTATATTTATTTAATTAATTCTCACTCTTCCTCCAAATTAATTAAATAAATTAAAGATTTATTTAATTAATTCCACACTTGTCTCTATCTTCACATGGATAGAAGTTTCTAATCCTTATAAGGTGAAATCCATTTGACTTTATTCCTCTCATTCAACCCTCATGAGATACTTGTAACATGACTACAACTCCTTGTGTCATTTAATCCTAGCCATCCATCACTAATCTAATCCTAGCCATCCATTCCTATCACTCAACTCCTATAAATGAAGCCTCACTTAAACCATTTGGGGGCTCTTAATGCATCCACATTTCAAGTATCATTAAACTATCCAAATCACTCTAATATCCTCTCATCTATCATCTTCATATTGGTGTTATGCTGCAGATTTGAGTATTCAACATCTCATCTTATTCATCATCCATCAAAGATAACATAGCTAGTAGATTTGGGTGCATCTACTCCATTCTATCACGTGTGGTAGACTTGGTTTGAAGGTGAACGTAATTGGGTATCTTGTCATTATCTTCCATTGCCTTTGGATCAATTTTCTATCTACATTTTTGGCACATCTCGCTGGTCTAACCCTCACCTATTGCAGGTTTATGCGCTTGATTTTGCAAATCTAACATCTTTTGTGTCAAATTTTGGTGATCAAATTTTGCAGGTTGGATCCTACGTTAAATCTAACCTCATCGTTGAGTCCAGGAGGCCTCACAGGCAAAGATCGACATAAAATACTCTATGTTTTGCTTCCAATTTTTTTTGAAATATGTTGAATTTTTTTAGGGTTGTAGATCCCTACCGTACAAATCCGCCTTTCCCCCTTGCGTAGAATATCTAGTTGGCTTTGAATTTTGTAATTTTTTTTAATTGCAACCTTTGTTTTAGTTTGGCTTTGAATTTTGTAAGTTTTTTTATTGTAACCTTTGTTTTAGCTTGGCTTTGAATTTTGTAGGTGTATTTTCTATCGACCTCTGCTATCTCTGTAGTCACCACCCTCTGTCAAAATCCTTCCTGCCACTCACTGTGTTAATTACCCCTGTAAAAGAACCTTTACCCCTCTTCTGTATCACTTACCTCTTATCTCATCTCCCGGTCGCCATTCAAATCCTTCCTCTAACCTCTACTAAAATCTTCACTGACACTTAGCATCCACTCTGCCTCCGCTTAGTCATAGTCTCTAACTCTCCCTGTTGCCACCTCCTTTCGCTTGGTCAAACCCTTGAACTTCAGCCGACCACCATCCTCCATCCACTCTCCGCCCGGTCATAACTACTATTTCTTGACCACCACCCCCACTCTCTGCCTTCCTTGGTTGCAACTCTTGTTTCCCAACCACCCTTACCTATTGATTGCCTACCTATAACTCTCCATCATAGTCCATTTCAAAATCCTACCCTTCCTGTGATCCACCGTTTCATCACTTGGTCACCGCCATCAAAGCTCTAGTCGTCGCCATTAATAGCTTGGTCAAAACTTCATAAACAATTCATCATCATTACTAACATCAACCTAGCCAATTAATGGCTTCAGTCTTATCAGCCCCCATTTGCAGCCTGTGGTCACATCACTGACCAGGTCGACGCCCCCCTGCTTGGGATTTCTTTTTATTTTATTTTATTTTGCCCGCCTTCAACCCCTGGTCACATGGGTGACCAGGGGTGCTACTCAAACTTAACTACCAAACTTGACTGTGGTTTACTAACCGTGCTTTGTGACTGCTTAAGCCTTGACCGCTAGCAGTCAAGCCTAATCGCCATGTCTCCCATCTTCCTCCTCAAGCCCTAAAAGGGTAGTTTTTTTTCTTTTTTTCATAACTTTCTAATAATATATTAGATTATTGTGAAACTAGTGGTGTTGGAGAGCTTACTCACCCAACTTGGCTGTGGCGAAGGAATTTTCAAGTAATTATATTATGTTTGAAAGCTATACTTAGTCAAATTCAAACATTCTTTGTAAACTTCAAATGCTCATATCTTGTGCAAATTTTATCTGATTTCAGTGATTTTTTTTGAAACAACATAGAATTTCTTGTAGATTCTGATCATATTATTCATTTTTCTATCACTAATCGTCATTATTAGAATTTCATCAGATTTCTCCTTTTTTCACCCAACACATTGGTTTGTGAATTTCTTTATTCCTTTTTTGTTTTGGTGGAATATAGGAGGACATAAGGCATTGCACAACATCAACATTAACATCAAATCTAAAGACAAACATCCCTAGTGCACACAATACAACTTTTGCATTTTCCATTACACAATTTTTTTTTGCAATCACACTTTGATTTGGGCTTAAAATGAACAATTGTTTGCATCATCATACTTGAATTTAGGCTTAAAATGAACATGTGTCTTCATCATCCCATTTGGGCTTGGATATAAAATGAACTTGTGCTTGAATTTCTTGGTGGATTTTAGTGCGATTTAGGGTGTGTATGCTCTTCTCATGCACTTCATGTGATCTTGAAAATCAAAAACATCCTTTAATCCATTCATCTTCACACACACATTTCAATTTCTAAGGGCAAATCAACATTGTGGGTGTGAGTCAAGTGTGTGTGTATGCTCTCTCCATGCACCACAAGGTGATCTTGGAGATCAAAAGTACCCACTTGATTTTCTTTTGTCACCCTTCATAGGAGGCTTGCTTGTAGACACCACTCCAACGAACGACCTCAACTCTAGTGTTTTGATAGAGTATAAAAAGTGAGGAGTGAATTGAAAGACACATCTCTTGGAAGTTGGAATCTTGTCATTCAGGCTAAGCCCCCAAGAACTTTATACCTTGGGGAAGTGAAGGTGAAGGGTGGGTTACCCCTTTCTCCTAGCTGTGTGGCATTATTTCACTTTCATATCATGGAATTTGGTCCCTCATACCTTGTGTATATTAGGGACATCCTTAGACAACTTGTGCATCCTAGATTAAGACCTATTGGCCACACCCATTTGACTAATACTAGGCTTGTTGATGTGTCTTTAAGTGTCTTCATAATCACAACAATCAATTTTTAAAGTCAAAACTTGCTATTGTGTCTTGTGTGTGTGATTCATGCATGCGCATGTGAAATATTTTGTTTGAACATTGTTTAAGTCAAGTTATCCCTTGTTATGTCAGAAAAAGTAACCTTGGGGGCTTTTTCCTATTAAGGTTTAGCTCCTGGATCCCTTAGAATGTGTTTAGAACATCTTGTATGATTTTGTTGACTCTTGATGAGAAAACCCTGATGTTTCATGGAAAGTGGGATCAGAGGATGCACTTAACATAAATCTTACCTGAAATAGGGGGAGGAGTTGGGCACCCGCACCCTAGTCCTGCCCTATTTTAGGTCAGGACCAATTTTGGAGTGTCGATTTATGACCGTTATTTAGGTCCTATGCTGACATAGTAAGTTTGAATTACAAAATTCTTAGCGGGAATGTTTGTAGTTGCATATATAAGCATGATTAGTGATTCATTTGTAAACTAGATGGACATTAGATGATTTTGGCATACTTGTGATTTTAGAGCATTCAAAATATTCATTGTGTGATAGAGCAGAGCATTGTTCTTGTGTTTGTATTTGCAGATTTGGCATCCATCTCCTCATGGCATGAAGAGCATCTTTTTTCCATGAGATCTTCAGTACAAGGTGATACCATTTATATTTTTGATCATTTATCGTTTGGATTTTGCTTCTATCCTGCAGGGATACACACTCTTTATTTGACAACGGTGTTCAAAAGACTTGAATGTCTCTTCGGGGCTTGACTGAGGTAAGCCTCTAAACACCACAACCCCCAACCCATTTTTCTATGATTGTAGTTACACGTTGCAAGAGTAGAAAAAGTGGAGTTGCAAGAGAGAAGTGTAGACTGTTAGAATTGTAGATTAGAGAAGAAAATAGGGACCTAGACTCGGGCACCTGCTCATGAATCCTCTGGATCCTGCAACTGGAAAATCTCTGGAACAACAGGAACATGTTACAGACAGGATTCCTAGATCTCAACAGAAATGGTGGCACTGGACTAGGGCAACCACTCATTAGTCCCTGACTTTTCTATTTTCCTAACTTTGAAATCTAGTATACATTTGATTCTCATTTGATATCCCTGTGTGCGAGCATTTTCCATAATTTGTCTGTTTGCTTCTGAATTTACATAATTATGGTTTTGAGCATAATTGGGCTTAATTGAACAACTAAATCACACAATTCCAATCTTCCATTATATTCTGAGTGACAGAAGGTTTGTAGTAGACTTCCTACTTGGCTGAAAGTCTTTGAATGTTTAGTGGAGAAAGGAGGATTTAGACAAACCATCAAAATCAACCCTAAACTAAATCCCCCTCATTTTTCCACATTAAACATTTTGGTGAACCCATGTTCTTTTGAATTTTACACCTTTCTGAGCATTTTAATTCAGATTTACATTCATTTCATTCATTCATCTCATTGCTCATTTTATTGCATTTGGATAATTACAAAAAAATTGAAAATTTTGATTTTTTTTGAAAAAATTGGTTTTTAGGTTGCATTTTCAAGTAATTTGAATTAGTTGGCATTGAATTTCAATACATTTCTGCCATTATCATCAAATATTTTAAATTACATAAATTTTTCATTCATCATTCATTTAGATTGCATTTTCATGATCGAATTGATGAAAATTGCTTGAAATTGTGCATTTTTCCATATAACCTCGGTTTGCATTAGCTAGGGTTTGTAGTCAAAATATTGTTTCATATTTTACTACCCATTTAAAACACTCATTAGGACTTATTTATAACTGTAGTGTTTTATCATAGTGTTTTGCTTGCAAAATTTCATGTCTAGGGTTTGAAAACCTTGATTTTTCACTAGATTTTGGCCTTATCGTCTCTCTAGATTTGCACCATAGGCATGTTGTAAAAAGATTTTTATACACTAATTAGATATTATCAGGGTTATTATCTCCTTCTCATCCTAAAATTATTTACAACAGCTTTTTATTGGGCTCTTACAGTGGAAATTTGGTGAAAATTTGCATATTTTGGCTATATTTTCCCTAGGGCTTGACCTTGAGTGGCACTATAAGCATGTTGTGACAGATTTTTTAGAATTAGGTGGCTCTTATTACTTTTATAATTTTATTTTCATCATCATTTTCCTCACAACACCCTTTGTCATACTCTTTTGCATTGAAATTTGGTGAAAAATTGCATATTTTGACTATATTTGCCCTAGGGTTTGACTTAGATTTGCACTCCAAGCATGTTGTGATAGATTTTATGGATTTAGGTGACTGATATTACTGGTATAATTTTTTTTACTTCGTAAAATTCTTTACAACACCCCTTTTATTGGGTCTTTGCATTGAAAATTTGTGAAAAATTACATATTTTAGTGTATTTTCACTAGGGTTTGACTTGTCATCATCCTAGGTTTACATCAAAAGTGTAATGTAAAGGATATTATTGCTTTATTGGACTAATATCAGACATATTACTTTCTGAACTTGATCAATTTCCTTACAACACCCTTTCTTTCACTTATTTGCATTGAAAAAAGTTGAAAAGTCAAGCATTTTGGATCTTAAATATATCTGGCTCCTAGGGTTTGTTCTATTAGTTTGTGCATTCTATGTTGCATTCTTTGCATGAGCCTTATGACCTGTTTCCCAAATAGAAATATCTATTTAAGAAGAAACAGGAGACTCATGGGATCTAGTGCCCTTGAAGAAAATGATATTCATACCTTTGAAAATCCATTGAATGCATTCTTTACAAAAGGAGAGACATAAATTTTGTAAGACATTATACCCTTTACAATCATTATGGAAGATCAAACATTTCATGATGTTGATGACACTATTGACGTGGTCGTACATGTACCTGATGAGAAAATAAATAAACTTGATAAAGAGTTAGCCGATTTTCAAGTATTTATGGAAACTAAAAGAATAGCAGATGCTGTCCCTGTGATTCACAAAATAAGAGAATTGATAAAAGAAGGACAAGATGGCATTAATTTTATTCAAGGTTTAACATATATTGTACACAATAATGTCATGATGATGACTGAATGTGCACATGGTATCAAAAACATATCGTCACCGTCTCATACACAAGTATCGACACCTATACCGACCACTAGAGTGTCTAGATTTACATCGACAATTTTAACAACTAATTCAAATGCTTGTAGTAATTCTACCACTGGTATTGGAGTATCTAGTGGAACTAGTTCACAAAATTACAAAGCTATGGGATTTAATTATCAAAACTTGTTTTCTAAGGGGACCTCTTCTATGAATACTCATTCTCAACCACCTATCCATCCCACCTATTCTCAGCGACCCATTACATATAACTACTTGCAACCACCCTCCACCTATCACTATATACAACCACCATTGAACTATACATAGCCTCCACTTATCACAACTAAGGCTCAATCACCTCCTCACTTTGGTTCCAATTCCTCATAGAAAACTGCATCTCCCAATGATGCCCTCTTAAACCAACTTTTGCAAGGCATGACTTCTTTACAACAAAAAGTGACAAATTTGACAAATTCTTCACAACCTAATATACCAACTTATCATGCCCGTAATCCCCTATCTCATGCAATCTTGAGAACTCCTATGCTGGAGAGGTTTGAGACCCCTCACTTTGAAAAATATGGTGGAAAAGGTGATCCTAATACTCATGTGGCAGCATTCACAACTATGTGTAGCAATTTCTACTTTGAAGAGGACTTATTAGCAAAAATTTTCCCATGATCTCTCAAAGATACTGATTTAGAATGGTTTTGCTCTTTACCTCTGAATTAATTACACTCCTTTTCACAATTAGTTGACTAATTTTTACAACTTTTTCAAGCAAACATTGGACCTCAAGTCTCTTTAATAGATTTAGTTCATTGCAAGCAAGGTCCAAAAGAGAAGTTAACTGAGTTTATTAGTTGATATCAATCTCTCTATGCACTAATTCAATATCAGATGAAGATGAGGATGTTCAGAAGGTGTTTATTACAAATCTACAACCTAACATCTGTGATAAGATTCTCTTGATGAAGTATAACTCCTTTCAACATTTATGTACCGCCCTTCGTGATTATCAACTTTTGTCTAGTCAGTATGAAAACCAAAACTCATTGGCTCAAGTTGGTGAATCCATTGGTGGACCATCACAAAGCAACTTTAAGAGGAATAATAATAGGAGTTTCATCAAGATTAATGGACCGAATTTGAATACCTTTTCTCAAGTGTCTACTATCACTAATCTGAAGAAGGCACCATATCAGTAAAGAAAGTTTACCCCGATATCTGAGTCTTACCATTCTATCATGAATCAAGCTGTGAGTAATAAGCTTATGAATCTTCCCCTAATTGAAACTTTGGATCCTAACAAACCTCAAGGACCTTACTTCGATGCTAATGCCTTTTGTCATTATCATCAGACATAAGGACATGATACTGAATGATGTATGCATCTTAAACATGAAACAAAAGACCTCATCAACTCGAATGTGATACAAGTATCGGGTGTGAATGACAATGGAAATAAGTCAGTTGCTCCACCAAATCAAAATTTGTAAATCTTTACTTTTCCTAAGCATACTGATAATAATATGATGGAACATGGTATAGTGGAAGTAGATGACGAGGATTATTTGGAATATGATAACATCGTGGGTATAATAGAAGTGGATAAAGAAAAGATGGATAACCCACCCCGTCTATCAAGAAAAGGAATTTATGTTGAGGTTCCTCCTCCATTATCTTTACAAGGATTGGGAGATAACCAAAATGCATTAGAAAAACAAATGGAATAACTGATACAAACAATTATAACATAGCAAAAGAGTGAGATAGTACAAGATGATTCTTGTCACTATGGTAGACGAAATCAACAACAAAAACTTGCTAAAAATAAAAAAAGAGTAAGACGATTGTCATCAGTTGGAAATAATAGTGGTTCTCCTCCTCACAAGCAACAAAAGGTCTCACTTACACAAGGATTTGAGAAACAAGCATTACATGGATTTTTTGACTACAAACAAGATTCTCATAAGAACCACCTGACCTTTGCACAAAACTTGATCGAGTACCTCTCCAAGAGGTTCACAAGTTCTAAAATTTAGTACGATAGTACTACCAGGTAGGTATTTCTAACCCTTTCTCTCTCATGATGTGTTTCCCCTGTGATGTGTGATGTGTTGTTTAGGCCTCTTGGGATGACCCTTGATTCTCTTGTAAGGTCCAAGATACCAAGAGACTGCCTCTGTTTTGACCCTTCTTCTATTTGTATCATCATTCTTCTATATTGATTCTCCTCTATTTTCATTTTTGTGTGTTGTCTTACAGACATTGTTGCAAATATGTGCCTAATCAGTGTTGTCATTGATGTCAACATATCCTTGTTGTCATTAGTGTCAATTGTATCTTATTCTATTGCTTTTTAAGAAGACTTGTATGTTGAGGATATTGAGAAAATTAGCCTCTCCGGAAGAAATAAGTGAGCTACATATCTCTCTATCAGAGACAGTGAAGATAGTGCAGTTCAGTGAAGTAAATTGCTCTACATTCCCATTAAGATGAAGATTAGAGTTTGTGGATTAAAGGGTTTATAGAGGATTATCTGAAGTTGTTCTAGTCAAGATTTGAGAGGTTTGCATGGAGAATTGGCGAAGTTATGGCCATCTAAGTAGAAGTGGGTTTTGTAGTTGTTCAGAGGTAACGGGGTGATAAAAAATTGGTCTGGATTGATCCGCATTGGAATATTATGATTTACAGATCTAGAGGTGTGTTTGGGATGTCAATGTGTATCCTCAACTCAAGTGGTTCATGGTTTGGAGGTCCACAAGCAATCTTTCTAGTATGACAGTCATGACAGTTGGTGTTCTTGAGTTCCCGGATGAAGGTGCAAGTGCTTCTGGTGATCTAAGGTGGTGCGGTTGTTCCTGTTGATTTCATTATGCTTGTGGTGGTCTCTGAATTGGGTGCCTATTGTGTTAGTGGTCCACATTGAGGATTGAGCTTGTGGATGAAGATTTCTCCTTAGGTGTTGCTGTTCTTTCCAGTCTTGGCTGACTGGATGCATGGTGCGTGTTGCAGATGATCTAAGAGAAGTTCTATGGAGCATGGCATGATGTTCAAGGAAGATTTGAGTCCTAGTTATGTTTGGCCGACAATGTAGTGGTTTGCATGTAGCATTTTAAGTCTTGTGATTGTAATTTCTTGTAATGACTATCTTGGAGAATGTTCTAGATAGATGATTGTTTGGCTGACTTTGATGTTCATTCCAAAGTTGATGACTTGTATAAATAAGTGTTGTGAAGTCATGGAAATGTGGGGATGTGAGTGAAGATGTGGATGTAGTGAGGAAGTGAGTGGGGGTAGAGTAGAGGTGTTGTGTGCTTCAATGAAATTGAACCTTGCATGAAGAAGATGCTATTTCTCAGTTCAATCTTTCTGTGTTAACATTGTAAATGTTCTTGTAGGCAGTGAGCCTCTTTTGAGCAGTGAGCTCTAGGCAGTGTGCCCGAAGGCAAGTGCCTTCCCATTTTCTATTCTTTTAACAGAAAATAAATCTTGTGGGTTAACCCCCATCGTGGTTTTTCCTTTAACTAGGTTTCCACGTAAAAACCTAGTGTTATGTGTGTTGATTATGTTTCTTCTCATGTGTTGTTGATTCATGCTTTCATGGTTATATCATTAATCTATTAATAAGTGGTAAAGAAGATTAAATGCAGCAAAAGATAAAAGTTTTGTGACAACTGATTCAACCCCCCTCTCAGTTATTTGCCCTAATTTCAACAATTGGTATCAGAGCCAGTTCCTCTAAAAGAGCTTGACCACTTGAGGAGATCTAGGATGTCGACTTACAAGAAGGATAGTCCAAGATTTGATGGAACAAATTACTCTCTTTGGAAGAGTCGCATGGAGTGGCATTTGCAATGCATGAGTGATGCTTATTGCTTGATAACAAAGGATGAGTATAATCCCCCAGAGAAAGGTCCTTCAACTCCAGATGAACTCAAAGAAGCTGGAAACAACATTCAGGCTAAAGAAGCATTGTTAAGTGCCCTGACCAATACAGAAATGACAAATGTCCTGGAATTGAAAACTGCTCATGAAATCTGGAAGAAGTTGGAAACTCTATATGAAGGTGATGCATATGTCAAATGTGTTAAGTTACAGAGCCTGAAGGGTAGATATAAAAGTTTGAGGATGAGTAAAGATGAAAACATCACTTCCTACATGCAGAAGGTGAATGAACTTGTGTGCAGTATCAGGTGTGCTGGTGGAAAACTAGAAGAATCAAAGATTGTTGGCAAGGTGCTCAGATGCTTACCTACTTCATACAAGCATAGAGTTGCTGCTATTGAGGAGATTAGGACTATGACAACTGTTACAAGGGATCAGTTGATTGACAAGCTTTCAGCATTTGAAATGAGTGAGTTTGGAGATTCTCTTCCTAAATCAGAATCTACTTTTAAGGCCAGTGTTTCTGAGAAGTAAAGATTTGATTCAGGTGAAAGATCTTCAAGAAGACTAACCAGATATGAGAAGACAAGGAAGGAACTTGAAGAAGATAAAATGGAGCTCGAAGAAATTGAAGCCCTCATTGCCAAAAGATTACCTAGAGGATCTAGTAAGTATGAAGGAAAGTTTCCTTTCAAATGTTGTTCTTGCAATAAGATTGGTCATTTTGCTTCAAGATGTTCGGATAGGGTTTCAAAGCCAAACCCTAACAGACCTAGGTTTCAGAAGAAATGCTACTATGTCCAAGAAGCTGCTGATGAAGGAGTTACAGATGATGAATCTGATAAGGGAAGTACATCTAGAAATGAATGGGTGTTCATTGCTATCAAAGTAGAAAATTTGGTGCCTACTGAATCTGCTAGCCATATGAATGTGGAAAGTGCCTTGGCTGCTCAGGTTGAAGAAAAGGATGAATGGGTGATTGACAACGAATATTCTCACCATATGACAAGTGATAAAGGTAAGTTTATAAGTATGGAAAGATATGAAGGTGGAATTGTGAAGTTTGGAGATAATTCAGCTAGTAGAATCCATGGCAGAGGATCCATCTCTTTTGATGGAAAACACAACACTAATGATGTTTTGTATATAGAAGGGTTGAAGCATAATCTTCTTAGTGTTGGACAGTTAGTTGACAAAAGGTATGACCTCTGATTCAAGGATGGAAAATGTAGAATCTTGGAAAGCTCTAGAACTAAGATTGCATCTAGTACATAGACTAGAGGTAATAGCTTTTATTTAAGTTGCACTGATAAAATATGTTTGATTACTTAGATTGATCAAAGTTGGTTATGGCATAGGAGAATGTGTCATGTAAATTTTGGTAACATTGTCAAGATAAGTACTACTCAGGCTGTGAGAGATCTTCCAAAGCTTGTAAAACTTGCTAATAGCATGTGTAAGGAATGTCAGTTGGGCAAATAGAGCAGAACTACATTCAAAAGTAAAGAACAATTTTCAAGTTGATTATTGGAACTTGTGCACACTGATTTGTGTGGTCCTGCCAGAGTTAGGAGTTTGCAAGGAGACAAATACTTTATGTTGCTGATTGATGATTACTCCCGGATGATGTGGGTCACTTTCTTGAGAGAGAAATTAGAGGCTCTTGACAAATTCAAGGTGTTCAAGGCTAGAGTGGAGAATGAGATTGGTGTGAAGATAAAGTGTTTGAGATCTGACAGAGGTGGAGAGTTTACCTCCGGTGAGTTTAATGCATTTTTTGAAAAGCATGGAATAAGCAGATAGTTATCTGCTCCTAGGACTCCTCAGCAGAATGGAGTTGTGGAAAGGAAGAACTGGACTACTCAAGAGGCATCTAGAACCATGATGATGGAAGAAAATGTTCCACATGTCTATTGGAGAGACACTGTGAGTACTGCTTTCTACACTCTTAACTGGGTGCAGATTAAATGTAATACTGGTAAAACTCCTTATGAACTGTGGTTTGGTAATGCTCCTACTATGAAATACTTTAGAGTTTTTGGTCGTAAATGCTATATCAAAAGAGATGAATATTTAGGCAAGTTTTATGCAAGGTGTGATGAAGGAATATTTCTGGGTTATTCTAACCAAAGGAAGGCATACCAGTGCTTTAACAAGAGATTGAAAAGGATTGTTGAAAGTGCTAATGTCAAGGTAGATGAGAGCATGGAGAGACCTTCCAAGTTTTGTGGATATGAATCAGATGATGAAAATGAAAATCAAGTTCAAGGTCAGACTCAGATTCAGATTGCTTCAGAAAATCTAGTGACTCAAGAAGCTAATGAAAATGCTAAGGAACAAGTTTAAGAATTAGAAGTTCAAGAAAATCCTAAAACTCCCAGGTATGGAAGGTTGAATCATTATGAAGATCAGATCATATGAGATAGAAATAAAGGTGTTCAAACTAGAAGAAAAATTGCTGAAGAACAAGTGGAATATTGTTTAATTTCAAAGATTGAACCAAAATCAGTGAATGAAGCATGTATTGATGAAAGTTGGGTAAAAGCAATGGAAGAAGAATTAATACAAATTGAAAAGAATCATACTTGGGATCTTGTTCCTAAACCTGAAGACAAAAATGTAATTGGAACTAAATGGGTCTTCTGGAATAAATTGAATGAAGATGGTGAAGTTGTGAGAAACAAAGCAAGATTGGTGTGCAAAGGTTATTCTCAGGTAGAGGGAATTGATTTTGAAGAAACTTTTGCTCCGGTGGTAAGAATTGAAGCAGTCATATATTTCTTGCCTTTGCTACTTACAAAGATTTCAAAGTTTACCAGATAGATGTCAAGTTAGTATTCCTGAATGGTGAGTTAGAAGAAGTCTACATTGAGCAACCAAAAGGATTCCAGTTGTCTGATCAAGGAGATATGGTCTTTAGATTGAAGAAAACATTGTATGGACTCAAACAAGTGCCAAGAGCCTGGTATGCAAGGTTAGATAAGTATCTGCTAAAGTTAGGCTTTAGAAAAGGCATTGCTGACAGTAATCTTTATTTCAAAATTGATCATGAACACATCTTGATTGTTGAGGTATTTGTTGATGATATCAGCTTTGGTGGAAATGAGAGCATGTGTAAAAAAATTTGTTGATCAGATGCAAAGTGAGTTTGAGATGTCCATGCTTGGTGAAATGAATTTCTTCTTAGGTCTACAAATCATTTAGTCAGAAAAAGGCATCTTCATATCTTAGTCTAAGTATGTGAAAGAGTTGTTGAAAAAGTTTGGAATGGAGGATTCAAAACTGGTGAGTACACCTATGATAACTGGATTCAAGTTGAGTAAAGATGATGATTCTCCTAAGGCAGATCAAAAAAGGTATAGATCAATGATTGGAGGACTACTTTATCTAACTCATACTAGACCTAATATTATGAATGTAGTTGGCCTTGTTGCTAGATTTCAAGCTGATCCTAGAGAATATCATGTTGTAGCAGTCAAAAGAATTTTTAGATACTTGAAGGGAACATCTAATTATGGCTTATGGTATTCTAAGGGTGATGATTTCACTCTTCATACATATTCAAATGCTGATTGGGTAGGAGATGTGGATGACAAGAAAAGTACTAGTGGTGGTGCATTTTCCTTGGGTAAGAGATTGGTTTCTTGGTTGAGCAAAAAGCATGAGGCAATTTCTTTGTCTACTGTAGAGGCATAGTATATAGCAGCAGCAAGCAATTGTACTCAAGTTTTGTGGATGAAGAAAATGTTGAAGGATATCATAATTGTGTTTGAAGAGCTTGTTATAATCTTCTGTGATAATTCAAGGGCAATAAACATTTCAAAGAATCCAGTGTTGCATTCAAAGACAAAGCATATATCCATCAAGTTTCACTTTTTGAGAGAGAAGGTAAATGAGAATGAAGTTAGATTGGAATTTGTTTCTTCAAAGGATTAGATTGCAGATATCTTCATTAAGCCTCAACCTAAGGACACTTTTGAGTATCTCAAAGGGAAGCTAGGGGTGATTACCCCTCCTATTCAGAATTAAGGTGCACTAGTGCGCATCAGTCCGGTGGAACTCATAGTCATATCTAGTGATCCAAATTGGTATTAAGGGAATGCTACTCAGGGGGAGTAGTCAGCATGTTCTGAGTTCAGTTTGTTCTTGTCTAAGAAATAAAAAGGGTGAGAGATGATTGCAAATATGTGCCCTTTGCCATTGATGTCATTGCTGTCAAAGGGGGAGAGAAGTCATGTGAAAAACTTGGATGGAAGTAAGTAGTTGCTGGTGAAAGGGGGAGCAGTGAAGAAAGTGGATGCAGGTGTGATAAGAGAAAGGGGGAGAAGTTACTATCTTGATGGTTGAACTAGTTTTTCACATCATATGTTGCCATCAATGACAAAGGGGGAGATTGTTGCAAATATGTGCCTAATCGGTGTTGTCATTGATGTCAACATATCCTTGTTGTCATTAGTGTCAACTCTATCTTATTATATTACTTGTTTAGAAGACTTGTATGTTGAGGATATTTAGAAAATTATCCTCTTCGAAAGAAACAAGTCAGCTACATATCTCTCTGTCAGAGATAGCGAAGACAGTGCAGTTCAGTGAAGTAAATTGCTTCGTATTCCCAGTAAGATGAAGATCAAAGTTTGCAGATTAAAGGGTTTATAGAGTATTGTCTAAAGTTTCTCCAGTCAAGATTTGAGAGGTCCACATGGAGAATTGGTGAAGTTATGGCCATTTGAGTAGAACTAGGTTTTGTAGTTGTTTAGAGGTGACAAGGCGACATAAATTTGGTCCAAATTGATTCGCATTGGAATACTATGATCTATAGATCTAGAGGTGTGTCTGGGATGTTAGTGTGTATCCTTAACTCAAGTGGTTCATGGTTTGGAGGTCTATAAGCAATCTTTCTAGTAGGACAGTCATGACAGTTGGTGTTCTTGAGTTCCTAGATGAAGGTGCAAGTGCTTCTGATGATCTGAGGTGGTACAATTATTCTTGTTGGTTTCATTATGCTTGTGGTGGTCTCTCAATTGGGTACCTATTGTGTTAGTGGTCCACATTGAGGATTAAGCTCGTGGATGAAGATTTCTCCTTGGGTGTTGCTGTTCTTTCTAGTCTTGGACGACTGGATGCATGGTGCATGTTGCAGATGATCTAAGAGAAGTTCTATGGAGTGTGAGGTGATGTTTGAGGAAGAATTGAGTCCCAATTATGTTTGGCTGATAGTGTAGTAGTTTGCATGTAGTATTTTAAGTCTTGTGATTGTAATTGCCTGTAATGCCTATCTTGGAGAATGTTCCAGATAGATGATTGTTTGGCCAACTTTGATCTTCATTCCAAAGTCGATGACTTGTATAAATAAGTGTTGTGAAGTCGTGGAAATGTGGGAATGGGAGAGAAGATGTGGATGTAGTGAGGAAGTGAGTGGAGGTAGAGCAGAGGTGTTGTGTGCTTCAATGGAACCAAACCTTGCATGAAGAAGATGTTGTTTCTTAGTTCAATCTTTCTGTGTTAACATTATAAATGTTCTTATAGGCGGTGAGCCTCTTTTCAGTAGTGAGCTTTGAGCAGTGCACCCAAAGGCAAGTGCCTTCCCATTTTCTATTCTTTTAATAGAAAATAAATCTTGTGGGTTAACCCCCACTGTGGTTTTCCCCTTAACCAGGTTTCCACATAAAAATCTTGGTGTTATGTGTGTTGATTATGTTTCTGCTCATGTGTTGTTGATTCATGCTTTCATGGTTATATCATTAATCTGTTAATAAGTGGTAAAGAAGATTAAATGTAGCAAAAGATAAAAGTTTTGTGTCAACTGATTCCCCCCCTCTCAGTTGTCTGTCCTAATTTCAACAGACATAGCATCATGGTTGGTGAGTTGGGGCATGCTCCTACGTGACTGTCCCTAAGGCACTTGTTTCTCCTCTCTTGATTTATTGTTTCCATTCCTCTAGTGTTTCTATCTAGCAGGTGGATGATGAAAAACATATTATATTGATGCATACCTAGTGTCCCTTTGGCGGGAAATAAAAAATTGGACTTAGTTCCTACATGATGATGGGGTTGTTATATATTATCTGATGGTTGGCTAGTAGAAACACTTTGTGTGATCTTGATGGTGTCTTATCACACTTACAACACATAACAATACTACTGCTCCATGCACTTTGTCTATCTTGAATCTTGTATTCCTCAGTTCTCTATGTATTGTTGTTTATCATGATTATATGGACACTGACACTTTTCCTGTAGGGATGTGTTTGTGGGAACATTTGGCAATCATAAAGTACATGTCACCTCCGGGGGCCATGGGCTTTGTGAGAGCTTGTCTTCCCTTGTGTGTTTTCTTCCTACCTTAACATGCTTGATATTGTGACATGATATCAACCACCTTAAGGTGGGGGTATATATAAGGTAAGCTATTCTGTTCTAGATGTTAGCAATGTGTTTGTTCTTAGGTGTAGTCTTAAAGACTGGTGGCAATGAGTCCCTCCTGCACTCTGAGATTTGTTTGAAATCTATTACAATCATTTATGCTCTCTGTGGAGGTGGGATATTGTATCCTTTTCTAAAGCCCTCTGCGGAGGTGGGGAGCAGTTATGTGACTAACTTCAACCCTTAAGTGTGTCTTCGGTGATTGTTGTAGTGAAGCCCAAAAGTCTGTGTGCCTATAATGTACATGAGATGGTGATGAACCTAGAAATAGGAACACTCCATCACTTGTCTGCCATGTTTTCTCCATGTCTTCCAAGAATGTGTGTATTGCATGTTTGTTCCCAAGCATAGTCTTAAAGACTGATGGCGATGAGTCCCTCCTGCATTATGGGTGGTGTGCTTACTTTCCTTGTACTTGCATCTACATTTCATATATATGAAAAGAGAAAGAAAAGAAAAAGAAAAGAAAATCATTATTGTCTTCATTGCATTCACTATATTCACTATGTTTTGCATGTCTTCAATGCTATCTTCTCCATGTTTTGCGTGACTGTAATTGTCTTCTTTGTGTTTTATGTGCATGTTATTGTCTTCAATGTGTTTGGTGTGTCTTTTTTGTTCTTGGCATGGTTTATGTGTTTGTTGACCGTACTTTAATGCATGTATTGGCCTTTTGTTTATACATACATTAAAGTGGGAGCTAAATGTTATGTTAGAAAAAGTAACTTTGGGGGCTTTTTCCTATTAAGGTTTAGTTCCTGGGTCACTTAGAATGCATTTAGAGCATCTTGCATGATTTTGTTGACTCCCAATGAGAAAAACTTGATGTTTCATGGCAAGTGGGACTCAGAGGATGCACTTAACATAAATCTTGCCTGAAATAGGGGGAGGACTTGGGTACCCATGCCCTAGTCTTGCCCTATTTTAGGTTAGGACTAATTTTAGAGTGTTGATTTATGACCATTATTTAGGTCCTATGCCAACATGGTAAGTTTGAATTACAAAATTCTTAGCGGGAATGTTTGTAGTTACATATATAAGCATGATTAGTGATTCATTTGTAAACTAGATGGACATTAGATGATTTTGGCATACTTGTGATTTTAGAGCATTCAAAATATTCATTGTGTGGTAGAGTAGAGCATTGTTCTTGTGTTTGTATTTGTAGATTTGGCATCCATCTCCTCATGGCATGAAGAGCATTTTATTTCATGAGATCTTCACTACAAGGTGATATCGTTTGTGTTTTTGATCATTTATCATTTGGATTTAGCCTCTATCCCGCAAGGATACACACTCTTTATTTGACAATGGTGTTTGGAAGACTTGAATGTCTCTCTGGGGCTTGACTGAGGCAAACCTCTAAACACCACAACCCCAACCCATTTTTTCGTGATTGCAAGTTACAAGTTGTAGGAGTAAAAAAAGTGGAGTTGCAGGAGAGTAGTGTAGACTATCAGAATTGTAGATTAGATAAGGAAATAGGGACCTAGACTTAGGCACCCTCTCATTAGTCCTCCAGATCCCACAACAAGAAAATATCTGGAACAATAGGAACATGTTGCAGACAAGATTCCCAGATCTTGACAGAAATGGTGGCATTGGACTAGGGTGCCTGCTCATTAGCCCCTAAATTTTCTATTTTCCTAATGTCAAAATCTGGTACACATTTGATTGTCATTTGATATCTTTGTGTGCAAGAATTTTTCATAATTTGTCTGTTTGCTTCTGAATTTACATAATTAGGGTTTTGAGCATAGTTGGGCTTAATTGAACAACTAAATCACACAATTCCTATCTTCCCCTATATTCTGAGTGATAGAAGGCCTGTAGTAGACTTCCTACTTAGTTGAAAGTCCTTGAATGTTTAGTGGAGATAGGAGGATTTACACAAACCATTAAAATCAACCCTAAACTAAATCCCCCTCATTTTTCCATATTAAACATCCTGAAACACATTCCACATCATCCTAAACATCTTTGTAATCACTTCAATCTTAAGCCAAGTCACCTTTGTCATAGTCTGAAACCTAATTAGCTTAACCATCCATCCTAGTAATCTTGATCATCCTTGTCATCCATCTCATCATCCCTACTCATCCTACTTGTCATATCCACATCATCATAATCATTGACCATCCCAAGTCATTTTGAGAGTCTACCCATGTCTTTCTCCCCCACATATCCTCTTGAGGGGGCATCATTCTACATCATCCAATCACCATCATCCTAGTCACTATCCAATTCTATTCATCCATTTATCATACTAATCATCCCTCATTTTCCTAGTCATCCCCCTAATCATCCAATCTCATTCATCCATATAGGTCATAGTAATCATCCCTAATAATCCTATTCATCTACCTAAGCATCCACTCATAATCATCCATACCATCATCCTAATCATATCCTAATTACTCCACATCATCATCCTAATCATAATCCCATTCTTACATCCCATCTTATCCATCCTTTGTCAAGATGACTATGACACTAGAAAACAAGAACTATGATGATGATCCTTATGACATGCAAAGAATGTTGGATCACCTTAAGTGGTTATATCACAACACTAACAATCCCAACCACAACAACAAATCCTAGACCAACAAACCATACAACAACTACAAGCCACCATCCAACAACTTAAAAAAAACCAAATAGCCCAAATACAACAATGCCTAGCCCAAATCCAACAAATCATGGCCACCTACCAATTGCAAACCCAACAAACACAAACACAAATGCAACTCTTATCCATTCAACCACCACAACTACAACCTTCATTTAACACATCATCCACTACACCTTTCTCTATACAACATCAACAACTTCCACCTCAATCCTATGTGTCATCTCCCTCCACATCCTACCAACCTAATCCATCCACATGTCAAGTCAATCCTACATCAACCTACCCCACTTTTTCCAATATCAATCAATATCTATATCAATCCACACCCCAAGAACATCCAACTACATATCCCACCATTTCACCTCATCACCAAATCCATTCACAATACTATCAAGTTCCGTCACAACAAGCATATACAGGTCCAAGCTACCCTTTACACCAAGATCAAGTGTCCAATGAAGTCCTCATGCTACCTTTGACAAGGGAAACACCACTCTATCTTATGCATCCTATGGGTATCCTCCATCACCATCTAATCAAATTCCAATCCAAGAGCCTACTAGTCCTATCCCAACACCACCATGTGATCCCTATCCTAGTCCATTGGTCCATCAACCTTCCAATCTATCAACCCCTTCAACTCCTTTATCACCATGTTCTACCAACCCTTCACTAGAGGATCCCTTGGAGATACTTTTAGAACAATTGATCCAAGCAAACTTGATTGAGCTACCCCTGATAAAACCATATCCTCTAAATGTTATTAAACCCTATTGGTATAATGAAAATGAATATTGCACAGGCCATAGGATTAAGGGCCACACCATATCCACTTGTGTAAGATTTAAGAGATTGGTCAAGAACCTAAGGGATTGTGGTAAGATTGTGCTAGATAAATCTAATCCATCTAATCCTACTATCCCTTCATCCAGTCCAAATACCAATCCATCTAATCCCATTATCCCTCCATCTAGCCCAAATACCAATCCATCTAATCCCATTATCCCTCCATGTCTAGTCCAAATCCCAATCAATCTAATCCCATTATCCCTCCAACTAATTCTCATCCCAATCCATCTAATCCCATTATCCCTCCATCCAATCCAAATCTAAATCCTTAACTTATAATGCCATCCACCATTATTATCCATCTATTATATTGTCCATCCACACATACACTTATGGAGGATGTGATCCAATGGTTGTTAGCAAGGAATAAACTATCTCTACGTCATCAAACACCTATCCTTGAGCCTATTAAAGAGCCTTCAAACAACATGTCTAGTCCTCAACTTCCATCATGTAGTCCACAACCCATCAAGCCTATTAAAGAGTCTCCCACCATGAGTCCAAGTCAAGATTTATCATAAATCCATGTTGTTGATTATCAAGAGCCTATCAAGCCTATCCAAGAGTCTCCCACTTCCACTTCCATTCAATAAAATCAAGAGCTATGTCAAGCGTATAATCTAAAGCACGTGAAAACATCAACCCTTTATCCAAATCAAGATCAAAGCACCTCCATTCAACCCATCCATAACCTATATATTTTCTATGATCAAGATATTATCCATGATCAAGTTCCTACCCATGAGTAAGCAATCTAAGTTCAACCCATCCATAACCTACATCTTCTTTATGATCAAGATATTATCTATGATGAAGAGTCTATACATGAGAAAATTTATCCTATCCATAATCCCATAACCATCTATGATCAAGATATCCAAACTACTCCTTTCCACCCTCCACCTAGTCCTATCCATGATCCAACAACATCCACCTCCCTTGATGAGACACTTGGCTCCTAAGCAACCATAGATGATCAAACAAATAGCTTGGGTCTTAAAATGAGCATAATTATACTCAAGATCCTATTGATCCTCCATCACCCACTATCGACCATATTGCAAATCCATCATATCCTATTGGTCTTACTACCTTCATCCATGAATGTTCTTCCCTAGGAAAGAAATAGCCACTATCCACCTCCTCGCCCTCTCCATCTAATAACGAGCTCGTTCCTAGTGTCCAAAATACACATAGTCCCATTGTCCATTGCATACTCCAAAAAATGAATTATCAAGGTAAAGGTTTAGGTGTTTATGAACAAGGTATTTTGGAGCCTATCGATGTCGAAGTCCCTCCACGATAATATGGCCTTGGATATATACCCCAAGGAAAAAAATCTCAAGATGTTGGTCTTTCTCCATGTCTCTTAAATCCAACACTTTCCATCACAAACCACATCATACCCCAAAAGCATATGTGTCCATCTCTCCTCCATTATCCTACAAATCCTGAAAGCATGTGACCATACACCTTCCATCATCCACTTTATCTCCACTACTTCCAACTCCTAATATCTCTCCATCCACTCTACCTCCACTTCGCCCAACGTGCCTAATATCCCTATCATCCAATCCCCTCTTCCAGTTATCCATAAATCCACTTTTAATCCCTCCATCCATAAATCCCCTAAAAATTCCCAATCATGATCAACATATGCACACATCAACCAAACATGAAGCTTCCACCAATTCCATGGGATTCAAAAATAAAATTTTTGATGCCTCTATGTATAAAGAAAAAATCCAAAAGATCCTCATGCCATAGAATACAAATACAAAGAATCAAAGAAAAATTCATCTAAAAGACTATTCAAGACCATACCTCCACAAGAAAAGTCCAAAACTAAAATTGTTTTGGTACCTAATCAAAAATAAGTCAAGTCAAATGAAGTATCCACATCTCAAAAATCCCAACAATCCTCTTCCATCCAAAAATCCCAAAAATTGCATTCCACCAAAAAATTTAAATTCCTTCACCCCATAAATTCCAATGAAAAAATCATAAAAATCCTAAGTCTATGTGGGTACCTAAATTTCTACATCAACCATCCCTTAAGAAAACATGTCCATTGCTTCCTACACCTCCTCCAAATCAAAAGCTTTGATGTTTATCATAGTGTGTGCAACTGTTTGTCTTGGTTTCTTTCCACTCCACAACATTCCCACATACCTCCATCTCCCCATCTTTCATCCACTATCCTACATATTTCACCCATCATATCCCTATGGTCCATGCTTTTACATAAACCATACATAATCCACATCATAATCCACTATCCCCCATCCATCCATCCTTGCATAAACCATACGTAATCCATATCACAATCTACTATCTACCTACTCCATCTCCCTCTCATGCAATTTCCTACTAACATCTATGAGAATAATGACATTTGAAATGGAACTAGATGCTTGAGTCCCTCTTGTCCATATCCATCTATCCCATCCAAGTATTCAAAAAAAAAATGAAAAAAAAAAGACGAGAAAAAAAGAAAAATAAAAATAGTAAAGAGAAATCCCTTTGTCCAATGGTGAAAACCACCCTCGATGGTGCCTTGGATAGGTACCACGATGAAAACCTAGAAAATAGGTGTCATGTGTAGGCTGATTATCTATGTGACTTACACTTGGGGGAATATTGTCTCATCCAAACTATCATATCCAACGTATCATTCCCTTTCTATCTGCCTCAGGCTACCATATCTTACTTTATCATCCTTAGCCATTATACCCACATATCTATCCTATTGAATCTATCAATCCTCCCTTCCTCCTTTTGATCTTGATAAAGATATGGGGGAAAAATGTTGACAAATGATTTGGATATCTCTTGATATACCTCATCCTTTCCAACCAAATCCAATCATCCTCTCATCATAAGCTTTCTCATGTAAAATCCTAAGCATTACCATGTTATTCCTATTTGACATAGTCTTTGGAAATCACTTCCTTGCTCCCTTATGATGTATACATCCATTCCATCCACTATTGCCTATCCTTTTATCCATTCTATATATCAAGAGTCTTCCATCCTATCCACTATTTCCTATCCTCTTACCCATCCATCTATCATGAGTTTTCCATCCTATTTACTATCGCCCATCCTTCTATCCATCCATCCTACCTCCATCCTTGCCTTTAAACTTGGTTTTCTCTTGTCATTGGTGTCTATCACAAAGGTTATCCAAATGTACTCCAATGCCATTCCAAAAATATTCAAAAATACAATTTTTTTTTTCAAAAATACAAAAAAAATCAAATATCCAACAAAAAATACAAGTAATAAATACAAATGCAAGTCATCTTTAATCCATACCAATCTAGCCAATCAATCAAGACAAATTATCCAATCACATCCATGGCCTTGATCCAAGCCTTGTTGTAAACCACATAAAATAAATCAATCCAATCAAATCAAATCAATCCAACATCATCAATCAAATCCAATCAACTCTTGCTTAAGGACGGTCTAGCTTAAGTATAGAGATCCATCATTATCAATCAAATCCTGGTGTTGATCCACATTGCCAACAACACTAGAATCATCATCAATCGATCATCAATGGGATATATCATTCCCACATCTTGTGTTTATCTAGGGATATATCATTCCCCACGATGTCAACACTATCCTTATCAATCAAATCCTGGTGTTGATTCACATGGACAACAACACTAGTATCATCAAATTGAATCAATCAATCATCATCAATCACTTAATTGATCATTGGTTTATAGATTGATAGGGGCAATACCTTGTTTGTTTTTGAATCATTTGTGCATGATTGCTTCCTTGCTTGTGTGTGTTATCATTTTACCTTGCATGTGTATCAAATCCGTATCCTTCCAGCTAATATTCATATCTTTTGTATGTTGGAATAACTTTTTGTATTATTATTTGCATCTAAGGTCATATCATACCTATTGTACATTAGGACTTTAATGTTCTAAATTTCCTTCCTCATACATCTAGACAAGGTTATATTGTGCTGGGTGCACAAGACACATCGTCACCTTGATCCTTATACCTTGGTGCATAAAATCTAGTGTTATATCAAACTATATGGTTGCTCATTTCATTGCAGCATAATGTATCATTCATCTCTTTCATACATCCCTTATTCATCTTTCTCCATCTCCTTGACCAATTGTTTCATTCATTTCAAGAGCATACACATGTTCTCCTAACCCACCTATCCTCTCGAGGGGGCATCATCCTATACTTACATCATCATCATCCATTCCTCCTTATCACTCCTTTAAGTGTCTGGGGCATTCTTTTCCTCTATCCATACCTTATCTTCTTTGAAATGATGTTATTTCTCTTAATTGTAACATCATCTCAAAGAGAGGCAAAATGTAAACCCAAAATTGACCATGTCTTGTCGATACATCACTCAAGACACTTTGTAACATGTTTTGCCCTAGTAATCCTTTCATCACCTAATTAGTTAAATAAATCATATTTATTTAACTAATTCCCATTCTAATCCCATTCTAATCCCATTTTAATCCCATTAGACAATTAATTAAATAAAAATTCTATTTATTTAATTAATTCCTACTTTTCCTCCAAATTAATTAAATAAATTAAAGATTTATTCAATTAATTCCACATTTGTCTCTATCTTCACATGGTGAGAAGATTTTAATCCTTGTAAGGTGGAATCCATTTGACTTTATTCCTCTCATTCAACCCTCATGAGACACTTGTCACATGACTACAACTCCTTGTGTCATTTAATCCTAGCCATCCATCACTAATCTAATCCTAGCCATCCATTCCTATCACTCACTTCCTATAAACGAAGCCTCACTTAATCCATTTGGGGGCTCTTAATTCTTCCACATTTCAAGTATCATTATGATGTCCAAATCACTCTAAGATCCTCTCATCTACCATCCTCATATTGGTGTTATGCTATAGATTTGAGCAATCAACATCTCATACTATTCATCATCCATCAAAGTGAACATAGCTAGTATATTTGGGTGCATCTACTCCATTATATCACGTGTGGAAGACTTGGTTTGAAGGTGAAGGTAATTGGATATCTTGTCATTATCTTCCATTTCCTTGGGATCAATTTTCTATCTACAATATCATTGAGAGCTATTTCCTAGTTTGGATTTCTGTAGGTCAAGTTCATACTCATGTACATGTTTGGCCTTACCCTAACATGATATGAACATATGTGCAACATGTGACCCATGCAAATTTAAATTAGAACTTAATTTGTTTTTGTGCAACACCAATATGGATGGCCTTTGGGTACACATAGACTGAGAGATTGAGATATTGAGAGAGGTTTTAGCCAACCCTTCAACCATAGGGGTTTATAGAACCAATTGTGACACCATTTTAGAAAGTTTGATTTGAATTAGACATTCTTTAGGGGATGTCCATGCATACTATGGTGAGAATTTAGCACCCATCCTATCTCAGATGTAGGAACAAGTTTCTGGGGATGTTCCATTGAGTGAGGTACAATGAAGAGTGCCAAAACAAACTATCAAAACAAAATGTTTTTCACAGTATACCTCAAAACTACTGTGAGGGCGTATTAGATGACTAGGTGTGTATGACCTAGGATTGTACCACTAATTTACCCTCAATTTCTTGTTACACATGGTTGTTATCCAAATAATGACCAAATTCCATTATATTTTGCACAACAGTTATATGCTGAGGTTCATCTAGGCCTGAAGGTCAATTATTTGGATTTACCTCCTCATTTGGGGCGAAGGCATGGTAGGGTATGCAACAGGGATGCACACTATCATGTAAATCGAGAGCATCCTATTTTTAGGGCCTTGGTTGGTGAGGTGATGCTTGCTATCTCTCCATCCTTGAGCCCTATTGTTGATCAGGTTGTCATTTCTTCCCAATGGGAAGTAATTGACAATATTAATGAGATTGCAGTACGGACTTAGAGGATATCTGCAAATTGGGTGGGGTGATACTTGTTGAGGTGTCCACAGAGGTCACATGCTCAGTCAGATGATCCCTACGTTGCTATAGGCATCTCATCTCTGGATGATTAGCCTGCATTGTAGGTATTGATCATGGTTAGATTCATACAGTTGTAAGATATTTGTCTGAGGACTTCATGAGAGCATACTTGGTGATTTCATCATAGCTTAGGATCCCTTTGGCATATGTTACTTCATTTGTGGGTCAAATCCATGGAGATATAGAGATTCATGTAGCTCACTCCCAACATTCTGATGCAGATCATACAATTAGATTGTCTGGTGGGGCACATGAGCCAAATGATATTGAACATTCAGCCATTGCATAGGTACGACCACCCACGTCAGATCATTCTCCTGCTACACAGGCACATCCACGCACTGATCATTGATTCACTTGACCAAGTTGTTGGAGGTTGAGGTTTTATGGAGATGAGATAGTCTTCAGGGTTGATGCCAACTCATTTGCATAGTCCATTAAACTCATCATTGCTACAACTATTGGAGGATGGAAGTACATGGGATTTAGTGGATAACATCATTGTAGGAGATGCACCTGACATTTAGGATCCTAGTGCGACACAAGTATGTACATGTAATTTTTAAGATTTTAAAAGTTAAATTTATACTATAAAATTTAAAATGTATATATGCTTACATAGTCCTAACACATTTATAAATTATATTTGAAATTAATTTTATTTTTTACATGTACATGTGTGTAGCTAGAGGTAGTACATGTTATATCTAGTTTGAGGGCAACTTAGCATGTACACACCTATGATTCATTTGACCATGTCAGTGGATAGGTGGGTTAATTTTCATGTTTGTACATGTGTGTATATGCATACATAGGAAGTTCATGCACCTATATATATTAGATAATTTAATTAAACTTTTACATATGTAGGGTTGACTCATTTATTAGAGTAGGATTTGCACTTAGAGGGTTGCTCTGAAACTAGGAGCCGAATTGATAATTGAACTACCTAGTTTATGTGTTTTAGAAATGGACTTTTATACATTTAAGATATCATGGACATTTGTGATTATGTTTATGTTTTAGAGATTTCATGGACATTTCTATTTATGTTTATGTTTTAGAGATAGACAACTATGTTTGAGATATCACACATGGACATTTATGTTTATGTTTATATTTCAAAGATAGGCATGTTTATGTTTGAGATATCACATGGAAATTTGTGTTTATGTTTTTGTTTATAAATTTCAAATGGATGGGCATTTATGTTTGAGAGATTTATGTTTGGTCCAAAATATAATAAATTCATTTATTTCAAATATTAATTTGAAAAATAATTCACATCTAGGAGTCATGTCTAGACAAATTAGTCCAACAAGTTATAAATTAGAATAAAATTATCTCCCATTGAAAAGAGGTCGAATAAGTCAATATTGTTAGAAATTTTGATCATTTGTGGATCACTAATTATTCTTTCTTTAACTAGAATGTTCTCATTTAAATTAATGAACTACATAGGTCATAAGAAGAACAAGTGTAGCTAGATTGACTATATTACTAGGCACATTTCAATTCACTAGGGGGAATACACACTAAGTTATATTTGGACATTTTGAATCTACTATTGACATTGTTGAGCTAATGAATCAATAATTGGAAAGTCTATGAAGGAAATTGATCATGTGCACTAAATCTTAAAAATATTTATTTATTGAAAGTTAAGTTATTCTAGTAATTTCTATGGTTCTTTTTGGATTTACATGAGTCAAATGCTGGGAGGTTAAATAATTGAGTTAAACCTTTAGGGAAATTTTATTGATTAGATTTGTCAAGCCTAACCATGTTTAATCAATTAATTTAATCTATTAAACATTTATTACATCAATACCTACGCTTTAAATTTACAAAAGAAAAAGAAAAGTAGAGAAATACCTACCCTAAATATCAAAAGAAAAATAGACAAATACATACTCTAAATTGCTATATTTGATAAAGAATACTTGGTTCTATCTACTAAAAATTTTGAGATTTGCTTTTAATTTTGAAAAAACTAAAAATTATAATTTCTAAAAAATATAATAAAATTAGCATTTTGTATGTAATTTCATCAAGAGTACCAAATAATAACTTAATTAATGTATTAATTAGTTTTTCATAACTTCTCTATACAAGAAAAAGAGCTTCCCTTAGATTCAAGAAATATTTATTCTATACTGACAGGGCCAACCACGTTGTTGGTGCCTACATGAGCAGTCAGGTTTCAAGCATTTATTTTGCAGGCACCTTCCCAAAAATTCCAAAAAAAGTTCTAAGTATTTGGGCCTCTTCATCATATTTCAAAGGTAACCTGATATTTCTTAAGGAGAGGAGGTCATCATCATCATATTTCGAAGCATCATCTTGATATTTCTTGTGAGGGTCATTTTTCATACCAACTTGATTTTCCAAAGCGGGGGTGATATTTGTAATATCAGTCATATTCAAACATCACCCCGATGTTACAACAGTGCTACAGTGCGGCCTGATATTCTTGCGGGGGGTGATATTTCAAATATCAGGTGATCTTACAAATATCACCCTACTGAATATCACCTTATGCAAACATGACGATGACATCATCTAGGTCCGAGGGGGGTCATATTTTTAACATCAGTCATCTTACGAAGATTACCTTGATATTGCAATGTGATGGTGACATCATCAGGATATTTGTGGACATGATTAGGTGGATCATTGCCGAGACATATGGTATCGGCAAAGTAAGAGGATCTTCCTCCGATGCATCAGGTTGTGCCGATGAGGGCAAATATCAAGTGATATTTCACATGAAGGTAAGGTTGGTCATCAGGCTGATATTCAAACATCAGGGTGATATTTTTTATCAGGTTATATTTTCCCGCGGGGTGATACTTCTTGCGGGGTGATATTTCATATCGGGCGAACATGCAGGTGGTTCGCCGATATTAGGGGTTTGGCCGATGAGGTATCATGCGGGAGGATGATGATGAGGTTTATACTAGTGCCGTCAGGAGAAAAATCACCGACATCATGTATGCTCACGACCTAGTATATAAAGTATTGAAGAGGTCACCACGGGGTGCATATGGGATAAATAGTTCCCACATATATTTGAAATATCAGGGTCATATTTCTTGGCAGGAGAAAGTTTCAAAAGGCGTGATCCACTGTATTTCCCAAGGCCGCGGGTTGGTATGCCATTAATGGTAGATGTTACAGGGTATGGGCGAAGATGTGGACGGATCAAGTACCTGACTGAAGATGTGAATCCCCAGGCGGCAGCGCAGGGCTCGAGAACCACTTCCTGTCTCTTCCTCCACCTGCTGCATTCAATGCTTGAGCGCCAATTTCTCATTATGCATTGTATCTGGCAAATTTTCAATCACCCAATGATTCTTGTTGAGTACCTTCTTGCTGCATATTGCAGGCTGTGTTGCTCATTTGTAAGGTTGTTGAAGACCTGGGCATTTTTGTGTGAATAACGAAGAACAGGGCATGATCTTGGTTGTTCTATCTCTTTGGAGTTTATGAGTTGCATCTGTAGTGTATCTTGCACATATATTCAGTTTCTTGTCATTGTATATGAAAAATGCTTATTGCATGTATTTAGCTGTCACTCTCCATTTGTTGCATGCATTTCTTCTTTTGAATTTGGTTGCTAAGGGTTCCTCAAATTCTAGAATACAAATTTATGTATTGCATGCTTCATCTCTAACTTCCATTCAAGGAGTGGATTAAACTATTTTAGGTTGAGCATGGAGAAGGTTGTATGTCAGCAAGGATATCTATAAGTAGAGGCAGTTAGATACCCATTCTTGGGTGATGTTTGTAAGGCAAGCATCAGTTCCAACCCCTTGAAACTCGAATGACAATTGTAAGCCATTCTTATGTATACGCCTAGTTGACTCCTTGCCATGAGATAGGCACCAGTCTGCGCCTGGGTCAGTAGTTATAATCCTAAACCCCTTGTCTTGCATCCAAAACATCACTTCCACCATTTTCATAACTTCCACCTGTTAGTTGTAGGAGTAGGATTAGGATCCATGCATACTCTCATCCCTAACCAGAAAAATATGTCAAAGAATGTTGCCAACCTTGTGATCTATCATGTAGATCTTGGTCCACACATGAGAGTATTCTGCCTGTTACTGTCAAGCTAAATCTTTCTATCATTGAGCTACGCCAAGCTAAATCTTTCTGTCATTGACTTAGTCAATGTTACATCTTTAGCAAATAGGGACATCCCCCTTGGTGTGGTAGAACTAGAAGTGAAGGGGAGGTAGCTCACGCAACCTCCTATATTCATTGGCCGAATCTACTCGTGCATTGAAATTGGCAAACCCACTGTTGATTCAGAAATAAATACCAACACACGTGAAGGTGGAAGCTCATGTGGCCTCATCTAAGACCTAAGACATAGGTACTCTAGTAAACGTAAGACACCTAAGACACCTAAGACACCTATTGTATAGTATGTACCTAGATTTTATAGATGTAGTAGACCTAAGACACCTAGACTTTATACCTTATCATAGTCTAGACCTAAGACACCTAGACACCTATTGTAGTTCTACAGAAGACACCTCTAGACACCTATTATGGTAGACCTGGTTGACATATAGTATTATACCTTATTCTAGTCTCTACCTAAGACACCTAAGATACCTAGATTAAATTATACCTTATTCTAGTCTCTAGACCTAGTTGACATATTGTATCTACCTAAGACACCTAGATTAAATTATACCTTATTCTAGTCTCTAGACCTAGTTGACATATAGTATTTACCTAAGACACCCACATTAAATTATACCTTATTCTAGTCTCTAGACCTAGTTGACATATAGTATCTACCTAATGTAGGAGCATCCTTGGTTCAAGAGCAATCTTGCATCAACCAAAAACATTTGCATTTCAGTTTGTTTCTTTTCATTTTCTAGTTCAGTTCAGTTAGAAGCAGTTTCAGCATTTTGGTCCACATTCTACTGTAGTTGCATTTTAGATCTTACAGAGCTGGACTTAACATCTAGATTCATTTATCTACAACATATCCAAGACTCAAAGCATTTGGATCAATTAATGGAAAGATATAGCTATCAGAAGATTGACTTTTTTTCTTAGAACAGAGCTTCCTGACAGTCTCAGACAATCAGCTAAAGGAGAAGACCTACAGAACAATTCCTAACTTATAGAGCCTAAAGACACATCATTCAATGATCTCTGGTTCATGGTTGACCTTCCTTGAGATTTGTACATCATTCCATTCATTTACGGAGGAGTCCTATTCATTTAGGTCTGACCTGTCTGTGTACACACGTTACAGCTCTTCATTGGAGTTTGTGATCTTCTTTGGCCAACATAGAGGAATCATGTGTTCTAGAGATGGTATATAAGGATGTAATAGATCCCTAGGAAAGTAGATTTTGATGGTTCTCATAATTTAGAATATTGATAGTTGGGTTCTTTATGAAGGAACTTCAAATTTGTATCTTTTGCATATTTTGATACATTGTAATCAGGCCTGTGAGACGAATTATAAGTCTGCATGTTGCCGACTGATTTGTATTTGAATTCTTTGATATATTGAATGACTGAATCAACATTTGTTTCATATCTTTGAGTTGTTTCCATTGTGTTTACTCTTACGGCATAGTTTGGATAGTTCATTTTGTGAACCCTCCTACCGTGACTGCACAAGTGGTATCAAAGTGAAAGTTCAAATCTTTGAGAGCAAATTGAGTGAAATTGGTGAAGAAATTATGTAAGATCTTGTTATGGACAGATCACCGAATTGAGGTAGGTTACTTGTGTCGTAACCAATGCTAATTGTGAGGTAGGTTACTTGTGTCGTAACCGATGCCGATTGTGAGGTAGTTGCCACCTTGTAGCCCAATCGCCAAACTTGAGGCAATTTACACTTGATCCTAGGAAGAATTCCACCAAGGAGAGTTGCTACTGTTGGAACAATGGCTGGTAGAATGGATGAGATGATGGAAATGATGAAAATAATGAGAATTTGTTTGGATACTATTGAGGAAGATAGGCAAAGAGGATTGACACTGAGACCTAATGTTGAAAGTGATGATGAAGAGGAATTTCAATCTATTGAACAAATTGGCAAAACCTTAGGAGACGATGAAGAAGAATAATCAGATCAAGTGAAAATGTTGTAAGCTATTTCAAAGATTCAAAAGAGACATAGAGTTGATGTACCAAATTACACAGGCAATTTGAATCCGCAAGAGTTGATTGACTGGATAAATGACATGGAAGAATACTTTGAATATGAGGAAGTTGAATATTTGGAGAAGTTGAAATTTGCAAAGAAAAAGTTGAAAGGACATGCTACTATATGGTGGAAAGAAATAGAAGAGGGACAGAAAATATTACAAAGTGGGATAAGATGGTGACAAAACTAAAGAATCAATTTGTACCTGTTGACTATGAGTTGGAACTGTTGAAAAGATTGTAGAACTTGAGACAAAAGGAGAAATCTATGGAGTATACTGAAGAATTTGATAAGATGATCATAAGGACAAGAGATAGTGAAACAATCAAGGAGAAAGTGGCTAGATACATCAATGGACTGAGATTGAACATTCAAGAAGAACTAAGCTTGGTGAGGATGACATCTTTGGAGGAAGCATATCAGTTTGCCCTGAAAGTTGAAGAGAAGCTGAATAAGAAGCATGATCAAAGACAGAGGTAGAGGAGGTAAATTTCAGAGAGGTAGAACATTTTCTAGGGGAGACAGATCAAGTATCTGACTGAAGATGTGAATCCCTAGGCAACAGCACAGGGCTCGAGAACCACTTCCTGTCTCTTCCTCCACCTGCTGCATTCAATGCTTAAGTGCCAATTTCTCATGATGCATTGTATCTGGCAAATTTTGAATCGCCCAGTGATTAATGCTGAGTACCTTCTTGCTACATATAGCAGGCTGTGTTGCTCATTTGTAAGGTTGTTGAAGACCTAGTCATTTTTGTGTGAATAACGAAGAACAGGGTATGATCCTCGTTGTTCTATCTCTCTGGAGTTTATGAGTTGCATCTATAGTGTATCTTGCACATATATTCAGTTTCTTGTCATTGTATATGAAAAATGCTTATTGCATGTATTTAGCTGTCACTCTCCATTTGTTGCATGCATTTCTTCTTTTGAATTTGGTTGCTAAGGGTTCATCAAATTCTAGAATACAAATTTATGTATTGCATGCTTCATCTCTAACTTCCATTCAAGGAGTGGATTAAACTATTTTAGGTTGAGCATGGAGAAGGTTGTATGTCAGCAGGGATATCTGTAAGTAGAGGCAGTTAGATACCCATTCTTGGGTGATGTTTGTAAGGCAAGCATCAGTTCCAACCCCTTGAAACTTGAATGACAGTTGTAAGCCATTCTTATGTATACGTCTAGTTGACTCCTTGCCCTGAGATAGGCACCGGTTTGCACCTGGGTCAGTAGTTATAATCCAAAACCCCTTGTCTTGCATCCAAAACATCACTTCCACCATTTTCATAACTTCCACCTATTAGTTGTAGGAGTAGGATTAGCATCCCTGCATACTCTCATCCCTGACTAGACAAATATGTCCAAGAATGTTGCCAACCTTGTGATCTATCATGTAGATCTTGGTCCACACATGAGAGTATTCTGCCTGTTGCTGTCAAGCTAAATCTTTCTGTCATTGAGCTATGTCAAGCTAAATCTTTTTGTCATTGAGTTAGTCAATTTTACATCTTTAGAAAATAGGGACACCTCCCTTGGTGTGGCAGAACTAGAAGTGAAGGGGAGGCAACTCACGCAACCTCCTATATTCATTGGCCGAATCTGCCTGTGCATTGAAATTGGCAAACCCATTGCTGATTCAGAAATAAATACCAACACACGTGAAGGTGGAAGCTCATGTGGCCTCATCTAAGACCTAAGACATAGGTATTCTAGTAAATGTAAGACACCTAAGACACCTAAGACACCTATTGTATAGTATATACCTAGATTTTATAGACGTAGTAGACCTAAGACACCTAGACTTTATACCTTATCATAGTCTAGACCTAAGACACCTAGACACCAATTATAGTTCTACCGAAGACACCTCTAGACACCTATTATGGTAGACCTAGTTGACATATAGTATTATACCTTATTCTAGTCTCTACCTAAGACACCTAAGATACCTAGATTAAATTATACCTTATTCTAGTCTCTAGACCTAGTTGACATATTGTATCTACCTAAGACACCTAGATTAAATTATACCTTATTCTAGTCTCTAAACCTAGTTGACATATAGTATTTACCTACGACACCTACATTAAATTATACCTTATTCTAGTCTCTAGACCTAGTTGACATATAGTATCTACCTAATGTAGGAGCATCCTTGGTTCAAGAGCAATCTTGCATCAACCAAAAACATTTGCATTTTAGTTTGTTTCTTTTCATTTTCCAGTTCAGTTCAGTTAGAAGCAGTTTCAACATTTTGGTCCGCATTCTGCTGTAGTTGCATTTAAATCTTACGGAGCTGGACTTAACATCTAGATTCATTTATCTACAACATATCCAAGACTCAAAGCATTTGAATCAATTAATGGAAAGATATTGCTATCAGAAGATTGACTTTTTTTCTTAGAACAAAGCTTCATGACAGTCTCAGACAATCAGCTAAAGGAGAAGACCTACGGAGCAATTCCTGACTTATGGAGCCTAAAGACACATCATTCAATGATCTCTGGTTCATGGTTGATCTTCCCTGAGATTTGTACATCATTCCATTCATTTGCAGAGGAGTCCTATTCATTTAAATCTGACCTGTCTGTGTACACATGTTATAGCTCTTCATTGGAGTTTGTGATCTTCTTTGGCCAACGTAGAGGAATCATGTGTTCTAGAGATGGTATATAAGGATGTAATAGATCCCTAGGAAAGTAGATTTTTATGGTTCTCATAATTTAGAAGATTGATAGTTGGGTTCTTTGTGAAGGAACTTCAAAGCTGTATCTTTTGCATATTCTGATACTTTGTAATCAGGCCTGTGAGACGAATTGTAAGCCCGCATGTTGCCAACCGATTTGTATTTGAATTCTTTGATATATTGAATGACTGAATCAACATTTGTTTCATATCTTTGAGTTGTTTCCATTGTGTTTACTTTTACTACACAGTTTGGACAGTTCATTTTGTGAACCCTCCTACCGTGACTACACAATTGGTATCAAAGTGAAAGTTCAAATCTTTGAGAGTAAATTGAGTGAAATTGGTGAAGAAATTCTGTGAGATCTTGTTATGGACAGATCACCGAATTGAGGCAAGTTACTTGTGTTGTAACCGATGTCGATTGTGAGGCAGTTGCCACCTTGTAGCCTGATCATCGAACTTGAGGCAATTTGCACTTAATCCTAGGAAGAATGCCACCAAGGAGAGTTGCTACTGTTGGAACAATGGCTGGTAGAATGGATGAGATGATGGAAATGATGAAAATAATGATAATTTGTTTGGATGCTATTAAGGAAGATAGGCAAAGAGGATTGACATTGAGACCTAATGTTGAAAGTGATGATGAAGAGAAATTTCAATCTATTGAACAGATTGGCAAAACCCTAGGAGGTGATGAAGAAGAATAATCAGATCAAGTGAAAATGTTGTGAGCTATTTCAAAGATTCAAAAGAGACATAGAGTTGATGTACCAAATTACACAGGCAATTTGAATCCGCAAGAGTTGATTGACTGGATAAATGACATGGAAGAATATTTTGAATATGAGGAAGTTGAAGATCTGGAGAAGGTGAAATTTGCAAAGAAAAAGTTGAAAGGACATGCTACTATATGGTGGAAAGAAATAGAAGAGGGAAAGAAAATATTACAAAGTGGGATAAGATGGTGACAAAACTAAAGAATCAATTTGTACTCGTTGACTATGAGTTGGAACTATTGAAAAGATTGCAGAACCTGAGACAAAAGGAGAAATCTGTGGAGTATACTGAAGAATTTGATAAGATGATCATAAGGACAAGACATAGTGAAACAATCAAGGAGAAAGTGGCTAGATACATCAATGGACTAAGATTGAACATTCAAGAAGAACTAAGCTTGGTGAGGATGACATCTTTGGAGGAAGCATATCAGTTTGCCCTGAAAGTTGAAGAGAAGCTGAATAAGAAGCATGATCAAGGACAGAGAGGCAGAGGAGGTAAATTTCAGAGAGGTAGAACATTTTCTAGAGGAGACAGATCACATTCAGAGTAGAACAAGTTTGACAACCCATTTAAGAAGGATGACATAGATAATAATGCTTACTGGAGAGATGACAAATTTTTATCATAGAGGAAACCCTAGTGCATACTAGAATGAACGATACAGAAGACAGGGAAGAGGATTTTATAAGAGAACATTTAGAGGTACTTGTTTCAAGTGTGGAGGTGAAGGACATAGAGCATTTGAATGTAATTATGGTAGTACAAGAAAAAAGACAAAGAACAATGGAAGAATAGCTTATGTTGAAGAAGAACTTGTTGGATCACCTAGTTTAGTTGGTAAACTGGAGAAAGGAGAATCACTTGTAATAAGGAGAGCACTATTCCAAGTAGAAACAAATGAGGAACCACCACAGAGGAAGAGTTTGTTCAGAACCAAATGCAAATCAGGAGGTAAATGTTGTAAAGTTGTTATTGATAGTGCTAGTTCTAATAACCTAGTTTCAGAGGAGATGGTGACTAAGTTGAAGTTGGAAAGAATGAAACACCCTAAGCCCTATCAGATTGCATGGATTCATGATGATATAAGGTACTGGTGAGTGAACAATGTTTGGTGAAATTTCATTTTGGATCATATCATGATGAAGTATTGTGTGATATTATGCCTATGGATGTTTGTCATATTTTGTTGGGTAGACCTTGGCAGTATGATAGAAAAGATATACATGATGGGAGAAAGAATACATACACTATAACATCAAATGGGAAGAGAATTACTTTGATTCCTTTGGAAGATGATCCTAAGAGTGGAGTATGTGGGAATGCTAGAATCTATTTGGTAGATGGAAGAAAATTTTTGGATGTTTTGAGACATGAGAATGTGTTATGCTTTGATTCCTAAGAAGCCTAAAACATTGAAGAAGGAGACTGAAGATTGACAACCAGAGGAGATAAAGGAGTTGCTAACAGAGTACAAAGACATCATATCAGACAATTTCCACCAATCAGGAGTATCAGTCATCACATGGACCTTATACCTGGAGCTAGTTTGCTTAATAAAGTAGTACATAGAATGACACTGGCAGAGAATGAAGAACTGAACAGATAGATACAAGAAATGTTGAGGAAAGGTTTGATTAGAGAAAGTTTGAGTCCTTGTGTAGTACCTATAGTGCTAGCACCTAAGAAAGATGGAGAATGGAGAATGTGTACTGACTCTAGAGAAATCAACAAGATCATAGTTAAGTATAGATTTTCTTTACCTAAGATGGATGATATCATGGATTGTTTGCTCCAAGTGGAGCAAGATACTTCACAATGATAGATTTGAAGAGTGGATACCATCAGATCAGAATCAAAGAAGGTGATGAATGGAAGATTTCTTTTAAGACAAATGAAGGATTGTATGAGTGGTTAGTGATGCTTTTTGGATTGACAAATGCACCTAGTACTTTCATGAGATTGATGAATGAAGTCTTGAAGAGATTCTTGGGTAATTTTGTTATTGTAGACTTGGATGACATTCTAATTTTCAATAAGACAAAGGAAGAACATTTGTAGCACCTGAGACAAGTATTACAGAGACTGAGAGAAGAGAAATTGTTGATAAACATCAAGAAATGTAGTTTCATGAAGGAAGAATTGGTATACTTGGGATTTGTGATTTATGTAGAAGGATTAAAGATGGACCTTGAGAAAGTAAGAGCAATTGTTGACTGGCCTACACCAAAGAGCATTGGAGAGGTTAGATCATTTCATGGATTAGCTAGTTTCTACCAAAAGTTCATCAGAAATTTTAGTTTAGTTTGTAATCCTATGACAGAGACAATGAGAGGTGATAGAAAAGATTTCAAGTGGACAGCAGGAGTAGATAAAAGTTTTGACTTGTTGAAACAGAAGGTGATAGAGCAAACTATTTTGGCATTACCAGATTTCAATAAGGTATTTCAAGTTGATTGTGATGCAAGTGGGAATGCAATCGGAGTAGTATTAAGTCAAGAAGATAGACTAGTCACATATTTTAATGAGAAGTTGAACGATGCAAGGAGAAGATATTCAGTTTATGATCAGGAGTTCTATGCCATAATTCAAGCCTTGAAGAAGTGGAGACATTACTTGTTGCCTAAGGAGTTTGTGTTGTATACAGATCATCAAGCTTTGCAATATTTGAATAGTCAAGGTAAGTTGAATTAGAGACATATGAGATGGGTAGAGTTCATGCAGAGTTATACTTTTATGTTAAAGAATAGGAGTGGTAAATCAAACAAAGTTGTTGATGCATTGAGTAGAAGAAGAAACTTGTTGACAGAGATGAGAGTTGAAGTGTTGGGATTTGATGAATTGAAGAACATGTATGAGGGAGACACTGATTTTGTAGAACCTTCGAAAGCATGTAAGAAACCTATTGTGAAAGATAGGAGTAAGTGGTTGGATTATTTCATTCAAGAAGACATGTTGTTCAAAGGAAATCAGTTATGCATACCTAGAATCTCAATGAGAGATAATTTAATCAAGGAGAAACACAATGGTGGATTGGCAGGACATTTTGGCATTGATAAGACAATGGCTTTAGTAAGTGAAAACTACTTTTGGCCTTAGATACATAAGGATGTTAGGAAATTTGTGCAGAGTTGTAGAATTTGTCAAATTGCAAAAGGGAGTAGCTAGAACACTAGATTGTATAAACCTTTGACAATACCAGAGAGACCTTGGGAAGACATAAGTATGGATTTTGTAATGGGATTGCCTAAGACATAGAGAGGACATGATTCAATATTTGTAGTGGTGGACAAATTTTTGAAGATGACATATTTCATACCTTGTAAGAAGACAACCGATGCAGTACATGTAGCAGACCTATTTTTTAAAGAGATTGTGAGATTGCATGGATTACCTAAGAGCATAATTTTAGACATAGACACTAGATTTCTTGGATACTTTTAGAAGACACTTTGGAAGAAGATGAAGATAGATTTGAAGTTTAGTTCAACATTTCATCCACAAACTAATGGACAGACATAGGTAGTAAATAAGAGCTTGGGAAACTTGTTGGGATGTTTGGTTGGAGAGAAGACATGAAGTTGGGATGTGATTCTTTCACAAGCAGAGTTTGCATACAATAATTAAGTAAATAGGAGTACTAGAAGAACACCTTTTGAGATCATTACTAGAGCACACCCTAGAGGAGTGGCAGAATTGAGAGAATAGTTTGGAAGAAAAGAGAAGTGCAAAAGCAAAAAATTTGCAGAACATATGAAGATAGTGCATGATCAGGTTAAGAAACATTTGGAGGAAATGAATAGTAAGTATAAGGAAAAGGCAGATGAGAAGAGAAGACATAAGGAATTTGTAGTTGGAGATGAAATGATGGTGTATTTGAGAAAACAAAGATTTCCAATTGGGACATATAACAAGTTGAAGATGAAGAAGTTTGGACCTGGTAGAATACTCAAGAAATTTAATTCAGGAAATGCATATGAAGTGGAGTTACAAGAGACATTGGGTATCTCACCTATATTCAACATTGTAGACCTATATTAGTATCATGAAGTAGAGTTCAGTGACAACATGGAGGAAGACTTGAAGAAGTAGTTACCACAACAAGTACCAGAGCAGATTGAAGACATTTTGGATAACAGAGTTGGACGTAGCACCGAAGGAAGAAAATATAAAGAATACCGTGTGAAGTGGAAAGGCTGACTGGAAGAAGATTCATCATGGATTTCTCAGGCTGAGGTGGACCATCTTGGTTCTTCCCTAGCCCCAATAAAGTGAGGGACTCACTTTTTCAATAACCCTAGATGTCTGATGCAGGAGCATCCCTGGTTCAAGAGAAATCTTGTATCAACCAAAAACATTTACATTTCAGTTTGTTAGTAGTTTAGTTTGTTTCTTTTCATTTTTTAGTTTAGTTTAGGTAGTTTAGTCAGAAGCAGTTTCAGCATTTTGGTCCGTATTCTGCCATAGTTGCATTTCAGATTTTGTGGAGTTGGACTTAACATCTAGATTCATTCATCTACAACATATCCAACACTCAGAGCATTTGGATCAATTACTGGAAATATATCACTATTAGAAGATCGACTTTTTTTCTTAGAATAGAGCTTCCTGACAGTCTCAAACAATCAACTAAAGGAGAAGACCTGCAGAGCATTTCCTGACTTATGGAGCCTAATGACACATCATTCAATGATATTTGGTTCATGGCCAACCTTACCTGAGATTTACACATCATTCCATTCATTTGTGGAGGACTCCTATTCATTTAGGTCTGACCTATCCATGTACACACGTTACAACTCTTCATTGGAGTTTATGATCTTCTTTGGCCAACGTGAAGGAATCATGTGTTCCAGAGATGGTATATAAGGATATAATAGATCCCTAGGAAAGTAAATTTCAATAGTTCTCATAATTTAGAAGATTGATAATTGGGTTCTTTGTGAAGGAACTTCAAAGCTGTATCTTTTGCATATTCTAATACTCTGTAATTAGGCTTGTGAGCCAAATTGTAAGCTCGCATGTTGCCGGTTGATTTGTATTTGAATTCTTTGATATATTGAATGATTGAATCAGAATTTGTTTCATATCTTTGAGTTGTTTCCATTATGTTTACTCTTGCTGCACGGTCTAGACAGTTCATTCTGTGAACCCTCCTATCGTGACTGCACCACTACCTAAGACACCTAGATTAAATTATACCTTATTCTAGTCTTTAGACCTAATTGACATATAGTATCTACGTAAGACACCTAGATTAAATTATAGCTTATTCGAGTTGAGCTAGACCTAGTTGACATATAGTATACCTAAGACACTTAGAATTTATATATACCTTATTGTAGTCTAGAACGAAGACACCTAGAGACACCTATTATAGTTAGAACCCAAGACACCTAGAGACACCTAGATTTTATACATTATTCTCTAATTCTAGACCTAAGATGCATATGTACTTGACACCTATTGTATATATATCAAATTCTAAGTCACCTAAGTTAAAGAATACATGTACTTGACACTTAGAAGTTGAAGACTCTATAGCTCACGTGTAGAGATCATACCTATGCAACAAGAAACAATAACTTGGAATCCTTTCAGCTCTACATGATTGCAAAAACAAATCTAGAGGTTAGACCACAATGAAATGTAAATAAAAATTTAGAACCTAGAGATGATTTAATATAAAGATAAAATTTATAAGAATTTCCATTGAAATTATAATGAAAGGAAAAAACTATTGAAGCATAAATTAAAATAGTCAATAGTACAGGTCTAGTGAATACCTGAAATAAAGTGTAAGTTGTTGTCCACATTTTTCATACCACATCAATTTGTTCATCTCTCTCTTCAATAACATGTAATATTCTCTCATGGTCATCTCTATCTAGTCTCCACTTTTGACGTCGATGTGCACGTGGAACTTGATAAAGAGATAGGCCAGTAGCAATTACTAGGTGGCTATACTGATACACTGTGAGGCCCACCCTTGTGCAACTAGATTAGTTGTGCTATTAGACCATGTTGTTTTGCTTCACCCTAGCTAAGGGTTTGGTTTATGGAATTGTTACCCTATCTTAGAGTCAATGTAGTGTTGTTGTGGATCTTTTGTTTAGGGTGGTTGTGTTAATTTGAGGGTACATAGACGATGCACACCCTAGCTAGGATTGATTGGAATATCACCTAGTTGTTCTTGAATTGGATCCTTTAGTGTTTTAGAGCGAGGCTAACTTGTGTTGCACTTCTTGTTTTGTTTACGAGACTTGTTATTCAGATTATATTTGACATGTGGTCATTTTGAGGACTATTGAATCCTTCTATTTGGACATTTGACAGTTTTATCTTGTGCTTGATTATATTATGAATTCCATTATGTGAATGTGTTATCATAATTGATACAATTTAAATGGTTTAGTTAGATGATCGAATTGATGAGATACTAGGTAATTTATGATCTTGATTGTGTGATTGGAAATATGATTGATGTGAGAATCACGTGAATGTTATCATGTGATATTTATGAGTGTACAATGTGTGTGCTTTCCTAATTCTTGTTGCTTTAGCTATCTAGATATATATAATGCATGTGGGTACTAATGTGCGTTGTAGTGTGTAGACTAATTCCATTACTAATGGAAATCAAAGGTCCATGACTCTACCCATGTTTAAAACCAATGATGCTCAACCAAGTCCCTCATAGGGATTATGGTGTTGTTTGATTTTATTTGCATGATTAAATTGATGAACATTTTGTAAGATTTCACTTTATTGTCTGATCACCTTGAAGGTTTGTAATGTTGTAATTGTATTGGTTTGCACAAATTTCGTGCTAAATGTTTATGAGCCCTTTTTAAGTGGATTTATGAGCCCCCTTGTGTTAATTATGGTTAATTAATGACCCTAGGTCATACCCCTAGGGTCTAGGACTATTTTTAGCATGTTAACTCTTGGGGTAACCCTTGTATGGTCACCTTAACCTACCCCTAAAGTAAAGTGACAAGTTTGGGAGATGTGAAAGGTGGGTGGCAAGTCACCATCCCACCTTAACTAACCCCACTCACCTAGGGTAAGGTTACCCTTGTCATTGAGTGCTTTGGAAGCTTCCAAAGCTCTCACATGTGTGAGACCTGTTCCCTATGCTCTCACAAATGTGTGAGGGAAAAAGTGGGGTCTCACATGTGTGATCCCCTCTCCCAATGCTCTCACACATGTGTGAGAGCCTTTGTGGGAGAGTGTGTAGCATAGTTGAATGGGAAGGTGACAAGTGTCACCTCCTCATTCTTGTGGGGTTGTGAGAGGGTTGTGTAGATGAAGGAGAAGGTGACAAGTGTCACCTTCTCATTCAACAAGGCTTGTGGGAAAAGACTATTTAACTCCCTCTTGTTGGAGGACGAAGGGTTCTTTCTTTTTGTATTTTCCATTTTTTTTTCTTGTTGGGAGAGTTTTTCCTTGGGGTTTTGGACTTGGAACAAGAGTAGAAGCTTGGAGATAGAGGCTATTGTGGAGCTCTTATTCAAATCTTCTAACCTTGGAAAGTTTGAGAGGTAGACTCTCAAGCCTAATAGCTTATTAGTTTCATGCTTTCATTAGTTTTCCTTGTGTTGTTGCAAATAGTTGTTGTTCATATGTGTTTCGTGAGTGTATTTCATGTTGTTTCCTTGTTTTGGGAAAGGGGTTGTAGACATCAACTCTCTTAGGAGAGGTATGTCATGTTAGGGGTTTGAGATTTGAATCACATCCATTATGATCTTGTTTCTTATGGTTTTGGAAATACTTTGGCCTAATATGGTTATGGCTACATGTGTTGGACTTGGAAGGAGTTGTGGAAGTTTTTGGAAGGTTTTTGAGTACTTGGAGTTGTTGGTTTTGTGGTATGGAGTTGTGTAAGAATATGCCATGTGGTGGCTTGGTTTTGGTAAGAATATGCCATGTGATGGCTTGGCTTTGGTAAGAATGTGCCATGTGTTGGCTTGTTTTTGGTAACTCTATAGTTGGAGAGTAGCTCAATCTCCCCCTTCACCATTTTGGAAACAAAATGGTTGTGAGTGTGTATCCCTTGGGTGGGTGTTGGTGTGTTTGCAATGAGTGCTTTGCTTGTTGTATTTGTTTGAAACCTTGGTAGTCTAGTGGGCCTCCTATCTTGGGGGTGGCTTGCTAGCAAGCCTAGGAGGGGAGGTGAGCAATCCCTTGGCATTTAGAACTTTGTAGTGCATTTTGCAGGTTTAGCTCTTGAAGGAGAGCTTGAGATTTGGAGTCATGAAGAGAAAAAAGGAGTAGTTCTAGTTTTGTATAAGGAAGGCAATGTGTATGCCTTGGCTATGAGCCTTGTAAGGTATTTGTGAACCAAGAGAGTAAATCTCTCTTTGGGAGTCTATGGGTTTGGTGGTACTTGCTTAGGTCTAGTGTTTTAAGTCAAGTTTGAAAGTATTTATCTTTACTTCTCTTAAACCCTAAGTCCCATAGTCTGTTTTTACTTTATGTTATAATCTATCTATGACCACCTAGCGTAGGTCACTAGTTGCTTAAGTTAAAACTTTGAGTCTTATAAGTCATGAAGTAACTACCCCCTTCTACCAAACATTGTCGTCTCTAGCCCGTTGAGTCAAAAAGTCTAAGTCTTAAGTCCTATAGGGTCAAAAATGCCACATGGCTAAATATCGTGAGCCCGCACAACATTGAAGGTGATGTCATATTTCTTTCATGGGGCTGCGAAATAGAGACAACTGTCGAAGATGTTGGGGTTTACATCCATGTCATTAAGGATTCAGAATCAACGAAGGCAGCGCTGCCAAGTGTCAGGTTGAAAGGTAAGAGTTGTAGACAACAAATGATCTAATAGTAGCACATGGACACACAAGAATATTGTCAGACATAAAGATTCATTGTGAGGCTGTGATATTGTGACATGTGGCCATATTTCATAGGAAAGGTAAATGTATGCATAAGGAGGTCTACATGGAGGCTCTGGCACACTCATGTAGAGAAAAAAGGTGATGACCCATTTCTCACTGTGGTGCTGTGAAATGGTGCCACATGTTCACATTAGACAAAAAGTGAAGGAGTTAGTGAGGAAAGTGTGTCCTACATGGAATAATTTCATTGGCTGGTGACTCTTCAACAAAAGGGCCAAGATTTTCAAACCTAGCCATGGGCAACCTGTGACTGTCAATTTCATAAGAAGCTTGAATCAATGGCCAAAATTTGAACTTCTTGTGATGAACGTTGGGAGGCAACCTGTAACATGAATTATATTAAAAGCCCAGGTGATGTGGATTAATGCTGTAGGCCCTAAATTGTAGGCCTCTTAAGGGAGAAAAGAAAGGGTTTTTTCGCACCATTCTCACAAACATGAAAAGAGTTCCTGTGTGCAGCAAGCATCTAGGCAAGAAAAATAAAGGATTTTAAGTTTCTATAGATAAATCAATAAGTTAATTATGTGCCAGCAACATCCATTTGAATTTAGAATTGTATTTGTTGGAAAAGATAGAATATTGTTGAAAGAAAAACCCCTAGTTTAGTGAAAAGTCATTTGAAACAATGAGTTAAGAAAATTAGCCTTCCACATAAAAATGAAGCTTAGATGAGGACCTTATGGTCCAACTCCCTGGGTCTTCAAGATGGCCTGTGAATGTACATGGTCCCAGTGGGCCAAATGAAAAACTTTTGGACTTGTGCTACAATTGTCAGGATGCTAAATTGCCAATACCTGCATGGATTCTATTTAGAAATTGGTATGATAGAAGAGAATACAAGGCCCCAGTATGCAATGCCTAGAACTTAGACTTGACAAAGTTAATATGCCCTAATGTATTTGTAAATCCAAATTTTTTGAGGGTAGTTGTATAGAGGTATGACCCTAGATCTAGGGTAGTCTTTGCATGAAATGGTATAGTTATGATAAAAACCACAAAAGCTTACATCTCAAGTGTGTTTGGCCTAAACCCTATAGCTAGTAAACAGATTGATCTTGGTGCTCTGAAGGAAGGATATAAGAAAGTGAAGCATGGACATAGAGCCTTCAACTTGCCCAAGCACAAAACTAAGGGAGTGGATGGAAAATTAGTGATATCTGAAAGAAGAACCATTTGATTTCTGACAATTCATGCATTAATTTGTGAAGATGTATCATTCTATGTGTCATGTGCTAGGGAAAGATGCAATGGACAAGATACCGATCTCTTTGATGATGTTAGTTGTAAATATTTAGGATATTTTAACTAAGGAACCATATGATTATGCCACATACATTGCAGAGAAAATGCATAAGCAACTAACTGATATTGAGAACAAGTTGAATATCGTTGATGCAAAAGTGGAGTTCACCTGGTACTCAATGATGTGCCATATGTTTCTGTATGCTAGATTGGAATTGTGGCATACAGATTTGCATGTCAAAGAGAAAGATTCACATGGTAACTTTCTCCCTGTGCAGATGTGGACTTGCATGCTTGATATGCATTGTACAGATGCAAATTATGTGACTTTTAAAGAGCATCTTGTCAGAAGGCTGCTTGGTTTTATGGAACTAGAAGGAGAAAGGATGCATACGGATGTACTAGACTTTTTGAGGCCATTGGATAGAACCCCTAAATTGGGGATATATCAGAACAAGGGTGATTGGTTCTTGCATACTGACACCACTTGTATCAGGGTCTATGGGAGCAGGGTTGCCCCATATATTTTACCAAAATATGTGCCCAAAAGAATAACATTTTTGGAGATAATCAGACAACTGAGTGAGTCTTATAAAGAGCATCTCAGAGTGCATAAAAAAGGCTCTTTCTTTCTCACTTCAATAAGATTTTTTGATTGCCAATAAGGATGGAATGGATTAAATTGATTCAGTATTGAGGTTTTACAGGATGCATGTGGAGAATTCTAAGGTATTTGACCCTGAGGGATTCATAGACATGGTTAGATTAAGTGTAAAGATACAATGAGGAATTGTGCTACCATGCAAGAAGTCCAGTTTCTAAGAAGAAAATGGGACACAATAATGGAAGGGGAAAGAATGAGGAATAATTTAAATTCTGCATATCTAGGAGCATTTGTAGAGGAACAAGATCCAATAGAAATAATTTAGAAGATTTTTGATAATACAAATGCCCTAATTGAAAGCGCTCCAACAGGGGAAGAAAGGCCTGCATATGAACCAAGCAGTTCAAGAGGAGCATACAAAAGAAAAGGAGAATCACCTGATGCATCTCCAGCCAAAAAGATGAAAATAATTGATCTAGAGCATGAAGAAGAAATTGAATTAATTGATTTGGAAGGGGAGATAAATGAACAAGAACAAGAAATCTCCCAATAGGTGAATTCACCTGTAAGAATAAGACCTTATGCCTCTTCTGATAAAAGGTTGGTAAGGTCAACCACTGGGCAGCAAATTGATACAGAGGATATCAGAGTTCTAGCCTGTTCATAGTTTTTGGAAGATGATGCTTTTGTGAATACCCCTGAATTCAAGGGTTATGTATTAAAAGTTAGAAATGAAGAATTTCAAAAGAGAATAAAAGAGGCTAAGAGTGGAGATGACCCAACACAATATGAAGAAATAACTCAAAGGGTACTAAATGAAGTAAGTTAAGATATAAGTGGGATAACCCTTGAAGAGGGGAGAGCCTTGGCTGCAAAGAGTAAGATGTTGCTACTCCCACATTGGACATTAGAAGATGTAATTGAATTTGACACTGTGAAAAGAAATGATACAGATGTATCTAATGATCAGGTGGAAAAGGCACTCTCTGGTGTAGGTTTTAATCCCAGGTTTGAGACCCTAGCAATTTGGGCATTAGCCCCTAGTAATAATAAGCCAAGGATTGGATTGAGTGGGTTAACTGGGGATGTTATAATAAAGAGAGTGTTAGACACTCTAACTCCCTAAGTTGTTAGTTTGAATGTACAAACAAATCAATTTGCATAAGCTGTTACAAATAAACTACAAAGAGATTATTATGAACTTTTTTTGAAGTATGGGCAAGCTACTTCAGAGTTAAATAAGTACAAGGAGAAGTTGGTATTAATGCCAAGTACCTTAGCTTAGAATGTTCTAGCTCTAATTCAAATTGCAGAGTCATTTCCAACAGACACAGAGCCATTGATTTCAAAAATCAAAGAGCTGAAAGAGGAGGTAAGAAATTTAAAAGAGGAAAAGAAAGCAACTGTCAAGGAGTAAATCACAATTTTGATCAATCATAGGTTGTCTAAGATTGTAACCAAGGTTGAGGACACATAGAAATCATACTCAAGCATAAGACCATCCTAAGACCAACATGAGAAAGATAAGGAGAGCTTAGACAAAATGATTAAGTTATGGTTACCAAGAATAGGGGAAGTAAGAAATTTGCACAAATGTTTTAGATTTGGTTACCCCATCAGAGATAAAATTGACTCTTGACATGTTGCTAATAGTGGAGGAGGTGGTAGCTTTCCAGTTGAAGTTGGAAAAAGTTTTGAAAGAAAAAAGAGAACTCATGGAGGAGATGGATAAGATGATAATGCCAAGCATTCTAGCAGATGATGGGCAGGCCAAAGGCATAGGTAAGTGGGAAAGTGATTTTGAAAATTTAGCTAGCCAATTGGCATCCTCAAGTTGTGTAGAGGGAGACTCTAACTTGAGTATTTTGAACTCTACATTGGACAAGTTGTACACTTTGGAATTGAGCTTAGATACATTTTGCAAAGAATCTAGAATCTTATTGGATGCAAAATATATAGGGGTAAATGATAAAATAACAAGACTAATTCTATTTCACTAGCCTATAGAGTGGTTGTAAATAGCTTAGATGGAGAAGTATGTCTTGGACGAATGAAGAATTAATCATGTGAAAGGATAATACATTTTCCAATTGATTTTGTAGTCTCCAAGAAAATTGTATTTTGTCTTTTTCTCTTTCATGCATATTTTAATTTGAAATTGCTTCCCAATCCCTATGGGCAGTGGCTTGTAAAGGAAGATTCATGTAACTGACATAATGTAATGATTTTGAGTACTACATTCTTATGTCTACAAAAGAACTAGTAGTACGATTTTGTAAGGTTGTTAGAGATGTGGGAAACTTTGGGTAATGAAAATATAGAACAATTATGGAGGTTGGCCATATTTTTAAGTTGTGAGTTCATTATCTTGCAATGTTGAATGTATGTTTTTATGAGCATTTTTATCAGTTTCAAGTTGAGCTTATATGAGTAATGTTGTGAGCATGTGTTTCTATTAACTATCTCCTGTGTTATCTTCATTTCTCTTTTGAATAAATATATGAAGGGTTTCTAAGTTCTTGGGTACACATTTGCTGTATTGCATGTCTATTTTTCTGCTTCTGTTCAAGGAATAAATTAAATACTTTGAATTAGATATGGGGAGGTGTGTGTGGTAACAAGGATATTTGTAAGAAGAGTTAATAGGAATACCCATTCTTACATTGTTTTCTATAAGGCAGGAAACATAGGAAATCCTTTGAATCTACATGTTTGTGATGCTTATGAGAACAACTTTACATTTTCACAAACCCTAGGATTGGCACCGATTAGGGTTGGGCTTATTTTCACAAAATGACCACAATCAAACAATCACACACACATTAAAAAGCAAAAAATCAAAATCAACTTGTTAGTTTGTAGGAGTAGGATTTTAGCTTCATGTTCTCTGAGCCATATAGTGAACAAATTTCTAAAGCTAGCCACTTTGATTCAAGTTTTTACAGTTTTGGTTTGCATATAGGAGAACATATCTACTTTAACTATCAATATCCAGTGAAATAAGGAATTGTCATATAGATATTGAATCAAGGGAACACCCCCTAGGTCTAGCAGAGCCTAAAGTGCAGAGGAGGACATATAACTATCTCCTGTTCATTGGTCACTAACTTGAGAATCCTGATTATAAGAGTTGGCTACTTTTTAGGGAAACTCAGACTATCAGTTGGGAATACCAACATATTGGTGACTCCATTGGGGAGTTGATATAAAGAACCCAAGATCTAACCTGAATTCCTATTTGTGGGTGGTGACTACAATTGTATCTTCCAGCTGGTAGTGTTGTAATTTGCATGTAAGGAAGAAGATCCTTGCAAAATCCCTTGTTTCCATAACTGCCAAAAATGATGTATAGAAAGAAAGGGGGTACTTCTGAATAGTCAAGAAAGGTCCCTGAATCCTCAAAATAGTGATACTATGCAGAATGAATTTAAGTCCTCCGAATAACAACATTTCTTAGCTACAAACACTAGCATCTAGGATATTTATGACAAACAACAGAGTGAGGGGTTGAGGATCAGATCTGATGCTTTTCAAGAATGTCCCTTTTTTGGATCCACTTGACAGGTTTGAAGATACAGAATCACCAAGGGACACAGATAACCTCAATACATTTAGACCATCTTCTTCAATGCTAGGAGAAGAGCAATTATTAGAAGAAATTAGGACCATCAGGGCTGAACTTGACTATTTGCAGGCTATTAAAATAAGGGATGAAATGAGACAAAAGGTTCAAGCTCTACGAGCTGCTCACCAGAATACAATTCCCACTCTCAATAATGCAAACACAGTAGGGAATCAATAGGTCAACATTGGTCAAAACCAATAGAATGATCAGAATATATTGGGGAATAATCAAGGGCTTGATCAACATGTGAATCAAAACCCACAAAACAATCAAAGGCAAAATGTGAATAACAATAGAGTACCTCAGAACAATGCAAGAAATCAAAATGTACATGCCCGTGGTAATGTAAACCAGAATGCAAATGCAAACTAGAACTAGAATACAAATCAAAATCAAAATACGTTTGGTAGGAGGCCCATGCAAGTGGAAAGATTTAGACAATTGGATTTTACTGGTATCCCTAGATATCCCAATCCCAGTGATAATGATATTAGGACTGAACTACCTAAATTTTTAAATAACAATGCAGTGTCACGTGAGGATCATTTGAAATCTTTCCTTAATTTGATGGATAATTTTGAAGTTGAACATGAGGATGTTTTTATGAAGTTGTTCAAGAAGTCTCTAATAGAATAAGCCAGAGAATAGTATAGGAACTTGCCTGATCAGAGTATTACATCATGGGATGATTTCATGAGAATTTTTAGAGAATAATATGGAGATAAGACTGACCCTAGTTTCATAATAAATGAATTCACTAGCATAGCTAAGGGGTCAAATTAACCTATTTCTAATTTTATTGCCAGGTTTACCAAGGTACTGCATAAGCTTCCACCTCACATGAGACCCAATGAACCAATGTACATGGTCTTGTACACTAATGCCTTTGATGCCAAAACAACTTATGAATTAAAAGATAAGAGCCTAGCTAGTCTCAGGGATGCCTTTAGGATTGCAACTAACATTGAAAATAACAGGAAAGTATCTGGAAAAGGTAATAGGAGGGATGATGTGAGAATTTTGTAGAATCCAAATAATAGGGCTCAAAATACTCAGAGTAGTGCTTCCACATCTGAGGATAAGATGGATAAGTTGACGAATGCCTTTAAGGACTTGAGTTATAATCTTGCAAGAACATATAAAGGATTAGGCCCTGAAAAGCAAAGTTATCAAGGACCAAAGAAGAGACCACGACTGCATGATATGCCATACAATACAAATTGGCATAATGGTAAGCCCATATTGAACAATAATAATAATAAAAAATCTTAGCACAGTAAGGAAACTCCTGATCCCCTAAAGAAGAATGTCAATATTGTTGAAGATACCCCTTGGTGTTTAGTGTGTTAGATGCCTCATTCACAATCACAGTGCATGATTGCTCAATCTTTTTATAATGATTGCAACGAATGTAATGAGACCCACCATGTTGAAGATGATAGTGTTCATATGCTTTTCACTAGTGGAGATTATTCTTCTTCTAATGAGGGTGATGTAGATATAGATGCAGTTCAAAGGAGGTATAATAAGGAGCAAATTTGCCAGCAAATTTTCTCAGATGAAGAAGATGAAGATCAACATGTTTATGCTCAAGATTCACACATTTCAAATGTGAATATAAGGAGACCTTCTGATGAGGAGATCAGAGCCTTAATAGCTATTGCAGTTGATCAAGTCAAAAGTAATTACAATCTCAGAAGCAGATCTCAAGCTGTTGACTCTGGTCAACTAGGAAGCATATTTGTTAAACAACCTCAAAATAACTCAAAAGGATTTGAGTCATAGAAGAAACATAACAATGATAGTAAGAAGGATTCTAAGGAAAAGTCAGGTTCTAAAAAAAGTTTAGATAATAAAGTGACTCAGAATGAGGACAAAGGTAAGAATTCTAGTGGGGTGAGTAATAATTAGAATGTTACGGGTTCTAAAGTTGTTTAAACTCATGAGAGAAATAGAAATGTGGGGCAGAGTACAACTATTATACAAAATTATGTCCCATTCGACATTACTCAAGCATTATTCCAGATGAAAGTTTTGGTTCCATTGCTTGAAATGATGAAGATTGAAGAATACAAGAACAAAGAACTGACTTTAATCTTAGGGATATCTGATCATGCAGATCAAACTATCAAAGGTCACAACAAAGCTCAAGAGAAGGAAGTTGATGAAGAAGAGATTCTAGAAGTGTACTTGGGAACTACCTTGATAAAATGTCCATCACAGGTACAGTCATTTTATGTATCTCTCATTATCAATGGGAAAGAATAAGAAATTGTATGCTTGATTCAGGTGCGTCCACAAATATTATGCCTTTGGCTGTCATGCAACAAGATGGATTGAAAATAGATAATGCATGTGGTAAGTGCTTTGCTATGGATGCTAGAGAAGTACCAGTCATTGGAATCATGAAAAATGTAGACTTCATGATCACTGCTTATCCCAAGAAGACATATACTATGAATGTGACTATGGTTGATATCTAGCCACAATATGGGATGTTGCTGTCAAGAAGATGGGCAACACTAATTGGAGGAAGCATGTAGTTGGACCTCTCATATGCCATGATTCCTGTGAATGGTAGAGATGTCAAACTAGATAGAGAATAAAGAGCACTTGATATAGTTGAAGAGCCTAAATAGGATGAACAGGTTTGTTTTGTTGATATTGATCTTGACAATTTTCAAGTGCTATCCTGTGATCAGAATATGAACAAGAAAGAACCCATCGATGTTGAATTGCAAAGATTGAAAGATCAAGAAGGGCTTTGGTCCATGTATTTTGATGGTGCATGCTCTATGGAGGGCTTTGGTACTAGAGTAGTTTTGTCTCCCCAACTGGTAAGATATTTAAATTCTCTTTCCTTCTAAAGTTTGGATATACCAATAATATTACAGAATATGAGGCTCTTTTGCTAGGTTTAAATGTTGCAATCAAACATGGGATTAAGCTTCTCAAAGTAGCAGGGGATTCAGAACTAATTATCTCTTAGGTGAGACATAAATATACTTCTAAAAATAAAAGGCTGAAGTAGTATAAGCATGCAGTGTGGGATTGTATAGAGATGTTTGATGCATTCTCAATAAATTGGGTAGAAAGGTCAAGGAATGTTTTGGAAGACTTCTTGGTCAATGTTGCAATCAGGCTAGATGATATCATATTGGCAGATAGTGCACACATTGAGATCAAAGTTAGACCTATAGTCCCAGAAAACATTTGCAGCTGACAGGTCTTTGAGGATGACAAGGACCTATTGAGATTTTTGCATTGCATAGATGAGTATGAAAGTCAAGAGATAGACTTTCAAAATTTTGTGGAAATTGTACATGGGAAAGAAACTCTTTTTGGAAAAGAAGTGATACATCCCACGACTAACAAGATTCCAAGAGGGCTGGTAGCTCTAGAAAGAGCATTTGATAATAGGGATCAATTTGTAGCTAGAACCTCTTCCACAAATAAGGAGGATTTGGAGGAAATAAATTTGGGGACACATAATACCCCAAAGAAAGTATATATTGGAAAGCAACTAAAGCCCCATATTAGGACAATGTTGATAGCATTGTTGAGAAAGAATAAACATGTCTTTTCTTGGTCATATGAAGACTTGAAGGCCTATCCAGAGGAATTATTCAACATGAGATCCCTTGAAAGCCTAGAGCTAAGCCATTTAGACAAAGGAAGAGGCCCATTAATCCTACCTTGGCTCCAAAAATGTAGGAAGAGCTCATGAAGCGTAGAGATACTGGAATTATAAAGCCCATAAAGCACTCCACATGGGTGTCAAACCTAGTCCTAGTTAGAAAAAAGAATGGAGATATCAGATTGTGTGTGGATTTTAGAAATATGAATATATCATCTTTGAAAGATAACTATCCACTGCCTAACATGGAAGCTATGCTACAAAAGGTGACAAGGTGTGAGCTTTTATCTATGATGGATGGATTCTCTAGATATAACTAGGTGAAAGTTAAGGAATTTGACCAATACAAGACTGCTTTCACTACTCCATGGGGAACTTATGTAAATGTGAGAATACCATTTGGATTAACAAATATAGGTGCAACTTTTTAGAGAGCAATGAATGCTGCCTTTGTAAGATTAATTGATTCTATATTGGCTATTTATCAGGATGATCTGATTGCCTATTCAAAGAAGGAAGAACAACATTGTATGCATTTGGAACATATTTTCATCAGAGCATTGGAGTATGGCATCTCACTTAATCCTAAGAAGTATGATTTTGGAGTGATTGAAGGAATACTTTTGGGGCGCATAGTATCCAAGGATGGAGTTAGGATTGATCTAGAGAGTGTTTCTACGATTAACAAAATATAGATGCCCAAGATAGTAGAGAGTATTCAATCATTCTTCAGGCAGATCAATTTTGTCAAAAGGTTTATTCTCAACTTTGCAAAAATCTTTAAGGCAATATCAAAGAGGATGAAGAAAGGTGAGACTGTGACATGGGGAGATGAAGTAGTTAGGTCATTTCAAGACATATAGGAAGCATCAAAACTGCCCGTATTTTGAAGTCTCCTAACTCCAGTAAGCCTTTTCAATTATTTTCTTTTGCTTCCTTCCATACAATTGCTCCATGTTTGCTATAGAAGAATGATGATGGATTTGAACAACCAATTGCTTTCTTTAGCAAATATTTGTAGGTAACAGAGTTAAAATATGATATAATGGAGAAGCATGCTTATGCTTTGGTCAGGGTAGTTAAGAATTTTAGGCCTTATTTAGTTAGAGCTCAGATTGTAGCCTATGTTCCCCATTCTAAAGTCAAAGATATATTCACACAATAGGAAGTAACTGGGAGAAGATGTAAGTGGATCAACAGGATTCAAGAGTTTAACATTGACATCCAAATCATCAATTGGTAAGGAGACAAGGTTTGGCTAAGTTGATGGTAGAAGCAAATCACATTGGTAGATAATGCACACGTTGAGATTAAAGTTAGACCTACAGTCCCATACAACATTTGCAGCTGGTAGGTCTTTGAGGATGACAAGGACCTATTGAGATTTTTGTATTGCATACATGAGTATGAAAGTCAGGAGACAGACTTTCAAAATTTTGTGGAAATTGTACATGGGAAAGAAACTCTTTTTGGAAAAGAAGTGATCCAGCTCAAGATTAACAAGATTCCAAGAGGGATGGTAGCTCTAGAAAGAGCATTTGATAATAGGGTTCAATTTGTAGCTAAAACCTCTTCCACAAATAAGGAGGGTTTGGAGGAAATAAATTTGGGGACACATAATGCCCCAAAGAAAGTATATATTGGAAAGCAACTGAAGCCACATATTAGGGCAATGTTAATAGCATTGTTGAGAAAGAATAAACATGTCTTTGCTTGGTCATATGAAGACTTGAAAGCCTATCAAGAGGACTTATTTCAACATGAGATCCATTGAAGTACTGGAGCTAAGCCATTCAGACAAAGGTAGAGGCCCATTAATCCTACCTTGGCTCCAAAAATGTAGGAAGAGCTCATGAAGCTCAGAGATGCTAGAATTATAAAGCCCATAAGGCACTCCACATGGGTGTCAAACCTAGTCCTAGTTAGAAAAAAGAATGGAGATATCAGATTGTGTGTGGATTTTAGAAATCTAAATATATCATCTTTGAAAGATAACTATCCACTGCCTAACATGGAAGCTATGCTACAAAAGGTGACAGGGTGTGAGCTTTTATCTATGATGGATGGATTCTCTAGATATAACCAAGTGATAGTTAAGGAATTTGAGCAATATAAGACTACTTTCACTACTCCATGGGGAACTTATGTATATGTGAGAATGCCATTTGGATTAACAAATGCAAGTGCAACTTTTCAGAGGGCAATGAATGTTGCCTTTGCAAGATTAATTGATTCTATATTGGCTGTATATCAAGATGATCTGATTGCCTATTCAAAGAAGGAAGAACAACATTGTATGCATTTGGAACAACTTTTCATCAGAGCATTGGAGTATGGCATCTCACTTAATCCTAAGAAGTGTGCTTTTGGAGTGACCGAAGGAAAATTTTTGGGGCACATAGTATCCAAGGATGGAGTTAGGATTGATCCAAAGAGTGTTGCTACAATTGAAAAAATCTAGATGCCCAAGACAGTAAAGAGTATTCAATAATTCTTTAGGTAGATCAATTTTTTTAGAAGGTTTATTCCCAACTTTGCAGAAATCACTAAGGCAATATCAAAGATGATGAAGAAAGGTGAGACTGTGACATGGGGAGATGAAGTAGTTAGGTCATTTCAAGACATAAAGGAAGCCATCAAAAGTACCCCTATTTTGAAGTCTCCTGACTCCAATAAGCATTTTCAATTATTTTCTTTTGCTTCCTTCCATACAATTGATGCATGTTTTCTAGAAAAGAATGATGATGGATTTGAACAACCAATTACTTTCTTTAGGAAATATTTGTAGGCTGCAGAGTTAAAATATGATATAATGGAGAAGCAGGCTTATGCTTTGGTGAGGGTAGTTAAGAATTTTAGGCCTTATTTAGTTGGAGCTCAGATTGTAGCCTATGTTACCCATTTTGAAGTCAAAGATATATTCACACAACAAGAAGTAACTGGGAGAAGATGTAGGTGGATCAACATGATTCAAGAGTTTAACATTGACATCTAAATTACCAAATTGGTAAGGGGACAAGGTTTGGCTAAGTTGATGGTAGAAGCAAATTTAAAAGCCTGTCAAATAAATGTAGCTGAAGATCAAGTATGCAGTGTACAATAATTTGACTAGTACAAATAGATTGTTCAATACTTGCAAACTATGAATTTCCCATCCCATCTCAATGAAAATCAGAAAAGGACTTTGAAGCTGCAAGCTATAACATATGTCATTGTTCAAGGTGAACTGTATTGGAGAAATCTTGATGGTGTATTGTTAAGATGTGTAGATTAGGATCAGGCTAAAACGATATTGAGTAACATGCATAAACGAGTATATGGAGGACACTACATGGCCAAAACTATTACACATAAGATTCTGAGGTCAGGATACTGGTGGCCAACACTCTTCTTTGATGTACATAAAATGGTTAGAACTTGTGATTCATGTCAGAGGTTTTCAGGAAAGCTTAAGTATGCTGGTGCATTGCCCCTCAAGACTATGACAATGGATGCTCCATTCCAACAATGGGGAATAGACTTCATAGGAGAGATAACAAAGAAATCAAGTGGTGGACACAGTTGGATACTTGTTGAAATTGACTATTTTACCAAATGGATTGAGCCTATCCCAACAAAAAGGTTACAAGCAAAGTGGTAATGGACTTTATTTTGGAGCATGTAATCATTAGATTTGGGATACCAGCAAAATTAGTGACAGATAATGCAATTTTCTTTAGGTCAGGGGAATTTGTCAATTTTTGCAATAAGTATGGTATTAGTCTATCATATGCAACAGTGTATCACCCTCAAGGTAATGGTCAAGCTGAGTCTAGTAATAAGAGCCTGATGAAGATAATCAAGAGGATCATTGACAAAATCAAGAAGGCATGGGACTCTAAATTGAAATTAGCACTGTGGGTTGATAGTGTAATAGTGAAGAAAGCAACTGGTAAGTCACCCTTTGAATTAGTATATGGCCTAGAGGTGAAGTTGCAAGTAAATAATCTCTTTCTAGTCTATAAGTTCATATAGGAGAATGCTGATAATATTGAGGATCCAATGGCAAAAAGGGTGAACCAATTGGTTGCATTGGATGAGGCAAGGAGAGAAGCACATATAACCAATGTAAAGAGGCAACAAAAAGTGAAGTACTTGTTTGATAAAAGGGCCTCAGAGAGAGTTTTAGGTGAATGATATGGTTCTCATGTGGAATGCCAGGAGTCAGGACAAGGGCAAGCATGGCAAGTTTGAACCTCTCTGGATTGGCCTATATATCATAAGTAACACTCATGGGGAAGATTCTTATTTAATCTAATCCCTTGATGGAAAACTTCAGGAGTTGCTTGTGCACGAACAATTCTTGAAATCCTACCTTTTATAAGTAGGTTATTTTCTATGCACAATATAAATAAGTTATAAATAGGTTGTATATATGTGTATATAGTGTAAATTCTTATACAACCATTTGTTATTTTTTGTGTCTATGTTGGTTATGATCTACTCTCGGAGTCTATCTGGTCCTCGCTACAATCCAGTGATTTGTATGTCCCTAGTAAGAGCCAATGGTGGTACCTACCTAGGTCTAGGGTTTTAAGTCAAGTCTAAAAGTATTTATCTTTATTTCTCATAAACCCTAAGTCCCACATTCTCTTTTTAATTTATGTTATAATCTATCTATGACCACCTAGCCTAGGTCACTGTTTACTCAAGTTACAACTTTGAGTCTTATAAGTCATGGAGTAACCACCCCCTTCTACCCAACATTGCCATCTCTAGCCCATTGAGTCAAAAAGTCTAAGTCTTAAGTCTTGTAGGGTCAAAAATGCCACATGGCCAAATATCGTGAGCCTGCACAACATCGAAGGTGATGTCATATTTCTTCTACGAGGCTATGAGATGGAGACAACTATCAAAGATGTTGGGAATTATAGCCATCTTGTGGAGGATTTAGAATCAACGAAGGCAACACTGCCAAGTGTTGGGTTGAAAGGTGAGTTGTAGATAGCGAAAGATCTAATGGTAGCGCATGGGTGCACAAGAATCTTGTTTGACAGGAAGATTCATTATGAGGCTGTGAGATTGTGACATGTGGCCATCTTTCATAAAGGTATGCATAAGGAGGTCTACGTGGAGGCTCTAGTGCACTTGTGTAGAGCAAAAAGGTGATGGCCCATTTCTCATTGTGCTGTTACGAAATGGTCCACATCAGATAAAAAGTGAAGGAGTCAGCGAGGAAAGTGTGTCCTACAGGGAATAATTTCATTGGTTGGTGACTTTTCAATGAAAGGGCCTAGATTTTCAAATCTAGCAGGCAACCTGTGACCATCGATTTCACAAGAAGAAGCCTGAATCAACGACCAAATTTTAAACTTCTTGCGATGAACGTTGGGAGGCACCCTGTAACATGAATTGCAGTAGAAACCAAGGTGATGTACATTAATACTTCAGGCCCTAAATTGTAGGCCTCTTAAGGGAGAAAAGAAAGGGTTTTTTCACACCATTCTCACAAACATGAAAAGAGTTCCTGTGCACAACAAGCATCTAGGTGAGAAAAACAAAGGATTTTAAGTTTCTACAGATAAATCGGTAAGTTAATTCTATGCCAGCTATGTCCATTTGAATTCAAAATTGCTATTTGTTGGAAAAGATAGAATATTGTTGAAAGAAAAAGCCCTAGTTTAGTGAAAATTCATTTGAAACAATGAGTCAAGCAAATTAGCCTTCCACATCAAAACAAAGCTTGGATGAAGACCTTATGGTCCAACTCCCTAGGTCTTCAAGGCAGCCTGTGAATGTACATGGTCTTGGTGGGCCAAATGACAAACTTTTGGACCTATGCTACGGTTGTCAAGATGCTAAATTACCAGTAGCTACATGGATTCTATTCAGACACTAGTATGATAGGAGAGAATACAAGGCCCCAATATGCAATGCTTGGAACTTAGACCTGACAAAGTTAATATACCCTAATGTATTTGTAAATCTAGATTTTTTGAGGGTAGTTGTACAAAGGTATGACCCTAGATCTAGGGTAGTCTTTGCAGGAAATGGTATAGTTATGATAAAAACCACAAAAGCCTACATCTCAAGTGTGTTTGGCCTAAACCCTGTAGCTAGTAAACAGATTGATCTTGCTACTCTAAAGGAAGGATATAAGAAAGTCAAGCATGGATATAGAGCCTTCAACTTTCCCAAGAACAAACCTAAGGACATGGATGGAAAATTAGTGAAAATATCAGATATGCAAGAAGAACCATTTGATTTCTCGTAGTTCATGCATTATTTTGTGAAGATGTATCATTCTCTATGTCATGTGCTGGCGAAAGATGCAATGGACAAGATGCCAATCTCTTTGATGATGTTAGTTGTGAATATTCAGTATATTTTAACCAAGGAACCGTATGATTATGCCACATACATTGCAGAGAAAATGCATAAGCAACTTACTGATATTAAGAACAAGTTGTATACTGTTGATGCAAAAGTGGAGTTCACCTAGTACTCAATGATGTGCCATATGTTTCTGTATGTTGGATTGGGATTGTGGCACACAGATTTGCATGTCAAAGAGAAAGATTCACATGGTAATTTGCTCCCTGTGCAGATGTGGACTTGCATGCTTGATATGCATTGCACAGATGCAAATTATGTGACTTTTAAAGAGCATTTTGTCAGAAGGCTTCTTGGTTTTATGGACCCAGAGGGAGAAAGGATGCATGCAGATGTATTGGACTTTTTGAGGCCATTGGATAGAACCCTTGAATTGGGGATAGCTCATAACAAGGGTGATTGGTTCTTGCATACCGACACCACTTGTATCAGGGTCTATGGGAGTAGGGTTGCCCCATATATTTTACCAAAATATGTGCCCAAAAGAATAGCATTTTTGGAGATAATCAGATAGCTGAATGAGTTTGATAAAGAGCATCTCATAGTATATAAAAAATACTCTTTCTTTCCCACTTCAATAAGATTTTGTGATTTTTTGATTGCCAATAAGGATGGACTGTATCAAATTGATTCAATATTGAGGTTTTACAGGATGGATGTGGAGAATTCTAGGGTATTTGACCCTAAGGGATTCATAAATAGAGTTAGATTAAGTGTAAAGAGGCCACATTACATTCACCATGTCTTGTATGATGAAGATACAATGAGGAATTGTCCTACCATGCAAGAAGCCCAGTTTCTGAGAAGAAAATGGGACACAATAATGGAAGGGGAAAGAATGAGGAATAATTTAAATTCTGCATATCTAGGAGCATTTGTAGAGGAACATGATCCAATAGTAAGAATTCAAAAGATTTTTAATAATGCAGATGCCCTGATTGAAAGTTCTCCAGCAGGAGAAGAAAGTCCTGCATATGAACCAAGCAGTTCAAGAGGAGCATACAGAAGAAAAAGAGAATCACCTAATGCACCTCCAACCAAAAAGATGAAAAATAACTAATCTAGAGCATGAAGAAGATATTGAATTAAGTGATTTGGAGGGGGAGATAAATGAACAAGAATAAGAAATCTCCCAATAGGTGAATTCACTTGTAAGAATAAGACCTTATGCCTCTCCTGATAAAAGGTTGGTAAGGTCAACCACTGGGCAGCAAATTGATATAGAGGATATCAGAGTTCTAGCCTATTCATAGTTTTTGGAAGATGATGCTTTTGTGAATACCCCTAAATTCAAGGGTTATGTATTGAAAGTTACAAATGAAGAATTTTAGAAGAGAATAAAAGAGGCTAAGAGTGGAGATGACCAAATACAATATGAAGAAATAAATTAGAGGGTGCTAAATGAAGTAAGTCAATATATAAGTGGGATGACACCTGAAGAGGGGAGAGCCTTGGTTGAAAAGAGTAATATGTTACTACTCCCACATTGGACATTAGCAGATATAATTGCATTTGACATTGTGATAAGAAATGATACATATGTATCTGATGATCAGGTGGAAAAGACACTCTCTGCTGTAGGATTCAATCCCAGGTGTGAGACCTTGACAATTTGGGCATTATCCCCTAGTAATAATAAGCTAAGGATTGGATTGGGTGGGTTAACTAGGGATGTTATAATAAAGAGAGTGTCAGACACTCCAGCTCCCTAACTTGCTAGTTTGAATGTACAAACAACTCAATTTGTAGAAGCTATTACAAATAAACTACAAAGAGATTATTATGAACTTTTGTTGAAGTATGGGAAAGCTACTTTAGAGTTAAATAAGTACAAGGAGCATTTGTTATTAAGGTCACACACCTCAGCTCAGAATGTTCTAGCTCTAATTCAAATTGCAGAGTCATTTCCAACAGACATAGAGCCATTGATTTCAGATATCAAAGAGTTGAAAGAGGAGGTGATAAATTTGAAAGAGGAAAAAAAAGTAATTGTCAAGGAGTTAATCACAATTTTGATCAATCATAGGCTGTCTAAGATTGTAGCCAAGGCTGAGGACACTTGGAAATCATACTCAATCATAAGAACAACCTAGGACTAGCATGAGAAAGATAAGGAGAACTTAGACAAAATGATTAAATTATGGTTACCAGGAATAGGGGAAGTAAGAAATTTGCACAAATGTTCTAGATTTGCCTTGGTTGCCCCACCAGAGATAAAATTGACTCTTGACATGTTGCTAATATTGGAGGAGGTGGTAGCCTTCCAGTTGAAGTTGGAAAAAGTTTTGAAAGAAAAACGACAACTCATGGAGGAGATGGATAAGAGGATAATGCCAAGCATTCTAGTAGATGATGGGTAGGCCAACATCATAGATAAGTGGGAAAGTGATTTTGAAAATTTAGCTAGCCAGTTGGCATCCTCGAGTTGTGTAGAGGGAGACTCTAACTTGAGTATTTTGAACTCTACATTGGACAATATGTACACTTTGGAATTGAGCTTAGATACATTTTGCAAAGAATCTAGAATCTTATTGGATGCAAAATATACAGGGCACAATGACAAAATAGCAAGACTAATTCTATTTTACTGGCCTACAGAGTGGTTGTATATAGCTTGGATGGAGAAATATGTCCTAGATGAATGAAGAATCAATCATGTGAAATGATAATACATTTTTCAATTGATTTTGTAGTCTCCAAGAAAAACTATATTTTGTCTTTTTATCTTTCATGCATATTGTAATTTGAAATTGCTTCCCAATGCCTATGGGTGGTGGCTTGTAAAGGAAGATTCATGTAACTGACATAATGTAATGATTTTGAGTACTATGTTCTTATGTCTATAAAAGAACTAGTAGTATGACTTTGTAAGGTTGTTGGAGATTTGGGAAACTTTTGGTAATGAAAATACAGAGCAATTCTAGAGGTTGGCCATATTTTTGAGTTGTGAGTTCATTTTCTAGCAATGTTGAATGTATGCTTTTATGAGCATTTTTATCAGTTTTAGATTGAGCTTACGTGAGTAATATTGTGAGCATGTGTTTCTATTAATTATCTCTTGTGTTATCTGCATTTCTCTTTTGAACAAATATATTAAGGGTTTCTAAGTTCTTGGGTACACATTTGCTATATTACATGTCTAGTTTTTTGCTTCTATTCAAGGAATAGATTAAATGCTTTGAATCAGATATGGGGAGGTGTGTGTGGTAACAAAGATATTTGTAGGAAGAGTTGATAGGAATACCCATTCTTAGATTGTTTTGGTTTGCATATAGGAGAACATATCTACTTTAACTGTCAATATACAGTGAAATAAGGAATTTTCATATAGATATTGAATCAAGGGAACACCCCTAGGTCTAGCAGAGTCTAAAATGCAGAGGAGAACAGATAACTGTCTCCTATTCATTGGCGACTGACCTAAGAATCTCAAGTATAAGAGTTGGCTACTTTTTAGGGAAACTCAGACCATCAGTTGGGAACACCAACAGGGTGTATTTGAATCCTATGTAAAAGTATTCTTTCATCCTTATAAAATGTGTTGGCATTGAGTTATTACTATCATGGTCTTATAGGAAAATAAATTTAGTGTTGAAATACTTTATCTCTCTCCCTACTCTTGCATATTCTAAGCATTTGGTGTTACTTGAGAAGAAAAGGAATAGTATCTTGTTTTTACCATTGAATTGTTTAAAAGAAAAATAAATGAGACCTATTTTTGTGTTCAAAATAAATATACATTTACTTAAAAAAAACTATGTTCATTATACTATGAAAGAAAAATAGTTCATGCTTTTATTATTGAAAAAAAATATATAAATGAATAAATGAACAAATAAATGGACTTTAGTGGTTTACAAAATGAAATATATATTTATTTAGATTAAAAGAAATATAAGTTAAGACTATAGTTGATTGTTTTGTGGAAGGAAAAGAAGATTATTTACCTCTTAATGTTGTGATTATATATATAAACTTGCTGATTTAAATAATTGTAGATCTCTATTTTTTTAGAAAAAGATAATCAATAAAATAAATAACAGAGAGAAAAAACATTAATAAATATTATATTATATTCTATGTATATATTATAATATAAACTTGTAATGTTAAGTGATAAAGTTCATTTTAAAAATTGTATGGCGTGAGTTTTAGATTTGGGTTTGAATTTTTTTAAAGTTTAAACAAAAAATGTTTTGGCAGCCTCAGCCCTCCTTGCAGGTGCAGGGGAGGGGTTGGAGGCCTCATCTCACAGGGCCCATGGTGTTGTTATATGGAGCCTAATCAGACTCGGAGGTTAAATTTCCCCACTTTATCTACGCAGTTTCCCCCCAAATTATTTAACGGGGGAGTGCAGGGGGTAGAGCCCCTCCTGCGGGGCCCGGGGGGCTTATTCCCCCAGCGGGGGCCTAGGGATAGAGCCCATGATGGAGGTATGGGGGAAACACCCCCAGTAGGGGCTACCGGGGGCTCAGGGGAAGCACTCCTGTAGCAAAAATTGCCTATTATTTTATAAAGGCATCGAGAGTTATTTTTCTATTAGCTGACATAAAAAAACCCTATTTTTGTAATCAACATAAGGCTTGATAAAGGTGGATAAGGGTTAGGGTTTTTGTGGATATGGTATTGTAGAATTTGCAATGGTATTGAGTTGCAAGGATTGCTAGTTTTAATCGGTTTGATTTAATGGACAATAATATTGGACTCTTTGTTGGCGGATGTAGCCCGAGTTTGGGTGAACCACGTTAAAACTTGTCTCTCGCTGTTATTATTTTTGTGTATTTGTCATTCCTCTATTTAATCTTTATTTACATTTAATTGTTATCTTCTACTAGCTAACCCTAACAAGTGGTATCAGAGCGGGTTGTGTTCAATTATCATCTGCAGGAAGGTCTCATGGTTGAGTGAGAGTAATGGAGGATGAGGGTAAATTGAAGGTCGATAAATTTAATGGGCAGAACTATCAGTTATGGAAGATGCATATGGAGGATTACCTCTATCAAAAGGATTTGTGGAGGCCATTGGAAGGAGTATCCAAGAAACTGGTAGGAATGACGGATGAGGATTGGGAACTTCTGGATAGAAAGGCACTGGGAACCATTTTGTTGTGTCTGGCACCATTTGTGGCATTCAATATAACAGAAGCGAAGACAACAACCGAACTGATGAAAGCTTTGGGTAAATTGTATGAAAAACCATCAGCCTCAAAAAAGGTATTTCTCATGAAGCATTTATTTAATCTGAAAATGATTGAAGGTGGATCTGTGATAGATCATTTAAACGAGTTTAATACGATTGTCAGTTAGTTAACTTATGTAAAAGTGAAATTTGATGAAGAGGTGAGGGCTCTCTTGGTTTTATGTTCTTTTCCAGAAAGCTGGAATAGCTTGGTAATGGTTGTAAGTAACTCTGTCTATGGTTCAAACACTTTAAAATTTGATGATGTTGTTGGTATTATCCTTAGTGAGGAAATGCAACAGAAAAACTCAGGAGGGTCCAGATCAGGTAGTGTTTCAAATGTAGAAAGTAGGGGCAGATCAAAGGAGAGAGGAAAAGGTTCTAAAGGTCATGGGAAGTCACAAGGAAAATCAAAGGACAAGAGATTTCAATCCAGAGGATAAAAGGATTTTTGGTACTATGGGAAACCAGGTCATTTGAAGAAAGATTACTGGTCTCGAAAGAATAAAGAAGGAGACAAACAAGAAGGAAATAAGGAGGCAAATGTGGTAAGTAATAAATTTGAAGATGATGCTTTGATTCTTTCCCTAGATAATGTTGATGATTCATAGGTTTTAGATTCAGGGGCCTCATTTCATGCTACGCACCATAGAAGTTATTTTCTTGATTATGTCCAAGGGGAATTTGGGCTAGTTTATTTGGGAGATAACGAACCCTATCAAATTGTTGGAAAGAGAAGAATTAAAATGAAGTTGCAGAATTGGAATCATTGGCTACTACAAGAGGTAAGACACATTCCAAGGCTTTGTAGGAATTTAATTTCAGCAGGGAAACTAGCTAAAGAAGGTTGCATTATTACATTTACTGATAAAAATTGGAAGGTTTCAAAAGGTGCATTAATAGTAGAAAAACCTGTGAAAGTAGGCACCTTATATCTTTGTACAGGTCATATTGTTCCTTCTACTTTAGCTGTTGCAGAGAAAAAACAAATAGGTTCAGGAACAGTTGCTATAGGTTCATAGGAAGAGACTGAAATATTTGCTGTAGGTACTGAGACAACGTTGTGGCATAACATACTTGGGCATGTGAGTGAAAAAGTTATGAAGGTACTTCATTCTAATAAAGTTTTACCAGGTCTGAAATGTATTAATATGGATTTTTGTGAAAGTTGTGTATGAAAAACAAAAGAGAGTTAGTTTTCTCAAGGATGGGAAGCAAAAGAAAGATGAAAAGTTGGAGCTTGTGCATACAGATGTATGAGGATTGGCTCATGTATCTTCTCTTGGTGGCTCTCGGTACTATGTTACATTCATAGATGATGCAACTAGGAAGGTATGGATTTATTTCCTTAGGCAGAAATCTGATGTATTTGAAATATTTAAGAAATGGAGAAGCTTGGTTGAGAATGAGACAGGTAAAAGATTAAAATGTCTTAGATCTGATAGTGGTGGTGAGTATTGCAACAAAGAATTTGAGGATTATTGTTCCTTTAATGGAATTCATAGGCAAAAAATGGTTCTAGGGACTCCACAGGAAAATGGAGTGGCTGAACACATGAATAGAACAATAATGGAGCATGCAAGGACCATGAGATTGCATGTTGGGTTTCCTTTAAACATGTGGGAAGAGGTTGTCAATACCACTGTATATTTAATTAATAGAGGTCCTTCAGTTCCTTTGGGCTGTGGTATTCCAGAGGAAGTATGGACAGGTAAGAAGGTGAGTTATTCTTTTCTCAAAACCTTTGGATGTGAAGCATATGCACATGTAGATTCTAAAAATAGAACCAAGCTGGATGCAAAATCCAAAAAGTGTACCTTCATTGGATATGGCATTGATGAATTTGGTTATAAGCTTTGTGATTTTAAAAATTAAAAAATTGTGAGAAGCAGGGATGTTGTATTCAATGAGAATGTGTTGTACAAAGATCAGTTGCAGTAGCATGAGAAGAAAGAAAAGGATTATGTGGTGCTGAATGATACTCCAAATAGTGATGTTCTAGTGGTTCCTCATGCTCTACAATAGGAACCAGAAATACCACAAACTCCAGTGAATGTTAGATGGTCAACAAGGCTAAGTAGACCTCCTGAAAGGTTTTCTCCCTCTTTGTGTTCTATTTTGTTAATAGATGCTGGTGAACCAGAAGGGTATGATGAAGCTATGCAGATGGATACACAAGTTCAGTGGGAGCTTGCAATGAAAGAAGAAATGGACTCCTTGCTGAAAAATCAAACTTGGAAATTATGTAAGTTGCCTACAGGTAAAAAGGCTTTACCAAACAAATGGGTTTATCGGCTAAAAGAGGAAGATGGAGGTAAGAAAAGATTTAAATCCAGGTTAGTTGTAAAAGGATTTGTACAGAAAAAGGGCATTGATTTTAATGAGATATTTTCTCCGGTTGTTAAGATGACCTCTATTCATACTATTTTAAGTATTGTGGCGTTGAAGATTTGCATTTGGAATAGCTAGATGTGAAAACTGCCTTTCTCCATGGTGATTTGGAGGAGGAGATATACATGGAACAATCTCAAGGATTTGAGGTCACAAGTAAGGAGAAACTGGTGTGCAGATTGAAGAAAAGTTTTAATGGCCTGAAACAAGCACCTCAACAATGGTACTTGAAATTTGATAGTTTTATGGCTGAGTACGGCTACAACCAGTGTAATTCTGACTATTGTGTTTATTTTAAGAGGTTGGATAATGACAACTACATTATTTTATGTTTATATGTTGATGACATGCTTGTAGTGGGGTCTAACATGGATCACATAAGAGAGTTAAAATAGTAGTTAGCACAGTCATTTGCTATCAAGGATTTGGGGGCAGCAAAACAAATTCTTGGTATGAAAATTTGCAAAGATAGGAAGAACAAAAAGTTGACTCTATCTTAGGCTGATTATGTTGAAAAGATGTTGCAGAGATTCCATATGGAGAATGCAAAAGCCGTCAGCACACCTTTGCCTAGTAATTTGAAATTAACTAAGGAGATGTGTCCTAAGACACCAGAGGAGGAAGAAAAAATGTCCAAGGTACTATATGCTTCAGCTGTAGGAAGTTTAATGTATGCCATGGTATGCATAAGACTAGATATTGCACATGTAGGAGTCATAAGCAGGTACATGAGTCATCCTGGATTGGAGAATTGGAATGCAGTAAAATGGATTTTCAGATATTTGAGAGGTACATCTAATAAGCACTTATGTTTTAGGGGCTCTAATATTGATTTAGCATGTTATGTAGACTCAGATTTGGCAGGGGATATTGATACTAGGCAGAGTACTATAGGTTATGTCTTTACTGTAGGTGGGATAGCGGTGAGTTAGATTTCTAGGTTGCAAAAGGTGGTTGCTTTATCCACCATAGATGCAGAATATGTAGTTGCAACATAGGCAAGCAAGGAGATGATATGGCTGCAATCTTTCATGGAAGAATTGAGAAAATAGTAGGCTAACTGTTATTTGTTTATGGACAGTTAGAGTGCCATACATATTGCAAAGAATTCTGCCTTGCATTCAAAGACCAAACATATATAGTTGAGGTATCACTTCATTCGGTCGGTGTTGGATGATGGACAATTAAGGTTGGAAAAGATACATACAGATGAAAATCCAGTGGATATGTTTACAAAGGCAGTGACAAGGGAGAAGCTAAGCTCCTCTTTAGTTTCGATTGGTCTTCAAGACTGAAAACAAACTTAGAACAACAGAGTCCAGGGTGCTTATTTCCAGTGGGAGCTATAGGGTCAACAGTGTTATGATCAGTCTCAAGTGGGAGATTTTTGTTATATGGAGCCTAGAATTAGACTTGAAGGTTAAATTTTCCCCACTTTTATCAGTGCAGTTTCCCCCCAAATTATTTAATAGGGGAGTACAGGGGGGCAGAGCCCCTCCTGCGGGGCCCAGGAGCAGAGCCCATGGTGGGGGTCTAGGGGCAACACCCCTAGAGGGGGCTACTGGGGGCAGTACCCCCGAAGCAAAAATTGCCTATTATTTTATAAATGCGTCGTGAGTTATTTTTCTATTAGCTGACATAAATAAACCCTATTTTTGTAACTGACATAAGGCTTGATAAAAGTAGCTAAGGGTTAGGGTTTCCATATTGTATTGTAGCATTTGTAGTGGTATTGAGTTGTAGGGATTGCTGGTTGTAATCGGTTTGATTTACTGGATAATAATATTGGACTCTCTATTGGTGGATGTAGCCCGAGTTTGGGTGAACCACATTAAAACTTGTCTCTCACTATTATTATTTCTATGTATTTTTCATTATCTATTTAATCTTTATTTGCATTTAATTGTTATCTTCTACCAGCTAACCCTAACACGCAGACTGTGTGAGGCAAGGCCTTTGCTCGCCCTATGGCTTGTAGCCAGCACAAGGCATAGGCCTCCCTAAGGGGAGACCTATGGGCTATGCCACCTGCAGCGCCATTGGAGCTCACCCCCCTCCTATTAAAAAGAAACCCCTCTTTTTTAAAACACTCTGTATTATATTTAAAAACTCTCTGCTATATACTTTAACACAGTCCCTTTTTATTTTCATTTGGACCTCTGTACATAATGTTGAGCATTTTTTATTTTATTTATCCTTTGATATATGTGTGTGTGTGTGTGTTTTGTTGATTTTAAATAGCATATACTCCCTATTTTTCTTTATATATATATTTTACCTCTCTGTGTATTATTAATTTAAAAAAAAATAGAGAGTAAGACTTTTGCAAATAAAGAAAACCAAGTTAGCTTTTTAGGGAACAAAGAGAAAACCAGTGAGTTCTTCATTTGTATAACAAAAATATTATAATAACCAAACTATTAGAGAACTTTACATTAGATGCAAAAATAATTTATTTGTGTTGGTAAACTATAGCAATGGATATGGAAAGTGTAAACAATATAGGGGCATGGAAGTTTTATTAACATGTGCAACAAAAGAAACTTTTTAGAAAACAAATAGGCAAAATGTTAGAAAGAAAATATTAGAAAACCAAATGGAAACTTGTAAACAAAAAGCATATTGTTAGAAATCCTTTTTGGGAAAATGTCTCCCCACTTGGGGAAGGGATTTTCCCTCCCATTTGCCAACCTGCACCATTAACCAAAATAAGTTTGTGTGTGAGTAAATAGGATAATTTTATGTTTTATAAGTAAATTCTAGGGTTTTGTGTTGTCCTAGACATTAGGGAATTGAATTAGACTTTAAACTTGATTATTCCCTTAACCCCACTTAGAGAGTGGATGGGTTTTATTAATGAACTTTTGTGTGGGGGTTTTCTTGTATGCATTGTATTTAAATTATTTGAAGTCCATAGTTGAAGTAATTAATTTAAATGTGGAACCATTGTATTACTTTAATTTAATCAATTTTGTTTTAATTTTTTAAAGGCTTTATAGTGGGGATTTATTTTTTTGTCTTATTTTATCCCTCACATGATTAGCACAATGGTGTTATGCTGTCAAAATTTTTAGGGAAATTTTACCCTTAGCCCTATTATGCTGTCAAAATTTTAAAAATTATAGATGAGATTATTTAATTAATTTATTTCTAATATTTACCTTTCTTGTATAATTATATGGTTAGACGTTTTAATTAAAGGCTTGAAATCCTATTTTCCTGTGAATAGTTTTGGATGGATATTCAGTCTTCTAGCCTTTTCTTGTTGGTTGATTTATTTTAATGTTGTTTAAGGTTGTTAGTTATATCTAGGGTTAGTTTTCAACTTAGGTCAAAACCATGTCTCCTTGACATAGGAAGCCCTAGGGTTGGATTCCAAGATGGAACCCACCCCTCTTAGCGATGCTTCTTGCGATGTATAACCCCCTTAGATTCTCTCATCATTGTAGGGATTGTGAAAGGAGTTTTGCATCATCCCATACCTATTTTACTTCCTCACCTTGGCCGACGTGCTTAACATGTGTTGCAAATACAACCACGTCACATGCATGTGTCACTGAGTGCACGTGTTGCACGCAAGGGGGTTTTAGAGTTATGTGGGAAAAAAATTTGGTGTTTTGTGTCATGACCACATGAAAAATGTGGACATGACATGTGGTTTGTCGTGTCATGACCACATGGCAAATGTGGGCATGTCATACACCATGTTGTCAAGTTGGTAATCAATAAAATGAATCCCATTTTGAACAATTTTGACTTGTTTGAGATATGTCCCTTGCACTACAACTAAACCTATGGGAAACAACACTCCATCACTAGTTTTTGGTTTTGTTAACTTCATCCTCTCTTTTGTACAATGTAATAATAATAATTAACACCTTCTATGTTTCTAGCCTCTGCTATGACTGCAAAAACATCTCTTGCACCATGTAATGAAATGTAAAAAAATTATAATGTGTCATGAATTTTGATATTTAATAACCAAATTATAATTAAATTTTATCAACATACTAAAATTTAAAAAATTGAAAGTTACAAACTTTGCATGATATATACCTTTTTTAATCAATCCTAAAATGTGGTCATAATCAATTGAAATCAAAGGAATGTCTTCAAATATTTCATCTTCATCTTCGTTGTATCTATCAGTAACAACTAGTGGCACCCAATTCTATTCATTGACATATCCACGTTGTTGGTTGTTGAAATTCTCATAAATTCTCAAAATACAGTCATAACAAAAACAAGATTAATCCCTAGTGCATAATGTCCATGTGCCCCTATCTGCATTCATGACACAATGCAAAGATCTTGTTTTCTCTACCCTCTTACATCTATGCATTTCTCTTCTATCCACACCTACAAATTATATATATATATATATATATATATATATATATATATATATATATATATATATATATATATATATATATATATATATATATATTACAATTATAATTTTGTCTAGAATTATAAAACTATAATCACAAAATGAAACAAAATAAATATTTAAGTAAATAAATTAAACACTTGTCAAACTTTTTTCAAAGAATATATACTTGATATCTCCCATAACACTGTATTTGGACATGGGTTCCTCCTTGAAGATATGTCAACCTCACATGCAAGTGTTTCTTACACCATTCAACAACATCATGTGCATCATTTATACGATCTCCCTCATAATTAATTTAATTTTTATTAGAGCACATTTGATGCAAGCTCCTATCCCATCATGCTCACCCTTTCCATGTCCACTCTTGAAGAAACTCCAAACATGTGGTATATCACAATTTTGATGATATATACAAAGTGCATAAAATAGCCTTGATAATTTGAATTGTGACACACACCCATTTGACCATACAAAATGCTTTTCAATTTTCACACCCCTTGTTACCAAATCATCAAAAAATTTCTTAAAGCAATGTTCTACAAAATATGTGTCATTCTCTTTATCATCACTACTATAAAAGTGATATTCTTTCTGAATGAGTTGTTGTTGATATGTATTATCAACACCATCCAAATCTAGTTGTGCATGTCGATAACACACATGCACCATAATAGTGACCTACTCTGAATAGTAATACTATGTTTGAATCTCCTTTTGATGGGTAAAAGAGTAATTTTATGTAGAGTCAACTACTAATAAAACTTTCTAGGTGAGAAAGTATCTCTTAACAACTGAAATTGTTTTACTTGCCACTTAACAAAAAATGTATGTTGTATCAATTTACCATAAATGCTCCAATGGATGCCTCCTCTTCTATGTAATCTAACCTTGTGGATTCTTTCCCAAATTTTGTTTCAAACTTTATGTACTTGTAACTCTTGCAATTTACCATCTTTGTCATGTCAATATCTTCATTAATCAAAGACATTTTTGCAAAATTTCCACATGTTTCACAAAGTCTTTTTATGCATTTCATTGGACCATGTACATCATCATCAGATTTATCACATAAGATGGATGCTATGAGCTCACTTATTTAGGAGGTGCATTTTGAACACCATCACTTTTTTCTTTGATCTTTCGAAACACTTGATAGTAAAGATCAAATTCAATATGATAACGACAACAAGTTTTAAATTTTTTTTTGCCTTCACATAATGTGGACTTAACATTTAAAACATTTTTTGCCCAATCTTTATATGAGGATTTTCATCAAAAAACATCACATAAATCTCATGGTGTATTATGTCTAACCAATGTTTTGTATGCAGTTCATAACTATTTGGCCCGATCATGTGTTTGAGAACATCTCTACTATTTGATGAAGGATGAGTATGATCATGCCAATAACTTGAGATCAAACTCCTAACACCATCTTCAATCTTGTTAGAACCAGGAGCCCTACACATCATTCCCAATTTCCTTCTGTAGTACTATCATCCAAAACCTTTCTCCTTTTCATATATTTTGTCAGTGTCTTTCTACTTAAGCCAATTTAACTTGAAAGTGAACTGATTTGATGCTTTCTTAGCATTTGTGGACTTACAATAGATGTTAATATCACTCTTCTTGAAATGCTCTTATCTGCTAATCAAGATTTTTTACCAATGGAACCCAAACCTTTTTTAACATTTTCAACAATATCTTTTTCTAGGCATCTTTTTCTTTTTTTGTGAAATCTAAACCCAACAATTGTAAAGGATCTTTTAGCTCATCACAAAGAAGTATACTTGATAGCAGTTGGGCTTGACCAAGTGTATCACGATGTTTAAAATGATTCTCAAGTATTTCCTTTGAAATTCTATTCAATGATCTCTTAGTAAATTGAATAGGTTGTTCAACATATAATTTTAATTTCTCTATATCCATTTCAAGTAAATGATCTATATTTCTAAAAGAATTTTTTTTCTTCATCTCTTTAATTAGATTCATATACATATCTATAGAAGGAGCTGATCCTAACCCCTCTCCAACATTAAATTGTGTATGGGCCTCCTTTCTAACATCAATAGTTTTTGGTTGGGCCTCCTTCCTAACATCAACTATGTGTGCTTCAACCTCCTCTACTCTAGTATCTAAATTAGGCTTGACTTCTACTCCCATATCTGTATGTTGAACCCCTATGTGCATATCATATAAAAGAGAATATTTTAGAATATATTTAAGGGATGGATCTATATATATGTAAAGCTCTCATTTTCAAAAAATTGTAAGTTTTAACATTTTAATATTTTATCATTCTCTATTAAATATAATATTAAATATAAGCTCAAATATATAGCATTGTTTTTCCATTTACTCTCACATCACTATTAAATTAAACATGTAAATTTCTAATGTATCATTTTCCTCATGTCTAGATATATACTTGCATTTAATGGTAGCATAAATAGGTGTACAAACATATTTTGAGGTGATTTGAATATTATTTTAAATTGTTTAGATAACATACAAGATTGAATCCAAGATGTGGTGCCCATAATGTGGCAAATAAATATTACTTGTACATCCATGTGGGCCTATATTATTTATCCACATGCATATATATATGAAAGATGGATGTACCTAACATGTAGGAAGTGCTATTAAACTAGGACTCCATCCTACTTACATGGGAAAGAATACCATGATGAAGAGATCCATACATATTTATGCTAAGAAGACTAGGAACTGGTCTTCCCAAAACTTAATTCCATTGCTTGTGGGAAATGTTGGTCTTATTTTCACAAAAGGTGACTTGAAGGAGGTGTACAAGAAAGTAGTAAAATATAAGGTTGGTGATTGAGAACATGTGGATTTGGTTGCTCTAGTTGATATGGTTGTCTCCCTAAAAAAATGGGTCTAGATCCATCTCAGACTCCTTTTTTTCATACAAGTTAAATGTTCCCACAAAAAGTACTATTTAACAAGGGTATTATTGAAATTATAACATCTATAGAGCTCATTACAAATGGAGAAAAAGTTAGTTCTTTTGAGGCAACATTGATTTCCAACTATGGTATTCATCCATTTTCATATCGTCTTGTTGTACAAATCATATATACATACTATCGATTTGTATTTGATCCTATTGTTCCTTATTTTATAGAAGATGACTTAATTGAAAAATATTTATGACTTATATATCTAAGATGATTTAATTGAAAAATTAGGTCATGATACTAATTATGTTTGACATTAACTATGTGTGCTTCAGCCTCATCTACTCTAGTATCTAAATTAGGCTCAACTTCTACTATAACTTATAGATGTATGTTGAGCTACACACATATCATATTAAAAAGAATATTTTAGAATATACATTTAAGGGATGGATATATACTTACATCCACGTGGGCCTATATTACTTGTCCATGCATATATATGAAAGATGAATATATGACATGTAGGAAGAGCTATTGAACTAACTCCATCCTACTAATGGGAAAGAACACCATGATAAAGAGATCCATATGTATTTATGCCAAGAAAAATAGAAACGCAACTTCCCAGAACTTAATTCCCTTGCTTGTGGGAAATGTTCTAGTCTTATTTTCACAAAAGGTGACTTGAAGGAGGTGTGCAAGGAAGTAGCAAAATATAAGGTTGGAGCTCAAGAACATGTGGGTTTGGTTGCTCTTGTTGATGTGGTTGTTCCCCCTAGAAACACTAGTCTAGATCCATCTCAAACTTCTTTTTTTAATGTGTTAAATGCTCCTGGAAAAAAAGTATTATTTATCAAGGGTATTATTGAAATTATAACATCTATATGGGTCATTACAAAAGGAAACAAAGTTAGTTCTTCCAGGAGGCAATTATTCTATCCAAGTGTGGTATTCATCCATTTTCATATATCAGCTTATTGTACAAATCATATATGACTATGGACTAGTATTTGATCCTATTGTACCTAATCTTATAAAAGACATGATTTAATTGAAAAAGATTTATAATTTATAGAAGATGATTTAATTGAAATATTAGCTGATGATGCTAATTATGTTTGACATTGTACAAGTGAGGTGTAATGTTATTAATGCAAGAAATTGGAAACTACTTGACTGATGGGCTACATAATTAGTCTCTTTTATGTTACTTTTTATACTCCAAAGACTTCTTTCATAGCATCCTTTAAGACATTTATCCATGTTTGCACTATGATATGTTGGCCTTCTTTATACTTCTAAGACCTAAACTTATAGTATTAATGTGGAATGTGATGATCATATTATCTAATGAATGAATTAGATATAGATATGTATAAAAGTATAAATAAGATGTTTTTATTGTTAGTCATGGATAATGCTTGTGGTATATTCTTTTGGGAACTAATTCTATGTGCAGAATTGGACGTGTCATGATGAGATCAAGCATTTGTAGCAGGTTGCAGACAAAGGAGTTAATAGAAGTATGAGTTTCAATGCTAAGAATGCAAAGACAACTGAAGACAATTATAGAGCATCATGGATAGTTATAAGTTAAGGAGTGGATTTGTTTCAAATGTGGTTATGGACGTTGTTCATGTATTAGACTTCTAATTTGATTTGAATTCTTCTTCTTATAGTTAGTTAGAATAAGAATGTGATCTTGAATCCATGACCTAGTATCTAGGCGTGACAAATGATTAGAGTCAGTTAATTAATAAATAAGTCTCTCTCTCCATTTTGTATAGTAAGGGGAAGATGAGATATATAAGGTAGCAATGTCAAGTTGTTAGCAGTTCAATTCAATTCAGTTATCATTTCCTTTTCTATGTACAAAGACTCAAGCATGTTACATTTATGGAATACAATCTGGATATGACAGAAAAGATTTCATTGTTGAACACTTTGATATGAGTTGATTCTGTGTATGGAATAAGTTAATCTTTGATATGTGTTACAAAGATATGTAGAATCTGGATTAGATTTGGTTTCAGTTAAGGAAGACAGTCTCTTGAGCTAGCCACTCAAGGTACTAATTCTCTCCTTGTTTATTTCATTTCAGTTAATGTTGGTTTATTAGTTTTCTGTTAAAACGTAATTTGAATTCAAGTTAGTATTATGTTTTGATCAAATAGATATAGTTCATGAACAATTGCATATTAGTGTATTTACAAATCCTCTGGAGATCAGCAGTTAGTCATTTCATTCTTGATAATTCAATTAAGTTAATTCTATAGTTTCCCTGTTGTAATATTTATCTACATACCTTGCTGTAGGTACCCGTAGCAACTAGGATTTATAGCTGTTTTCATTGTTTTATAATTCTGTCAATTCCAGCAAGATAGATTTGTTTGTTTAAAGTTAAGATAGAATAGTTGGGAACCATATGAGCCTTGAAGGCATATACTTTGCAAGTACCATCATAAGCTTACGCTCCTTGGTCAATAATTCAATGTAGGAATGCATAGTGATAGAGTGGACTATTTAGATAGGTTTTCCCCTAAATTAGTTAAGTCTACAACACATTAGTTTTCCTCTACATTTTTGGCGCCATTACCGGGGATGGTGCTAACTTCTTAGGCACATTTTTGGTTTTTCTTTACAAGTTTTCATAGTTTAAATGTTTTCATGTTTTCTAGCATTAGAGCTAATCAAAATACCTTTTAGGAAACACCAGACATTCTATTAACATTGTACATGGCCACTAAAACATAAAACTAAATATAATGTATGCAGAGGTAGAGAGACGTTCGAGGAAGATTCCTCCCATCAACTTCTCAGAACAATGAGAGTACAGCTAATTTTAACAACTACACAATAGGAAGTGTTGAAGGAGAGTTTCCTTTTACATCTTCATCAACACCCCCTACATCTCCATCAGCTTCCTCTACTGCCACAAAGGGAACTTTCAGAACAATGGCAGAAGCAGTAGAGGATCCTTCAGGACAAGATACATTTGAATTTCCTATACCACACCTCACACAAGCAACTAACTTGAAAATTATACCACCATCTGCTTTGCCTATTTTCTATAGTTTGGTGACTAAAGATCCTAACACTTTCCTATTCGAGTTTGACGTTCTATGTAGTAGTTATGATTATACCACTGATCCTTACAAACTCAAGCTATTCCCTGCTACCCTAAAAGATACTGCTTTAAGGTGGTTTATGAGACTTGGGAAAGATGCCATCCTAGACTGGGATACCATGAAGACAAAGTTCCTGAAAAAATACAAAAACTACTGTAGAGGACATGACAGGAGGAGAGATGACATCTTTAGGATGTCACAAAAGGAGGAGGAGCCATTATACAACTATGGAAATATTCCAATTTTCCTTGAAGAAAAACCCTCAGAATAAGTTGTCTGAAGAATCATTAAAGCTGGTCTTTTTAAGAGGGGTCAATGTTGATTGCATGGATGCCCTAAATCTCATTGGAATAGGGGATATCTCCCTATTACCCTTTGAAGATATTTGTACAGCTTGTAGGAACTACTCCAGGACTTTTTCTAGAAAACCCAGAGGAGAAAGAATAGCTATTGCAGGCAAGTCAGTTAATGGAGTTTCTTGAGTGGAAATTAGTAACCTGCTGACCAATATGAAAGAAGATATCATTAGCCATATTGCTACATAGTTGGACACCCTCCACATTAAAAAGAAACAAGAAGAATCAGATGCAATGCTCATTGAATACTGCCCAAGCTGTAGACAAAGGAAGGCCAATTGTAAATGCAAAAGGGTAGCCAGTATCTAGCATGAGAAGATTGAAAGGCTAGAACTTCAACCATTCGAAGGTGATGATGGGAAACTATTCTTTATTGCTCAAAGAAGACTGTGAAAGCAAAAGCGAGGTATGCCCCATGATCCACTTAATTATAATTCATCTTTTCCTGCTGCTAATCAAAATTTTTTTGCTTGGAATAACCAGCCCTGGCCTGCTAATCCAAATGCTTGGAAAAGCCCACCATGGTCTACTCCACAAGTAGGGTGGAACCAACAACAAAAATGACCTCCACAGACTTTCAAAAGGCCCTACCTATAACCCCCAGTGGCCTACTCAACAACAACAATGGCAACCTCAATGGAACAAGGGCCAACCATGGTAGCCAAACTCCCAATATCAGAAACCCTTGCTTCCACCTCAGCCACATACATAGCAGAAAGCCATCATGCCTCCACCAGCACCTCCAAATCAATGTCCTAGACCTTCCCAAATTCCTGTCCAACCTATATCTAACCCTAACAACAAGCCTATTCAACATGCTTATACTAATGAAGTGATGCAGTACCCCACCTATGGAGTTGAGGTAAGTAATGTTCACCTCATATCAGGGAAACACCTTGCAGGTCCTTCATCTTCCCAAATCATGGAGCTAGAGGATGGAGAACCCATGGAGGAAGCCTTAGATGAATCACCCTTGGAACTTGAACCAGTTCAAGAATCTCAACCTATATCAAACCCTAAGCCTCCTTTCCCTAAGCGCTTGGTTATCTAGAAATAGCCAGAGCAGTCTCCCAATGACCTTATAGGATAGTTGCAAGATATAAATATAAAGATACCCTTGATTCAGGCCATCAATGATATTCCTATCTACACTAAGACAATCAAGGATCTCTGTATCAATAAACTAGGAAAAAAAAGAGTTGACCTAAAAATAGTCCATGTCTTAGGTAACCTTGCAGACATCATGATGGGAATTATCACCGTTCCTAATTATACTGATCTAGGAAGTCTAGTGGTCGATGTCAAGATCAATGGAGCCCTAATCAATAATACCTTAATAGACTTGGGTGCAACAATCAATGTCATGACTAAGGACACAATGCAAATGTTGCAATTAACCAATCTTATAGCTACTCAGACTATCCTACAATTGGCTGATAAGTCAATAGTAAAACCTGAACGTATCATTGAAGACTTAGTCATTGCATTAGATTCCTAGGAATATCCTGCTAACTTCATTGTATTGCAACCTAAAGTCAATCTTCTTGGTTACCCTCTTATCCTAGGTAGACCATGGCTTGCTACAGCTGATGTATTTATAGGTTGCCGGTCAGGAAACATGATTATATCTAATGGAACCATTACCAAGAAATTGGTGTTGTATCAATAGCCCAACCGTACCATGAACTAGAGCAAACTATTTGGCCTACTCTATGTTGGTCATGATGTTAGTCACAAACAAACATAGAATAAAAGTACACATTAACCTTTATTCATCTTCAAAGATACTATGAATTCGAAGAATTCATGATCCCAAGTCTTCGGTGATTAGGTCTTAATCGTCTGAAGTCACTCAGAGGTTAATGTGAGTTGCTATTTCCATTTTGGGGCCTTATGTGGAAATTTATCATCATCATGACATTCCTGCAGAAATTCTTTACAGAGAAGTCATATTATGCAGTTATCTGATGAAAGATACAGAAATACCTCAATCTTTGCATGATATTTTCAATTGTGCATGCTTTGTATTCAAATATGCTAAATATTTATGATTATCTACGAGATGTCTGCATATTTGTGTTATTTGCTTAAGATCATCAATTATTTGCAATTATGGACGTGAAGTGCTCTGAAATTTAAAAGAAATTGAAGAAATGCTTCTAATTAAGGTTGAACCTTCAGCTTTTGAACCACATGTATATTAGATACTGTCATGAAGAGAAGAAAACCAAACCATATTTTCACCAGGACATTCCACAGCTAGATATAGTTGATGCTAACTTCAAAGGAATTTGTATGAAGACAACACATGTAAGTAGACATGCACTCCAAGGGACGCAGCAAATCACCACATATATCCAGAAATCATACACTGATTACTCAAGATTTACTATGAATTGTAATCGACACAGTCTTCTCATTCATTAAGCATGCAAGAATATAAATGTATACAAAAACTTTGAAATGAGCTCTGAATATTTCAGCAGACGGATTTCAATTAAGTTTCGAATGTTTTCAAAAAGGCATTCCACCACCCTTTATAGGATAAGGTGAGGAATCCGTTACAAAAAAAAATCTACAATCTCGATTTATCAATATAAATCTACGGTCACAATTCACTTGACTTTGTCAACTTTTACAAAATGGCACAAGTTGCCAGCTGGCAACTATCTACATTACTTATGCTTATATCCCCTTCATGATGTGTCTTCATCATGCTCCTCAGCTAATTCATGCGGATCATCATCATGCGCTTCACTTCCTGAACTTTCACTATCCTCATGATGATGATGCTGCATATGGGGCTGCATGCTATTTTGAATCTGTTCATATGAATGCACAACCTGATCTATTCCTCCACCATCTTGAGTCTTTGCTTTGATGATAGCGTGTTTGTGTGCTTCATACTTGTCTCTGCTATTATCCAGCTTGTTTTTCCTATCCTGTAGTGTTTCATTATATTTCTCCATCTGGACCTTGATCCTCATTATTTTATCTATCAGTTCTTCTGTCAAGTGAACAGGTGGACCATCTGTCTCTGATTGGAAGTTACTGTGCACAGCTTTGATGGCAGACTCTTCATCTTGATTTTCTATTTTACCTTCCACCTTGCCTTCCAATGTTTCTAATATCACTGCCTCTTCAGCCATTAAATCACGTAGCCTCATGCTGATATCTCTCAGCTTATTGTTGCATCTCTTGAGGACTCCGCATTCAAACTAAACGTCTTTGTACCAGATGTCTATCAATAATGCAGTATTGCTGTTCAGTACTTGCTTACTGATAAGCAGTTGTGGATTTATATTCTTTATTTCTCCTAAAAGGTTCAGGACTCTCTCCAGTTTGTAAGACCTCTTCCTGGTCTGCATCTGCAATTTATCCACCTTAGTCTTGGAGTCACTCAAAATACTCCACCTCTTCAAAGAGGCCTTCATTATTTCTACAGCATCATCCAATGTGGATGACATCCATTTCCTTATTACAGACGCCTCATGCTTCATGAGGTCTAATTTATTTACCTCCTGAGAAATGGCAGTCAATGGGACTGCATGTTCAGTTGTGGTATCGTCAGGATTGGTCAGCCCTTTGATGTAAGCATGCAACTGAGCAATGTGCTCTTTATGTTGCTTATTCTTCTCCTTCTCTCTTTTCACCTTTTGAATTAGAGAGTCAATAATGTCTTTGCCCTCCTGACCTTCTTGGTCCTCATTGGCAAAACCCAAATCTACTGTACTGATTTGAAATTCATCAATAGTAATTTTACCTTTTTCTTTCTCCACCGCAGGTACGGCAATTTGCGCGGTCCTTCTCCCAGTTGCCAGATCTCTCTTGATGGCCGATGTCATTCTGGCCTTCCTCCTGGGTTTCATTATATCCGTGGAGAACAAGGTGGAGACATCAAATTCTTGAATTTCAAGTTCTTCCTCAATATTTACTTCTTTGGCTAACCATGGAGGCACCTGATCACGTTTTTTAGCATCATCATGATGTTCACCCATATCTCCCGTTTCTATCAGCAGATGTTGTGGAGATGGTGACTTTTCCTTTTCTTCTTCCTAATGCTTGCTTTGCTATTGATCCTGCGGTACATCCTCCTGTTGAGGAATCTCTTTCTCCAGAGGAGCATCCTCCTGGTGCGGGGAACCCTGCGGTGTATCTGTATGTAGATCATGATGATCATGATCTTTCTCCATCATTATTTCATCTGTTTTCAATTCTTCTTCCCCTTGTGGTTTATCTACTACACCAGATACTAGGGATTCTACCTGAGGTGCTGGCGGTTGTTCTGTAGCTATTACTTCTTCTGAGCCTGCACTATCAACTTCTTGTATTTTGGCAGCTGGATCCTCTAGTGCTTCCTTCTTTTCATCAGGCTTCGCTTCCTGAACCTCTACTATAGTAGGTTCTTCTAATGTATCATGTGGGCTTTATTGGCCTGATTCAAGAGCATGGCCCTCTGACTCTACCATCTCTATCTCTTCTGTTGGGTGGCCTTTGTCAGGTGATCCTGCTGGCTGTTCAGGACTTGCATCCTATTTTTCTGTCAGGTCTACCACTACAGGGCTTGTCACCTCTGTGATTAATGCTTCCAGCCCTATGTCTTGAGCTACCTGCTCTGGGCTCTTTTCGTGCTCTTCTTCCACTTGCTTCATCTCCTCAAATACAGTTTGAACTAGTGGAGGCTTGTGAGGTGTCGTACTTATACCAGCAGCAAGTGTTTCCATCTTCTGTGCAGCCACATCCTACACTACCTCATCATCAGACAAATTTATTGTCTCATCAAGCGAGACATGTCCTTCTGCTTGTGTCTAGGAGGTTTCTTTCATTTGTTCTTCTGCAAGTTCAGTTTTGAACTTGACGATGGTAGGAAGTGGAACATTATGCTAAAGTTCCTTTGGTACTTCACTACCTACCCCTTGTAATATTGTAGGGGGTTGACTTATTCCACCTCTCATGGAGGTTCTTTGTTTCTTAGGTGTGGTAGAGACCAGCACCTATGGAGCTCTCCTCTTTCTCTTTATTACTAACAGAGCCTCTTCCTCTTTAGGCTCCTCCTCCGTGAGGATATCCTCTGTATCACGTTTCCCTGAGGATTGACCCACTTCTAGGGTCTTAGTGATTCCAGCCTCTGCTGTCTTACTCTTCTTGGGCTTTTCTTTCTTTGGAGGGGATTCTGTCTCTGATCCTGATCCTGATCCTGATCCCGCTGCCTCCTCAGCTACAAATACTGCCCTGTCGATTATAACCCGTTTGGGTTGTTTATCCACTTTCTTGCCCCTTGGGGGTCTTTTGCTCTATTTTTGTGGTGGAGGTAACTTATCTCCCTTAGTCTTCCTTTTCTCAAGTAGGAAGTCATCATATACATCCCCAGGAGTATCCTGTCCCTTCTTTTTGTTGTCCACCGTAATGGCAACACCTTTCTTTTTCAATGCCTCCACCTGCTCATCAACCCAAGCTTGAGTTAGTTGTATGGTCCTAGCAATGAATGGGTCCAAGGATATGTCTTCTTGCATGGTGAGGTCAGGTGCAGAGATGGTGTCATTGTATATCTTCTTTTGTTCATACTCATCTGCCATTACCCTGCCATCATCCTTCTTCAATTGTTGGGGAAGGGAGATGCAATCAAAAGTTCTAATTTGGTTCAGAGTTAGCCTCTGATACCTTCTTCTCCTGGCTTCTGCCTCATCTTCACAGTCAGCCCAAAAATCTTCTAGGTGCCTCTGATGAATAGGATTTCCTAGTATCTTCTGTATCCTGCCGTAAGGATCATATGGTCTTGTTATCAGAAAAGGCTGCAGATTCATTTTATTTAGGGTGACCATCACCTTCTTTATATTATCAGAATCACGGCACATATAGTTGCCAATGCTGACTGGGAACAAAATTGGTGGTAACTTCTTGGCATCTTTGTACATTTTTATCATCACGGAGCCCTGCTTGATAACTTCCATTAATATTACTGCATCAGTAGGATACCTCGGCAGCATGAGGGGATGTTCCTCAAAACCTTCAACCCTTATGTAAGAAAAGGTTGCAAACTGGATGTACCAGGCCCCATGCCTGTAGACTATTTCTTGAGCCTCCATGCTCAATCTTTTTGTTCTGTCCTCTTCCATGGTCCTCACCAGATGCATAGAGAATGCATCATTGACCAGTTTGTAGTCTTTGATGTAGTTAGTTCTCTGCAGCTGGGGATGATGATCCCAGATATACACAGCATTTGTGCCTGTGAGCTTTCCATCTGTAACTAAGGCATCAAAAGTGCCTTTGGAAGCACAAGAATAAACAATGTAGGATGTCATATAAAATGCACAATTTAAACCTCCCAGGTTCATCAGCTGCTCATGCAGAGCATCACTTATTATCTAGCCCCATAGTGGCTTGATGTCTGAATACAGACACATCATTATTATTCCGTACATCCAATCTCTGAAACTACCAGCATCAGTTTGGCCTATTACTCTATTCAGGAGTGCAATCATGTATTGGTACTCCTCACTAAAATTATACTTGAACATGTGCACAGGGAGTTTGGCTACGGCAGGATATGTGCTGTTCTTAGCCCTCCATTGATACATATTCTTCCTGGCTGATTTCTTGTTGGCCTCATACTCCCTTTCTGCCTTCTTCAGGTCCACACTCTTAACTTTACTGCCTAGTGGTAATCCAAATGTCTGGGAGAGACCCTTGATGGAGAGGTCTGCATATATCCTCCCATGCTTCACCACTTGCCTTGTCTGAGGATTATAATTCCGGGCACATTCTATAACCAGCTCCAGAGATTCCATGGAGTATGGGATACCAGCAGCGTTCCACATCCCTGATATGAACATTGCATCCAGCACAGGACTCTTGTCATGCCCATCATTCAGCTTAGCTAACCAGGCTTCCAGATTGGTGCTCCCCTGATGGGTGTCTGTAATTGCTCCATACTTGAACAGGACCCCCCTCTGAGAAGAGAACATGGGCCTACTGAATTCCTCTTGACACTTAACATACCGCTTGTCAGCCATGAGTACCTGCAATTAACAAAAATCCTATCTCACAACAGGTATACACGCGCATGCATATTGCAATTAACTTCACAAATCACCATGCCTACTGTATTTCTTCACCATTACTTAATCATATGGATGCATAAACCAGAACTTGCATCATCATACCTAAACAATAATAACCTGATGAGGGTTTCATTCACTTACCTGGTTATGAAGATTTCTCTTTTATACTAGTAGATTGCTAAGACGCTCTGAATTCAGCTGATGATCACCTACTTCCTTCTGTCTGTGAGCTCAAATCGTGCAACAGTAGCTGGTATGCAAATATGGAAGCTGGTGCTCTGTAAAAATAATTTTATCGCAGGGTAAATGTGAAAATGGTGGTTGAATTACCTCTTAACCTTGGAATTAGGGTAACTTTAGGGCAACTCTGACAGATTGGATTGTATTCCTTGATTATCCGTGTGAAAACGCAGGATCTTGCCAGGTGTTTCATTGGGTTCCGAGGTCGGCGGGAACCACCTACCATGTCTGCGAGCATTAAATGATAATGGCGGCAATGGGATTGGGGGGATATCCATCTGATAGGATATCATGAAGGCAGGATGATATTCGTAAATATCGGGTCGAGTTTCAATATCATCCTCCTCCTTCATATGGAATTGTTATCGCGACAAGATTCAGGTGACAAAAGCACCCTTTGGTTATGTTTAGTACATCAGGAGGATCTTTCGATATATCAGGTGATGTTTCAAATATGATGATGATGAGACAAACTTATTTCACTCTCTTTCGGAATATCGGGATGATGTCATCCTGATATTCGCTCTTTGTATCGGAAAGGTATCATGATGTCATCATCATATTATGCGAACATGATCATGTTTGGGAAATATCCTGTCGAAATGTAAATGTGATGATGATGTCATCATCATGTTTGTTTCTTCATTTATCTGGTTTGGACGACGTCGTCAGGATACTTGCTAAGGGTGATATTTCACGTCATGAGGATATTTAAGAAATATTAGGTTACATTCGAATACATGATGCTCGCGATACAAAAGACCGCTTGACGGGGAAGATTTAATACCACTTAAAGTTGACGTCTGGATATTTGAGCCACATGACATATCAGGGGATGTTTCAAATATGATGATGATCTTCAAAAAGATGACAGGTTATAAAAATATGATTCCTCCTCTTACGAATATCAGGTTTGACCGAAACTTTGACTGTTCATAACTCTCATATCCTGAGGAATATCAGGGTGACGTAAAAGGCAAACTTGCATGAAATTTAATGCTCTTTCAAAATATGAGGTCACAAAAATGAAATATGGATTTTGACAAACTGACCTCATAATGGTGACTTACCTCATCCTGACTCTACATGATGATGCACCTGACTTACTTTTACCAAACCACTAGGAAACAGACAACACAAGCCAAGCCAAAAAGTTGGGTCCCTGTTTTGCCAAGTCAAAATGGGGCGTGTTGTGTAACCACACAACACTCTAGAAGAAGAGGATAGTTATTCTTTGCAAACCCTGATGACCATTGAATGTAGTCCTTTGTTGGATATCCAAGATGAAGATGAGTTACTGGCACACATTCTCCAAAATGACTGTGGGAGGCACCACAATAGCAAGACTGCCTGTCCTATCTACAGGATCCACTGAACAGTATAATACCTAGCAGCTCAACAGAAGAAATTTCTCAATTGTTTCATACCTTACTACCCTAGTAGCATCTACCAGTCTTTCCTAGCCTTGATGTGTCTTCCATTCAACCAATGACTAAACCATTAGAGATATAGCCTAGAAAGATGTTGACTATCAATAATGCCTTAACTAAAGAATAGGAGCAATCCCTTCAAAATGTTTTGTAGTCCAATTCAACAGCTTTTGCATGGGATTATAGTGATATGAAAGGCATTGACCTGAATCTATGCATGCACAAGATCTATATTGATGATAATTTTTGACCTATCAGGCAACAACAAAGATGTATGAACCCTGCTCTAAGGGATATAGTCAAGGCTAAACTTCAAAAAATTTTGGATGCAGGTTTTATTTACCCCATTTTAGACAGTGAATGGGTTTCACCATTGGTGATAGTTCCTAAAAAGGGTGGCAAGTGGAGAGTTTGTGTTGACTACAGAGAACTCAACACTGCCACCAGAAAAGATCACTTTCCATTGCCCTTTATTGACTAAGTCCTAGATTCTTTGGTAGGAAAGAAGTACTTCTCATTTCTTGATGGCTTTAGCAGATATAATCAGATAAAGATTGCTCTAGAGGATCAGGATAAAACCACATTTACTTGCCCCTGGGGGACCTATGCATACTCTATTTTGTCATTTGGACTATGCAATGCTCTAACTACTTTTCAAAGAGTAGTCCTTAGTATTTTTTTTGATTTTTCTCATGATAGCATGGACATTTATATGGATGACTTCACCACATATGGTGAAACATTTGATGAGGCTTTGTAGAATCTTGAAAAAGTTTTGAAAAGATGCACAGAGCATAATTTGTCTTTAAGTAATGAAAAGTGTTTTATGATGATGATTGAAGGAGTGGTGTTGGGACATTTCATTTCATCTACAGTTATCCAGGTCGACCCAAAGAAGATAGGAATAATCTCTACACTGCCTATTCCACAAAAAATGAAGGATGTTAGAAGTTTCCTTCGGCATGTAGGTTATTATAGAAGGTTTATTTAGGATTTTAGCAAAATTGCTGCTCCCTTGTTTACACTTCTATCTAAGGATATTGAATTTGCTTGGACACCTGAATGTCAACATTCTTTTGAAAAATTGAAAGCAGTTCTGACATAGGCCCCAGTCTCGACAGGTCCAAATTGGAAATTGCCCTTTCATATTCACACCGATGCATCAGATTTTGCCATTGGGATAGTGTAAGGCAAACAAGAAGGCAACAAGGAATATATAATTTATTACATCAGTAAAAACTTGCAGGGGGCTGAGCTAAACTACATAGTAATGGAGAAAGAGATGTTGGCAGTTGTTTATGCCCACAACAAGTTCAGACACTACATAACCGGCTACAAAGTATTCATTCATATTGATCACACAGCCATCAGATATCTGATGAACAAACCAATAGTGGGTGGCAGGGTGGTTAGATGGTTATTGCTATTTTAGGAATTTGATATCACAATTGTTGACAACCCTGGTAAGGCTAATGTACTTGCTAACTTTCTATCTAGATTGCCTACTCAATACTTTGATGGTGTGGTTGATGATTCCTTTCCTGATGAACATCTATTCGCCCTCACTATACACACACCCTAGTATGCTGACATAGCAAATTACTTGGTCACAGCGCAGGTTCCAAGATATTTTTCACCAACAGAAAGGATACAACTTGTTCACAAATGCTTTCCCTACTCCTAGATTTTAGGTTTTCTCTTCTATACTAGACTAGACAACATCATGAGAAGATGCATCAGAGAAGATGAAGTGTTTGATATCATGAAGGCTTGTCATGATGAACCATGTGGGGGACACTTTGTAGCAAAAAGAATGGCCTTCAAAATCTTGACAACATGGTATTGTTGGCCAACACTTCACAAGGATGCTATCAAATATACAAGAGCCTGTGATAGGTGTCAAAGAATGGGTAGACCAACTAAAAGTGATGAAATGCCATTGCGACCACAAATTTCATTAGCTCCTTTTGACAAATGGGGACTGGATTTTGTTGGTCCTATTTCTCCAACCTCCAACAATAAGGAGTATATTCTGGTATGTACTGATTACTGTACAAAATGGGTTGAGATCAAAGCATTATAGTTTGTAAGAGATGGTAGTGTAGCTAAATTCTTATATGAGGATATTTTCACAAGATATGGCGTGCCAAGGGAAATAGTAACATATCAAGGTCCTCAATTTACCTTTGATCTCATCATCAACTTAGTGGAGTATCAAATTAGGCATAAAAAGTCTACTCCTTATCACCCTCAAGCCAATGGACATGTTGAGGTGACCAATACAGAACTGGCAAACATCTTGACCAAGATAGTATAGCTCCATAAGTGAGACTGGGTTACTAGGTTACTAGAGGTTGTTTGGGCCTATAGAACCACATGGAAAGCCACCACAGGGTTTACCCCATATGAATTTGTTTATGGGAAAATAGTAGTCCTCCCAATTGAATTTGAACATAAAACACTAAGGACAACTGTTGAGCTTGCGATGGATTTGACAACAACACAACAAGATAGGATTCAACATCTTAATGCTCTGGATGAAATCAGGCTTGAGCCACTACACCATACTGAAGTTATCTAGAAATAGAGGGTCAAATGGCATGATAGTCATATCAAGAACAAAGCATTTATAGATGGTGATTGGGCACTTTTATATGACTCTAGGTATAAAGACTTCAAGGGGCAAGCTCCAATCCAGGTGGCTTGGACCTTATGAAATCATGCAATTTTTCCCAAATGGAGCCGTTTAGTTGCAAACTATAGATGAGGTCCAATTTTCACTCTTGGTCAATGGACATTGGCTAAAGTTGTATAAGAGGCCATTGTAGAAGGAAGACTTCATTCTTTCCTTAGCTACTACATATGGTGCCTCTGGCACTCTTGATGAGGATACTATGACACCGGTTGATGCAATGTCAGAGGATGACCCACATGGCTTGACTAGTGATGCAGAGGTTGAGAGGGAATACTCAACCCCTATAGCTAAGGCATAATCTCATTTGCTTTCCAAACACATGCATACACAGAACCACATGCACACACAACAACTTTACCATGATGTTTCCAACATTCAGCTGGGTCCTATTTACATCTTTCAGCTGGGACCTATTTACAAATTTTAGCTGGGCCCTGTTTACATCTTTTAGCTGGGACCTATTTACAAATTTCAGTTGGGACTTGTTTACATCTTTTAGCTGGGACCTATTTACAAATTTCAGCTAGGATCTGTTTACAAATTTTAGCTAGGACTTGTTACTTCTACACCTATTCTGATCACCATCAAAATCTGTATTTGGAACAATGCTGCAAGCACCTATAGCAACTACAGATGTATTCCATGCAATGCCCCGCCAATCCATTCACTCTGTACACTACACCTTGCTTCATTACCATTCCTGCACCTCAAGCACCGAATTTCAAGCAATTCTATCAAATCATACATGCTGACATGCCACCTCACCATTCATCTACATGCATGACCTTGTAGTTCTAGTAGATTAATTGCATTATACACAATATCTCCTTTCGAGGTGTGCTCCCACATTTGTTTTTGAGGCATTATTCCCAAGGTAACTTTTCATGATTGCCATTAAATTTCTGTTTATGCATTTATCATTATCCTTATTTACTTCATGCATGTGATAATATTTCATAACATTCCAATTAATAATTAAAACTTCCTACCACTTCCTTTGCCATGTGAGTGAGGTCACTTCACATTCAGTCGGGGGGAAGGGTTGTCATTCGTGTGTCATATTTGATTTTTTGACTAGTTTTCAAATGAGTTTTCATCCTTGTGTACTATGTAAATAACTAGTGAGAGTTACCTTCCTAATTAATATCTTTGCTTAAGTCAATTTGAGTTAACCCTGAGTAGTAAGAGGAATTGCAGAGAAGATAAAGAATAGGGGTTAAGTCTAACAAGGTGGCAAAGAGAAATTATACAGAGGATTATAGACATGGGAGGTGACTTAGTAAGGAGAGAGCCATCTATGTACATGGAGATTCTTGAAGATGTGCTAGTTTTACCGCTCTTCACCAGAGTAGGATGGCTCAAGTACTTCTTAAAATTGATAGAGTATGACAATGATATGGCTGCAGAATTTGTAGTTACATTACAAAGTGACGAAGCAATAGTGAAAGGGTTAATGGTTGATGCTTTTGAGGTAGCTATAGCCCAAGTGACTAGACTGCCATGCATCGGGTTAGAATACCCAGCCCGAGCTGATGTAGCCACTGCCAAAGAAGAATTCTATGAGTGAGGCAAGCATTTAGACTCAACAACTCAAGGTACAAAATTCCTATCTCTGCCATTTTTTTGGGGCAAATGTGCTACCTACATTATCAGGTATCTCACTTGTGATGGGAGGTATAATATACTGTACACTGTGCATTTTAAATTATTGAACCATCTTCATCATGAGAAATTGGTGAATGTTCCAAACTACCTCTATAACTTCCTAAAGAGAATGGCTTCAAAACACCAAAGAAAGCCAGCAAATACTTCAGTGTCTCATCATTGTCTAATTGCATTACTAGTTAAGAGGAGTTTGTGGATACAATACCCACAAATTGATTGGGAGGCCTTTAAGGATTGTGTTGATATTTCCACCTTGTTGGAGCAACCTCATGAGGAGGAAGAGGAACCCCCATACAATGCTGAACCCAAAGATGAACCTGTTCATGAAGAATTGAAGGAGGAAAATGTCCCTAAAAATAGACCTAAAGAAATAGGGGAACCTTCATTCTCTCCTTCTAAACATGTGACTCCAAAACTTGTAAACAAGAAAGGAAAGAAGAAGGAAGGAAAAGATATTAGCGAAGAAAAGAAAAAAAGGAAAAAGAAGAGAAAAATGTCAAGACATGGGAAGCAAAGGAGAGACAGAAGAGGAAAGGTAAAAAGAAGATGAAAAGGGCTATTGAATAAGAAACCACTACCCCGAGGAGATCAGGCAAATTGAGGAAACAAACAGCTGAAGAAAAGATTGAAGAACAGAGACAAGATTCTAAGGAAAAGGGAAATACTCCTGTGAATGTTCCTATTGACATACTTGAAGATAATATCTATGCAAATAAGGATGATGTGAATGCTTCTTCAAAGAAGAAAAGGTATGTTCTTTCTTCTGACTTTGACTCAGAGGACCCATTTATTACCAAAAAGATGAGAAAAGCAACCCTTGGTAGCCCTGTTAAAGAAATTTTTAATGCTTTTGATAACAATGATAGTGGTACTATAAATTTTGAGCAAAGGAATGAATTGTTAGAAAAAAGAGACCTCTGGAAAGAACTTCAGGAGGCATTGGACATAATCAAAACCCTAGAGGATCAGGTAAAGAGGTATGAAGAGAAGGAGACAGAAAAAGGAAATAGGATACAGGAATTAGAGGAGAGGATTTAGACATAGAATCAAGGGTCTAAATTGGATTTGTTAGCACAATTGGATGTTAGTGTAAGGGTAAAATGGTGATCAATCAAATGAATTAAATAAGACCCAAACATCAACAGAATAGGAGATAACAAAGAAGATTAAACAAAAATAGCAATGAATAACACAAAGCAAACCTTCCCTGAAATTGATGCTTCTATTGTTTGCCTATTACAACCGTCCTTTTGCAGATGAAGTGAGCCCTCAGAGAGTGCACTCTTTTAAGCTGTGTTCAAGGAAGTCGATGGTAAATGGGTGTTGTGATATGCAATGAAGAGGAGCTCCAATACAAGTATGTGATCTCAAGCTTGTGGATGGTAAAAGGGTGCCAAAGGCGCACTGGTGATATTTCTGCAGAGTAACGATGTCAAAAACCTGGATGAATAGAATGGAAGAATGAAGCTTCATTTATAGACTTGGAAGAATGGGAATCAACGGTTGAGAGGAGATATGAAGATCAACGATTGAGGATGGTTGAGGAATGTGCAACCAGTAGAAATGTGACAAGTGTCCCAGCTCCATCATGAAAGAGGGGACTTGACAAAATTGATTAGAGAGTTAACTCCATTGACTGATCAGTTAACAAACTTGATTGATCAGTTAGAAGAGTGGATTGTGGAACTGACTGAATTGATTGAGGAATTGACTCAATTGACAGGTTAGTTAACACTTTTGATTGGTTAGTTAACTAACCTCTAATTTGAGAAGAAATAGGCCATGTGGGTGAGGGAAAATAAGATAATTAAATATTAAATATATTTAATTACATGTGCAACCTGATGAGGTGGACAAGGTGAGGTGGAAAAGGTGAGGTGTAAAGGTGAGGTGGATTTTTGAATTTAGAACTTAGGATAGAGGAACTTGGATTAATTAAATAATTTATGATTATTTAATTGTGTAGGATATTTAGAAGAATTTTAATTAAATAAATTGAATTTATTTAATTATGGATTGGTGAATCGATTAAATAAATTTGGAATATTTATTTAATTAATAGAAGAATGGAATAAATATTTAGAATATTTATTTAGGATGAATCGTGTCATTTTTAGGCGTATACATTTTGCCCCTCTTTGATGCAATGCAGTTTACAGCGTTGCTTCAAAGAAGTCGATAGTCTGAATGATGATACATGCCCCAGTTTGCCCCTGGTATAGGCTTACTGACTTTAGGATGCCCCCTCGGGAGATTGGACGGGAAAAGTGCGAAAGAATCAGAGACGGACAATCTCACGAAGACGAAGGGGTGAGGATAAGCAAGAGGAAAAAGGATGCATTTCAGGGAAATGGGAAGAAAACTAGAGGAAAAACGGGCATGGGAAGTAGTCACAATCACCACCTAGCCAGAATTAGGGTTTGGAGGCTATAAATAGGAGCTGGGTCCACAAGAATAGTCATTTGCACACTTGTTTGATCTAGATTGGATAGAGAGAGCCTAGAGCAACTTGGAGCAGCATGGCAGCCGGAGCAGCAGACATTCCACACGAGGAGCATCGATTCGAGCGAGTCCGTCGATTTAGGCGGCCAGCAGAGGCAGGACCCCCGGTATGTGCTTCAAAAAATTTCCCCTAGGGTCGATTTAGGGTGTCATAAATGCACGTAGAAAATAGGGCAAACAACGGCGCTTTTGTCATTTCGTGGCGCATATGCCGGTTTTGGTGGCGCATGCATGAAAATGGCGCATACGTGCTTTGTAGCGACGCTTGTGTAAATAGGCTATGCATGTGTAACTAAGTGACGCATACGTGAAAACCGCGCATATGTCGAATATTACGGCGCTTCCATGATATTGCGGCGCATATGCCGAATGCTCTAGCGCATGTGTTGAATCTGCGCATATGTGCATTGTAGCAGCGCATCTGCGTTTAGGCGGCGCATATGCCAATTTTGGCGGCGCATACATCAAGAAACGGTGCTTTTATAAAGAAACAGCGCTTTTACCACCTGTAGTGGCTGATTTGCTTGGGATAGTAAATTACTTAGCCAAATTGATTCGATTAGCGTCCTGTTTGACGCGAGAATCGATGAGCTATCTCTGAGATTGCAGGAATCTAGTCAAGAGATGTAGTGTGCTATTTTGATCAATTTGAGGTGCTAAGTTGAGTTGATATAGTTCAGTAGATATGTTAAGTATGGTATATGCCGTTTGAGACTGACGCGTTGCCTTGCTTGCTTGCAGGAGGATATTCGAGACACACTGCAGTCGAGGGAGACGTTTCCCATGCCCCTATTGCAGAGATACATGCTGACAGAGACTGACAGAGTGGCGCTTGGTGCCATGGGTTTGGATTATGTCTGCTTCATGCCTGAGGTGCAGGCGAACCGAGGATTATTGACAGCTATTGTGGAGAGATTTCATAGCGAGGATGGGACCTTCCATTTTCCTATAGGAGAGATGACTGTGACGCTGGAGGACATCTACCAAATACTGCACTTACCTGTGGTAGGTGAGTTAGTAGAGTATGATGCACAGCGGGATGCGGGACTCGCTGAGTGCCAGCGAGTGTTTGATGATCCCGAGCTGGTTGGACAGGTCATCCCATGGCAGGATATATACGAGTGTTATGACTATTTGCCGGGGATTGTGGCTAGACTGATTGGGGGCGTTGTATGCCCAGACAGGAGATCGCATGGGTTCCCTATCGGATGGGGTAGAATTATGGAGCAGATGCTGACTAAGGGCACCTGATATGCATGGGGAGTCTGCGTACTAGCCCATTTATACCACGACATGCATCAGGTGGTGTACCACTGCAGCACGAGTCTATCGGCTGGAGTACTATTGCTACAGTTTTGGCTGTGGGAGCACATAGCGGTGACTAGGCTGATATGTGTCTTCGCGAGGCAGCGAGGAGAGCCATACAGTTATGGCTATGCAGGAGTGATTTCCCAGCACAGGCTGGGGAAGCTAGAGTATTGGAGGCACACCTTGGATGGAGTAGATGTGGTCGTCTGGTGACCATATCTGGATTGCGAGCCCTGGGATGATGAGGGAGACAAGCTGCCGTACTGCTTTCAGACCAGGTGGTTGATAGGCCGGACACGACATATCCTAGAGAGACAGATGGTGGGCAGGGTGCTGAGACAGTTTGGCAGGAGGCAGGGCATGCCACAGGGACAGGCGCACTTTGCACGGACACATGCAGAGAGGGTCCGATGGGGGCCGATGGCTTCGTACGAGGAGGCCCTAGCAGAGTTCCAGCAGACTCTATATGTAGCATGGGATATGAGAAGAGAGATAGCAGATGCAGGGGTGACACAGGATTACAAGGATTGGATGATGTCACATCCATTCCTGAGATACTCAGGACCCGGTATGCTGGTGCCTCTCATTGATGAGGCAGACTAAGAGGAGGAGGGACAGGTTGGCCCAGGGCGGAGGGGAGTTAGAGGAGGATGAGGAGAACAGGGTGGTAGAGCTGGAGAGAGGCCGAGATAGCAGAGGAGGATAGGTCAGGCTGAGCAGGCAGTGCCAGGACAGGTAGAGGCACAGTAGCAGATACCTCAGCAAGCGTAGATGCTGCCACCCCAGCAGGTTCCACAGTAGCAGGTGCCCCAGCCACAGGGGCCAGGACAGGCAGAGGCAGCACATGTGCCAATACAAGGAGATGTACACAAGAGGTCTATAGCCAGCTTGAGGGGACAGGTGCGAGAGTTGCAAGCACAGCTGAGGAGGGTCGAGAGGAGGTGAGATATGGATGCCGCAGTGATCAGTGGGTTGACTAGCGAGAGAGATATGGCTGACGCACAGTTACGCATTGTCCGTGTAGAGCGGGACACTGCTGTGGTTGCCATGGGGACAGATGCAACGAGCTCTTTTTTGGTTGGGCAGGTGCAGCAGGCATAGGCACAGGTAGGCCAGTTGCAGACGCAGTTGACACAGGTACAGACAAAGCTTGCCAGAGCACAGTCATAGGCTCAGTACTATCGAGGTTTATACCATGGTGCCGTGGCATCGAGTCAGAGGGCGGGGAGCTTCAGGAGTCAGTCTGGGGTGACTCATAGAGCAGGTCCATCATAGTCAAGGGCATCCGTGATGGGTCCCCAGTAGTCAGGAGCTGGCAGTGGTGGCCCACAGTAGCAGGGATAGACACATACCAGATTTTGTACATTTTGGGACATGTATCACCGTCCATTTGGATGTATACTATATATGACACTTTGATTTTTGAGAGAGATGGTGATATTGTACATTTAGACCTCTTTTATATGATAGTATATATGATGATGCAGTTTTGTGTATCTATTGCATATGTTATGAGATGATGATTTACTTCTATTGTATGGTGTGATGTATGTGTGGACTTAGATGGTCTATCTGATGCTATATGAGATGCTTTTTTTTTGATATGGTGCTATATGATGTCTATATGATGCAATGCGTTTGAATGTATGCATATGTAACAGGATTTCTATGTGATGATGTAGCTTTGTGTGTGATGTCATTGGATGTCTATATGATCTAATGTTTCAAATGAATGCAAATGTAATATGATTTCTATGTGATGATGTAGCTTTGTATGCGATGCACTTAGCTATGTTGTTTTTTGGTTTTTTTCTGTGCTTTAAGATGTGATGTAATGCGGATGTGTGGATGACATAATGCATTGGGTGATGTATGCTACTGACTTAAGCATGTTTGTGACTAGCCCTACATATGATATGATATGCTCCTATATGCTTTGTTTTTGCGAAGTCCAAATGTACTCGATCGACACAAGAATGACATGATAGATAGAAGAATGGTTATGATAGAATGACTTAGAAACTTCATTTGATATTGTTACTCTGCATAGTTTGGATAATGAGGATTGTATGGGATATGGATGCATGGATGTGTATATGGATACAGGATGGATGTTTTGCTTATAGAGTGCTTTATTTCATCATTGGGCATTTTATTTTTTTGGTACTTTTCTGAAATGTTGTAAGTGAATACAAGCATCTAGGTATAATTGAACCGAGATGACCTAAGTACCGCTTACATAGATTGTGATTTAGCAAGTTAATACAAGCATCTAGTCAAAATTGAATCTAGATGACCTAAGTACCTCTTGCGTTTCAACAAATAAGGATTGCCCCCGTTCATGTCAGACCTTTGATGTCCTCAATGATCTTTTGCCGATCATGTCCTTAGACAAGGCTTCACATTACTAAAGTTTAATCCACAAATAGCAAACAAAGAAAATAATCATGCCCCCATCATAGCATCTCTAGCTTTCGGCATCCTTGAGTAGCATAGGAAGGTATGATAGCAAAAATCAAGACTCAAACTATTAACCATGTTTTCGATCTAACAAGCATATTTGCGTTGATATGTGTTTAGTTCTTGCCTTAATTTGCATAAAATCATTTAGAAGACCTTGGGTATTTGCTTTGCATTAGATAGGTTAAGATACTCACAGTCAAGATTTCTACTTGAGGCGTGGGTTCTGCTTGCATTTGCTTGCTTGGTGAGAAGATTGCACAATCCTTATTGGGGAGACGGACCCTAAGGGACTGACCTAGTGCCTTGGGGGCACATTGCTAAATGGCCTTGCCTATGTGACAACGCAGAGGCAACGTAGTTCAGGGTAAACCCTAATGGACCATGGATGGACTAGAAGAAAGGCAACAAGAATGAAGAAAAGAAAAGGGGATGAATGGGACCATAGAAGAAATGGGAGCCTTAGGGGCGCATTAGAATAATGGCCTTGCCTACGTGACGGCGCAGAGGCAACGTAGTTCACAGACTTGGACCATGGACACTGACAAGAGACCCTGTGCTAGGCTCATATTGAGGAGACGGTATGGGACAAAACCTTGGTTGACAAGGCCACAAGGAGAGTATCAAGCCATGATAGATAACTGTCAAGTGTTTATTTGTGGGATAGATATGGGTCGAATGGGGCAAATGGAGAAAGAATGGACTCAAGGTGATTGGATTCCCAAAGATGGAGAAGGCGGTTTATCACAAGTAATGCCTGTTTACTAGGTTTTCATCACTTGCTTTTATTTGCACGAGGAGCTATAGAGTAACATGATGCCTGATTGCCAGGTTTTCATCACGATACCTATCCAAGGCACCTGTTTGCCAGGTTTTCACCAAAGGACAATTTTTTTGTATGCTCTCTATTTTTTTTTTGATTTTTTTTTTGTATTTTCTCTTTTCAACTTTTTTTTTGGATTTTTTTTTTTTGATTTTAATGTCCCCCCTTGCATTGGGGTTCTCCTAGGTATAGAACTGGCGAAGGTGCATGCTGTTGATTGGATCATCCAACAACTCACCCTCTGAAGTGGCCAACTGATATGCCCCCGATCCGTAAGCAGCTACAATCACATAGGGTCCAAGCCAGTTAGGTTCAAACTTACCTTTCTTTTCTTTGTCGTGTTGATTGTGAGGATTTTCTTTTAGAACTAGGTCCCCAACCTTAAAGCATCTTGGGCGAACCTTGTGATTATAGCTCCTAGACATCATTTGTTGATATGCTTTAAGATGATCGAAGGCTTTCTGGCGCCTTTCTTCTAGCAGCTCTAGTTCTTGTAACCTGGAGACTATGTATTCTTTGTCTGATATGAGACCTTTCAATGACACCCTGAGGGATGGTAGTTCGACCTCAATGGGAAGGATGGCTTCGGAACCATAGACAAGGGCATAGGGTGTAGCACCTGTGGGAGTGCGTATACTGGTTCTGTAGGCCCACAGAGCAGGGTTTAGTTGGACATGCCAATCATGGCCAGCCTCATTGACAATCTTCTTTAGGATTTTCAGAATGGTTTTATTTGATGCCTCAGCTTGGTCGTTACCTTGGGGGTAGTATGGAGTGGAGAAACGATGTTGGATTTTGAAATGCTCATAAAGTTCCTAGACATCCTGATTTTTGAATGGTCTTCCATTATCCGTTATGATGGATGAAGGGATGCCATATCTACAAATAATGTAATTCAAAATGAAAGAGGAAATTTGCTTTCCTGTGACGGTGGTTAGGGGAACGGCTTCAATCCACTTTGTGAAATATTCAGTGGTGGTTATGATGAATTTGTGGCCGTTGGAAGAGGGTGGATGAATTTTTCCCACAAGGTCAAGTCCCCATTGACAAAAGGGCCAGGGTGTCGTTAAAGGTCTCAACTCTTGAGTAGGTGCATGGATCAGGTTCCCGTGTATTTGGTACTGTTTGCACTTTTTGATGAACTGATATGAACCCATTTCCATACTTGGCCAGTAATAACCCAAATGCATGAGTTTCTTAGCTAAGGAAGGGCCGCTGGAGCGTGTTCTGCAGATCCCTTCGTGTACATCTCACAAGGCAGTTATGAATTCTTCTTGTTCTAAACAATGGAGTAGAGTACCATCCAGACCACGTCGGTAAAGGGTATCGGCGATGATGGTGTAACGGGAGGCTTGGCAGATGAAAGTTCATTTTTGGTTGGAAGAGAGGTCTGGCGGGAGAATATTGTCCTTGAGGTAAGTGTAAGTTTTACCGTACCAAGGTGAATCAGATCCGACTAGGAGGCAAATGGAGTGGGTTTCAAGGAGATCATAAGCTAGTTGCCGAATGGTTTCCACTAAGAACTCATACCGTGACTCATATTCAGGAATTTCTAGAAGAGAGGCTATGGTAGCCATTGCATCTGCTGCTTTGTTCTCTATCCTAGGTATTTGTTTGAAGGAGATGGTCCCAAAGTGTTCTTTGAGGTCGTCGACCATCCGTTTGTATGGGATGAGCTTCTCATCTTTGGTATGATACTCATTGTTGACCTGATTTATGATAAGCTGAGAATCACCGTAGACACATAGTGCTTGGATTTTCCACTCAGTTGCCATTTTAAGACCAATTACCAAGGCTTCATATTCCACTATGTTGTTTGTGCATGGAAATAACAACCTGTAGGACTTCGGAATTGTATTGCCTTGGGGAGTGATAAACAGGATACCTGCCCCCGATCCATGGTTGGTGTAAGACCCATCAAAGTAGAGTTTCCACGGAGATGTAGATAGAGTGAATAAAGATGCATCGGGGAACTCAAACTGCATTGGTGAAGTGTCCTGTAATGGTGCCTCGGCCAGTTGGTCAGCTATGATTTGTCCTTTGATGGCCTTTCTGTCCACATATTCTATATCATATTCACTAAGAAGCATAACCCATTTTGCTAGTCGACCTGTGAGAGCTGCTTTGCTGAGAAGATATTTCAGTGAGTCGATCTTGGCAATGAGTTTGACAGGATGTGCCAACATGTAATGTCAGAGTTTTTGTGAAGCAAAAACCACCGCAAGGCATGATCGTTCTACCTGTGAGTATTGTAACTCATAGCCCACTAAGGTTCGACTGATGTAGTATACAACTCTCTCCTTGTTCTCGTAGTCTTGCTGTGCTAGAAGGGCCCCAAGAGCAGTGGGTGTAGCAGATATGTATAGAATTAAAATTTTTCCTTGGATCGGAGGCATGAGTATAGGAGGATTCATAAGGTACTCCTTTAGCTTGTTGAATGCCTCTTCGCACCGCTCATCCCATTTAAATGAAATGTTCTTATGTAGGAGATGGCTGAAAGGTTGGCACTTATCTACCAGCTGTGAGATGAACCTGGGGATGGCCTGTAGCTTGCCCTGTAGGGACCTCAACTGAGTTAGAGTCTTGGGCGGTGGCATGTCCATTATAGCTTTGACCTTGGCTGGGTCTACCTCTATTCTGTTTGCTGACATGATGAAGCCTAGCAGCTTGCCTGAAGTTACCCCAAACACACATTTCTTCGGGTTTAGTTTGACTTGGAATTGGTCCAATCTCTGAAAGACTTTTTCTAATATGTCCAGGTGTGAGTCCCTTGTGAGGGATTTTGCTAAGATATCGTCAACATAGTCTTCCATAGTTACATGCATCATGTCATGGAATATGGTTGTCATGGCCTGCTGATATGTAGCACCTGCATTTTTCAGCCCAAAAGGCATGACATTCTAGCAGAAGGTACCCCATGGGCAAGTGAAGGTTGTTTTGTGTTGATCCTTTGGTGCTATTTTGATTTGATTATACCCTGAGAATCCGTCCATGAGTGATAGCATTGTATGTCCTGCAGTAAGGTCGACTATGATATCGATGTTTGGCAATGGAAAGTCATCCTTGCGGCATGCTTTGTTTAAGTCTTGAAAATCATTGCATAGTCGAACCCAGCCATCTGGTTTAGACACTGGCACAATAATAGATATCCACTCTGGGTAATCTATGGCTCTAATGAACCCCACATCTAGCAATTTCTTGAGTTCTTCTTTGACCAAAAGGGCTATATGAGGATGCATCTTTCTCAGCTTCTGCTTTACTGGTTTCACCCCTGGATCCAATGGCAAATGATGTAGAATCAGGTTTGGGTCTAAACCTGGCATGTCGGCATATGACCAAGCAAAGCTGCCTCTCTTCTTCTTAAAGAATGGTACAAACCTAGTTTTCTCTGGCGGTGTGAGAGATTTGGCAAAGTGGATAATCTGGGGCTGCTCTTCGGTTCCAATATTTACGGGCTCTGTTGGCTCCACCACAATTTGTGACCTTTCCTAGTACATATCACTAGGGAGAGTGTCAAGCATTCCATCGTTAGGTGCCACAGTTGGGTTTTCATCGTCAGATGCGTCCTTTCTTTTTACTGTTTTATGATTTGACACTGCCGCAAGGCAGTTTTCACTGTCAGATCCATTTTTGATCTTTATATTTTTGCAACTGGAAGGCTTGGCAACCTCCCTAAAGTAAGCCACAGTATTCAGTTCTATAGCAAAACTAGCTTTATGATCTCCTTTTGGCAAGTGGTCCCTAAGTTCCATATAGTCAATGTAAGCATCATCGTTCTGGAACATATCTAATTGGGGGGTTCCTTGCAAATCCCAGTCAATAAGCTCAGGGTGTAAGAGGGGAAGAGGGTCGGATGAGAGACCTGATTCATTGATGGTGTGAATGGAAATGTTATGGGCATTGGCGCGGGTAGTGTTCTGGGTGGTACTTTCTTCCAAGTTATTTATTGCAATGGAATCTAAACTTTCCTCGAAAGCCATAATCTCAGGGGTGGGCAAATCAGACTCCAGTGGTCTGTCCCGTTGCGTTTATCCCTCATGGTAGGGGCTAAGAGTTTGGATGGTGTCAACCTCTTTGTCATCATAGGAGTGCTCTATTAGCTTGTCCCACTCATACTCATTTGAATCATCTGAATCTGTGTCACTATCCACTTGGAGTGTTTGGATTGTCTCGACAAGGCAGGCATTTTCCTTGGCTTTACCCTTGCCTTTATACCCTAGGCTAGTTGTGTTTCTAGCCGAAGAGGATGAAGAAGGTTGTATAGGTTCAATGATTCCTTCTTTTTTGAGGCCTATGGGGCCTTGTCCTTCGTACCCCATCCTATGCAAAATAGTCTCACCCCGCCCATAGAGTTCTGTAGGGAGTTTAGGTAGTTCTTAGGGTGTGTTTTCTTCTTCAGCATAAAGCCACTGCAGGAGATCTCGCTCCTCTGTCTCATCAGATAAGGTCCCCTATTTTACAAAGGGATTGCGGGAGCTACAGGAGGAGCAGATGGCTTTGGAAAATGTTTGGGTTGGCCAAAAGAGCGAGGAGACAATGGCATCTTGGCAAGGTTGAGGCTGTGCTCAATGGAGTATTCCCCCATGCCATTTTCTTTTATGGTAAGTTTCAGCAGTTTGGGTCTTGAGGAGGAAGCTTCAGCGGTATGGTCCTGTTGCGGGGTAGGGGAAATGTGGGCTCGGTTGTTGGGTATGACACATTCAGGTTTTGCACAGAAAGAATTACAGTGCTGGTAGGGGTCGGGATCACCTTGGATGGTGACCTGCTTGCCATTGTACGGGAACTTAATGCATTGATGATAGGTTGAGGGGACAGCCTTCATGGCGTGGATCCATGGTCTCCCTAGTAGGATATTATAAGCAAGCTCCCGATCAAGGACTTGGCACACCACATCTTTGATTACCGGTCCCACTTGAATGGGTAGGACAACCGTTCCTTTTGTGGTTCTTTCTTCCTCGTCATATGCCTTAATGGTAATTTTCCTCCTTGGATCAACTGCTTGTTTGGAGAACCCCAGTGCAAGGACTAGCTTCAAAGTACAAATATTTAAACCGGCACCCCCATCAATGAGAACCCTCTTGATGCGGTGTTTGTGTATGAATGCGACAATGTGTAGGGGGGTGTTGTGGGGTTGAGATACAGAAAGGTCATCTTGCTCAGTAAAAGATATGGAGGTGGAAGATGTCAGATTGCCAACCATGGTCTGAAACTTTTCTTGGGCCAGATTAGTGGGGATAGTGGTTTCCACTAAGGCTTTCTCAAGAATCTCCTTATGAGAAGGAGATAGACGCAAGAGCTCCAATATGGAAATGTGAGCCGGAGTTTTTTGTAACTGGTCGAGGACATTATACTGACGGGAGTTGGACGGAGATGGTGAAGACCTTGGAGGGGCGGTATTGAGCGTGACTTTACCACTACGGGTAATTATACTACAACCAGTTCGGTTAGGTCCTGGTTGTTGGTTGGGTGAGATGACATTGACCTGTGGAATATGCTCAGAAATGCAATTTATGGTGTAGTCAAATGAAACACTTGCATAGTTAGCATTACTCATCCCGCTGTTCTGATTTGGTTGGTTGCAATTATTGTTGTTGTCATTGCTGTTGTTGCCATTGTTGTTGTGGCCATGGTTGTTGTTGTTGTGGCCATTGTTGTTATATGGCCTGTTATGATTCAGAAGTGGATCCCTGTAGGCCACATGAGTTTCATTGGAGGTATGCTGTTGTGTCCCTCCCTGATTCTGATCCAGTATATCTTGAATGACATTTTTGAGGTGGATACAGTTGTTAGTTGTATGTCCCCTTCCTCGATGGTATTCACAATAGTCTGTGTCCTTCCAGTAGGGAGGTTTGACTATAGGCTCGTAATCACTTGTTGGCGGTAGAGAAATTTCGTTGTTTGCCAACAACTTCCTTAGTGCAGATTCTTGAGATTCGCCTAACGGTGTGAATTTTCTCCTTGGGTTTGAATTGAACCAAGATCTAGGCTCCCGAGAGGGTGGTTTGTTGATTGCACCATTGTGTGTGTTCCCTTTAAGAGTGAATATGGGTTGTTGTTTAGGAGCTGCCGCCTTGGCGTCAACTACCCCATCGTTGACCACATTCTTGTTCTTGGTCCAAAACTTTGATTTATCCGTTGTATAATTGGAATTAGGCATGTCCTTATATAGCTTGAGAGTTCCTTTAGTGATCATAGCCTTTTCGATGAATAAGCCCATTTCGATGACTTTTGAGAATGATGTAGGGCATTGTATCTGAATTTGATAGCTAAGATCAGTATTCAAATTGTGGACAAACATTTCCAATAGTTGCTTCTCAGGTATATCATAAGAACACTTACTAGCTAGCTGTCTCCATCATTGTAAGAAGGTGGCGAATGACTCACCACTCTTTTGTTTGGTGTTACATAGATCTAGCATAGATACTTCGTGTTCTATGTTGTAAGAGAAGTGCATTATGAATTTATTGACAAGTTCATCAAAAGTTTTGATTCCTGGTGGGAGGCGTGAGAACCACTCCATAGCTTGACCACCTAAGGATCTTGGGAACAGTCTCATCAAGTAGGTCTCATTGTGAGCTACTTCTAAACATGCGGCATTGAATTCCCAGATATGATCTCTAGGGTCCCCCTTCCCTTTGTATTTGTCAAACTTTGGGACTCCGAACTGAAAGGGGAAGGGTTTCATGACCAAACTTTTGTCAAAAGGATACAGAGCTATATCTTCCAAAGAGTACTACTTGGAACTTGTACCAGTCTTAAGGTTGGATATTTCTTGTTTTAGACTTTCGATTTGTTGTCTCATGTCATCCATAGGAGCATTTTTATCTATGGGTTTCTTGCCTCTATCAGTTGCATTCGGGACTGTGTCATTCATGCCTCTCTCATGATCATCACGTCTCCGCTCATGATCGTTGTCTACATTTTCCATGATGGAGCTTATGTCAAAGTCTGCGGGGAGTTTGACTCTGAGATTAGCAAGATGGTGGAAGTATTTGTCGGGGTCTTCAAGGAGCACCCTCTCTACCAGGTGTTGGAATTTGCTATCTTGGATGTTCGCTACTAATTCTTCATGAGAAATTTCTTTGTCACCACCACGTGGTGGGGTGAGGTGATTAGATGATTTGGCCATTTCAAGTTGCTTGTTGTACTGGGATCGAGTAAGAACCATGCAAGGTGGGGTGGGATGAGGTGGACCAGGATTAGAAATTTTGGTGAGGTGCCGACTGAGACTGTTGTGAATGGGATACCTAGGACAAGATTTGGACAAAGGATTCTTTCGCTCAATGACTTCAACTAAGACAATTGACATAAGACGTTGGCCGCTAGTAAGGGTAGTCGATACCAGTCTTACTATGTAGGGCTTAGTCGTTCAACAAGACTACTAGCAAAGGTATGGTGACCTACTAGGCTTACGTGAATTCACTACTGACACGAAAAAGGGACCTATGTCAAATTGGTATGGGACAAACTGACTTTGGGACAAGAGGGATTTGGACAGAAAGTGAATGGGACGATTGACAAAAGAGAGAGACTCGGGTGAAATGGATGAAGATTGACTGCACGGTTGAATCTGACCTCAGAAAGTGAAACTAGGCTGAAATAGGTGCTCTAATCAAGTGAAAATTTTTTCTCAAAAATAGGGCAAGTGCTCACTGTCACATATGCGCCAAAATAGATGTGCAGCAGAAATGAACAAATGCGCCGTAAGTCACAGTATATGCGCAGCTCTAGTGAAATACAAATGTGCAGCAATAATGTGTATATGCGTAGCAACAGTATATATGCGCAGCAAGTCATTACAAAAGCACAACAAGTCACAGTATATGCGCAGCAGAAAGGAGTATATGCGCAGCTCTGATATTTTTGCAAAATTTTTAGATTTTTCTTCTGTTTTTGGTATTTTTTGGCTGGAAAAGGTCTTCCTGATCTGATATTATGAATTAACAGCAAGAAAACATAGCAAGCACAAAGAATATTTTGTAGTTTTTCATTGTTTTTTGTAGTTTTTTTTGACTCTATTTTGGACAAAAGCAAGCACAAAATCCCAGGCGAGAAATGGATTATAAGGGATTTGGGCCACTAGAACAAGAGGTATTTAATGTGAGCAACCGTTCAAGTGGTTACACGTGCGGCGGCACTACTCTCCGTTATGGAGTCTCCCAGCCTCAAAGGGTTGGGCCTTAGAGGGTTTTGGGGGAGGTTGGCCGTCGGTGTAACATAACAGCACTTGTTGCAGGAAGTTTTCACCTCAAGCACAATTTATTTTAAGTGGCTTGGTAGGGCTTGGCATTAGCCTGTTACCACTCAGGGTCATTCCCACTTGGACAAGCGTGCATCCAAGGGTAGGCCCCTCCTAAAGGTTAAACAAATAGAATGACAAGTCTAGCACTCTGATCACCCAGAAGGGGGGAGAGCATAAGCCTATTGTCATTCGCAAGCACAGAATACACTGATTAATCCACCCTAGTTAAAAGTGAAAAAAACTAAATGGGCTAATCTATTCAAACATAGAACTTTGAAGTGATTTCAGCAATATAGCAGTGGTTTAGTTTTAAACCCCAGAAAGCAGTGGTGAGTTCAGTTTTAAATCCGCGTAGCACGAGATTGTTAACTTTGAAATTCTGGTCTCATGATATAGTAGTGGTTCATTTTAACTTCAAGATCATTGATGAGTTCAATTTTAAACCGCGTAGCACGAGATTGTTAACTTTGAAATTCTTGTCTCACAATATAGCAATGGTTCATTTTAACTTCAAGATCATTGATGAGTTCAATTTTAATCTTAGATAGCAATAACTTGGAAGGTGTTTGCAATGCAAGCAAGAAATAATCCAGTTACTTTCTCCCTAATTAGAACTAGATGAAGATTTGAATGAACATCAATTTTACTTTCCCTCAGAAAATGAAATGTGAACTAATTAGATGCAACTACATGGAGCTAAACTTGATCCTATCCTACAAAAATAGCTCCAGCAAACACCTGCAAAAAGGTTAGAGTTAGCAAATTCTCCTAGGAAAGTACTAAAACCATAGCCTGTTACAAATGCGCAACTTCAGTGATCAGATGCGCAAAAATAATCAACAGAAGTGCAACAATAATGAATGCACCGTAATATTGAACGTATGCGCAGTTAAAAAGAATAAATGCGCAGTATTAATGGATGCGCCATAATAGTCTTCAAAAGCACAGCACAAATGAACAGATGCGCAATATAATCAAAAGCACTGTAATAGTGCGCAAAAGCGCCGCAAAAATACACAAATGCGCAGAAAGGATAAAAGCACCATAACAGTCTTTATATGCGCCGTGGAAATGTTTGGATGCACCGAAGTAGCCTGTGCGTGATTCTGCGTGACCTGTACGGAACCTGTCTTCAAAAGAGCTTAAATTTTGATGAGATAAAGGGGCAAGGGCCGCACGGTGGGCGCCAAAAATGTAAGGGTAAAATGGTGATCAATCAAATGAATTAAATAAGACCCAAACATCAACAGAATAGGAGATAACAAAGAAGATTAAATGAAAATAGCAATGAATAACACAAAGCAAACCTTCCCTGAAATCGATGCTTCTGTTGTTTGCCTATTACAACTGTCCTTTTGCAGATGAAGTGAGCCCTCAGAGAGTGCACTCTTTTAAGCTGTGTTCGAGGAAGTCGATGGTAAATGGCTGTTGTGATATGCAATGAAGAGGAGCTCCAATGCAAGTATGTGATCTCAAGCTTGTGGATGGTAAAAGGGTGCCAAAGGCGCGCTGGTGATATTTCTGCAGAGTAACGATGTCAAAAACTTGGATGAATAGAATGGAAGAATGAAGCTTCATTTATAGACTTGGAAGAATGGGAATCAACGGTTGAGAGGAGATATGAAGATCAACGGCTAAGGATGGTTGAGGAATGTACAACTAGTAGAAATGTGACAAGTGTCCCAGCTCCATCATGAAAGAGGGGACTTGACAAAATTGATTAGAGAGTTAACTCCATTGACTGATCAGTTAACAAACTTGATTGATCAGTTAGAAGAGTGGATTATGGAACTGACTGAATTGATTGAGGAATTGACTCAATTGACAAGTTAGTTAACACTTTTGATTGGTTAGTTAACTAACCTCTGATTTGAGAAGAAATAGGCCATGTGGGTGAGGGAAAATAAGATAATTAAATATTAAATATATTTAATTACATGTGCAACCTGATGAGGTGGACAAGGTGAGGTGGAAAAGGTGAGGTGGATTTTTGAATTTAGAACTTAGGATAGAGGAATTTGGATTAATTAAATAATTTATGATTATTTAATTGTGTAGGATATTTAGAAGAATTTTAATTAAATAAATTGAATTTATTTAATTATGGATTGGTGAATCGATTAAATAAATTTGGAATATTTATATAATTCATAGAAGAATGGAATAAATATTTAGAATATTTATTTAGGATGAATCGTGTCATTTTTAGGCGTATACAGTTAGCAATATCATCTCAGATGAGGAAAAGGAACCCCCTCCATCATTTCCTGAGGTAAGAACTCCAACATTCCATACTACTATTTCATTGGGTTTTCAATTACTAAAAGTCACTAGTAGGTCAAAACAAGACACAGAGAATTGGGATAAAGAAAGGACAAATTTTAATGAAATAATTGAGAATCAGAATCTTGAAATTAAGAAGTTAGAGGCAAAAAAGGTAGGTATAATTAATAGGACAGGGCCATGGAAATCATTGAATGCAGACCACCTTCAAGGGTTTATGCATTATTTTTAAAGGAGAAATTTCTTAGTTTTGACTTCAATAGATTTGTTAATGACCAACCAGCTCTACAGTCTAGACATAGTTTCTTCAGTTATTTTCAAAAGGTTAGTGTAGAACAACAAGATTAGCTATGTGAGTTTTGTTTGCACAATTACCTATTAGAGGAAGATACATAATGGAATCCCTCTATAAATGTTGGATATTTGTAGTTGAGAGCAATAATACATACCTAAATAATGAAAAGTTGAGAGGAGAATTGATGGATAGGTATGAAGAACATGAGAAGAAGGTATAACTACCAATCAGACAAGAGGCACTTAATCCTGAAGATATCCTCATAAAATGGTACATACTTCTCTCTCATAAAGGCCCAAGCAAAATCATTATGGACTAAGAATAAGGGATCACAGAAGGGTACAGAGAATGATGGGATCTATTTTACAAAGTTGTGTTAGATATGTGCAAAGAAGATGGATCAGTTTGACACCTACTCTTTAATGGAAAGAACCTCATTCCTTGCATAACTTTATGAACATGTCTGAAATATTACACAGGTACATTCAAATTTTAGAGAATCAAGGTGTGGCATGGTTACCTTTTACCTACCATCCACCTCTACTCTCATATCCAGTTCCACACTGGACAGGAGAAAAGAGGAATGCAGGATTGCAGAAGCTATCAGACTACAAAGGCTTTCATGCTACAATGGGTTCTATCTGAAATAGGGTGAGGTTGTCAGGGTAGTTATGGACTCAAGACAAATAGTTTTACATTATAATTCATTTCCCTAGGTATTTGTTTGAGTAATTTTACTTGAGGGCAAGCAAAAGGTTAGTTGGGGGGAAATGATGGGCTGCAGAATTAGTCTCTTTTATGTTACTTTTTATACTCCAAAGACTTCTTTCATAGCATCCTTTAAGACATTTATCCATGTTTACACTATGATATGTTAACCTTCTTTATACTTCTAAGACCTGAACTTATAGTATTAATGTGGAATGTCATGATCATATTATCTAATGAATGAATTAGATATAGATATGTATAAAAGTATAAATAAGATGTTTTTATGGTTAGTCATGGAGAATGCTTGTGGTATATGCTTTTGGGAACTAATTATATGTGCAGAATTGGACGTGTCACGATGAGATCGAGCATTTGTAGTAGGTTGCAGACAAAGGAGTTAATAGAAGTATGAGTTTCAATGCTAAGAATGCAGAGACAACTGAAGACAATTATGGAATATCATGGATAGTAATAAATTAAGGAGTGGATTTGTTTTAAATATGGTTATGGATGTTGTTCATGCATCAGACTTCTAATTTGATTTGAATTCCTCTTCTTATAGCCATTTAGGATCAAAATGTGATCTTGACTCCATGACCTAGTATCTAGGTGCAGTAAATGATCAGAGTTAGTTAATTAATAAATAAGGCTCTCTCTCCATTTTGTATAGTAAGGGGAAGATGAGATATATAAGGTAGAAGAGTCAAGTTGTTAGTAGTTTAGTTTGATTTAGTTATCATTTCCTTTTCTATTTGCAAAGGCTCAAGCATGTTACATTTATGGAATACAATCTGGATATAACAGAAAAGATTTCATTGTTGAACACTTTGATATGAGTTGATTCTGTGTATGGAATAAGTTAAGCTTTGATATGTGTTACAAAGATATGTAGAATCTGGATTAGATTTGGTTTCAGTTAAGGAAGATAGTCTCTTGAGCTGGCCACTCAAGGTACTGATTCTCTCCTTGTTTATTTCATTTCAGTTAATGTTGGTTTATTAGTTTTCTATTAAAACATAATTTGAATTCAAGTTAGTATTATGTTTTGATCAAATAGATATAGTTCATGAACAATTGCATATTAATGTATTTACAAATCCTTCAGAGGTCAGCAGTTAGTCATTTCATTCTTGACAATTCAATTAAGTTAATTGTACAGTTTCCCTGTTGTAATAGTTAACTACAGACCTTGTTGTAGGTACCCGTAGCAACTAGGATTTATAGCTATTTTCATTGTTTTATAATTCTATCAATTCCAACAAGATAGATTTGTTTGTTTAAAGTTAAGATAGAATAGTTGTGAACCATATGAACCTTGAAGGCATATACTTTGCAAGTACCATCATATGCTTACGCTCCTTGGTCGATAATTCAATGTAGGAATGCATAGTGATAGAGTGCACTATTCAGATAGATTTTCCCTTGAATTACTTAAGTCTACAACACATTAGTTTTCCTCTACATTGATAGGATAAGAGATTTAAAAATGAATGTATAACATATGACTCTAATTTTAAAATTTAAAATTAGAAACTATATTCAAATTCCCTACAGTTGTGGAAGTAGGGTAAAGAGTTACAAACTCTAGAGAGAAACTAGGGTTCATCTAGTGAAGTTCACCTAAACAATTTAGAACATTGTAAGAGTCTAATTCTAGTTTAAAATTAAATCTAAAACTAGAAACTATATTGAAACCCTAGAGTTGTCGAAGGAGGGAAAAGAGATACAAACCCTAGAGAGAAACTAGTGAACTTAATCTAGAGAAATTTGGTTGGAATCTATGTAGAATTTAAACTTTAGATAAATACAAACTAATATTTTTTAAACATTTTCATAGAAATTGAAAAATACATACATTCTCTTTGTTTGTAATATCTTTACAATCTTTCTTCATGCAATTCTTGTTCCTTTTCTGCTGAATATGACTGTTCAGTCTTATTTTTCCTTGTCTTTTTATTTCCCATCTCCTTCTTTGCAAAATATCAGTTAAAAATTGCTTTACCAAATATTTTGTCATCCACCTGGACTCAATTATAATACTAAGATTGAATTTCCTAGATTGTGAAGAAAGAATATAGTTTTTTACAAAGTCAACCATTGATAGTATAGTTCCAATTGGAAATGTGTTTTTACATGTGCAAAATTTTTTGTCAAGCCACCGAGCATATTGGGAGTGTTTCACATATTTGGATACAATATTATCCTTAAATTCTTCGATGAATGCATGCACAGTAATTTTTTTGTGACTAACTCGCAACACTTTCCAATTTTTTCATCCTTTAAAGAATATTCAACATTCTTGAATCTTTTCACATCCACTAATTGTTGTCCAAATTCATGTGAAATAATTTCATGCATACATTCTCCTAACAATGAAAAATTGTCACATCTATTGCATTGTCTAGAAATACATGCTTTTGAATAAAATAAGTATCCATTAGATGTTTCACAAAACAAGCCTACTATAAACTCCTTAATTGTTTGATGTGGCATATTAATACCACATTCCTGCATAATTTCGTTAGTATGCAAAGTACAACACACACACACACATATAACAACATAATAATAACAAATTTTCACATGCATTTTACAACAACAAGAGATTTGTTGTTTATTAATTTTCACATACCAAGGTTTATATTTCTCAAATGATCTTTGACTTATGGTAATTTATTAAATGGTAACATTGAATCATCTAATTTTTTTTTTATATAATTCAATTTGAGTCATGTCTAATAGGTGTTTTGGATGAAGATCATGAATTTTGGACCCCACTCTTAATTTTAAAACATCTCTAACATTAGATGATACCCTTGTATTATCATGCCAATATTTTTCAATTAAAGATTTAATTTCATTATTTAATTTCATGTCAAACCTTGGGAGTCTACCACTAAAACTCCAACATTGGTTAATTGGATCATTTTCAATACTTTCTCTTCTCTTTTATGCTCTTCTCAATGTTTTAGTATTTATATTTAGAAATTCACTAGTTTTTCTTATCATTCTTTTATTCAAAATTGATTTATTAACTAAAGCAGTTGTTATAGCTCTTTGTGTTGCATTGTTATCTTTAGATCGACTTTTGTTTCCAATAGAATCAATAGAATTAGCAACACTAGATATAACTTATTTCATTGATTCATCTTTCTTTTTAGGTTTTAAAAAATACTTAACTTTTTAATTACTTTTCGCATTTTCCATATTTTCATCAATTGCATCATGAGTTGACATTGAAATCCAAGACTTTTTCTATAAAAAAATAGTTTATATAATCTATTTGTTGGGTTCTCATTTATCTCCAAGAAATCTTACTAGGAAGATTATCCAAGACATTTCTTTCAATTTTAAAAAGGACATTTTTATTTTCACTCATATAAGGGATTTCATTCTCATTTCTTGTTTCCATATTTTCAGTAGTACAATTGAGCTCATCATTGGTATCTAGCTTCATTTAAATAAAAAATATGATCAATATCATTGATAGGTGGGTTTGAAGACATACCTAGATGGTGCAGGACTAAACATAGGAATCTTATCAAATAACTGAGTTAAGCAGTGAATACAAACAATAATACAAACACCATGTCACAAAAGATTTTTTTATTATCAGCAATAGAATTCTTACAGGAGCACAAAATATCATTACTTAGTCACCAGATACATCAATATTCATTTACAAAGACTTCTCCAACCTATCTCTCTTCCAATAGATTAAACCAAGACAAAATTAGTTCCCCCAATCAATTCCCAATTAAATCCTCAATCGTCAAATCCTCCAAGATCCAACCCCCAATCTAGCTTCTTCCTTCATATTTATGATCCTTCCCTAAAAATAGTTCAACCGCCATGATTCGTCAGCAATGGCAGGAACTAACAGGTAGTTATAAAAACTAAAATGTTGCCACTAGAGCCTCTGCATAATACATCCCTATCACCCTAGTGTTTTAGCATCAGATAGTATATAACGAGTGGCTCAAGATAGTTTTATGAAATTCCATATTATCAGCAAAAGTTGTATGTTCTAAACTTGAGAAATAAATGCCTATCGACAAACTATTGGGTTTCTGAACCTTCATTATAAAGGCCTATCAAAAAAAGTTTGCCTTCATGAACTTGTTGGAAAATTGACCCATTTGCGAACCTTTCTTTAGACTAGCTTGTCGGTAAAATATATTTTCCACGAACTTGGAAGCACCTCCATGTTATTGGCAAAATAAGAATTTTACGCACTAAGCCACTTGCGCAAGTTATCAGCAAATTATGACCTCCATGAACCTTGGGATTCCTTATCGGTGAAACATCATTATCCCAAACCATCAAATGTCTTCAATTTCCCTTTTATCGGCAAAATTGAGCTTATCCGAACTTAGTTAGCAAATCGGTAAATTGTAGAAGTCCCAAACTAGTTAGGGATTCTAAAGTTCACCGACTAAGTGATTTATTTCTATCGACAAAGTTGAACTTTATGGAACTCAAAATTTAGTCAATAGTTGACTTCCACATTATTGGCAACTTCAAGGAAAATAAAACTCCTTAGTTAAGCCTTTATCGACTTATCAACCTTTTGCTGAACTCCAAACCATAATCTTCTATCGACAATCTTATACCACCATGAACCAAGGAATTCATGACTTATCTTGCAAGACTTGTCAGTTAAAAGGACTATTGGAGAACTAATAACTTTGCGAACTCACACTATTGCTGATAAAGTTCTTCATTTTGAAAATTTGCCGATAAAGTTTCACAATTCAAAATTTTTTTGATAGTTTCTACTTTTTTTTCAACACTATGAAGACAAAAGAACATGAACAAAGGCCTATTGGTGAATTAGGAAAAGACAAAACTGGCAAACTGAGCCATTGGTGAACCTATAAGTTCACAAACCCAGGATTTCTCTGACTGGCTAGAACTTAGCCAAATTTCATCCAAACTTCACCAAATTTTGACTGTGGATACCCATTTTGGTCTTCTACAAGATGATGTCTTTAGAATGATTGAAACTGCTCCTAAAATACAAAAACCCAAAATTGGAAGGAAACAACAACCAAATAACTTAAGAAATGAAATATATTCTTAGTGACACAGGATTGCCAATGAGCCCAGATGCTCCTACATCAGACATGTCGGGTAAGAGAAATGTTTCTTGAGGTTGCAAATCAAGAAAATTTTGGTAAGTCTAGAATAGAAATCCCATACTTAGCCAATTCAGAAGCTTGCATCCAAGAGACTTCTTTAGCTGGTTTACCCTTCCACCATACAAGATACTCCAGAGATTCTTTACCTCTTGTTCGTTTAGCCACACGAGTGTCAATCACATGATCAACCTATTCAAACTATTTTTTTAGGAAACTGATCAATCCATTCACATTCATCCTGAATAGCTGAACTGAATTCTACTAGTGTTTGAGACTCCCCTTCATAATAACAATACAAGCCTACCACATTGAAAATGGGCAAAATATATATAGCTAGTGGAAGTTTAATTTCATAAGCATTAGATGAAAACTTATGTAAGACCTTACAAGGTCCAATATTCTTCCATTTGAGTTTATTATATGTTCCTCAAGTGGGAACCTTTCCTTCTGCAAGTGTGCCAAAACCAAATCTCCAACCTGAAACTCTTGTTCCCTCCTATGAATATTAGCGTGCACTCCTTGTATTTGGTTGCACTTTTCTCCAAATCTTCCTTCACCTATTTATGCAAATCTTGTATGTATTCTACAAAATCCTCTGCTACATCACTCTTTTGAGTCAAATCAACACTATCTCACAATTCATCTACCCCTTTGGGACTGTAACCATACACAATATGAAAAGGACATTTCCCCACACTCCTATTGATTGAATTATTGTAAGCAAATTTCGCCTGAGCCAAAACCAAATCCCACTGGCTAGGCTTATTCCCTACCAAATACCTTAACAAATTACCCAAACTTCTATTTACAACTTCGGTTTAGAGTACGCTGAATTGAAACCCAACTGTGTACCCATTTTCTTCCACAAGGTATGCTAGAAATGACCAACAAATTTTACATCACAATCTAAGACTATGCTTTTAGGAAAGCCATGCAATCTAACTACCTCCAATGAAAAATAGTGCAACAATGTGGGAAGCATCATTACTCTTTTGACATGGTATAAAATGAACCATTTTAGAAAACCTATCAACAACAACAAAGATGGAATCATTACCTCTCCGTGTTCGAGGCAATCCTAGAACAAAGTCCATACTTATGTTCTCCACGGCCTCTTTGGTATAGGCAATGGTTGATATAAACTAGTATTTTACCTGACTCCCTTGGCATATTGACAAATTCTGCAACCTTGTACTAATTCTTTACATCTGCAGCCATTCCAGGCCAGAAATAACCCTCATTCAGTTGAGCCAACATTTTATCAACACCGAAGTGTCCACCCAAACCACCACTATGCTTTTCCTTCAGCAAATTATCCCTCATTGATCCTTGAGGTATACACAACTTTTTCCCCTTGAACAATAAACCTTCTTGGATAAAATATTCCAGCCAAGGTGTTCAATTCTTCTCTACTGGGTTTGTACAAGCAACACATGCTTCCTTGAAATCAACATCATCTTTATACAATTCTCCCATAGAATCAAAACCAACTACACTCACCCTCATTTCATTCAATAATGGACATCTCCTACTCAATGCATCAACTACCCTATTAGATTTTCCACTTCTATGTTTTAGAGTTCAAAAGAGTAACTCTGTAGAAATTCAACCCATTTTATGTGTCTCTAATTTAACTTACCTTAGCTATTAATGAATTGCAAAGCATGACGATCAATATATAGTACAAACTCCTTTGGTAGCAAATAGTGTCTATGTTTCTTGAGTGCCTGTACAATTGCATAGAATTCTTGATCATATACAAAATATTTCTTCTTTGCTTCATTCAACTTCTCACTGAAGTATTCAATTGGTCTTCCCTCTTGACTAAGGACACCTCCAATCGCTGCCCCACTTGCATCACAATCTACTTGAAAAAATTTCCCAAAATTAGGGAGTTCCAAAACTGGTTGTTCTGTCACTTTATTCTTCAAAATGTTAAAACTCTTCTCAGCTACTGCTGTCCACACAAACTCCTTTCTATTACCCTTCATTGTCTCAGTAATAGGTGTACAAATTCCACTAAAATTTTGAATGAACTTTCCATAGAAGCTCACTAAGCCATGAAAACTTCTTGCTTCAAACATTATGCAAAGTGAAGTCCAATCCACAATTGCCTTGAACTTCTTTAGGTCCATCTTTAGACCATCACCAGAAAATACAAATCCTAATTAAATCAACTCCCTCTTCATAAAACTACACTTTTTCAAATTAACTAACAACTTCTCTTCTTTCAACCTCTGTAATACTGCCCTAACATGCAGCAAATGTTCTTCCTTTGTCTTACTAAATATCATCAAGATAAACAATTTTAAAAACTTACCAAGAAATGGCTTCAACACTTCATTCATCAACCTCATGAAAGTGTTGGGAGCATTTGTCAACCGAAAAGGCATCACCAACCACTCGTACAATCCATCTTTTGTTTTGAAAGTAGACTTCCACTTGTCCCCTTCTCTAATTCTGATATGATGGTATCCACTTTTCAAATCAATTTTTGTGAAGTATTTTGCTCCACTTAGATAGTCCATCGTATCATCCATTCATAGAAATGGGAATCTATACTTGATTGTTATTTTGTTAATTGCCTTTGAGTCTATACACATTCACCATTCTCCATCCTTCTTTGGTGTCAGCACTGCTTGTACTACACACAGACTGAGACTTTCTCAGATCAGTCCCTTATCCAACAACTCTTGAACTTGCCTATTTATTTCCTCATTTTCCATAGGCATCATCCTATATGGTGCCTTGTTTGGTAAACTCGCACCTGGTATCAAATCCATGCAGTGACTAATATGTCTCATAGGTGGTAATCCATCCAACAAATCTTTCATCATGATTTCCAAATACTCTTCCAACATCTCTTGAATTTCCTTTGGTGGCTCTTCTTGTTTTTCTACTATCAGTCAAATTTCTGGTTTCAGAATAAAGGCAAAACCTGATCCTCCTTTCTTCAATTCTTTCATAAATTTCTTCCCAGAAATCAAACAAACTCTGGGGTTACCTTCTACTTCATCTCCTTTCTCCTTCATGGGATTCAAAGTATACTCCTTCCCATCCTTCTTTACCTTATAGGTATTTGTTCTTCCATCATGGACAACATGTCTCTCAAACTGCCATGGTCTACCTAACAAAATATGACATGCATCCATTGGCATTATATCACACAAAAATTCATCCTTATAACTACCAATTTGAAAATTAACTAGACATTGTTCACTTACCACTAATTGATGCTCCTTCTGCAAGCACAAAAATTTTTAAGGACTGGGATGCTTCAACCACTTCAACTTTAGTTTGTTTACCATTTCCTTAGACACAATATTGTTTGTGCTACCACTATCTAGTATCACCTTACAACATTTACCACCTGACTTACATTTGGTTTGAAATAAGTTCCTCCTCTAAATAGGTTTAGATTTCTCCTCTAGATTTAACAAGATCCTTCTCAGCATCAAGGATTCCCCATTCGCAGGATCCTCTCCATACTTCAAGGAAGCCACACTTTCACACTTTGCTTGTGTCACATTCACCCTTTCTTCCTTTCCTTTCCTAGAACTCTCCTAAATCTGTGGGCACTCAAATGCCCTGTGTCCAATTTCTCCACATTGAAAGCAATTACCACTAAATCCTCTTCTCCCGCCTCTACCAAAAGATCCTCTACCTATGAAATAATCACCTCTTCCTCTTGATGAATCTCCCCTTCCTCTGCTTTCTTGGGTATTAGTTTGGAATGTACTAGTCTCTCCTTGCTTATTTTGGTATCCTCTTCCACCGCTAGACTAGCCTCTTTCTCGTGAAAATTTACCCCTACCTCTAGAACTATTTTGCTTTCTAGCAAGTTTCTCTTCAGCCTTTAGGGCATATTGGTAGGCTTCCTCAACACTAGTGATTCGCACCATACTCAACTCATCTTGAATGGAGTAGTGTAGTCCATTGATATATCTTGAAACCTTCTCAGCATCATCATCAACATGGCTAGTCTGAATGTTTAATCTATAGAACTCTTCAGTATATTCTTGTAAATTTTCTCCTTCTCTTTCAAAATTTGTAATTTCTTGAACAAACTATTTTGATAATCTACAGGCAAAAACTTGGTCTTCAATTTAGTTACCATTCTCTCCCAGGTTTTGATTTTCTCTTTTCCCTTTTTCTGTAATTCTAATTGAACATGTTCCCACAATAGGGAAGCATGATCCTTCAACTTTGTGCAGACAAGTTTTACTTTCTTCAGATCCTCAATCGATTCAAAATAAAAATATTTATCCTTCTCCAAAATCTAGTCAATTAATTATTTGGATTTAAACTACCATTATAACTAAAAAGGTCTAAACGAGGCTTACTGTTTATTTTGGATATTGCTCTCAAAAATTGTCTATTTGGTTCATCTCCATTTGCTTCATCTTAATTAATTGTAACTTTCTCTTCATCCTTGTTAACATCTTCAACATGTACCCCTTTGTGTTGTGCCATCTTGATAACATCCAATCATGTAGTTATCCCTCTCAATATTTTTGCAATCTTCAAATTTTCTTGTGGTCCTCTTCTACCACATCCTCTCTGTGCCATGTCTGCTTCAAATTCTTTGCAGTTGCAGGTCTACACTCACTCTCCTTTTCCTACAAAAAATATTAGAATCTCTTCTTGGACACATCCACAACCCTCTCAGAAAACCTATTTTGATACCACTTGGTGTAGGACTAAACTTAGGGATCTTATCAGACAACTAAGTGAAGCAACGAATACAAACAATACAAACACCACACCACACAAATGATTTTTTATTATCAGCAATAGAATGCTTATAGGAGTACAAAATATCATCACTCAGTCACCAGATACATCAACCTTCATTTACAGAGACTTCTCCAACCTATCTCTCTTCCAAGAGATCGAACCAAGACAAAATTAGTTCCCCCATTTTATTCCCAATTGAATCCTCAATCATCAAATCCTCCAAGATCCAACCCCCAATCCAACTTCTTCCTTCGTATTTATGATCCTTCTCTGAAAAAAGTTCAATCACCACGATTCGTCAGCAACGAAAGGAAATAACAGATAGTTATAAAAATTAAAATGTTGCCACTAGAGCCTCTGAATAATACATGCCTATCACCCTAGTGTTTTAGCATCAAATAGTATATAACAACTTGCTCAACAAAAGTTTTATGTTCTAAACTTGAGAAATAAATGCCTATCGACAAACTATCAGGTTTCTGAACCTTCACTATAAAGGCCTATAAGAAAAATTCTACCTTCGTGAACTTCTCAGTGAATTGACCTATTTGTAAACCTTTCTTTAAACTAGCTTGTTAGCAAAATGCATTTTCCACGAACTTGGGAGCACCTCCTTGTTATCGATTAAATAAGGATTTTACGCACTAAGCCACTTGCCCAAGTTATCAGAAAATTATGACCTCCATGAACCTTGGGATCCCTTATTAGTGAAACATCATTATCCCGAACCATCAAATGTCTTCAATTTCCCTTTTATCGGCAAAAGCAAGCTTATCCGAACTTAGTCAGCAAATCAGTAAATTGTAGAAGTCTTGAACTAGTTAGGGATTCTAAAGTTTACCAACTAAGAAATTTATTTCTATCATAAAAGTTGAACTTTATGGAACTCAAAATCTAGTCAATAGTTGACTTCCACACTATCGGCAACTTTAGGGAAAATAGAACTCCTTACTTAAGCCTTTATCAGCTTATCGACCTTTCGCTGAACTCCAAACCATAATCTTCTATTGGCAATCTTATATCACTGTGAACCAAGGAATTCATGAATTAGCTTGCAAGACTTGCCAGTGAAAAGGACTATTAGTGAACTAATGAGTTTGCAAACTCACACTATTACCAATAAAGTTCTTCATTTCAAAACTTTGCCGATAAAGTTTCACAATTCGAAACTTTGCCGATAGTTTCTTCTTTTTTTTCAACAGTGCGAAGACAAAAGAACATGAACAAAGGCCTATTGGTGAATTAGGAAAAAATAGAACTAGGGAACTGAGTCGTTAGTGAACCTATAAGTTCACGAACCCAGGATTTCTCTGACTGGCTATAACTTAGCTAAATTTCATGCAAACTTCACCAAATTTTGACTACGAATACCCATTTTGGTCTTCTACAAGATGATGTCTTTAAACTGAATGAAACTACTCCTGAAACACAAAAACCCAAAATTGCAAGGAAACAACAACCAAACAACTTAAGAAATGAAATATATTCTTGGTGACACAGGATTGCCAATGAGCCTGAATTCTCCTACATCACTAGATTTCTTTATATAGTCACATTTTCCATATCGTTGCAAGTTGGTTTTGAAGACATACCTGAATTTGTTTCTATAGTCACATTTTCTTCCATATTCACCATTTCCATATTTGCATCATCTACATTCATCCCATCCTTTATAGTCTCTTGAATGTTCTTCTCTTAACTATATGCTTCAATATTCTCTATTTATCAAATCTTTGTTCTTCTATCTCTTTACCTTTTTACCTCCTCTCTATTTTCTTTAATTTCTTTAGGTGTCATGAACTTCCTATATTTTTTTCTTTGACATTGTTTTGATCCCATGATTACCAAACTCTCTTGATAAAAATAACAAAAGATATTTAATCTATTTTTAGATTGATGTATCTCTTTGAAATTCTGAAGTACAACTAAATATAGATCCTTTGTTCCATAAATTATGAAGTAAAAGTAGATGTGAATAACAAAAACTATCTTTATTGGTTCCTCTTGAAAATAGCCTCTGTACTTGATTCCACTTCAAAATTGTTCATATGATTGATTCCTTTTAAAATTTGAATAGAATGTGGCATGCCAAGAGATTCCACAAAACACTTGTGAATTAAAAAACATAGAAACTGTCATTATTGGGCCATACATCAGAAAATGCAAGTTGCAGATATACAGTGGTAGTACATTGTTACCTAAAATGGGAAATAACTGATATATTAGAAATGGGTACTTGTTTTAGAATGTGTACCTATTCCTAAAAGTTTAAAATCACAACCCAAGTTTTTTATTTGGCTTTAGGATTGGGAAAGGAATAGTAAGTCGACCCTTAGCCTTGGACCTGCAAGTACAAGTCCATGTTTAGAGAAAGAGAAAAGATTAACTTTACCAATATTGTTGACGATGTTTTTCTCTGAATTTTTTTATGAAATTAAAACTCATTATAAATGATGCTGTTTAGTTTTCAAATATGTAATTTTTTTAATGATTTGACTTGATTTTCTATTTATTAATTAATTTATGAGCAAACTGGTCCATAAATTTGAAATGTCAGGTTTTAATACCTTTTTAATAACTTTTAATTTTTAAAGTTTATTTTTAATAAATTATATGTCATTAATCTACACATCATTCTTTACATAATAATTTTTTTATATTATTAGTTTAGCTCAAATTATGTTGGTTGTACATGAGGGGTTTTCAAAAACAACAATTAGGACCAATAAAAAATTAATAAAAAATATTATCATTAGATCTATGATAAATAAAAAATATGTTACGATTTAGTTTGGTCTTAAGATCTAAACTTTTTTAAATATATTTAAAAGCTATAACCCTAGGGATGAGAATAATATATTTACAAGCTTCAACATTTTATTTTAACCTATATGTAAAAAGAGAAAAGTAATTTCAATATTAAGAAATATGTAGATCTAAACTTTTTAAAATATATTTAAAAGCTATAACCCTATAATAATATATTTACAAACTTCAACATTTCATTTTAACCTATATATAAAAGAGAAAAGTAAAAATAATATTGAAAAAATGTAGATCTAAACTTTTAAAAATATATTTATGAAAATAATATATTTACAAACTTCAACACTTAGTTTTAACCTATAAGTAAAAGAAAAAAGTAAAGATAATATTGAAATAAAAATATACTAACCTTTTAAAATTATTTGCTACTTCTCCAATTCACCTCTTTCCAATTTATTTTTAAATTATTTATTGTTGAAAAATTCAAACTTAAACACACTCACTACATGAGGTACTATGCCACTTTATAATGACAAAAAAATATTTACCTTTGATTTCTTTCTACACTCGAAAATAATTTCAAAATCGTGTGTACCAAAATTAAAATTAAACAATTTAAAAATAACAAAATATATTAACTTTTAAATTAAAATAAAACAAAATTTAATATAAATTTAAATAAAATAGAACTAAATCACTTTTCTAAATTAAATTATAACTAAATTTAAATGAAATCTAAAATTTAACTATAAGTTACAAAACAAAACACAAGTTTTAAATTAAAATAATTTATATCTAAATATTAAACAACATTAAATTAAAATAACAATAAAAACATATTTTTATTATAACTTTTTTTGGAAATAACAAAGCTTAACTTAAAATTAAAATTAAAAAATTTTAAAATCTAAATTAGAAATTAAATTCCAGTTTAAATTAAAATAAATTTATATTTAAGTTGATTTTATATATGTAAATAGAATGCAACAATGAATGATGCTTGTATTGGACATGCCAATTGAGTCATTTGCTCTAGATGTAGTTGGACTCTCTTTTTCTCCTTTCTTTCACTAGGGACATTAGCTACACTTTAAACCTATGACTTGGCTATCTACACTTCAAATCTATAAATCTCATCTATCTTATCATGGATTGTGATTCAAGCACCTTCTCTTAACAATTCTTATGATCTTTTGATAAACATGCCATCCTATGTATTAAATCCTTTCTCTTGAAGGTCCCTTGAGAACAGACTAAGATGCACCTTCTAAAATTTTCTTATGTCTTGGTCAAACAACATAAGATCACTCACTACTTGTGCCTATCATCATGCTTAGACATTCTACATCTTATTTCAAACACCTAGCTACCCATGTTAGAATTCAAGGAACTTTACTCATAGTCCTACTACAATGAACACTAATATTTCATGTTTCTTAAAATTGAAATTACAAAGGCATATTGATTCCAGTGTGCTCTAACCAACAATGCTGAACTTTGTAATATTAAATGTCATAAAAAAAATCAATACACTTAATAGGTGAATTTGATTTTATTTCAGTTCCATATTGGCAAAGTACTTCACAACATCTCCACCCCAGTTATACTAAACAAGGGAAGACCACAACACTTCTAGTTACTCAAATATTCCTTAGGCTTAAGTAGGTTTGCCTAAGCATATCCGGGTGAGTACGAGATTATGATGGGCCAAACAGTGGAAATGGAGAAAAAACTTGGTGGATGAAAAAGTGCAAATATTTAGACTAATATTTAGATTTAGATGGAAAGGGTGTTAATGTTTCTAGCTCAAATACGGTTCCCTCAAAAAATGCCTTGGGATTACCTCATATTTAGGCAAGTGGGAGTCTAAAACTTGTCAAAGAAACTTGCAAAACTACCCATCTAGTGTTATCCTAATTTTTTTCATAATTTCATCCTTGAAGCTAACAAACTTTTTTATAACTAAATTTAATCAAATGAAAAGGGTTTATAGAGGAAGCTATTAAGATTCTAAAAATATAATATATCCCTGATAATAATTTTAATAGGTAATTATTATTAATTTTCTACTTACGCTATGTCTGATTTCGTGATAGATATACATATTGAAAAACATCCATAACTTTCAACATATTAATTCTTTTTTAAATCCAAAAGATGTGTCACATTCTAGGTTTTATTTGGTATACATTAAAATTAATTTTTTTTGTTTTTCATATATTTTTGATTGAGTTAGGTTGGTTGGAAAATTAAATTTTAATATTTTAAAAACGTCAGTAAAAAATTCATAAATAATTATTTATTTACTTAAAAATTTAAAAAAATATGCTTCACATTCGCTCATGTGTCCCTTAAATCCAAATCATGGAGGAAAAATATTATCTTTTTGTCATACTTAGGTTGGCCGGAATGACATATACTTTTTACGTTTTTATGAAAATTTTAGTAGCGCTTCATTGAAATATCCAATTTTTACCAAACTATTTTAAAAATTTTCAAAAAAAAAAGTAGTAGCCCATAAACTACATTCAATTTGTTATAACTTTTATTACTATCTTATTTCTAGATTGTGTAGATAACTCATTCAATTTTTGACATGAAATTACTTAAGTTTGTTTTTCACATTTACATTGCCACTTAGGGGTAGTGTTACGCCCATCATGATCTTGCACTCACCCATCCCCGTGTCTAGCTACTATGGTTTGATAGGTCAATCCTTTCCTCCCTATAGTCTCCAATTGTATCAAATCATGGTGATCCCTGCAATTAGTGAGTCAACCTATTTATAGCTTGTTGAGGCTCCTATTATTTACAAATACTCCATTCTACCTTATAGGGCCTGTCACTACAACTGTGACATTTAGATAGGTGCTTTTGCTACTAAGTAATCCTTATCAATGATGCTAGTGCATCAATGTTATACCACTATGTTTTCTGTTCTTCAATGTGGCAACCAATAAACACTCACCCAACCATGGTAAAACTCAAATTATATCATAATTGAGCTATGAAAATCATATAGATATCTAAGAAGGAAACAAATTATAATGTTTTCCATTTTTATCCTTGCAAACCATTCAAAACCATGTCTATATTATGCATCTAAACTGGCAATGTATAAAGCAGGGTCCTATAACTACTCTTGAGAAAGATACCATAGTTTAAGTTGTCTACTCTAGTCTTATACTAGTTGTTTCCACTTGTGCAACACACCCAATGTTTTTTCGAAACATTGGGGCCCCTCTTTTAATCTTTGGGCTATACTTTTAGTGTCTTGTATTCTTTCATGGACCACATCGTTTATCATTTTCTCAAGTGTCATGAATTGATTTGCATCATCTTAATAGACTTTGAGATCCTCATGTTTTGTGAGAGCTGCTTCAAGTATGTGAACCTTCATGTTTGACATTCGATCTCCACTTATATGCATGTCACTTCACTAGAATCTTGTCTGCATGTTACACTCGATTTTATCTCTTGATTGCATTTTCCAAATGTTTGGCTACCTGTACATGAACTGATGATGCATATTTAAATCTCCTAATGAGAATATATCCTGAATGCAAATATGAGTTTAAAATTTCATGCTTGGTAAAATGGATCAAAATATATAATATAACACTCTAACGCTCCTCTTCTGTTTGTAGGTTCTTGGTGCTAGTTTTAATTGCACATGGAGGATGGTGATTGAATGACGTGCATACTACCAAAAGTTGGAGAAGAGTAGAGAAGAAACTCAATAAAGGCATGTTCATTTGTATCTTCAAATTCTACATCTATGAAGGAGGTTGCAGCACTTGATCCATAGTCCGCTTGTGTAATGCCCTCGCTTTTTTTTGGCTTGTGACAGATGTTATTTTCATATTACTCTCTGTCAGTTCTGGTACAGTTGATAGTATTATTTGGCATATTTTCAGTTTCAAGACATTTGGACTAGTATGTATTGGTTTATGCTTTCCTTAATCTTGATGGACTATGTTCGATGGATGTAGTGAGACATGTGTTATGAGTTTTGATGACTTTACGATTGTTTCAGTTATGATGAGTTGGATGTGCTTAGTGATGGTTAGAAAATATTATGTTTATGCATCTGATTATAGTCTTGTTTTGGAGCGGGGACGGTGTAGTACTGCTCAGATCGAGCACCCTACTACGCTGCGATTCTCTGTCTCGGTGTGTGTATATTTACAGTTGATCATATATAACCTATTGGTTTTCCACGCAGGTTGCAGGTACCGGGCCTCAACTCCACCTGATTTAGCAGGTCTGAGCGGGCCCTACACCATGGATATTGTGACGGAGATAACATGAGGTATTATACCGCTAGGACAATACTAGTCCTTGTTGTAAACTTGTGTCCTTGTCGTAGTATGGCTTTGAGATGTAATATTGCTTCTTGGTTCTTGTTGTCGATCACCATGTGTTGTGGAACGTTGTTGAAGTTGTTTATGTTGTCTATGTGTCCCTTGTTATCTTTTGATCTTATAATATTTTTTATATAGTCGTAAAATTTGATTATTGTTGAAGTAAAGTCTATTATTGGCAAAATCAGTTATGGTAATGTTACAAGTTTTTATGAAGGTAATTAGTGTATAATTGTTTTAAAATATATTATGGGCGCATAATTCATTATTGAGAGTTGTCGGATATTCTTGGGAGATCTGAGAATCTCTATGTTAGGAAAAATTTCAAATTTCCTTATGGAGTGGGATTGTGCAGTTATTTGGGAGTTACGGGAATTAATGGCTGTTGCTTATTTTTGGTCTCGGGAAGTTTGGCTTGGAAGGGGGTTTTTATGTCTGTGATTTTTATTTTTTGGGGGGGATTGGGAAGTGGATTTTGGCTCAGAGAGAGGAGGCAGGTTACAGAGGAATTCTTTGCGAAGAAAGGGAAGAAGATTTAGAAGTTCAAAATTAATCTGGGTATGTTTAATCCTGCATTCTTGTGGGTGGATTGTTCTTTCCATGTAATCGTTATTTGTCTGGAATTTTACATTCTGAGTTATTTTTCTTTTGCAATTGGTTTTGTCCATAGATGAAATCCCCTGTCCACCTAAGCAAATTCTCTTAAGTTCTACCATGAACTCCATCCTGTAGCTCTGCTTCACATTTGAGCTTCCTGCACAAACACTATTCAATTTTCTGTTATCATGGATTTTATTTGCTTTATGAAGTTATAATCTGTTCAACCCTCACTTTCATCCATCATCTTCTAAACCTATATAACTACAAACAAATAAGATTCAAAAGAAATTTACTCAAGTCAATGCATTTTGAGGGCATCCTTGCATAAACCACTCTATGCATATCTTGCAAACACAAGACTACTTTTCTCTGAGGCTTAATACCAATTGCATGTGCTGGAAAGTCTCTGTAGTTTTTCTTTTCTGTGAACCCATTTTGTACATATCCTGATATCGTTGCATTCCATATGACCACATCCTTTTGAGACCATTTTGTCTAATGATACCTGTGCACTATGCATACTTCCACTTTTCGCATACATACCTACCCCGACACTTGCAATAACTGCCAATTTCTCTTTTGGGATGTCAAATTTTTCTAAGTCCACCAATTTAATCAATGTCCATACATTAATCTTCCTTTTCATTTGACGATGCTGCATAGTATAAACTACCTCGCTCATCCAGCCATCGATGGGTATAACTATAGCAAATATTTTTTTTTTAAGGAAGAGATTAAACTATCAGTTTTTCCCTCTAGCTGAGATATAGGTTTCCTCTAATCTGTAACTGATTCCATGGTATCTCTTTTGTTAATGCCTTAGAAAGAAATTAAAATCACCTTTCGATACCTCATTCTGGCAGATTTGTGGGACGCCTTGCCCCCACGCCCTGCCGATTATCATTTGAAGCATTTCTTTTTTTTATTCATTATAATAAATAGTTAAATTATCCAAATAGAAGAAGAATCGTAATTCTCATGCATCATGGATTGCAATCCTTTGATACCAAGAATCTTTTTACTTGTCTATCTTACCTCAAGGGGTGAATTTCAGACGCCAATTTCTTCCAAGCCTGTCATAAACATGCTACCCTCGCCGTCGTACCATGTCCTCTCAAATCTGGTGATGCTCCTGTAATGAAGTCGTTCCCTTGCTTTAGAACCAGCGTTGGATTTATTTTTAGGAAAAATGTTTCTTTCTAAAAAGATGCCTCCCATCGTTTTTGGGATTCCCCACAGTTTCCATCCGTTCTGCCTCTATAATGTAGATTTGGCTTGGGTTTTAGTTTTAGAAAGTTACTTATTGTGTAGTGCATGTCTGTCAATTTTAAACTCTATATATTTAGTCCGATTTAAACGATTCATAGGTTTTAGTTGAATCTAAATAAGAATTGTTATAATTGTCATTTAGTAGTAGAAGATAATACTAGCATTCTTTATCCTATTAAGAATATTGTAATCACAAGGAGTTTAGTGGTAGCGCCATTCTGATTAGAGAAGATATGTTTTGATGACCATAAACAAAAAAATCTTTCTGTGTCAATAGTAGCTTTATCGAGATCAATAGTTAGGTCATGTACAAGTGTTATATGTTCATACTATACCCTTTGAACCTAGAGAGTTATTTAACCGACGGCTATAGAATTATAGGAATAGTGTAATAAAATAATTCTTTTGGTCTAGACTGAAATAGCATTACATTGACATTGGTTAAACGAGGATAGATGAAATTAAATTTCTTGTTAAATAGAATAGTATATGTGGTTATTGTTAGGATTTTGTTTAAGGAAAGGTAAAGTATTATAGTAATTGAAATTTAGTAGTTTGAGAAGGAATTTCTCGTGCTATAGGAGCTTAGTTTTAAAAAATTCATCCCTTGTGATCCTTCTTATTTTAGTTGAAAGAAACCGTTTTAGATAGGCATAGTATTCATGCTTGATGTTAGAAGGTTGTCATTTTAGCAGGTAATTACTATTAAGTGATTTACCATGTTCGTAATTGTAGTACCTTCCCCTTTAAATCTTTTGTATATTTTCTTTCACCGGACATTAGAATGTAATAAGGATAGTATTAGAATAGTAGTAATTATTTATTATGTTATTGACCATCACAATTATGGAAATTTAACTAAGTTAGATATTTAACTTTTATTTGAGGTATAGTATGAGGAACTAGATATTGTATTAGATGTGTTAAGGTTTTGGTTTAAGTATAATATGGTTGTTCTAATGCACGAGAGTGAGAACTTTGGTTAGAGAATGTGTCATTGTATCTACCTTTTTGATGTTATGATTTCCTTCTTTTGCAAACCATGGCGTGAAGTGTAGTGCCCCTCAACTTGTCGTCTTTTGGACTGATGGTTGCTTAGTAGTACTGGACATTTTGACAGTATTTTTAGATTGTTGATGATGGATTTCTAGTTATTTTGCTATTTCAGTATGAACTTAATTGTTATGATAACAGATGTTGATGTTGGATTATGTCATTTTATGCTTTACAATTTGATAAATGAACTGATGTTTTAGATGCTTTGATGTTATTCATTATATGGGATTGGAAGTTAGTTGATCATTTTATGTTGTAGACTAGTAATCTGTTACCTTGTTCAATATAGTTGATTGTTATTTATAAACGTGAATGGAACAGTGTTGTATTACTCGTTCTCGAGTACCCTACCTCACTGCGATTTCCATTCACGATAGGATTGCATGTGATGTATATGTATATCTTGTTATGGTTAACTGTGTGTTGCTGCAGGATGCAGGTACTAGGCATCGACTCCACCTGATTGCAGGTCTGAGCGTGCCTTCGCCAATGGATTAGTTGGTTAGAGTTAACGTGAGGTCCCTAGTCAGTGTTCCTTGGTCATCAGTTTACCCTTGTGGTTGTTGGTTGTCGTTCGCGCATGTCTTGCTGTCAGGTAATACTGTACCTTGGAGTCAAATCAAGTTCGAAGGTGTCTAAGTATGTGTGGTAATGTTGTGCTTTAATTAGAATTATTCTACGGAAGAGTATAAGTGTTGTTAAATGGGCATAATGTCGTTAGTTGTCAATTATAGTTATAAATAAATTATTATTTTAATAGAAGTGTTGTTGTTAAATAAAGTTGTAAGAAATTTGTATTGTTTGATATAATATTATTATAATAAATATTTAAATAAATAAATAGATGTAATCACGCTTGTAAATTGTGATTCACAACTTGATTAATAAGATAAATTAAAGTATAGTACAAAATTATGGATTGTCGAAAAAGTACTATTCTATTAATAACAATATTTTGGGTCGGCTATAAAGAAAAATAATAATAAAATAAAGTATCTAATAATTGGGATCTTTAAATTAAATAAAAAATACTTATTCTTTAAAGGAGTTATGCACGGAATCGCGTGCCAAGCCCTCGGAGAGGAGAGAGGCCGAGTTATAAAAGGCGGTAGGTGCATCAAGGACAGCATGACAGGTGAAAGGGAAGAAGTAGCTTGGAACTGTAGTGATTGGAGCAGATTCGTCGAGTTGATTGCGAAACCAGGTTCTTTGGAATACTTGCCTTCTTTCGCTGTTTATTTTCTCTGAATCTGAGCATGTTGATTGTTTGCATCTTTGTCTGATTTATGAAATGGTTTTGGTTCAATGGTTTCTGCTGAAACTTTCTGTCTTTTCCGCAAATGTGTATTCTCTGTAGACGGGTTTAGAAGAAAACCTTGGGTCTATAATAAACGGAATTGTCTTACCATTCTCCCACCGTCCTCCAACAGATTAGAACTATTTTCCAGGTTACATTTAAGGGAGATCGTCCGTATGAGGGTTCTAATTCGTAGATGCCATGATGTGTTTTCTGTAGATCACCTTCTCTCTCAGATCGGCGTAATCGTGGTAGGGTTTGTAGATGTAAAGGACACATCGCCGTAAATCACTGTTGGCTACAGCTAGTCGTCCCTGTAGGATCAGATCAATGTTTTAATGTTTCTTTCTCTGGAAACTTGTCTGGAAACTCGCTGTATGTCTCTTGTATCCAATAATCTTCATAGGCTGCGTGCCTGCCCCCACATCCGTCAATGGAAGTTCTATTTGTTAGAGACCTGTATATCAATTTTTACTTGAGGTTTAGTTTTATTCTGTTGGTATCCCTCAGCAATATTTACAACTGGATTGATAACATAGGAAGCACTGCTATTGTCTTATTGTTTTTTTTAATTTGGTTGAAATTCTCGGAAGCCTCATTTTCTCGCCATTCCATGTTATTGTTTTGCTGTGATGGTTTTAGTTCTTGTATGGGCCGATAATGCTGGATAGTCCACTGACTAGTTTCCATTCGTTTTGAATGGAGGATTCTGAACCCTTTTGCTTAAGCCAGTTACCTAGTATTCTTCGGTGTGTCCGTTGCCTTGCCATCATTCGTGGCGAATAAAAGTCCCGGAGCCTCTTCTTTCGCCACTTACGAGTCGATTTGTTTGTGCGCATACCTGCCTGAGGGAGGACGGCCTACAGTTGGTGGGTATTCTATTTGCGTGAGTTTGGTATTAATCTTTTGAGGACCGATGGTGTTAGGTAGCCGCTGCCCTTGCTGCTTGCATTCTGCCTTGCTTTTATTCGCCATATTCTGAGTATTGTGCTATGTTTCATTGTCTGACTTACTCCATAGCTGGAGATATCGAGCCCCTTGTTATTATCGATTATTGAAGATTCTGCTGGTTTGGATTCATATCTGCATTCGTTTTAATGTATTACTAGTCGTATGGGCTAGGCACATATCCGCCAGAGGGAAGGAATGGTCTGTAGACGGTTGGTATGTGGTTACTAGGGTCGAGAGATTGCATTAAACCCTATTCAAATAAACGAATAGCCACCAGGCAAGGCGATCCAGACACCACAATACACAGAGACACCCATCAGGCCAAGCAACCCACAAATCATAAGCGTTAAGGCCTGGAACATTGAGCCCTGCGATAATGCAGAGATTAGAAGTTTGCTGTGATGATCTATAAAAGACAATGTTTAAGTAAGAGGTTTTCAATTTAAAAAAAAAAACATCAATGGGTGCTTATACATGTTCTCCCCACTACCAGAAGAAGTTGTTATGCTCAGGGAGGCCGCGGTCTTGGTTGACTGTTGGTGTTTGGCAGCCACTTTTTGAAGGTCGTCTGATTTTTGAGATAGGCGTATAGTAGAGTAGTCTAATGATTATCTTTCTCAAACCTGAATTGTAGAGCAGTTGCTTCTGATAACTATAGAATACCAGTGTGCAAATTCCCGTAGACAGTCGACTGGTGTATTGCATTTGGCTCTATATATATATATTCAGTTATGAAACATTCACCCTTGTTCTGTAGCAATGTATTTAGTGAACAAAGATGTATCGCTGCACCAGGAAATTTGAACTTGTATTGAGTAAACTACCCAAGACCATCTCTAGAAACCATTGCTGTAACATAGCGTTTTTCCAGATTTTCACCGTCATTTGTGATTATTGCTATTCGTTAGAGAATGAGCAAACGATTTACGTGGATACCGTCAATGCAGAAAGTTTGCAAGTTTAGTAATCATAGCCGGAAGTCGTCAGACCGAATGCATATCATTCACGTCAGTGGTAAAACAGTCCATAGCAATTTTTCATCTCAGTAGTAAAATATCTCAAGCTGATCGCATAGGGCGCATTTACGATCACTTTCCTTGAGAAATTATATCACCACAGATAAGATCGATTTCAGAGACATCTTTAAACCATCATAAAAGAATCCATTTGGTTGAGCTCACTAGAATGTCTGCAAGACCGTATGAAGGATAACAAACATTTCGTGATTGAATTTGCCTCGTGTGATTGCCGTTCAGTCGTAAGATATCTCTCCTAGCATTATTATCCTTAATAGAATAAAGCTAATCAGACAAGATTGAAGGAAAGTATATAAGATCGTATCTGGAATTAAGCACGGTTCTTATATCAATTATTGTAATGATTTAGTTAATCAATTTATTATCTTTTGAAGCAAAATAAAGGTTAGTTAGAGATTTAGTTGCAAGGTACTAATTTAATTGTTGTAATATAATGTTGATTTTATCTCAGAAGTTGTTTGCACTAAACTGAGAATGAACTGTAGTATTTCATCTCCTGAATTTGAATGGAATTGATTGAGTGTTGTAATGAGTCGTATTGAGGATTGTTCAAACTTGTATTCCAGAGGCTAAGTTGTCGTTGTTAAGTATTTGCAACTTGTGTATTGTTGTTTTTGTAAGTATGATGTAATAGCGTTTATGTGTATCAAACAAAGTATAAAGTATAATGAGGTACTGCCACGGTTGAATGTTGTGTCTTGTAAAGTAATAATCTCAGGATGAGATATCAAACCTCTCGTGATCTTATTGTACCGTTTTGTCGTATGGAGAGACCCGAAATCTGTAAAGAATAAAGTGTTGTGATGTTAAAAGTGTTGGATAACAATTGATGTTATGATTCTATTTTAATGCAAGAAGGTTTATGCCTTGCAGTGTACTTATACGTGTGTTGTTATTAAGTCTTGCATGATGTTTAAAGGTTTACTAGGTGTTAGGAAGGAGAGTGGCTTTCAACGTGGGGCCGGCGCCCAAAGTGGCAGTCAGGATAACCCGTTGGAAGTAGATTAATCAAGTGATAACCTAAAAATAAACTAGGGGGTTAAGGGTAGATTTCACATTAATAAGATTAATGGATTCCTCTCCCATGGCCTGTAGTGCTTGTTTAGACTAAGGATGGGTAGAGAAGGCCTGGTCGGCATGATTGACTTCCTTGTTCTCATGAAAGGAAGGTCGATTCCGCATGTGTCACCCTATGGGGCTGGTGCCTAGTGAGGGGCTGTCAGGATAACCATAGATGGGGGCCGGCGCCTAGTGAGAGGCTGTCAGGATAACCCATGTTAGGACCGTGCGATGACACTCTCCCTACTACAACCTAGCATCCCTTGTTCGGTCTCTCCTCATTTGTTTTGTGTTGCCTCTGGAAGTGAAAGTGAAAGTGAAAGTTAAGTTAAGTTATGTTGTGTTGTATTGTTATTGCCATGTGTTGTATTGGCGTTGGTCGTCCTTTGTTCTTGTTTGTCTTTCGTCTACCTGACTGTCAGTGTTTGGGACCTCATGTTAACTCCTAGCTCGGGGGGTGGACCTTAGGGTTCCACATGGTCGGGTGGAAGAGCTATTTTATCCATTGGTTACTCTTGTCAAGATCTTATGCAGAAAAGGATTTGTTCCAGTTGTACTTGTTCCAGTGGTGATGATGTAAGTGCACAACCTTGTACCAGATTTGTGTAACAGAACATTCTTTATGTATGTAACTTTGATGTAGACTAAAAGTGGTAATGTAATGATGTCTTGATGTACTTTTATGAAAGTAATTCAGTTATGTATTTAATCATGCAGATTCCGTTATTTGATGATTGCAATGAATGTGAATAAGTTATTTAATTGAGAATGGATTTGGATCAGTTGCTGATGTTAGTTGATTTGTTAAGTGATGCAGCCTTGAACCCTTAGAGAATATGTCGTAATTAGTTGTGTTAACATTACTTAATCTTTAAAAAAAAAAATTTCTGGTTTCATATTGCATAAGTGTGTATTCTTTAAGGCGTTCAAGGCGGGCGTTACATCTGGTATCAGAGCCAAGTTACTAACACTGGGTACTCTGGTTTTATTATTAGCCCATTAAGCTATGCTAGTTGTTTAAACTCTGAAGAACACATTCATTCATAGTCCTTGCTTAGCAACCTGAAGTTGTTCTTGGATGTGTTGTCCAGGAAGATGCCTAGGGTACGAGGCCGAGGACGTGGACGAGGTAGGGGTCGTGGGAGAGGTGTTGAAATCAGCCCTCCTCCTAGTTCCCCTCATGGAAGTACACAAGAAGGTGGAAGTGAGAATCAAGAGAATCAGGATCAACCCGAGGGTGCTCAACTACGCCAGCTTCTAGAGGAGGTGCTTGCTCGTCTTCGTCCGAGGCAAGAGGTAGTACAACCAGAAGATAGAGAAAGAGAACGATCTCCTAGAAGGAGAGAGATCACAGCTGAACAAGAAGCCATTCTTGCGGGCCACATGAGAGACCTGATGAGAGCCCGTCCTCCTACATTCGATGGCTCTGGTAGCGGTTTGTAAGCAGAGACATGGCTGATTGATTTGGAGAGATGATTTGCTATGCACCCATATGGTAGCAATACTAAGGCAAGATGCGCCATCATGCATCTAAGAGGATTCACCTCTACATGGTGGCGTCTTGAGGAACAAAAGTTGCATCTGGATATTGCGACAGTTTCATGGGAACTATTTCTGGAAAGGTTCAGAGCTCGATTTTTATTTGACCTTTGGAGGCAATGTCGAGCGGACGAGTTCCATGGGTTGAGACAGATGACCATGACAGTGGAACAGTATGAGCGCAGGTTTTATGAACTCAAGCAATATGCAGGTATTGGAAACGACGAGGCCATGTTAGTTCAGCATTTTATTAGAGGTCTGAATGCACGCATCAGTGGAGGAGTTCATGTGTTCGAGCCGAAGACCATGGAGGTAGCAGTTGAGAAGGCTCGATTGGTGGAGGAGAGTTTGACCATGGCCCTAGGGGGTCATATAGGTGTTCAGATTGGGAGTGCACCCTCAACAGGCTTAGGTTCTCGAGATGGTCAATCTCAAGCAACAAGTGCATCTAGAGGGCATCATGTACCCGCTAAGGGAGAGCAGCAAGAGTAGCAGTATTCACAATCAAAACCAAAGAATTCCAAACCACAGCAAGGTGGTGTTTCTCAGTTAGGGAAAAACCGTAATTGGCTACAAGCCAAGAATTACCATTCCAACCAACCTGTTCAGAGATCACAACCTGTAGTTAGTAGAGGAAGTTTTCAGCAGTCTAATGCACCTATAGGTGGTGGAGGTTTTGGCAGGGGAACAGGATGTTTCTCTTGCGGACAGCGGGGTCATATTGCCAGGCAGTGCCCACAGAAGAACACTGTAGGATTTAGTCAGAGGCTGGCAGCTTCGGAGCCAACAGTTGGTGATGCAGGGAGGTCTCATAGAGTGTTCTCAGCGGTTGACCGCCACCAGATAGAGCATCAAGGGATAGTCTCTGAGACTGCAGGTAGGGGACGAGCAGCTTTCTTTGGAGTTCGTGCGCGTTCCACAACATCAGGGGCTAACCCTCATAGGTAGGGGTCTAATGGGATCCTAATGACATGGTTTTAGTTGCCTTGGAGGATGTAACATTTATGCGAGAAGTATACCCCTTTTTGTTGTAGGCTTCCAGGAGTAAGCCTCATCCTAGGGGGGGAGGATGTAGTGCCCCTCAACTTGTCGTCTTTTGGACTGATGGTTGCTTAGTAGTACTGGACATTTTGACAGTATTTTTAGATCGTTGATGATGGATTTCTAGTTATTTTGCTATTTCAGTATGAACTTAATTGTTATGATAACAGATGTTGATGTTGGATTATGTCATTTTATGCTTTACAATTTGATAAATGAACTGATGTTTTAGATGCTTTGATGTTATTCATTATATGGGATTGGAAGTTGGTTGATCATTTTATGTTGCAGACTAGTAATCTGTTACCTTGTTCAATATAGTTGATTGTTATTTATAAACGTGAATGGAACAGTGTTGTATTACTCGTTCTCGAGTACCCTACCTCACTGCGATTTCCATTCACGATAGGACTGCATGTGATGTATATGTATATCTTGTTATGGTTAACTGTGCATTGCTGCAGGATGCAGGTACTAGGCATCGACTCCACCTGATTGCAGGTCTGAGCGTGCCTTTGCCAATGGATTAGTTGGTTGGAGTTAACGTGAGGTCCCTAGTCAGTGTTCCTTGGTCGTCAGTTTACCCTTGTGGTTGTTGGTTGTCGTTCGCGCATGTCTTGCTGTCAAGTAATACTGTACCTTGGAGTCAAATCAAGTTCGAAGGTGTCTAAGTATGTGTGGTAATGTTGTGCTTTAATTAGAATTATTCTATGGAAGAGTATAAGTGTTGTTAAATGGGCATAATGTCGTTAGTTGTCGATTATAGTTATAAATAAATTATTATTTTAATAGAAGTGTTGTTGTTAAATAAAGTTGTAAGAAATTTGTATTGTTCGATATAATATTATTATAATAAATATTTAAATAAATAAATAGATGTAATCACGCTTGTAAATTGTGATTCACAACTTGATTAATAAGATAAATTAAAGTATAGTACAAAATTATGGATTGTCGAAAAAGTACTATTCTATTAATAACAATATTTTGGGTCGGCTATAAAGAAAAATAATAATAAAATAAAGTATCTAATAATTGGGATCTTTAAATTAAATAAAAAATACTTATTCTTTAAAGGAGTTATGCACGGAATCGCGTGCCAAGCCCTCGGAGAGGAGAGAGGCTGAGTTATAAAAGAGCGGTAGGTGCATCAAGGACAGCATGACAGGTGAAAGGGAAGAAGCAACTTGGAACTGCAGCGATTGGAGCAGATTCGTCAAGTTGATTGCGAAACCAGGTTCTTTGGAATACTTGCCTTCTTTCGCTGTTTATTTTCTCTGAATCTGAGCATGTTGATTGTTTGCGTCTTTGTCTGATTTATGAAATGGTTTTGGTTCAATGGTTTTGGTTCAATGGTTTCTGCCAGAACTTTCTGTCTTTTCCGCAAATGTGTATTCTCTGTAGACGGGTTTAGATGAAAACCTTGGGTCTGTAATAAAAGGAATTGTCTTACCATTCTCCCACCATCCTCCAACAGATTAGAACTATTTTCCAGGTTACATTTAAGGGAGATCGTCCGTATGAGGGTTCCAATTCGTAGATGCCATGATGTGTTTTCTGTAGATCACCTTCTCTCTCAGACCGGCGTAATTGTGGTAGGGTTTGTAGATGTAAAGGACACATCGCCGTAAATCACTGTTGGCTACAGCTAGTCATCCCTGTAGGATCAGATCAATGTTTTAATGTTTCTTTCTCTGGAAACTTGTCTGGAAACTCACTGTATGTCTCTTGTATCCAATAATCTTCATAGGCTGCGTGCCTGCCCCCACATCCGTCAATGGAAGTTCTATTTGTTAGAGATCTGTATATCGATTTTTACTTGAGGTTTAGTTTTATTCTGTTGGTATCCCTCAGCAATATTTACAACTGGATTGATAACATAGGAAGCACTGCTATTGTCTTATTGTTTTTTTTAATTTGGTTGAAATTCTCAGAAGCCTCATTTTCTCGCCAATCCATGTTATTGTTTTGCTGTGATGGTTTTAGTTCTTGTATGGGCCGATAATGCTGGATAGTCCGCTGACTAGTTTCCATTCGTTTTGAATGGAGGATTCCGAACCCTTTTGCTTAAGCCAGTTACCTAGTATTCTTCGGTGTGTCCATTGCCTTGCCATCATTTGTGGTGAATAAAAGTCCCGGAGCCTCTTCTTTCGCCATTTACGAGTCGATTGGGTTGTGCGCATACCTGCCTGAGGGAGGACGACCTGCAGATGGTGGGTATTCTGTTTGCATGAGTTTGGTATTAATCTTTTGAGGACCGACGGTGTTAGGTAGCCGCTGCCCTTGCTGCTTGCGTTCTGCCTTGCTTTTATTCGCCATATTCTGAGTATTGTGCTATGTTTCATTGTCTGACTTACTCCATAGCTGGAGATATCGAGCCCCTTGTTATTATCGATTATTGAAGATTCTGCTAGTTTGGTTTCCTATCTGCATTGGTTTCAATGTATTACTAGCCGTATGGGCTAGGCACATATCCGCCAGAGGGAAGGAATGGTCTGTAGACGGTTGGTATGTGGTAACTAGGGTCGAGAGATTGCATTAAACCCTATTCAAATAAACAAATAGCCACCAGGCAAGGCGATCCAGACACCACAATACATAGAGACACCCATCAGGCCAAGCAACCCACAAATCATAAGCGTTAAGGCCTGGAACATTGAGCCCTGCGATAATGCAGAGATTAGAAGTTTGCTGTGATGATCTATAAAAGACAATGTTTAAGTAAGAGGTTTTCAATTTAAAAAAAAAAAACATCAATGGGTGCTTATACATGTTCTCCCCACTGCCAGAAGAAGTTGTTATGCTCAGGGAGGCCGCGGTCTTGGTTGACTGTTGGTGTTTGGAAGCCACTTTTTGAAGGTTGTCTGGTTTTTGAGATAGGCGTATAGTAGAGTAGTCTAATGATTATCTTTCTCAAACCTGAATTGTAGAGCAGTTGCTTCTGATAACTATAGAATACCAGTGTGCAAATTCCCGTAGACAGTCGACTGGTGTATTGCATTTGGCTCTATATATATATATTCAGTTATGAAACATTCACCCTTGTTCTGTAGCAATGTATTTAGTGAACAAAGATCTATCGCTGTACCAGGAAATTTGAACTTGTATTGAGTAAACTGCCCAAGACCATCTCTAGAAACCATTGCTGTAACATAGCGTTTTTCCAGATTTTCACCGTCATTTGTGATTATTGCTATTCCTTAGAGAATGAGCAAACGATTTACGTGGATACCGTCAACGCAGTAAGTTTGCAAGTTTAGTAATCATAGCCGGAAGTCGTCAGACCGAATGCATATCATTCACGTCAGTGGTAAAATAGTCCATAGCAATTTTTCATCTCAGTAGTAAAATATCTCAAGCTGATCGCATAGGGCGTATTTACGATCGCTTTCCTTGAGAAATTATATCACCACAGATAAGATCGATTTCAGAGACATCTTTAAACCATCATAAAAGAATCCATTTGGTTGAGCTCACTAGAATGTCTGCAAGACCGTATGAAGGATAACAAACATTTCGTGATTGAATTTGCCTCGTGTGATTGCCGTTCAGTCGTAAGATATCTCTCCTAGCGTTATTATCCTTAATAGAATAAAGCTAATCGGACAAGATTGAAGGAAAGTATATAAGATCGTATCTAGAATTAAGTGGTTCTTATATCAATTATTGTAATGATTTAGTTAATCAATTTATTATCTTTTGAAGCAAAATAAAGGTTAGTTAGAGATTTAGTTGCAAGGTATTAATTTAATTGTTGTAATATAATGTTGATTTTATTTCAGAAGTTGTTTGCACTAAACTGAGAATGAACTGTAGTATTTCATCTCCTGAATTTGAATGGAATTGATTGAGTGTTGTAATGAGTCGTATTGAGGATTGTTCAAACTTGTATTCCAGAGGCTAAGTTGTCGTTGTTAAGTATTTGCAACTTGTGTATTGTTGTTTTTGTAAGTACGATGTAATAGCGTTTATGTGTATCAAACAAAGTATAAAGTATAATGAGGTATTGCCACGGTTGAATGTTGTGTCTTGTAAAGTAATAATCTCAGGATGAGATATCAAACCTATCGTGATCTTATTGTACCGTTTTGTCGTATGGAGAGACCCGAAATCTGTAAAGAATAAAGTGTCATGATGTTAAAAGTGTTGGATAACAATTGATGTTATGATTCTATTTTAATGCAAGAAGGTTTATGCCTTGCAGTGTACTTATACATGTGTTGTTATTAAGTCTTGCATGATGTTTAAAGGTTTACTAGGTGTTAGGAAGGAGAGTGGCTTTCAACGTGGGGCCGGCGCCCAAAGTGGCAGTCAGGATAACCCGTTGGAAGTAGATTAATCAAGTGATAACCTAAAAATAAACTAGGGGGTTAAGGGTAGATTTCACATTAATAAGATTAATGGATTCCTCTCCCATGGCCTGTAGTGCTTGTTTAGACTAAGGATGGGTAGAGAAGGCCTGGTCGGCATGATTGACTTCCTTGTCCTCATGAAAGGAAGGTCGATTCCGCATGTGTGACCCTATGGGGCCGGCGCCTAGTGAGGGTCTGTCAGGATAACCATAGATGGGGGCCGGCGCCTAGTGAGAGGCTGTCAGGATAACCCATGTTAGGACCGTGCGATGACACTCTCCCTACTACAACCTAGCATCCCTTGTTCGGTCTCTCCTCATTTGTTTTGTGTTGCCTCTGGAAGTGAAAGTGAAAGTGAAAGTTAAGTTAAGTTATGTTGTGTTGTATTGTTATTGCCATGTGTTGTATTGGCGTTGGTCATCCTTTGTTCTTGTTTGTCTTTCGTCTACCTGACTGTCAGTGTTTGGGACCTCATGTTAACTCCTAGCTCGGGGGGTGGACCTTAGGGTTCCACATGGTCAGGTGGAAGAGCTATTTTATCCATTGGTTACTCTTGTCAAGATCTTATGCAGAAAAGGATTTGTTCCAGTTGTACTTGTTCCAGTGGTGATGATGTAAGTGCACAACCTTGTACCAGATTTGTGTAACAGAACATTCTTTATGTATGTAACTTTGATGTAGACTAAAAGTGGTAATGTAATGATGTCTTGATGTACTTTTATGAAAGTAATTCAGTTATGTATTTAATCATGCAGATTCCGTTATTTGATGATTGCAATGAATGTGAATAAGTTATTTAATTGAGAATGGATTTGGATCAGTTGCTGATGTTAGTTGATTTGTTAAGTGATGCAGCCTTGAACCCTTAGAGAATATGTCGTAATTAGTTGTGTTAACGTTACTTAATCTTTTAAAAAAAAAATTCCGGTTTCATATTGCATAAGTGCGTATTCTTTAAGGCGTTCAAGGCGGGCGTTACATCTGGTATCAGAGCCAAGTTACTAACACTGGGTACTCTGGTTTTATTATTAGCCCATTAAGCTATGCTAGTTGTTTAAACTCTTAAGAACACATTCATTCATAGTCCTCGCTTAGCAACCTGAAGTTGTTCTTGGATGTGTTGTCCAGGAAGATGCCTAGGGTACGAGGCTGAGGACGTGGACGAGGTAGGGGTCGTGGGAGAGGTGTTGAAATCAGCCCTCCTCCTAGTTCCCCTCATGGAAGTACACAAGAAGGTGGAAGTGAGAATCAAGAGAATCAGGATCAGCTCGAGGGTGCTCAACTACGCCAGCTTCTAGAGGAGGTGCTTGCTCGTCTTCGTCCGAGGCAGGAGGTAGTACAACCAGAAGATAGAGAAAGAGAACGATCTCCTAGAAGGAGAGAGATCACAGCTGAACAAGAAGCCATTCTTGCGGGCCACATGAGAGACCTGATGAGAGCCCGTCCTCCTACATTCGATGGCTCCGGTAGCGGTTTGGAAGCAGAGACATGGCTGATTGATTTGGAGAGATGCTTTGCTATGCACCCATATGGTAGCAATACTAAGGCAAGATGCGCCATCATGCATCTAAGAGGATTCGCCTCTACATGGTGGCGTCTTGAGGAACAAAAGTTGCATCTGGATATTGCGACAGTTTCATGGGAACTATTTCTGGAAAGGTTTAGAGCTCGATTTTTATCTGACCATTGGAGGCAACGTCGAGCGGATGAGTTCCATGGGTTGAGACAGATGACCATGACAGTGGAATAGTATGAGTGTAGGTTTTATGAACTCAAGCAATATGCAGGTATTGGAAACGACGAGGCCATGTTAGTTCAGCATTTTATTAGAGGTCTGAATGCATGCATCAGTGGAGGAGTTCATGTGTTTGAGCCGAAGACCATGGAGGTAGCAGTTGAGAAGGCTCGACTGGTGGAGGAGAATTTGACCATGGCCCTAGGGGGTCATATAGGTGTTCAGATTGGGAGTGCACCCTCAACAGGCTTAGGTTCACGAGATGGTCAATCTCAAGCAACAAGTGCATCTAGAGGGCATCATGTACCCGCTAAGGGAGAGCAGCAACAGCAGAAGTATTTGCAATCAAAACCAAAGAATTCCAAACCATAGCAAGGTGGTGTTTCTCAGTTAGGGAAAAACTGTAATTGGCTACAAGCCAAGAATTACCATTCCAACCAACCTGTTTAGAGATCACAACCTGTAGTTAGTAGAGGAAGTTTTCAGCAGTCTAATGCACCTATAGGTGGTGGAGGTTTTGGCAGGGGAACAGGATGTTTCTCTTGCGGACAGCAGGGTCATATTGCCAGGCAGTGCCCACAGAAGAACACTGTAGGATTTAGTTAGAGGCCGGCAGCTTCGGAGCCAACAGTTGGTGATGCAGGGAGGTCTCATAGAGTGTTCTCAGCGGTTGACCGCCACTAGATAGAGCATCAAGGGATAGTCTCTGAGACTGCAGGTAGGGGACGAGCAGCTTTCTTTGGAGTTCGTGCCCGTTCCACAGCATCAGGGGCTAACCCTCATAGGTAGGGGTCCAATGGGATCCTAATGACATGGTTTTAGTTGCCTTGGAGGACGTAACCTTTATGCGAGAAGTATACCCCTTTTTGTCGTATGCTTCCAGGAGTAAGCCTCATCCTAGGGGGGAGGATGTAGTGCCCCTCAACTTGTCGTCTTTTGGACTGATGGTTGCTTAGTAGTACTGGACATTTTGACAGTATTTTTAGATCATTGATGATGGATTTCTAGTTATTTTGCTATTTCAATATGAACTTAATTGTTATGATAACAGATGTTGATGTTGGATTATTTCATTTTATGCTTTACAATTTGATAAATGAATTGATGTTTTAGATGCTTTGATGCTATTCATTATATGGGATTGGAAGTTAGTTGATCATTTTATGTTGTAGACTAGTAATCTATTACCTTGTTCAATATAGTTGATTGTTATTTATAAACGTGAATGGAACAGTGTTGTATTACTCGTTCTCGAGTACCCTACCTCACTGCGATTTCCATTCACGATAGGACTACATGTGATATATATGTATATCTTGTTATGGTTAACTGTGCGTTGCTGCAGGATGCAGGTACTAGGCATCGACTCCACCTGATTGCAGGTCTGAGCGTGCCTTCACCAATGGATTAGTTGGTTGGAGTTAACGTGAGGTCCCTAGTCAGTGTTCCTTGGTCGTCAGTTTACCCTTATGGTTGTTGGTTGTCGTTCGCGCATGTCTTGCTGTCAGGTAATACTGTACCTTGGAGTCAAATCAAGTTCGAAGGTGTCTAAGTATGTGTGGTAATGTTGTGCTTTAATTAGAATTATTCTACGGAAGAGTATAAGTGTTGTTAAATGGGCATAATGTCGTTAGTTGTCGATTATAGTTATAAATAAATTATTATTTTAATAGAAGTGTTGTTGTTAAATAAAGTTTTAAGAAATTTGTATTGTTCGATATAATATTATTATAATAAATATTTAAATAAATAAATAGATGTAATCACGCTTGTAAATTGTGATTCACAACTTGATTAATAAGATAAATTAAAGTATAGTACAAAATTATGGATTGTCGAAAAAGTACTATTCTATTAATAACAATATTTTGGGTCGGTTATAAAGAAAAATAATAATAAAATAAAGTATCTAATAATTGGGATCTTTCAATTAAATAAAAAATACTTATTCTTTAAAGGAGTTATGCACGGAATTGCGTGCCAAGCCCTCGGAGAGGAGAGAGGCTGAGTTATAAAAGAGCGGTAGGTGCATCAAGGACAGCATGACAGGTGAAAGGGAAGAAGCAACTTGGAACTGCAGCGATTGGAGCAGATTCGTCGAGTTGATTGCGAAACCAGGTTCTTTGGAATACTTGCCTTCTTTCGCTGTTTAGTTTCTCTGAATCTGAGCATGTTGATTGTTTACGTCTTTTTCTGATTTATGAAATGGTTTTGGTTCAATGGTTTCTGCCGAAACTTTTTGTCTTTCCACAAATGTGTATTCTCTGTAGACGGGTTTAGATGAAAACCTTGGGTCTGTAATAAACGGAATTGTCTTACCATTCTCCCACCGTCCTCCAACAGATTAGAACTGTTTTCCAGGTTACATTTAAGGGAGATCGTCCGTATGAGGGTTCCAATTCGTAGATGCCATGATGTGTTTTCTGTAGATCACCTTCTCTCTCAGACCGGCGTAATCGTGGTAGGGTTTGTAGATGTAAAGGACACATCGCCGTAAATCGCTGTTGGCTACAGCTAGTCGTCCCTGTAGGATCAGATCAATGTTTTAATGTTTCTTTCTCTGGAAACTTGTCTGGAAACTCGCTGTATGTCTCTTGTATCCAATAATCTTCATAGGCTGCGTGCCTGCCCCCACATCCGTCAATGGAAGTTCTATTTGTTAGAGACCTGTATATCAATTTTTACTTGAGGTTTAGTTTTATTCTGTTGGTATCCCTCAGCAATATTTACAACTGGATTGATAACATAGGAAGCGCTGCTATTGTCTTATTGTTTTTTTTAATTTGGTTGAAATTCTCGGAAGCCTCATTTTCTCGCCATTCCATGTTATTGTTTTGCTATGATGGTTTTAGTTCTTGTATGGGCCGATAATGCTGGATAGTCCGCTGACTAGTTTCCATTCGTTTTGAATGGAGGATTCCGAACCCTTTTGCTTAAGCCAGTTACCTAGTATTCTTCGGTGTGTCCGTTGCCTTACCATCATTCGTGGTGAATAAAAGTCCCGGAGCCTCTTCTTTCGCCATTTACGAGTCGATTGGGTTGTGCGCATACCTGCCTGAGGGAGGACGGCCTGCAGATGGTGGGTATTCTGTTTGCGTGAGTTTGGTATTAATCTTTTGAGGACCGACGGTGTTAGGTAGCCGCTGCCCTTGCTGCTTGCGTTCTGCCTTGCTTTTATTCGCCATATTCTGAGTATTGTGCTATGTTTCATTGTCTGACTTACTCCATAGCTGGAGATATCGAGCCCCTTGTTATTATCGATTATTGAAGATTCTGCTAGTTTGGATTCCTATCTGCATTGGTTTTAATGTATTACTAGCTGTATGGGCTAGGTACATATCCGCCAGAGGGAAGGAATGGTCTGTAGACGGTTGGTATGTGGTTACTAGGGTCGAGAGATTGCATTAAACCCTATTCAAATAAACGAATAGCCACCAGGCAAGGCGATCCAGACACCACAATACACAGAGACACCCATCAGGCCAAGCAACCCACAAATCATAAGCGTTAAGGCCTGGAACATTGAGCCCTGCGATAATGCAGAGATTAGAAGTTTGCTGTGATGATCTATAAAAGACAATGTTTAAGTAAGAGGTTTTCAATTTAAAAAAAAAAAAACATCAATGGGTGCTTATACATGTTCTCCCCACTGCCAGAAGAAGTTGTTATGCTCAGGGAGGCCGCGGTCTTGGTTGACTGTTGGTGTTTGGAAGCCACTTTTTGAAGGTCATCTGATTTTTGAGATAGGCGTATAGTAGAGTAGTCTAATGATTATCTTTCTCAAACTTGAATTGTAGAGAAGTTGCTTCTGATAACTATAGAATACCAGTGTGCAAATTCCCGTAGACAGTTGACTGGTGTATTGCATTTGGCTCTCTCTATATATATATTCAGTTATGAAACATTCACCCTTGTTCTGTAGCAATGTATTTAGTGAACAAAGATCTATCGTTGCACCAGGAAATTTGAACTTGTATTGAGTAAACTGCCCAAGACCATCTCTAGAAACCATTGCTGTAACATAGCATTTTTCCAGATTTTCACCGTCATTTGTGATTATTGCTATTCGTTAGAGAATGAGCAAACGATTTACGTGGATACCGTCAACGCAGTAAGTTTGCAAGTTTAGTAATCATAGCCGGAAGTCGTCAGACCGAATGCATATCATTCACGTCAGTGGTAAAACAGTCCATAGCAATTTTTCATCTCAGTAGTAAAATATCTCAAGCTGATCGCATAGGGCGCATTTACGATCGCTTTCCTTGAGAAATTATATCACCACAGATAAGATCGATTTCAGAGACATCTTTAAACCATCATAAAAGAATCCATTTGGTTGAGCTCACTAGAATGTCTGTAAGACCGTATGAAGGATAACAAACATTTCGTGATTGAATTTGCCTCGTGTGATTGCCGTTCAGTCGTAAGATATCTCTCCTAGCGTTATTATCCTTAATAGAATAAAGCTAATCGGACAAGATTGAAGGAAAGTATATAAGATCGTATCTGGAATTAAGTGGTTCTTATATCAATTATTGTAATGATTTAGTTAATCAATTTATTATCTTTTGAAGCAAAATAAAGGTTAGTTAGAGATTTAGTTGCAAGGTATTAATTTAATTGTTGTAATATAATGTTGATTTTATTTCAGAAGTTGTTTGCACTAAACTGAGAATGAACTGTAGTATTTCATCTCCTGAATTTGAATGGAATTGATTGAGTGTTGTAATGAGTCGTATTGAGGATTGTTCAAACTTGTATTCCAGAGGCTAAGTTGTCATTGTTAAGTATTTGCAACTTGTGTATTGTTGTTTTTGTAAGTACGATGTAATAGCGTTTATGTGTATCAAACAAAGTATAAAGTATAATGAGGTACTGCCATAGTTGAATGTTGTGTCTTGTAAAGTAATAATCTCAGGATGAGATATCAAACCTATCGTGATCTTATTGTACCGTTTTGTCGTATGGAGAGACCCGAAATCTGTAAAGAATAAAGTGTCATGATGTTAAAAGTGTTGGATAACAATTGATGTTATGATTCTATTTTAATGCAAGAAGGTTTATGCCTTGCAGTGTACTTATACGTGTGTTGTTATTAAGTCTTGCATGATGTTTAAAGGTTTACTAGGTGTTAGGAAGGAGAGTGGCTTTCAACGTGGGGCCGGCGCCCAAAGTGGCAGTCAGGATAACCCGTTGGAAGTAGATTAATCAAGTGATAACCTGAAAATAAACTAGGGGGTTAAGGGTAGATTTCACATTAATAAGATTAATGGATTCCTCTCCCATGGCCTGTAGTGCTTGTTTAGACTAAGGATGGGTAGAGAAGGCCTGGTCGGCATGATTGACTTCCTTGTCCTCATGAAAGGAAGGTCGATTCCGCATGTGTCACCCTATGGGGCCAGCGCCTAGTGAGGGGCTGTCAGGATAACCATAGATGGGGGCCGGCACCTAGTGAGAGGCTGTCAGGATAACCCATGTTAGGACCGTGCGATGACACTCTCCCTACTACAACTTAGCATCCCTTGTTCGGTCTCTCCTCATTTGTTTTGTGTTGCCTCTGGAAGTGAAAGTGAAAGTGAAAGTTAAGTTAAGTTATGTTGTGTTGTATTGTTATTGCCATGTGTTGTATTGGCGTTGGTCGTCCTTTGTTCTTGTTTGTCTTTTGTCTACCTGACTGTCAGTGTTTGGGACCTCATGTTAACTCCTAGCTCGGGGGGTGGACCTTAGGGTTCCACATGGTCGGGTGGAAGAGCTATTTTATCCATTGGTTACTCTTGTCAAGATCTTATGCAGAAAAGGATTTGTTCCAGTTGTACTTGTTCCAGTGGTGATGATGTAAGTGCACAACCTTGTACCAGATTTGTGTAACAGAACATTCTTTATGTATGTAACTTTGATGTAGACTAAAAGTGGTAATGTAATGATGTCTTGATGTACTTTTATGAAAGTAATTCAGTTATGTATTTAATCATGCAGATTCCGTTATTTGATGATTGCAATGAATGTGAATAAGTTATTTAATTGAGAATGGATTTGGATCAGTTGCTGATGTTAGTTGATTTGTTAAGTGATGCAGCCTTGAACCCTTAGAGAATATGTCGTAATTAGTTGTGTTAACGTTACTTAATCTTTTAAAAAAAAAATTTCCGGTTTCATATTGCATGTATTCTTTAAGGCGTTCAAGGCGGGCGTTACATGAAGCCATCCTTGGGTCCAAATTTGATTATTATACCATTTTAAATTAAGAATGTTGAATGTCTCGTTGTCGATTTTCTAAGGTGCCATGGTCCTTGAAAACCTAGTCCTTGCAACATGGTAAAGAGTCCTGTCATGACTCCAGAGGTTTGACTTTTTGTCCTCACCCTTGGTTCTTGGGTCTTTTGTCACTTGAAGTTGTTTGAGTTGAGAAGGGTAACGGGGATTGTAACATTATGACCAAGTGAATGGCACTTGTAGTGAGATAGAATCTTTTTTTTGTAACCTTTATCCTTGCATGTTGTGGATTGTCTGGTTGGTCAGAGAACGCTAAGGGAGTGGCTTCCATGGTGGGGCCGGCGCCTAGTGAGAGGACGCCTGGGTAACCCCATGGAAGTTGTAAGCCAGTGGAAACATAATAATGTACTTAGGAGGGTTGGGTAGTAATACACTAAACAAGATAATTAATGTGACCTCACCCACACCTTGAGTGCTTTCATAGGCTAAGGGAGGGATGAGAAGGCCTGGTTGGCAAGGCCGACCTCCTCGTCTTCATGAGAGGACATGTTGGCTCCGCATGTGTCACCCTATGGGGCCGGCACCTAGAGAGACGCTGCCAGGGTAACCATAGATGGGGGCCGGCTTCTGATGAGAGATAGCCTGGGTAACCCATGCTAGGGCCATGCGATGACACTCTCCTTACGCGGTTCAGTTATTTTCTCTTCATCCTTGTTGGTACCTCTGGAGTGTGATCTTGTTTTCATGTTTGATCTAGTTTGATGTTTTGATCTGTCTGGATGAGTATTGTTGGTCCTGTGGAGTCCATTCATCATGATTGTCTTCTTGGAGTCTAGTATTGGTAGTTGTGTTCTTGATTGCAGCCTTGACCTAGTGGTAATCCTCTTGTTATCTCCTAGCTCGATGGGGTGGACCTCAGGGTTCCACATGGTTGGGAGGTAGAGCTATCCATTGGCTTTCTTGGAGATTCAGTTGAGCCCTGTGCGGAGACGTTCCAGTTCAGGTGGCTTTCATCCTTTAGCAGTGTTGTTTATCTCTTATGTACTCCTTTGTATATCGACAGGATCGATCTTGTAATCTAGTATTTGGTAATCTTGTATTCTTGCAATCTTGTACTCTTGCAATCTTGTATTCTTATCACCTTGTAATCTTGTAATCATGTAATTTGGAACTGAGACTATGTTATCAAAAATTGCATTGTTGTTGTAAAAGCTATTGAGTTAGTTATCTTTGTAGATTGATGATTATCACTCTTATGGTTTTACCTATTTCCTAATGCAGTTATGTTGCCCTAGAGGGGTTAGAAGTGTACTTTCTTTCTTATATGTTTGTAATGTCCTTGTTCCTATTTGTACTCTATTGCCTTAAAAAAAAAAATAGTTCTGTTTTCCGCTCTGGTTAGTCTAACACTCTAGGGTTGCATGCCGGGGCATTACAACTTGAGTCCTATGGCCGAGAGACAAATTAAGCAACTTCAAGATCAACCTCAACTTGATCTACCAAAAAAAAACCAAAAAAAATTGTAGTAGCCATCATGGTTGTAAAATCACATCATATAGAAAAGGGAGGCTAGTGTATTTCAAAATTAATTATAAATTGACCTCCATAAAAAAAATAAATAAAATATAATATAAGTTCCCCTCTTATTTAAAAGTTAAAAAAGAGGAAAAGGGGATATATAAGAAAAAGTGGACGTGGAATTTTAAGACCCCCATTTTTTCTTTAAAGTGATAAAGAATTAAAACATGAGGGGAGCGTAAGAGTTATTAGAGGTCCCTTTATTTTTTGAAATGAAAAATAAATGTGAAGGGAGGGCATGAAGATCTAAAGAACCCACTTTAAGCTAAAAGGGAGCAATATGTATACCAGACATCCATGTAGGAATGTTCCATGTTTTTTCTTGGTAAGGTAAAAGAAATACAAGAAATTGGATGTGGGATTTAAGAGCCTCCTCTTATCTTAGAAAAGTGGTGAAATTAAAATTCGGGTTAAGAAAAAGACAGAAAGCTCCTTATATGTGTCAATGGTGTTTAAAAAGTATATTCTATTTAAATATCATCTACAATAAAAAGTGGTAAATATTTGTCATATTTTTATTGGTCAAAATTAATCTTTGACACTTGAAGTGGATGATATTTAACTTAAAAAGTAAAGTATTTACTTCATAAAATATAGCATGTGATAAGTAGGAGGTATGTTTCGCAGCATGTCAAATTATGATATTTTATTTCAGGGTTTAACTGCGTAGTTTTTGAGTCAAACACATGACCCATATTTCATGAGTAATGGTTCATATGAACCCATCTCTCATGTTAATGAATGGTCCACTTAGCACTCATTGCATCTAGGTGATGCACACAGGGGTGAAGCATCGGGACTTCCCGGGAGGTCACCCATCCCAGTACTACTCCGACTCAAGCGCGCTTAACCATGGAGTTTCCCCCAAGATCAAGCCCACTTAGCTTGCTACCCCATTTGCAAAACCTTCAGCAAGTGTTGTGCCTTATGAACTATTCATTATAGAGCCCCTTTAACTCATCAATTGATAAGTAGGAGGTATTTTTCGCAGCATGTCAAATTATGATATTTTATTTCAGGGTTTAACTGCGTAGTTTTTGAGTCAAACACATGACCCATATTTCATGAGTAATGGTTCACATGAACCCATCTCTCATGTTAATGAATGGTCCACTTAGCACTCATTGCATCTAGGTGATGCACACAGGGGTGAAGCATCGGGACTTCCCGGGAGGTCACCCATCCCAGTACTACTCCGACTCAAGCGCGCTTAACCATGGAGTTTCCCCCAAGATCAAGCCCACTTAGCTTGCTACCCCATTTGCAAAACCTTCAGCAAGTGTTGTGCCTTATGAACTATTCATTATAGAGCCCCTTTAACTCATCAATTGATAAGTAGGAGGTATTTTTCGCAGCATGTCAAATTATGATATTTTATTTCAGGGTTTAACTGCGTAGTTTTTGAGTCAAACACATGACCCATATTTCATGAGCAATGGTTCACATGAACCCATCTCTCATGTTAATGAATGGTCCACTTAGCACTCATTGCATCTAGGTGATGCACACAGGGGTGAAGCATCGGGACTTCCCGGGAGGTCACCCATCCCAGTACTACTCCGACTCAAGTGTGCTTAACCATGGAGTTTCCCCCAAGATCAAGCCCACTTAGCTTGCTACCCCATTTGCAAAACCTTCAGCAAGTGTTGTGCCTTATGAACCATTCATTATAGAGCCCCTTTAACTCATCAATTGATAAGTAGGAGGTATTTTTCGCAGCATGTCAAATTATGATATTTTATTTCAGGGTTTAACTGCGTAGTTTTTGAGTCAAACACATGACCCATATTTCATGAGTAATGGTTCACATGAACCCATCTCTCATGTTAATGAATGGTCCACTTAGCACTCATTGCATCTAGGTGATGCACACAGGGGTGAAGCATCGGGACTTCCCGGGAGGTCACCCATCCCAGTACTACTCTGACTCAAGCACGCTTAACCATGGAGTTTCCCCCAAGATCAAGCCCACTTAGCTTGCTACCCCATTTGCTGTAGCATGTTGGTAAAATACACAAAATGCACAGCTGTAGCAGAGATGTAGAAAAGGGGGATGAATTCTATGTTAAGGGAAATATCTTCATTGTTTTGGGGGATGATCTATCTTATCATCTTGTTGCAGCAACAACAGAGGGAGATGATTGTTTTGTCTTAAGTTTCTTTTGCTGGTGGTAGCAGCACTAGCAGCAGGGGAGTTCATGGAAGAGTTCTGAGTTTTCCTTGAAGAACTGGAAGATGACGAAAAGGAGCAGAGGTGCAGATAGCTTGAATGCTTTCCTTTAACGCATGTAACATGGTGAGAAAATGTATTATTTTAAGCCTGAGTATGTTTATCTATATTTGCAACCATTGTATTTAGTTGATGATTCTATGTACACATATCTATTTAAACTTAATGGATGTTTGATATGAATTAGATGGTAATAACTTTCTCATCTTCTTATGGTGGTTATTATCTCTTATCATTCATGTCAAACATATATTTTTTAATTTCCATTAGACGCTTGCATAGATCAAATCTCATGCTGAGTTAGTACTAGTATGGTTTTGAATTTGTTGAATATATGTGTTGCATAGAATACATTCAAGCTAGTGGCTGTTGTGCAGATTACAAACTCGTTTCATCTCCCTTTCTTCTTTTCTAGTATATTCTCTCTGTTTTTTTTTTCTTTCTTGTGCTTTTAATATTTTTCTTTTTCTTTAACAAATGGATAGGACAGATTTTAGTTTGATTTAGTTTAAAGTTGTTTAGATTTTACGATGAAATGGGGAACATACTTGTAAACTTAAAGAAATATATTATTTGGCAAGTTCCTCTTGATGTTGTCTTCATAAACTAATGGTATAAATTAAAATCATTAATCGTACTTGTTTAGTTTGTTTCCATGAAGACAATTTGTACTCATATCAAATTGATCTTAAAAATAACCTACAACTATTTCTCTTATATGCTACCAAGCTGCTTGTTGAAACGGCACACATATCACAACTGAGCCATCCCATTTTACCAAGACCTGGTACCCCTTGAGACCTTGGGGAGATCACTGGATCTCCTTTCAAGAGAGGAGTCAACTTCCGAATCCTAAAGTTTTGAATCCATGCAGTTTTACAGGTCAACACTAGCCATATACAATTATTTTTCTTTGAGATCTTACAAGTATCTTTAACATGCATCAATAAGATTTCAATCCAGCCCTTGGATTTCAATGCTAAGTATTCGAGCTACAAGATTTACTATAAACCAACCAATACATTCAATTTGTGATATATATCTGTGTGGGTGGAAGCTCGGTTGTGAGAAGAGGGAGTCTCTGAACAGGAGCAGGGAATTTGTTCATGTTCTAACTATAGTTCCAGAGCAACATGAAAACTCACTTGGTTTCTAATCTCTCCCATCCTCCTAAAGTAACATGCGATCGACATTCTACTTAAATATCATCCACTTCAATGGTCAAACAACGTATAGCAATTTTACACCTCATTCACAACAAAAAGTGGTAAATATTTGTCCAATTTTTATTAGCCAAAATTGACCTTTGACTGTTGAAGTGGATGATATTTAAGAATAGCCTACGATCGAAGGCCCCTATATCTATATATGGGCGATTGACAGATTAAGTCTAAATTCATGTGAAATGCTAGGGATGAATAGGCAGGGACAGGCAAGGACAGAGGGCTAAAGTTAGGAGAATGATATAGTCTATTTTCCATTAATTCATTATTCTTTTACTTTTTTAACAGTAAAATTTTGAAAACACATTCATTGGACTATGTTTGAGTAGTTGAGACAGGGATCATCTCACTAAAGATTTAGATTAATAATGCATTGGGCATAGAGGACCCAGAAGTTGTACATTTTGATAGTTTAGGTGGTTTGCTGGGTGCAGCCATATGCAATCTTGGGTGAATCTGATTGAATGCTTAAAATCTTGTTGGACATATAGCCCCTGCCTAATATTTGTAATATTTTGAAAAGTGCATGTTTTGAGACATTTTTTTTCCGTTCTGCAATGAGGAATAAAGATAATTACTTGGCTTAAGGGAGAACATAAACAACATAAGACCTCTAACATACATCTGCACCATACTGTCCATTAAATCATGTAAGATAATTTTAGAATGTAGAATAGTTTTCTTGAATCATCTGTTGAGATTTGTATCATTTTTTCTATAAAACAGAAGCAATGTTTATAAAAACAACTATAAAAAAACTCTGAAACCTATATTTTTGGAAATTGAAATAGATTAAAATATTCTCAAGTTGTGATATTTAGTATTTCACTATTGCATTGTGAGAAACCCACCTAGATTTGGTCCTTCCAATCATTTACTTATTTTGTTGAATCAAAAAGCTTAAAATGCTTTACAATGGACAAAAATGGGTACATGATAAAATGTTCCACTGTTCAAACACTAGACACCAGACTTTATTTTTAGATTCAGACTCCCAGTATCCCAATATTGGAGAGAGAGATTCAAATGAAATAAAAGGAGCCCACACAGAATAAAGGTGTTAATATGCAAGACATTCATAGAATTTTTAAAGAAAATGCCAGAAATAATAGGAAATGAAACGTCTGTATGTGATGGTAGTTTTTTAATTTTTATTTATTTTTTATTAATTTATGCTGATCAATCTAAATTAATTTTTTTATTTTGGAAAACAAATTTTTTTTCAAAGGACGATCAATTTTTAAAAAATATTTGGACGACGAAATTTTTTTTCTTTTTCTTGAACTACCAAATTTTTGGCACTTACAAAATGTGTGCACATATAATGATATATAAGCCAAATGAACTACATTATGATTATTGTTAACCCTTTTTAAAAGTGTTTGGAATTACTTTTTAGATAGCTCCAACAATAATCTATCCAAATATGTTCCTTCTTAAATATAAATGCTTAAGTTTCTTCTACTATAATCTCCATCTATATATTTTAAATGAATATTATTTTATTAAAGCATGCATTTAAAAAATAGTGGGTTGTTGTGTTCTCTATTTATTAATATTTTTCCAAAGGCCAGATCCTCCCCCGCTGCTACCCCTCCCTCCTCTTTTATTAATCACATGAAATTAACACTTATTTTTGCATTCTCTTATTTGTCAAATCTAATGTTATCTAATATTATGTATTGTGAAAATTTAATGACTTCAATTATTTTTTAATTAATCATTTTCTCAAATATTTTATTCTTTTATATTAAACCATTCATATATATAGTCTTTAGGGGCCACATCTTTTATTAAATAATTATTAAAAATTATTAGACTTACAAATTGTAGACTCTAGACAATGCAATAATGCAAAAACAAATGAAGCCTTAGTACATAGGCTAGTGAAACTATATAGGCCCTTATCCATGTCTTGCTCCATTCACTTTCATTTTGACATGAGAGTGAAGGAGTATATTATGTGGGTCCAAATCCTTTTTGAGGGGATTTGTTTTCCTCTTCTACATAATAGTGCAATCACCATTTTCCTTGGATTCATGATCTATAAGGTTGAATGTGAAAGGGAGACAACCTCTAATCAGGAGCTAGAGAAGGATGCGAACCACCATTTTCTGTAGTAACCTTCACAACATTTGTAACCACAATTTACGAAGGATAATTAGATACTCAAGACTTTTTGGCAATCCAAGCACTATCGCACACACAACTGTGGTCTCATCCATTCATTTAGTTACCCAACACATGCCATGGAATCACAACACAATTCTATGTAGGCCAATATCATGCTCTACTTTGTGTCTAGTCCTCGTACATCTTTATGCAACATTATTGGGTGAGTGTGAGATCATAATGGGCCAAACATTGGAAATGGAGAAAAAAAATCATGTGAATGTGTTAGCCAAAATCATGAAACACTTTTTTAGGCTTGGATTTTGGCTTGGTAAGTTTTTTCAAAATGGATATCCGTTTTGGGAAAATGTTTTTAAAAAATATTTTTCCTATGAAAAACAAATATTTGTTTCATCAAAACAAATATCCATTTTGGTTTAAAAAATTTTCCCCCCAAAAATTGCATGGTAATTACGCTTGGGAATCCAAACCCGCCTTTTCCACATGAATGAAGAAGACTTTTTTTAATCTAAATTTGATAAAATCAAAAGGGTCTATTCAGGACGCTATAAAGATTCTAAAAATATAATATTTATCTAATTATAATTTTTTGGCCAATAGGCCATTATATGTGCACACATTTTTTAGCAATAAAAAAATTTGGTAGTCCCAATTTTTGGTCATCCAACAAAAACTATGGAACCAAAAAATAAATTGGGAAAAATAAAAAATAAAAACTAAAAAGGAAATTGAAATAAGAAAATAAGAAAATCACAAAAACTATGGAACCAAAAAAGAAATTGGACAAAATAAATAATAAATAAAAACTAAAAAGGAAATTGAAATAATAAAATAAGAAAATCACAAAAACTATGGAACCAAAAAAGAAATTGGAAAAAATTTAAAAAAACAAACTAAAAATGAAATTGAAATAAGAAAATAAGAAAATAAAAAAAATTAGGAACCAAAAAAGAAATTGGAAAAAAGAATAAATAAAAACTAAAAGGGAAATTGAAATAAAAAAATAAGAAAATCACAAAAACTATGGAACCAAAAAAGAAATTGGACAAAATAAATAATAAAAAATAAAAACAAAAAAAAAATGAATGAAAAAAATGGAAAAATCACAAAATCCTTTAAAAGTTGCATTTTCTTTTAAAGTTGCATGAGTGTAGTCCAAAAAAGAAATTGGAAAAAATAAACTAGAAAAAACAAAAAAAGAAATTGAAAATAAGAAAACAAAAACTATGGAACCAAAAAAGAAATTGGAAAAAGAATAAAAATAAAAACCTAACATAAAAATTGGAAAAAATAAAAAATAGAAATTAAAATAGAAATTGGAAAAACTAAAAAATTAAAACCAAAAATGAAATTGGACAAAATAAAAAATAAAAACCAAAAATATTTGGTGATGGTTAATTTTTTTTAGTTCTTTAAAAAATAGTTTAGTTAAGATTTAAATTTAATCTTATTTAGTTTGAAATTGGTTTAATTTATAATTGATCTTTCCAATTTTATAAATTCAACTTTTTCCTCTGTCATCTATCTTATTATTATCTTTTCCATTATTCTTCTAAAATAAAATAAATTTTCTAAATTGATTTAATTTGGTCTTTCCATTATTCTTTTAAAATTAAATAAATTTTCTATATTTATTTAATTTGGTCTTTTGCATTATTCTTCTAAAATTAAATAAAATTTATAGATTTATTTAATTAGATTTTTTCCATTATTCTTCTAAAATTAAATAAAAATTCTAGATTTATTTAATTTGATCTTTTCCATTATTCTTCTAAAATTAATAATAATTTTTTTAGTTCTTTAAAAAATAATTTAATTAAGATTTTTATTTAATTTGAAATTATTTCTTATTTAATTCTATTAAAAAATATAGAAGATTTTACATTGATATATATGAAAATAGTATTTATTTATATTAACATTATAATTTTTTTTAGTTCTCTCTTATTTAGTTTAGTTTGAAATTAGTTCTTACTTAATTTTAAGTAGTGAAGTTACTTTTTAAAATTGTAAAACTATATTAGGTTGATTTATTGAATATATATCTCTTATGCACTAAAGATATTTTTTAAATTGAAAATTTATGTTAGGTTGAAAGATACTTTTTTAAATTGCAAATTTGTGTTAGGTTGATTTATTGTATTTATAAAGTTCTTTAGATTTTTTTTTTCAAATATAAAATATAAAATAAATTTTATTATAATTTAGAAAAATTTTAATTTTACTTTAGTACTTTTTAAAAATATATATTTTTTATACACTAAGTTACTTTTTAAAATTGCAAAACTATGTTAGGTTGATTTATTGAATTTTGTGTACTCCCTGGGTCACCATGGCTGCCTGCCTCATTAATTTCTATAAATATAGGAGATTTTACATTGATATATATGAAAATAGTGTTTATTTATATTAACATTATAATTTTTTTAGTTCTTTAAAAAATAATTTAGTATAAAGAAAGGGAAACCTTTTTGGAGAGATAAGGAACCCTCATATTTAAAAATCATGTGTGTTCATTATCAACTATTTGATCCCCTTTAATGAATGACTTGCTTGAATCTTGCAACAGACTACTATTATGTTGCTTATTTGTCTCTCAAAAAATACAAAAAAAAAAAAAAAATTGAAAACCCTTATGATATTATGATTCACTCAATGAATTCTACTATGTCCTAATTATTAACTTGATGTGATTTTTATGTAGTGTTAGTTGATAAGAGTTGTAGTCCTATGTGAATGTAAAGTATAAATACAAATGCACACACTAGACAAAGTGAATGCCCAAATTAAATTTCACACACACAATTCACACAAAATGAATGTCAAAGTTAAAACATACACTTCACACATAGAAAGTGAACATGTGCCAAATTTTAAACATGCTTCATGCACAAAGTGAGCTCAATCACACAAAAGTAAACACTCGAGTTGAAATATGCCAAAGAACAAACACACACAAAGTGAATGCCAAAGTTAAAACACTCTTCATGCAAAGTTAGTTCAATCACTTCATACATAGTTGATTCAAACACACACTTCATGCATATAGTTTTTTAAGATTTATTTTGTGCAATACTTGGTCGAAAGGAAATTAGTAACATGGATTTTTATTATCCTACATTATTTAGGTACTGCACAGTTCACCTAATCTCTTGATTGCTTAGAATTTATTTAGTTCATTCATGATTTACTTCATGTGCTTATTCATTTAATACCACTCCATTATTTTTATTTGCGAAAAAATAATTGAATTTCTTATAGTATTTATAGCCTTGTCTACCAACAAGTACATGTAATGACTTTCCATAAAAATAAAAATATAAACTATTTAGTGACAAGCCTATAAATAGTTGTGCCTATTGGCCATTTGATGGCACCTTTGGTGCTTTTACTAGTAATAAGTAATTTGGCTGATAGACCATTATATGTGCACACATTTTTTAGCAATAAAAAAAATTGGCAGTCCCAATTTTTGGTCGTCCAATTGCTAAAAATAAATTTGGTAGTCCAACAAAAACTATGGAACCAAAAAAGAAATTGGAAAAAATAAAAAATAAAAACTAAAAAGGAAATTGAAATAAGAAAATAAGAAAATCACAAAAACTATGGAACCAAAAAAGAAATTGGACAAAATAAATAATAAATAAAAACTAAAAAGGAAATTGAAATAAGAAAATAAGAAAATCACAAAAACTATGGAACCAAAACTGAAATTGGAAAAAATAAAAAATAAAAACTAAAAAGGAAATTGAAATAAGAAAATAAGAAAATCACAAAAACTATGGAACCAAAAAAGAAATTGGACAAAATAAATAATAAATAAAAACTAAAAGGGAAATTGAAATAAGAAAATAAGAAAATCACAAAAACTATGGAACTAAAAAACAAATTGGACAAAATAAATAATAAAAAACAAAAACAAAAAAATTGAATGAAAAAAATGGAAAAATCACAAAATCCTTTAAAAGTTGCATTTTCTTTTCAAGTTGCATGAGTGTAGTCCAAAAAATAAATTGGAAAAAAGAAAAAATAGAAACTAAAATAGAAATTGGAAAAACTAAAAAATAAAAACCAAAAAAGAAATCGGACAAAATAAAAAATAAAAACCAAAAATATTTGGTGATGGTTAATTTTTTTTAGTTCTTTAAAAAAATAGTTTAGTTAAGATTTAAATTTAATCTTATTTAGTTTGAAATTGGTTAAATTTATTTATTTAATTTATAATTAATCTTTCGAATTTTCTAAATTCAACTTTTTCCTCCACCATCTATCTTATCATTATCTTTTCCATTATTCTTCTAAAATAAAATAAATTTTCTAAATTTATTTAATTTGGTCTTTCCATTATTCTTCTAAAATTAAATAAAATTTCTAGATTTATTTAATTTGATCTTTTCCACACATCCCTAGACAAAAGGCTATTTAGGATTTGGTTCATATTCATTCTCCTGATGTGGTGTTCCTTTAGGAAACTAAGTTATCAGTTGATAGTATGATGAGTGTGGCTTCAAAGATTTGGAGTCGTGGTCAGTGTCAATGTGTTGGTGCTCTTGGTAGCTCTGGTGGGGTTGCATACTTATGGGACCCACATAGAGTCAGGCCAATTTGGTGGTACTCTTGCAGAGGTTTGATTTCTTGTGTTGCTTCTCATCTTGAGTCTAGATAGAGAATACTATTTTCTAACATCTATGCTCCGGCTAACCTTCATGGCAAGGTAAAGTTGTGGGGTTTTGTCAGATATGTGAGAACTTTGGATCCTTATCTCCCATGGATTTTAGCAAGGGATTTTAATGCCATTGTTTCTCTGGAAGAGAAGAGGGGATGCATTGCTCACTTGGAGCCTTCTTCTGATCTCTTGCAGGTTAATGTGGCTCTCTTGAATTTGGTTGACATCAAGCCTATTAATGGGGTCTTTACTTGGAATAATAGGAGATGTGGGGAAGATGCTATTTCTAAACGTCTGGATAGATTCTTGGTGTCCAGTTTCTGGCTAGGGGACAGGTGGCTAACTAGCTCTGAGATTTTGGATGGGCGGGGCTCTGATCATTAGCCAATCAAACTTATTGCTGAGCTTCTGCGGCATTGTGTAAAGCAGTCTTTTAAGTTTCAGCTCATGTGGTTAAGAGAGGACTCCCTCCATGATCTTCTTCCTAGTTGGTGGAATTTGGGGAAGTCGTCACATGGGACCTCTATGTACTCCTTCTCCAAGAGGCTCCAATATGTGAAATATAGGTTGAAATGGTGGAATAGGCAACACTTTGGTAATGTTTTCCATGCAAAAAAGTCTGCTCAAGCTCATTTGGACTCGATCACCAGGCAGATTCGTGATCAGGAACTCACTGAGGATCTGGGTTTGTTGGAAGCTGCTGCTGTGAAGGAAGTTGAGGAATGGGAATTACGTGAGGAAATTTTTTAGAAACAAAAGTCCCGAATTGAGTGGCTTCAGGCAGGAGATAGGAATACTTCTTTCTTCCATAATTCAGTAAAAGATAGGAGACAAGGTAATGTCATTTCTTCCCTCAGGTCTTCGAATGGGGAGATTCTCTCCTCCTCTGCTTCTATTTCTGCTGAGGTTGTTTGTTTCTTTTCTATTCTATTATCTGAAGATTCCCTTTCTACGGAGGAGGATGAAGCTAATATTTTGAATAGTATTCTGCCCTTAGTTACTAGTGAAATGAATGCTTGTTTGCTTCATCCCATTTCTTTGTCAGAGCTTGAAACTATTGTGTTCCAGATGAAAAAGGGAAAAGTTCCAGGGCCTGATGGCTTCTCGGTTGAGTTCTACCAGGAGTTCTGGGAAGTGATTAAGTTGGATTTGTTGGAGGTCATTCATGAATCTTTCATTAATAAACAAATGCTGAAATCCATGAATGCTACCTTCCTTTCTCTCATCCCAAAGAAGGATGGGGCTAATTCTCTAGATCTTTTTAGGCCCATTGCCTTATGTAATGTGGTTTATAAGATTATTACTAAGTTGATTGTTGAGTGGCTGAAACCTTGGCTAAGTAGGCTAATTTCTGAAGAGCAAGGGGGTTTTGTGGTTGGTAGGCAGATTATGGACGGTGTCATCATTGCAGCTGAGATGATTCATTCTATGGATTGTTCTAAAGAGAAAGCTATGTTTATTAAGTTGGATATGGCTAAAGCTTATGATCGGGTTAAATGGGCCTTCTTATTTAAGATTCTAGGAGCATTTGGTTTTGCTAGTGAATGGATTGAGTGGGTCAAGAGTTGTGTCACTTCTCCTTCCTTTTCAATGTTAATTAATGGTGAGCCAAAAGAGTTGTTTGGTGCTTCTAGGGGGCTTAGACAAGGGGACCCTTTATCCCCCTATCTTTTCATCTTATTGGTGGAGGGTTTGGGGAGGTTTATTAGATCCTAGGTAGAGATTGGTTTGATTAAGGGTTGGAGTTTTGGAGACAATATTCCCCCTCAGTCACATTTGTAGTTTGTTGATGACACGGCTCCGATGGGCAGAGCCAAGGTTGAGGAGGCTTCTGGTTGGCGTAGGATTCTTGATTATTATTTGGCTGCGTTAGGTTAGAAAATTAATAAGGGGAAGTCTTTTATTTACTTCTTTCATCCTCTGTGGGCTATTTAGAGGAGAATTATTGGTATCCTTCGGTTCCAGATTAGCACTCTCCCTTTTGTGTATCTTGCTATTCTGCTTGCTATTCGTTCGCTTCCTAAATTGTTTTGGCAGGAGATTATGGATAAGTTCAAAAATCTGGTTAGTCATTGGACTAACAAGTGGCTCTCTTCTACGGGTAGGATGACTCTTCTAAAGTCAATGGTGCAGGCTCTTCCTCTGTATAGATATTTTGTTCTCTTTGCACCTTCCAGCTTTATCAAAGACTTTGAGAGTTTGTCTCGGTAGTTCCTTTGGTCTGGTAACCTCCTTCATAGGAAGTGGAGTTTGGTTAAGTGGGAAGCTATTTGTAGGCTGAAGTAGGCTGGTGGTCTGGGTCTGTGTAGAACTGATTTGAATAGACAAGCTTTAGTAGCTAAGCTGTATTGGCAGTGGTGTTCACAACAACATCAATCATGGGCAAAAATTCTTACCTCAAAGTATCTAGGTGCAGTTGAGAGTGTGGATGCTACCTGCTTCAGTTTGGAGGGTAAGGGTTCTATGATTTAGAGTACCCTCAAAAGGGGTGTCAAGTTGGTCAAGCAGGGGTTGTTTTGGATTTGTAATGGGGGGTAGGATGCTCTCTTCTTGCATGATTCTTGGAATGGTTATCCTCCCATTTTGTCTACCCACCCCCACCTACAGAATTTGAGTAGGCATTTTATTGATGCTGGGTGGTGCCATGTTGCTGATTTTAAAACCCTTCATAACTTGGGACAAGTTAGTGTGTATAGATGGAAGGTTTTGCAGGAGTGGCCTCCTAGTGGGGCAGCTAGGGATTATCAGGAGCTTGTTGGGATCCTATCGAGGCATGTTAGCACTTCTCTTCCTAGGAGAGATGTGTTGGCTTGGGGTCCTGATCCAAAAGGAAAATTTATTGTTGCCTCAGGTTATCAAATTCTTGATAAGCAAATGTTTGGGAGCTTAGAGGTCTCGTGGTGGAAACAGGTTTGGAATAAGTTTGCTTGGCCTAAGTGTAACTTCTTCTCATGGTTAGTTGTTCAAGGGAAGTGCCTTACTTGGGAGAACCTTTGGAAACATGGGTTTTAGGGGCCCTCTAAGTGTGTTCTATGTGGTGGGCATGAGGAGTGCATCCCCCATCTCTTCTTTCACTATTCCTTTGCGGAAGTTATTTGACATTCCTGGTGGAATCTCTAGCGCATACCGTGTAGACATGCTTCTTCTTTAGAGGATTTTTGGAGGAGTCTGGCCTCCCCCTGTAAAGACCTCTTTTCTACTCACTGCTTGGACCATTGGACCCAGTTTGATATTTTGGCATATTTGGTTGGAGCGCAACTGTAGAATTTTTTTGTACAAGAAGCTACTTGTTGGTCAACTCTGGTTGAGGATTTTGGGGGGTCTACAGGAAACTTTGGCTGCTAAGTGTGATTTGTTTGTCCTAGTTACTTCTAGTGACTGTGATGTTGTTGAAGCCTTGGGTCTCTCTGGGGGTGGATGGAAACATTTGAGGATGGTTTAGTATGGGCATGGGAGAGCAAGGGTCTATCATACTGGTCACTGGTGTTCTCCCACTGTGGGGGAGCTGAAAATCAATACTGATGGATCTTCTAGAGGTAATCTTGGTCATGCTGGAGTTGGTGGCATTGGTAGGGATAGTTCGGGGGTGGTCATTTTTTTCTTCTCTATATATAAAGGTCAACATACAAATAATCTCATGGAGGCTCTTGCTATCCTTTTGGCATTAGAGAGTGCTTGTGCCCTTGGTTAGAGGCAGATTATTTGTGAATCAGATTCTCAGGTGGTCATTGATATGCTGATAAGAGACATTTTGAGGAGGTGAACTAGCAACTTGCAGTGGTGGGCAAACAAATTTTTTCTCTGAGCAATGCTTTAGATTCTATTACTTTTTGTCATGTGCCACGGGAGTGGAATAAGGTGGCAGATGGTTTGGCGAGATGGGCGTCTGAGCAGATGGAGACTTGGAATGTGGATGATTGGGGCAATCTTCTTGGTGATTTGGCCCATGTTCTTGAAGATTGGGTTATGTAGGATATGAGGAGCTTTTTGGGTGTTACTTAATTCTTGATTTTAGTTGTGCCCCTTATGGGTGTTTCTTTCTACTTTGTAATGATTTTATGATTCAATAAAGTTTTTACCCCTTCTATTAAAAAAAAATTGATCTTTTCCATTATTCTTCTAAAATTAATAATAATTTTTTTAGTTCTTTAAAAAATAATTTAATTAAGATTTTTATTTAGTTTGAAATTAGTTCTTATTTAATTGTATTAAAAAATATAGAAGATTTTACATTGATATATATGAAAATAGTGTTTATTTATATTAACATTATAATTTTTTTTAGTTCTTTAAAGAATATATATATTTTTAGTTCTCACTTATTTAGTTTAGTTTGAAATTAGTTCTTATTTAATTTTATACACTGAAGTTACTTTTTAAAATTGCAAAACTATGTTAAGTTGATTTATTGAATATATATCTTTTATGCACTAAAGATAATTTTTTAAATTACAAATTTATGTTAGGTTGAAAGATACTTTTTAAATTGCAAATTTCTATTAGGTTGAAAAATACTTTTTTAAATTGCAAATTTGTGTTAGGTTCATTTATTGTATTTAGAAAGTTTTTTACAGATTTCTTTTTTCAAATATAAAATAAATATAAAATATAAAATAAATATAAAATATAAAATAAATTTTATTATAATTAGAAAAAAATTAATTTTACTTTAGTACTTTTTAAAAATATATATTTTTGATACACTAAGTTACTTTTTAAAATTGCAAAACTATGTTAGGTTGATTTATTGAATTTTGTGTACTCCTTGGGTCACCACGGTTGCGTACCTCATTAATTTCTATAAATATAGGAGATTTTATATTGATATATATGAAAATAGTGTTTATTTATATTAACATTATAATTTTTTAGTTCTTTAAAAAACAATTTAGTATAAAGAAAGGGAAACCTTTTTGGAGAGATAAGGAACCCTCATATTTAAAAATGACTTCAAATGGTAAAAATATCACATGTGTTCATTATCAACTATTTGATCCCCTTTAATGAATGACTTGCTTGAATACATTATCAACTATTTGATCCCCTTTAAAGAATGACTTCCTTGAGTCTTGCAACAAACTACTTTTATGTTGCTTATTTTTCTCTCAAAAATACAAAAAAAAAACATTTTGAAAACCCTTATGATATTATGATTCACTCAACGAATTCTACTATGTCCTAATTATTAACTTGATGTGATTTTCATGTATTGTTAGTTCATAAGAGTTGTAGTCATATGTGAATGTAAAGTACAAATACAAATACAAATACACACACTAGAGAAAGTGAATGCCCAAATTAAATTTCACACACACAATTCACACAAAATGAATGTCAAAGTTAAAACATACACTTCACACATAGAAAGTGAACATGTGCCAAATTTTAAACATGCTTCATGCACAAAGTTAGTTTAATCACACACAAGTAAACACTCGAGTTGAAATATGCCAAAGAACAAACACACACAAAGTGAATACCAAAGTTAAAGCACACTCTTCACACAAAGTTAGTTCAATCACTTCATACATAGTTGATTCAAACACACACTTCATGCATATTGTTTTTTAAAAGTTATTTTGTGTAATACTTGGTTGATAGGAAATTAGTAGCATATATTTTTATTATCCTACATTATTTAGGTACTTCACGGTTCACCTAATCTCTTGATTGCTTAGAATTTATATAGTTCATTCATGATTTACTTCATGTGATTATTCATTTAATACCATTCCATTATTTTTATTTGCAAAAAAAAAATGAATTTGTTATAGTATTTATAGCCTTGTCTACCAACAACTACATGTAATGATTTTCCATAAAAATAAAAATATAAACTATTTAGTGATAGGCCTATAAATATTTGTGCCTATTGGCCATTTGATAGCACCTTTGGTGCTTTTACTAGTTATTAAAATTTTTTTACCTACACTATGTCTAAATTCCTGAGAGACACACTAATTGAAAAACATCCATAACTATCAAATTGTTTGATCTTTTTCAAATCCGAAAGTTACATCACACTCTAGACTTTTCTAGCCATGTAGGTCTAAAAAAATTTGAGTTTTATTTATTTTTGACCAAGTTAGATTGGCCAGACAATTATTTTTTAATATTTTTAGAAAGTTATAGTAAAAAATTCATAACTAATTATTTACTTTAAAAAAATTCATAAAAATATGCATCACATATGGGCATGTGTCCTTTACTTATATCTAAAGATTCAAAAAAAATATTGTCATGCTTAGGTTTGTTGGACATACACCTACTTTTTTTTTTTCAAAATTTTTAGTAGTGCCTCATTGAAATATCCAATTTTCACAAAATAATTTTTTTTTTCTAAAAAAAATAGTAGCCCATAAACTACATTCAATTTCCTACAAATTTTATTCTTACATATTTTTCAAATTATGTAGATAACCCATTCAAATTTTCACGTGAAGTTTCTTAAGTCTATTTTTTAGCATTTTCATTGCCACTTAGAGGTATTGTTTGGCCCATGATGATCTCGCACTCACTCTACTTGCCTTCATAACTTAGCCTTACACATGGACATAGATGCCTACACTTGGATTCGTTGAACTAACACCATATAGGGGCACTTAGCATCTATGAGTTCAACACTTGTCACATTTCTATCCATATGAAAAGCACATCATACACACATGACACTTGTCAACATATTATTGAATGCCTAGTTGATGGTTATTTGAATAAATAGCTATCATGTATAAATTATAGACAGAGAAATTCCTACTAGAAAGTTGTTGCGTACATAATACTATATAGATCTTCTTGCATGCAATATAATTACTTTGCAAATTTTTCTACTCTTCTTGAATGTGCATTTGCATGCTAGTCTAGAGATTATTATGCACATTATGTGGGTTTTTTTGTTAATTTGTCAATTTATCATTCGATCCTCCTAGGGTTTGGATTATTGGTATTGGAGGTTGAAAATTTTCAATGTTATAATGGTTGTTTAAACACACTCACAACACTATTAGACCCTTGGCTCGACATTTGAGCAATATTGTAAATATTGAGAGTGGAGAATGGTAGCAAATGAATGTGTACCTATGGTTCTAATAGAAATGTAACAACTACTCAATGCATCCTTAGAAACATAGGGCCATGAGCTTTTTAGATAATTTTGTGACTTCATCACAAAATTATCTAAATTTTCTAGTTGTTTAGTGCTATGGCATCAATTTTACCATTGAATATTAGCATGTCAAGATTAACATACACCATGAAAGGAATGCGATGGTGTATTATAGATGATGATCTAGGCTGCATCAACTTTTCTTGATAATTATGTCTAGGGTGATCTAGATGACTTTTCTACATGAAGTGTTGGGTTAATGGCAAGCATGCACATGTCATCATTAACACTAGTAGCCAAAAGAACATCATGGCATAAAATTTGGAGTAATTCCTTGGACTCCACACCAATCCTTATTCATCTCCCCACTCTTTGGGATGGTTACAACACAACAAAGGTATACAAGTAAGTCACCAATGTATGGTTAATAATGTTATTAAACCTATGTGTGACATAGTAATCTTTAGAGTAATTCTCAAGCTGCCCCATGAGGCAGCCAGCTGCTCTCACTCTCTTCAAGTCCTTTCCCCATCCACCCGATGTCTTCAGGCCTGTCAGATGCTATTCCCATCTTCAAGTCGAGGACTCCTAGTTAATCAGTGGAGGACACTGTCGGCATCCTTGCGGTCTAGCATATGCCGTAGAGGACATTGTCGGCATCCTCTCATGAGATCAGCCCTGGCACGGCATCCTCAATCGATGGGTATTGAATCTCAAACCTTTTTCAGTGGGGGATCTTGAGGACACTGTCGGCATCCTCTCATAAGATTAGCCCTGGCACCCTCATTACTTGAGGGCACTGTCAACATCCTCAACCCTTTTATAGCTTATGGGCACTTGAGGGCACTGTTGGCATCCTCACTGAGGATTATCCCTGTTAGGGCATCCTCGATCGATGGGAAAATGCCCCTCGATTTAGTGTGACTCTTTAGAGTAATTCCCAACCTCCACCCAAATTAATTGGTAAGCATCCCCAGAGCCGCACTCTCTATACTATGAGTAGACTGGTACTCTCTCAACTGTTAGAGATCAAGGCTTAGGGAGGGATGTCCACCAAAATGCCCAAAAGGGCAAGAAAATAGCATTTGATTTCATCCCTCATTGGGATCGAGGAGCAGTTCCGGTTATCCAGGGGAAACCCACAAAACCCAACCCCCAAACCCCAGTGTTGGAATCTGTCAGGCGGCCTATTCAGAATGGGAATAATTTACGGCTGGCCCCCACCAAGAAGGATTCCATGGGATCAATCTGGTAGGCCAGTTACAAAGAAGGATATTCTCTAATCCGAGGGCGCCCATTAGATCAGTTCAAGAATTAGCTGGGGAGGTCACCAGAAGACCGACCCTCACCTACACCCCAACCCTTACAACCTCCACCTTACACCTAAACCCACCCCAGCTCCAACCCTCAGCCACTCGAAACTGCCGCCCCAACTCCAGAAGGATAGGAGCAAGGCGCCCACTGAAAAGCCACCCCAGGCACGACCGACCCCAACTGCACATGTTACATATAGAATCAACCGCTACACCCTACATGTTTGTGATATTTTACTTGGCAAGACCTTTGTCTATGGTCATGAAGGTATTTATAAAATAAAACCACAATGCTGGACAATTCATGTTGTTAATCAATCTTCAAGCTATGAGAAATGTCCACAATCTAGACTAACCTTGGTATTAGCTAAATAGTGAAACAAAATAATTTCACATAGAGAAGTTCATACTTATACTTATATTAACTTGACATTAAATTATTATAATTAAATCTTTTTCAATCACATAGGTCTTCCTACATATTACTTAATATAACACAAAATCAACTTGATTCTTAGATCTCCTTTTCCAAATAGTTCTCTATACCAAAAATCCATTTGGGAGAATGACAAAATCTAATGCCAAGTTCAAGAATTGGTTGATCAAGGAAAGACTAGGCCAAGTTTATCCCCTTGTGGTAGTTTGACACATGGTGACCTTGCATTGAATAGTGTGTTCTCAACATGACATCAACGAAGAATATGTATCTTATTTTGTACATTGACATGACCCCTAGATCAAATTTATGGGGTGCACTACTTCAAAAAAATTAATCTAAAATTATGATATCATTAGGTCCTAGTCCATTTAGAAGACATTTGGAAAACTACATTCAAAACACAAGAAGGGCTCTATAAATAGATGGTTATGCCTTTTGGCCTAACTAGTGCTCCTATAACATTTATGTACCTAATGAACAATATCCTCTATGCATTTATCAAGTTCTTTGTCATTATCTATTTGGATGACATCCTTTCCTTTAGTAAGGCCTAATAAGAGAAGACTCACTAACTCCTACCAAAGGTTCATCCTTAGATTCTCTCATGTTACTTGGTCTCTCAGTCAGAATATGCATTCCAAGGAAACATTCCAATGGAGTCCTCTACAACAACACACCTTCAATGACCTCAAACAACTCACATCCTATTTTTAGCCCCACTCATTTATGTGTCATAGGCATTAGTATTGTTTATCTTTTTCATTTATCCAAAAATTTCGTATACATTTTTCGTATGCATTTGAAATAAGGTCAAATGCCCTCAAGCTTTAATGATACTCTTGACAAGGGAAATACCACCTTAAATTTGGAATCATACACCACTCCATCTACTAGTCCTCTATCATCATCCAAGAGAATGCCCATACCAAAGCCCTCTCATGTTGTTGACCAAGAGCCTATCCAAGAGTCTCCGACTTCCACTTCCATTCCTATCCAAAATTAAAGGTTATGTCAAGAGTTAAATCCTAAGCATGTGGAAATATCAAGCCCTCATCCAAATCAAGATCAAAGCATCTCTAAGATCAACTCATCCATGAACTATATATTTTCTATGATCAAGATATTATTTATGATCATGACCCTATTCACGAGCAAATTTACCCCATTTATAGCATAATTTTAATCCTATTTCTGCTCCCATTCATGGTCAAGTTTCTATCTATGATCATGAAAACCATGATGATTCTCTTAGCCAAACTTTATGCATTTCATGATAAAGAGCTTATCACTCCACATACCCATAATTCCACAACATCTATTTCCCTTGATGAGACACATGCCTCCCAAGTACAAATTGAAGATCAAACCAATAGCTTGGTTCTACATGCACATAATCAAGATCCTATTGATCCTTCCACCTCCACTATCAACCCCATTTCCAATCCACCATCATATCCACTTGGTCTAACCACCTTCATTCATGAATGTTCCTCCCTAGGAACACAACAAACATTCTCCACCACTTCACCTTCTTCACCCAATAAGGAACTTGAGTGTCTAATTTTCAAACTACACCTAGTCCCATAGTCCATCACATACTCCAAAACATGAACTACCAAGGTAAAGGCTTAGGCCTTCATGAACAAGGTATTTTGGAGCCTATACATGTCAATGTCCCTCCAAACTCATATGGCCTTGTATATGCACCCCAAGGTAAACAATCTAAAGATGTTGGTAATTCCTCCATTCCTCCTAAGTCCACCACTTTCCATCACAAATCTTATCATACTGCCATAACATACATTGTCATTCCACCTCCATTAACCTACAAGTGTCAAAAGCATGTGACAATACATCTTCCACCATCCAATTTACCTCCACTTCTTCCAACTCCTAATATCCCTCCATCTAATTTACCACCACTTCTCCCAATGCCAAATCCATCCATTTACACATTCCCTCAAATTCCTAATCATGACCAACAAATGCACATGTAGACACCCTAAAATGACTGTGTCGTCAAATCACTTGCATTCCGTTATTTGTCTAATCACCTGCATTGCAAACGTTAATTAAATAATCTAATTATTTAATTAATTATCATCAGATTCTTCTAAATCTCCTAAATTGCAACATTAATTAAATAAATCCTCATTATTTAATTAATTAAATTAAATTCCTCTATTATTCTTCCACAATTAAATAATTTTAATTATTTAATTAAATCATTGTCACCTTCCAAAATTCACATCTACATTAATTAAATACATCCAATTATTTAATTAATTCAACAAATTCCCTCTTATCTAAAATTAAATAATTCTTAAATTATTTAATTAAATCAAAAATCATTCTCCCAAAATCATGCACAACAATTAAATAAATTTATTTATTTAATTTGCTTTTTAAATCTTCTAAATTAAATAATTCCAATTATTTAATTATTTCTTCCAAAATATCTTCTCTAAATTTAAATAAATCAATTATTTATTTAAATTGCTTTTTCTTCTAATTTGAGTTATCTCTAAAATAACTCAAGCTTTCTTGCTCATCAATTAAATATTTCTATATTTAATAAAGCAAAATATCTTCTTTTCTCATGCAAATCTCTTCTTCTTGTTTTAAATCACTTAACTGATTGCTTTATTATTTTAATTGATTTATTTCTTCAGTTAACTCATTCTTCTATTCTTGATAACTCCTCTCATGCAAAAGAAAGCAAGATACATGTCTTCTTCTCATTCGTTGCACATTCCTCAACTTATCTCCTCCGTTGATTCTTCTGAATTATCTGGACCATTGATCGATTTTTGATGAAATCTATATAAACCCCCCTCATCTCCTTCATTCTCTCTCTCTTCGATCGTATTCTCAGGCACACTTAACAGAGCTTCGAGCATACACAACGCGTCGATTGAGCACTATAACGATCTTTTGACATTGATCTCTTGAGCACATACTTGCTTGTTGCGACCATGGCTTCGCAACTTCATTGAGCAATCCACATATCTCCAAAAGGGAACAATACAGGTTTTGGTAAGAGCTTTCATTTGTCTTTGATTTGTGATTTATGGCTTTTACTTAGATTCGTTTCCTTTATGTTATTGGGTTCTTTAGTTTTATTTAGTTTAGATTTAATCCATTTTTCCATATCCACATTCTGGCACGCCCGGTGGGACCCATTGGTCCTGATTTAATATCAAATTTGTAGAATTTTTAGTTTGATTTCATAGGTTTTTTAACTCTTTTTTTGGAGAGATTCGAAAAAAAAAAAAAAAAAATTTAAAGGAAGCTTGCTGGGCAAAAACGGAGGTCACGGTTGTGTTCGGAAGGGTCGAGGGATGAAGAAAAATATAAAATTTGACCTATTTCGGTGAAGGTAAAATTTTTTCACCTCTGGCACGCAACCCGAGGCCATACAATCACTGTGAGGTACGGTAAAAAAAAAAAAAAAAAATTTCTTTTTTCAAAAAAAATTCAAAAAAAAAAAAAAAAAAAAGCAAAAAGAAAAAGCAAAAAAAATCCAAAAATAAAAACGCAAAAGCAAAAACCCAAAAAAAAAAAAAAAACAAATAAAACAATGAAGTGTTTTTAGTTTTTATTTCTTTTAGAAAGTAAAACAAAGTAAAGAGAATCTTTTTTCTTTTTTCTTTTTATTTTTTGAAAAAAAAATAAAGCACCTTCAGCCCAGCAGCAGGTCACATCAGTGACTAGGAGCCAGTCACAGGGGGCTAAGACAGACCCCTCTTCAATGAGCTTTTTAAATGAATAGGCGATTTTCAAACCTCATTATCTTGGTCATACGGACACGTATTTCAGTGCTTTTTTTTTTGAAATAGGCTAGAATTTCGTGATCTACATCGTGGTGAAATTAGTTTTTTCTCAAGATTCTCTAATTTTTCAGAAAATTGATTTTCTCACTGCTGTCTTTGTCTCGTCACAGTTTTTTGACTTTTCAAGCTTCATAACTTTCACAAACGGACTTGGATTCAAGTGATGTTTTTT